>OX596227.1:818352-1501741 GCA_951394215.1 Glyphodes perspectalis
AGAGAGATAGAGAGCTTGAGAGACAGCGAGTTAGTAAAAGCTGGTAAAAGCGATTAAGTTAGAGAAAGCTGTAGGGAGAGTTTGAAAGCGATGAAGATTTAGAGAGAGCGTAAAGGAAGTGTGATATAGGAATGAGAGATAAGAGAGTTAGGAAGAGATGATTACCATAAGGTAGAGCATCAGAATTAAAGTCAAAGTCAAAAGTAAAAGTCTAAATATTCTTTATTTATATTGGTTTCAAAGAAACACTTATAAATCGTCAAATACAGTTAAACAGATATGATTCTACCATAGAGGGATGACTACTCTAATTGAGTGATGGAGAAATCTTACAGGAACAGTTTTTTAACGTAAATAGAATGTGTAAGAAAAAGATCTCAACGGCAAAGTGAGAAATACAATGCAACATTCATGATTACTACAACCTTGTAGTAATCACTTCAGCTCTGGTAACCTGACCAGAGCTAAAGTCTCACCTCGCGGTGAGAATTGACTAGAGTGTGAGAGGGATAGCACGCTCAAGAAAAAGATGATTCTATCTCTTTCAAATCTCATCTCATCAATCTTACATTTATGTCGACATCAACCAAATATGCAAATATAGTATTTTTGGACAAACACATATTTTTTTACATTCCAGGTGGTTCTGGAGAGTCTCCCGCGTCTAGACGAGATACCCACAGTCAAATGTACCTGCAGAACGGACCCGGTGGTCGCCGAGGACCTCACCGGGCAGCTAAATGATCTCACCATAGGCCCAAGGTGTTCCAAATATCCGTCTGACTCAATAAACTCCAACATCGGAACATCCACCAGACGTCTCTCTATCGTATCGAATTCGGGCTCCACAGAATTCCTGTTCACAACCACCGACAAGAAGGTCAAAGAGGCTGACCCAGAAATTCTGTTAGACGATAGAATGCACACGCCTTGCAGTGAAAACGGGAAACACAGATGCAATTGTGACGACGAGTCAGACGGGAATCATAGATCTTCCAATAGTTTAAGCGATTCGAAGAAGTTGGACGAGCGGCGGCTGAAAGAGATAGCTAAGTATAAGAGGCGTTTGCGCAAGGAGAGCAAGATGAAGAAGCTGTGCGACAGCACTTCTTCGGACGGGGACGGGCAGCAGAAGACTACGACGCATACTTCGATACCAATATTGCAGGCTGCTAGGTAAGTCATCATCTTCCTAGCGTTATGTCCCGTGCTTAGAAGGGGTCCGCTTAGACCATGATCCAGGATTTAGCGAGTCTGGTAATTACATTCAAGCGACTGCCGATCTGACCTCCGTAACCCTAAGATAGGGGAACCAGACAATTTTTGGATCATGGTTACAAATCCAAAGTTGTTTAAATTTGCAGGTTTCATCACGATGTTTTCCCTCACCGTCGAGCTAGTGGTGTAAATACGTACATAGATTTGAAAAATCTAGAGGTACGTGCCCGGGTTTGAACCCGCATTCCTCGGTTAAGAGGCGCGTGTCCTTACCATTGAGCTACCACCGCTACAGTGAAACGGGCCAATCCTGCTCAAAACCGGTTATATGGTCACTTTATGTAGAAACTCTTCATGCATTCCACATTCCTTTCGTCTTCATATTCTATAGACAGCTCATTTCCTAACCCACTCGTGCGCAGGTTCGACCGTCTCCGCGCGATCGGCTGCTACCGGCACCACACGTACCTGACGCTGCCGGGGCGCGCCGACCCGCGCCGCGCCGTCGCGCGCAGCTCCGCCGCCACGCAGACGGACGCGCCCCCCGCCGCCCCCGCCCCCGCGCCCCCCGCGCCCCCCGCCCCCGCGCCCCCCGCGCCCCGGGGGGCCTGCGCGTGCGGCGCGCCGCTGCCGGCTGCCTGCGCCGCCTGCGACCGCACCAGGCTTGTCAGGTGAGGAGATTGTACTTGGTACTTGATGCGGGAAATAAGAAAGAGAGCAATGGGGGGGAGTAAAAACTTACTACTTACTATGCTGGCGCAGCGACCCAAAGTGAGTCTTGGCCTCCGATAATAAATGGGAAGGATCTGCGCGAACTCCAAGTCGAGAACTGGCAGGAGATGGCGCGTGACAGACCAGGGGAGTAAAAAGAGATATATTTATTTTTTTATTTTTATAAATCCTCCAGACTGACACACCAATTCCCTAGTTCTAAACTAAGTATCCATAGCTTGTGCTATGCTAGGTGAACGGACATATTAATATCCGACAGACCCAGGCTACGACACCAAGAGTCGCGGGTTCGAATCCCGCTAGGGGCAAATGTTTCGTGTGATGAACATGGGCATTTGTACTCGAGTCATGGATGTTTATAAACGTATTTAAGTATGTCTATCCGTTCACCTAGTAATAATAGTACAAGTATAAGCTTAGTTTGGAACTAGAGAATTGGTGTGTCAGTCAGAAGAATTTATTTATTTTTTAGAGCGGGTAAAGTAAGGACAATTATGAAATTCAAACGGTATAGAGGTTTTTCGTTTTTACAAACACAAATTTCTCCTCTTCATTGTTTTAGATTCAATAGGCTAGATGACTAAAAATTATGTTTATTCTATTTAACATTGACGAAGATACAATGCATTCAGGTTGCGCGTGACGTCACGCTTTCGTAAAATTTTTGCTAAATAGTGACGTCGCAAGCCCCCAAAACTTTGATGCTTTTTATCTTTGTGACTTTTTATTAACTTAATAAAGCGAAAATATGTGGCTAGTATTTCTGTATAATCTAACTGACGGACTAAATAGAATTATAGTTTTTTAATGCAGTCATCATCCCTATTATTTATTTTATGTTCCACTCTTTCCAGGTCCGACGCGAATTACGATCTGGCCTCCCTGGACTCCGACAAAGAAGTTAACGGCCGCCGCAAATGCGAGGGCGAGGGAAATCCCTTGAAAAAGCACAAATGTGATAACCATAGAAATAATTTAACGTGTGATATAAATTTAGTCGATAATTGTAGTATAGATGAGGTAGTTAGAAGACCTAAGTTGCGGAGGGTCTTCCCGATAGTTGAGAAACTGGAGAAGATTGTGTCCGACCGATTCTCGAATGCTGAGAGGGACATTGAGGAGCTTCATTTGAAAACTGATGATACAGTATTCTCGCAGCCGAACGTTTTGAAGACTAGACAGGAATCGAAGAGGCAGAAGACGTTTTCTATATCGGAGGACGACTATGTTTTCTTTGAGAAGTGTGACTATGGGACTATTGATAGGTGTGAGGTGGAGTCGCCGAAAGACCATGATGGGTTCAAATTTCCGGAGCCGAAGAGGGGGGGGCAGGATGCGTTGGTGCCGTCGCCTACTGAGATGGACAGGTGATTATGATTTTACATACATACATACATACATACAAACATAACATCACGCCCATAATCCCCGAAGGGGTAGGCAGAGTCGAAAGGGCAGCAAGCCCCTTCAACCACATTCACCCAAAAATAAAGCCGGGCTGGGTTAGATGGAAAATTGTGAAAAAGCAGTGACAAGCGGCTAACCAGTCGCCCACACAATCACACACCCAAAACCCGATATACATACCATAAGTCGCCTTTTACGACATGCTAGGCAAGAACCACAGTTGGCACATTATTTTTAAGTCCCAGATCAACATGGGACAATGGGCTGGGTTGGATGGAAAGCTGATGATTTTCTATCTTTTTTGTGACTTGATTGGTTGAACAGATAGACAGACGGACAATTGGGATGTTGACACCATTTATATTTAATTTTAAAATATCAATTCTGAAAAAGTAAGTATCGTAGTATGCTGTTAAGCGTTATTGATTTTCAATCATATTGAGTCTAAGATTTTTAATTTTACAAATACTGCTTAATATTAAGTCAGTTGACTATACAAACTAGTGACGTCACACGTTGACAAGCCCATACAAAATCTATGAAGTGATTTCGTTTTGACAGCTCTTAAAAAGTATCTCAATTGACTAGCCAGTCAACATCCCTATTGCAGAAACAATACTTTCGGTTCTTTTGTTCCCGTCATCCTGTGTTGTTGCAAATTTAAATTAATATTAAATTTGTAGATTCATCACTTTGAAACGAGGTTTTTAAGTTTGTATGAAAGTTATTTAATCTGTTACAGATAATTAACATTGAAATTGACACTATGTAATGTAAATTAATTGCTGAATACATGTACAGGCTCATCATCTTCTTCCTAGCGTTATGTCCCGTGTTTAGACGGGGTCCGCTTAGACCATGATCCAGGATGTAGCGAGTCTGGTAATTACATTGAAGCGACTGCCGATCTGACCTTCGTAACCCTAAGATAGGGGAACCAGACAATTTTTGGATCATGGTTACAATTATAAAGTTGTTTTTTATTTTTAACTAGCAGCGCCCCGCGGTTTCACCCGCATAGTTCCCGTTCCTGTAGGAATATGGGCATTAAATATAGCCTATGTTACTTCCGGATAATGTAGGTTTCCAATGGTGAAAGAATTTTTGAAATCGGCAGAGTAGTTTTTGAGTTTATTCATTACAAACACACACACACACAAAAATACAAATCTTTTCTCTTTATAATATTGGTATAGGCAACACAGGAAATGACGTCACGAAAATGATAGTGGCAGAATGTATAAATGGTTATTTTCCGTTTCCGTTCAGATTCCGCTGGCGCTTCGACTCGGCAGCTTCCATGGTGTTCCACAGCAAGACCGGTCTACCGCTGACGTCCAGCCCCGCGCCGCTGCGCCGGGGCAACAACTGCTTCGGGTTCGATGATTCCATCAACGGGATATCCGGGATTAAGAGGTAAGTCATAACTAGATAAATAATAATAATAAATAAATTCTTTAGACTGACACACCAATAGGGATGTTGACTGGCTAGTCAATTGAGATACTTTTTAAGAGCTGTCAAAACGATATCACTTCATAGATTTTGTATGGGCTTGTCAACGTGTGACGTCACTAGTTTGTATAGTCAACTGACTTAATATTAAGCAGATTTTCTAAATTAAAAATCTTAGACTCAATATGATTGAAAATCAATAAGAGTTAACAGCATAATACGATACTTTCTTTTTCAGAATTGATATTTCAAAATTAAATATAAATTGTGTCAACATCCCAATTCCCTAGTCCCAAACTAAGCTTATGCATGTGCTATGGATACTAGGTGAACGGATAGACATACTTAAATACGTTTATACCATATCAAACTCCTGTCGTAGTTCGATACTGGATGGTTATGAAACACTAGTTGAATGCTTGAGAGTTTAATAATAGTAAAATAAATAATTTAATAATAAATATCAATATCACATGTATTAATCTGACTCCGAGGTAAGTAGCCTAAGCACTTGTGTTACGGATATCAGAAACAACAGTGGTATTACAAATATATACTTAAATATTGGGTATTAACACCCAGACACAGAACAAACACAAGTATTCATCACACGAGTGTTTGTCCTGGGTGGGGATCGAACCCACAACTCGTGGGTTGCTTATCTTGCTATCTTCACACCATTTACATAACATCCATGAATCAATTCAACAGGCCTGTCGGTATTATAAAAAAAATATGAACTAATCGACCAATATGTATGTTTGCATATCTCAACTAAAGGTTTCAAAAATCAAGTCACCTGGGATGTATAGATAGAAATTAATTTATGAAAAATATTGATATAAGTGAAATTGGAACAATAAAATAAATATATCCATCAGTCATTCATCTTCCTAGCGTTATGTCCCGTGCTTAGACGGGGTCCGCTTAGACCATGATCCTCGATTTAGCGAGTCTGGTAATTACATTGAAGCGACTGCCGATCTGACCTTCGTAACACTAAGATAGGGGAACCAGACAATTTTTGGATCATGGTTACAAATACAATTTGAATTTGCAGGTTTCATCACGATGTTTTCCTTCACCGTCGAGCTAGTGGTATAAATACATAGATTTGAAAAATCCAGAGGTACGAGCCCGGGTTTGAACCTGCACTCCTCGGTTAAGAGGCGCGTGTCCCTACCATTGAGCTACCACCGGTCTCCATCAGTCATTACTGTAGATAAATATTCTTCCAATATCAACCAATATTGAATAATAATGAATATTCCATAAATTCCAGCGCCCTATTCCACCCGATATCGCCCCCGTCGCCGGCGCCCGCCTCGCCCGCCTCGCCCTCGCCCGCGCCCGCCTCGCCCCCGCCGCCGCTGCGCGGGCGCAGGGCCACAGACGACCCGCCCGGGAAGGTTAAGAAGGAGGACACGCCTAAGCTCAGGATTGGGCCCAGTACTGGCCTACTTGGTAAGTGTTTACTATACATACATACATACATACATACAGACATAGTATTTATTATGTTCTAGTGGACTCACGATGGTTCAAAGTTAATTATGATTCATACCATACACCTTCGTATATATTGTATTAAAAAGAGTTTGTCCCATGTTGGTTTGGGAATTAAAAAGAATGTGCCATCTGTGGTTCTTGCCTAGCATGTCGTAGAAGATGACTAATGGTATATCGGGTTTTGGGTGTGTGATTGTATAGGCGACGAGCTAGACACTTGACACTGCTTTGTCATAATTTTCCATCTAACCCAGCAATTTTTGGCTGAATGTGGTTAAAGGGCCTGCTGCCCCTTTGACTCTGCCTACCCCTTCAGGGATTATGGGCGTGATGTTATGTATGTATGTATGAAAAGAGTAAATACCGAGTTTCTAGCCGGATTCTTCTCGGTAGATACAACATTTCGAACCGGTGGTAGAATCATATAGCTGTGACTTTACCTGTATTTGTCGATTTATAAGTGTTTCCTTGAAACCTATATAAATATAGAATATTTTGACTTTAAATTTGACGATGGTATAAATTTTACCATAAGTTTTTAAATTTTTTCTTTATTAATTTCAATGCGTTTATTATTGAAATATAAGCTTTCTGCACTTCTCAATATAAACTTTATCTGTGCCAAATCTCATACTCCTCCGTCCGCGTAATTCTCATAAAAAGGGGTACAAAGGTTTTTACATATTAATTTAAAAATGTAGTATGACTGCCTAGTGGTAGTACGCGTCGTCTAAGGACTCGAGAGGTCCCGGGTTCAATTCTCAGGTCGGGCCAAAAATTCTGGCTAAGTATTTCAATATTGAAATTACTTAGTAACAGTCCGAAGTCAGGAAGTTAGCGGTTTAATCAACCCCGAGCCTCGGAAAGTACGTTAAGCCGTTAGTCCTGCGCCTGACCTCTCTCCAGTCGGTGCCGTCTCACCGCACTATGGGAGTGAAGGAACAGAGAGTGCACCTGCGTTTGCGCACACATTTGTGCACTATAACATCTCCTGGCTAGTCCTCGTTGAGCCGGCCCGTCGGAGGGCGCGGTCGTGACGCACGTGGGTCCGCAGGCAGCTTCGAGGAGTCCGCGCTGAAGGGGCGGCTGGAGCCGGTGGCGACGGTGCACGGGTTCGCGGCGGAGCTGGGCGCGTCGGGCGCGTTCTGCCCGCCGCACCGCCGCCTGCCCGTCACCGTGTTCTTCTACGCGCCCGGCGGGACCAACGCGCCCTACATGGTGAGTGGGGGGTGAAGACTGGCTCGATGGCGCATTCGGTGACCATGTCTGGTCAGTCACATACATTTGAGATTTCGTATAGACTCGACACAGACAGATGTCACTACAGTCATTAAGACTGATTGAGAGATAAAATCGAATAAAAACATTATTTTTCCACTTAAAAAAAATGCTTTTTTTATAAAAGATAATTTATTAAATTTAGATGAAAAAAATGTTTTATTTTCTTCAGGAACAAACCAAAATAATATTTGTCTCAAAACCACAAATTTTACACAGATGGCGTATTAATACTAAGAAACAACTAACCTGTGCTTGTAGCGCCATCTTGTATTATTCCTGACAAACAGACTAATCTTTGCTGTAGTTCCAATTACTCACCACTGTCGCTGTTCTTGCGCGAGTTATAGCAGTAACTTTTCAAGTATGGGCAGTGACCCTCTGTTGTACGTAGAATATTAATACTCTGTGGTAGTGACCCTGCCCCATTCGCCGAGAGTTGTGGCTTCGATCCCCACCCAGGACAAACATTCGTGTGATGAATACTTGTGTTTGTTCTGTGTCTGAGTGTTAATATCCAATATTTAAGAATATATTTGTAATACCACTGTTGTTTCTGATATCCGTAACACAAGTGCTTAAGCTACTTACCTCGAAGTCAGATCAATGTATGTGATGTAGTCTGATATATTATTTATATCTGACTTTGCCATTTCTCGGGACTATAGAGTCCCGGACTTTTGGGAGGCGTGCGTGGGGCCGAAGCCAACACGTAGAGGCCCTTTAAAGTCAAGTATAATTTTAATGTAATGTTATTTATATTATTATCACTGCCCTCAGGGCCACATCAACCTCGGCCCGGGCGGCTACCACGTGTCCCGCTCCGGGACGGTCCAGGTGTCCCTGTTCAACCCGCACGGGACGCTCGTCAAGATGTTCGTGGTCCTGTACGACCTGACGTACATGCCGCCGATGGCGCGCACGTTCCTGCGCCAGCGCACGCTGTACATGCCCGCCGGGGCCGACCCGCCCGCTGGACACCTGCACAAGTGGCTCAGATACCTGATACATTTGAGGTGAGCGTTTGAAGGATTTAGTTAGTAATTAGAGCTGGTTTAGGCTATTTTAGATCGCTAGTTGCTTAATAGCTTTAGACGAGCTAGCCACTTGTCACTACTTTTTCACAATTTACCATTTAACTCAACCCATTGTCCCATGTTGGTCTGGGACTTAAAAAGAATGTGCTAACTGTGTTCCTTGCCTAGCATGTCGTGAAAGGCGACTAATGGTAGATCGGGTTTTGGGTGTGTGATTGTGTAGGCGACAGGTTAGCCGCTTGTCACTACTTTTTCACAATTTTCTAACTAACCCAGCCCAGTTTTGTTTTTGGCTGATTGTGGTTGAAGGGGCCTGCTGCCCCTTTGACTCTGCCTACCCCTTCGGGGATTGCGGGCGTAAAATGTTATGTATGTATCTACCAAAATTAACCAAATACCGTCTTTCGCAGATTCATGACGTCGAAATCCGGTAAACTGTATCTCCATACCGACATACGTATTATAGTCTCCAGGAAAGCGGACTTAGACACAGCGACAGCCCACTCGCTATTCCGTCCTATCGCTAAAAGCGACGACCTCGATAAGAGCGAAAAAGAGAACAGCGATAAAGCGAAGAGCGATAAAGATAAGAGCGAGACAGATAAAAGCGATAGAACGCCAAATAGAGTATTCGGCGGTTCCAGCGAGTTCGACTCTGAAGTTAAGGGGATGAAGGAGATCGGATATGAGAATCGGAATGGTGTTTCGTACGAATTGCGCAGCTTCACTTATGCGCCGGAAAACCCGAAGTACTCGCCGCGTTAAGTCTACGGATAAATATATTTTTGGTTTTTTATATGATGCGAGTTTCATTTATTAATTACTAGCTGTGCCAGCGGTGTCACCCGCGTTTATGGTTAATATTATAAAGACAATTTCCGTCATACATGATTTCTATGTAACTTTAACCATTAAGGCTGCACACGCGACGGAAGCTTAAACAATGGAGTAACTTCTCCCGTTTTCCCAACATTTCCCTTCACTACTCTGCTCCTATTGATTGTAGCGTGATGAAAAGTGTACTATAACCTGCCCAGGAGTATGAAGAATAATCGTAATGTTTCGTTAAAATCCGTCGAGTAGTTTTTGTTTCTATAAGGAACATACAGACAGACAGACAAAAATTTTACTGATTACATTTTTGGCATCAGTATCGATCACTAATCACCTCCTGATAGTTATTTTGAAAATATATTTCATGTACAGAATTGACCTCTCTACAGATTTTTTATAAGTATAGATATATGTACGTAATGTGCAGGAAATTTCCCCGCGGTTGACTCAGCAAAAAAACACGATTTCTCTTATTGATATGAGCTTTATTCTTCAATAATCCTTCACACGTCTTTTCGACGTCCGTCCTCCGCCATTCGTTTCACATCACTCCTTCCTCTTTCAAATATCTTACGTCTCTCTTACTCTATTACGTTCCTTCTTACACACTTCACATCATTCCGTTCTACGTATCTGCCACACATCATCTATCAATCCTACATGTAATATCTTAAATAGATACCTACTTTTATGTTACACTAGATTCTGCCCGCGGCTCCGCTCGCGTGGTACATCGATGAAACATAGCCTATATATTATTCGGGTGTATGAGCTATATTATTCTAAAGTTTCATTAAAATCAATTCAGTAGTTTTTTTGTGGAAGAGTAACAAACATCCATACATACATACAAACTTTCGCATTTATGATATTAGTAGGATATTTACACTCAGACACAACAAATAGTTATTCACCACATTTTGGTCCTGGGTGGAGATCGAACTTACAACTCCTGGTGCTTAGGTGTCAATAGGGATGTTGACTGGCTAGTCAATTGAGATACTTTTTAAGAGCTGTCAAAACGAAATCACTTCATAGATTTTGTATGGGCTTGTCAACGTGTGACGTCACTAGTTTGTATAGTCAACTGACTTAATATTAAGCAGTTTTTGTAAAATTAAAAATCTTAGACTCAATATGATACAAAATCAAAAACGCTTAACAGCATACTACGATATTGTCTTTTTCAGAATTGATATTTCAAAATTAAATATAAATGGTGTCAACATCCCAATTGGCTATTAGACGAAATTTTTTTTTTAGTTTACTACAAATATTGTAAGTATGTATTTTTTCTTTGTGTAGCATTCAAGTAATGACGAAGATACAGCGCGTTAAAATTTCGCGTGACGTCACTAAACCCTACAATTTTTTTTTGCCTACAGTGACGTGTTAAGCTCCCTAAACCAGAACTTTGAAGCGTTTTATCTGTTAGAATTAAAGATGGACTGTATATAATAATTGTATTTAGGGTCGATAGATACAAAAAAATAAGTAAAAAGACTATGACGTGCAGTCGCTCTAAAGGTGGGATCCGGAGTGGGCCGATGTGTAGCGGGCCGCCGCGGGCGCACCTGCTGGCCGCGGCCCCTTCGCCGCGCCCCCCCTCCCTCTCGTCGAATTGATGCCGCGATGTACAGTTCGGACATATCTTTGACAATTGCCTACTTGTAAAAATATAATTTCGTTTGAGAAAGAAAAAAATTACCGTAATATTTTTGATGAATCTAACTGACGAACTAAATATATTTTTACTTTTTTTTCCAAGAAAACTTTCCCATTTATATAGCGAGGAGTCAAACCCGAGTTATTTCACTCGTAAACTAAATGATCTTTAATAAAACATAATATCCAGGTATAATATATCCATCCTTTAATAAAACCTCACAGATAAATCATAATTATTTATTTGTAATAAATTATGCATATTTTATCCACAATCATACATTATAAATAAAGCAATACTCACTATGGCCTTCTCTTACACTAGTGAACAGTTTTCTTAAGAATTTATAACGAGAAATATATATATAATTAAAGTTCATGGACAATTTCACGTCTCAGTAGATTTTATTTCATTTCTCAGGAAATGTCTTTCATTATAGAAAACTATGTATTTGTCGAAATAATTACTTTTGACTGTTACCAAACATCGTGTTTTTAAATTGTGAATTTGGTTTGAAGCCTATGGTTGTTTTTGTAGGAAGAAGAAAATCTATGTGTTCATAAAAATATAAAATAAATATGTACTGTTTATTAATTTTTCTTTCGTTGTCAGAATGTATCCATTAATAGTCGGTACTAAAAGTGTACTTTATTATAACTTTGGGCCATAAAACAACTTGTCTATACTTAGTATGTTACAATAATTTAACTTAACTAAATCAATAAATAATTAAACCTATGTGACTGGCTGTTTAGTCTAGAAATTGATCCTGGGAGAGCCTGATCAAACTCTTATTCCTGAACTGAGCCTTGATATTATAGGAGGGGTTGCTTCAACAATTTATAAATCATGTAAAAAAACATAGATTATAAGATATTATATATAAAGAGGCTTGGTGAATAAGAGACTAGATTATCAAGAGAAAAAGAGGCTAGATGAGTAAGAGGTTACACTAACAAGAGATAAAAGAGGCTTCAACGATAAGAGGTTACGCAAATAAGAGCCGAATGAGGCGCAATCAAAGAAAAAAGAGGCTATATGAATAAGAGGTTACACCGTCAAGCGTAATAGAGGCTCCATTGATAAGAGATTAAGTTAACAAGAGCCAAATGATGTTAATCTAAAAATTAGAGGCTAGGATAACAAATTAGTTTTCCATACTATAATTTCTAACTGCCATCAAAGAGCATTTCAAACATTTCCAACAGAACTCGAATTATCAGGCTTCCCTCAGGATAGCTACTGGTCTAAGTTAGTCTTTAGTGAGAAGTGGTCTGTACTGGACGTCCTGCCTCTCCTGCGCGTGGTAGGGGGAGTGCGGGAGGTCCTCAAGCTCAGCGGTTTCCTGAAAAAAGAAAAATAAGTATAATTCAGTGTTACTATTTTTTTCCTGATAACATATTAAACTTAAGTTAAATATTTCAAACAGTTTTTTTTCCACTGCTTCTGAAGTATTGTCAACTAAGAACGCAGTTATCGTTGGCCGAGTGGACTTTGGCCACGAAACCAAGAGGCGCGGGTTCGAATCCCGCGACTCATTATAGTATTATTATATATGTATAAGACTATTTCTTTTCTATATAAGGAATTGTTGGATTGAAATAACTTGCTTGCGTTGCTCTGAAAGCCAAAGGTTTATTTTAGTATTTACATTCACTTATACATTACACTGAAACAGACAACATACAACATGAACAAAATTATAACTCTTACCTGAAAGCCAAAGAAACGACATTCAAAGTTTATAACTCAATCCGTTATAATTAATTATTTTCCAACAACGTATTTTATCAATTTGACTCTTTTGACAGTATTGTAATGTCACTTGATTATAGTATAGGGGTCGGTAAAGCAGTAGCCCATAGGTACTGTTTTACCGACGGCATATTTTGAATATGGTTTCTTTACATATGTATAAAGTGTACATTTGTACTCATAGATGTTTATACATATATACATTAATCATCACATGTATGGTCATGTTTAATAGGTAATTAGGAAATTGGTGTGTCAGTCTGATAAAATATTGTTTATTTATTAATTTAAATTTAAATTCAAAAGTTCTCTCTGCCTACCCCGCTAGGGAAGTGGTGTGAAGTTTAGTTAGTTAGTTTTTTATTAAATTCAAAATATCTTTGTTTATAAAGGCTTCAAAAAAGCACTTATAAATATCAATTTAAACAGAAATGAAAACATTACCACCGGTTCGGAAGGTAGACTCTATCGAGAAGAAACCGGCAAGAAATATAACCTAATTCGCGACTGACTTCATAAATAGCTACCTGTGCTATAAGTGTGTATCACCGTCATCACATAATCTCGCCCATAGTCCCCGAAGGGGTAGGCAGAGTCAAAGAGGCAGTTGGCTCCTTTAACCACATCAAAAAGGTATATTAAATAAATAAATAAATATCAGACTACATCACATACATTGGTCTGACTCCGAGGTAAGTAACTTAAGAACTTGTGTTATGGAACCAACAGTGGTATTACAAATATATATTTAAATATTGGATATTAACACCCAGACACAGAACAAACACAAGTATTCATCAAACGAATGTTTGTCCTGGGCGGGGATCGAAACCACAACTCTTGGCGCATAGGGCAGGGTCACCGAATGAGCCATCGAGCCAGTCAGTATTCTCTCCTATCTTCTCACCTCAGGGTTTATACTCCTGGACCAGGGTCCCCAGCCGTGGTCCTCCTCGTGGTCATAATGGTGCTGGTGCTGAGCATGTTCGTAGTATATCACCTGGAAAGAAAGAAAGGAAAGTTGTCAAACATGGAGATAAATGAGAGAAGTTACGGAGTGTTCAGGTATATTGAACACTAGCTTATGCCCGCGGCTTCGCTCGCGTTGTACATCGATAAACATAGCCTATATGTTATTCGGGTGTTTAAGCTATATATTGTAAAGTTTCATTAAAATCTATTCAGTAGTTTTTGCGTGAAAGAGTAATAAACATTCTCTCTGCCTACCCCGCTAGGGATGTGGTTTGACGTTTAGTTAGTTAGTTTGAGCAATTATTCTTCATACTCCTGGGCAGGTTATAGTATACTTTTCATCACGCTACAATCAATAGGAGCAGAGTAGTGAAGGGAAATGTTGGAAAAACGGGAAAAGTTACTCCATTTTTTAAGCTTCCGTCGCGTGTGGAGCATTAATGGTTAAAGTAACATAGAAATCATGTATGACGGAAATAGTCTTTATAATATTAACCATAAACGCGGGTGACACCGCTGGCACAGCTAGTATACAATAGATCACAGATTCAGAAGTCAATTGTATGCATAGGAGTACATACATCACGTCCGTATTGCCCGAAGGGGTAGGCAGAGTCGAAGGGATAGCAAGACAGCAAGCACTTTTAACCACATTTAGCCAAAAACAAAACTGGGCTGGGTTAGATGGAAAATTGTGTAAAAGTAGTGACAAGTGGCTAGCTCGTCGCTTACACAATCACATACCCAAAACCCGATACACCATTAGTCGCCTTTTACGACATGCTAGGCAAGGAACACAGTTGGCACATTATTATTAAGTCCCAGACCGACATGGTCAAGTTTGTGCAAGCGTAAATCATCATCTTCCTAGCGTTATGTCCCGTGCTTAGACGGGGTCCGCTTAGACCATGATCCAGGATTTAGCGAGTCTGGTAATTACATTGAAGCGACTGCCGATCTGACCTTCGTAACCCTAAGATAGGGGAACCAGACAATTTTTGGATCATGGTTACAAATTCAAAGTTGTTTGAATTTGCAGGTTTCATCACGATGTTTTCCCTCACCGTCGAGCTAGTGGTATAAATATGTACATAGATTTTTTAAAATCTAGAGGTACATGCCCGGGTTTGAACCCGCACTCCTCGGTTAAGAGGCGCGTGTCCTTACCATTGAGCTACCACCGCTCTTCTTAGAGAGTGATATTTACTCTTGTGCAAGCGTAAATATCTCTAATTATGAGTATTAATAGTGCATTGCGATTGCACATCAACATTGCATCGAATGATCGAACCATCGAGAAGTGAACTCGTAATCATTGTTTCAAAATAATCCGTTGTACTGCAATCAGATACTGGTATTTGAGTTATCGTTTGGAAATAAGCCAGGTAATTAACAGTGGTGTAGTTATGGTAAAGGCACGCCTTCCATGCGATAGATGCGGCTTCAAATCCGTGCAAATTTTAATTTTTACAGTCAAGTCAGGGATTAGTAAAAAAGAAGGCTCAGATGTCTAGACGTGTAGTATAGTTGACTTCACGATGGCGCATTCGGTAGTGACTGCCCCATGCGCCAACAGTTGTGCGTTCGATCCCCCCAGGACAAACATTCGTGTGATGAATACTTGTGTTTGTTCTGTGTCTGGGTGTTAATATACAATATTTATCTAACTATATATTTGTATTGTATGTATTGTATGATTCTGATATCCGTAACATAAGTGCTTAAGCTACTTACCTCGGAGTCAGATCAATGTATGTGATGCAGTCGGTTATTACTTATTATTTGTTTATTATTATTATTTAGGTATATTATTAGGTAGGTACCTAAGTATTATCTATTTTTTTTGTAAATATCTAAAATTCCGGGCTAAATGATTGCTTCAGCCAATTCCGGAAACAACTCGGGATTAAATCTCAGGTTTGTAAGAACAGCCCGGGTTCTGGCACTAAGGAATGGACTCAGCCACCCAGTGGTCACCCAGTGGTCACCGAGTGAAAGTGGTGTGGTATGCGCGTGCGCACCTTTACTCGGAATCCGATGACCGCGCATCGGCGGGGTCGGGTGTATCGTAAATCGAGAACTTTCTTTTTTTTGTGTGAACGATCTGTACCGGATTGCTGGCGATATTTAAGTACATACATACATACATACATACCATCACGCTTGCAATCCCCGAAGGGGTAAGCAGAGTCATAAACAATAAGTTTCCTAAATTCAGCCAAAAACAGGATTGAGTTGGGTTAAATGGAATGGAAAATCTGGGCTGGGTTACATGGAAAATTGTGAAGAAGTGGTGATAAGTGGCTAGCCTGTCGCCCACACAATCACACACCCAAAACCCCATATAGCATTACTCGCCTTTTACGACATGCCAGGCAAGAATCACAGTTGGCACATTATTTTTAAGTCCCAGACCAACATGGGACAATGGGCTAGATAGATAGGTAGTGCCATTTTAAATACTTTAGATTTATTTAGTTCAGTTCTCTGCCTCCCCGCTAGGGAAGTGGCGTAAAGTTTAGTTAATTTAGATTTATATGTATGACGTCTTAAAGCATATGAACCCTTTGTATATGACGTCATATTTTTGACCCCGTTCCCTTTAAAGTGTGAAGTAATATATGAATCAGATTGGATTGGAGTGATTAGATTATTATTGTATAGATTTCCTTTAATTTTCCAAGCAAAGCTGGGATAAGTCACTTGTGTTATCTAGGTCCTACCATTCCACATTATGCGAATGAGTGAGATAGCACTAGGCCCATATCAATGAATACGGTCACTCAAGTATATTATTCAAGCGCAGTAAAACAGCTAATTAAATGTATATGGGTAAGCGGGACGGACAGACATACAAATATGCATATAGAAACTGTCACGATGACATTTGTTACTTTCGAGAAGTGGTCGAAATGAAAACTCAATTTACATACAACCTGGTGGGCTGTCATGTTGACAATGAAAAAGACAGCGTCGGAGTCAAGGTAAGAAGAGGCATGCTCCGGTGGTTCGGACATGTGGATAGAATGGATGACGAAAGATTGACTAAACAGATATACAATGCGAAAGTGGAAGGATGTAGGAGCTGCGGAAGGCCCAGTCACCTACCACGACCAAATTGGTCGTGTGTTAACAGAAGGTGATGTTAGGAGTCAGAACAACTGTAGAGCTTGTATGAAAGGATTATGAATGTTGAAGAGGCGAGTGAGGTGTGTAAGGATCGTGCCATATGGCGTTCGGTTTTCTCTGCCTACCCGCTAGGGAAGTGGCGTGAAGTTTAGTTAGTTATTATAGTTAGTATGTAAACGTTATGCTCCGTATTTAAAGAACAATGCCCATGTTTTTTCTCAACAATTTAACTTGACATGGGGTCAAAAACATTAGCTTCTCTTAAGAACAATCTATAACTCGTTTGCCTTCACACCGAGACATGCTACTTAAACTTATTAAGTGCTTAAGCATACAAATGTCGGGCCCTCGGAGCCACTTTCACTATACAATGGCTACTCATGGTTTATTCAAGGTGTTTATAAGTTAGGTTGCCAAGCATTCTGTTTTTCTCAGGACATGTCCTGATTTTTGTAACTGTCCAGTCTAAGTAAAAGTCTAAATATTCTTTATTTTTAAAGGTTTCAAAGAAACACTTATAAATCGTTAAAATAGGTTAAAGAGATATGATTCTACTAACGAAGAGTCCTGGTTGTTTTTTGCATAACAATTATAAGCTTAGACCGCTTTTAAAAGTAATATAAGTACGGCTTACAACTTGTGTGCAAAGTTATTTCAAGGTGCTTAAGTTAGAACCTTCCTGTTTTTTCCGGACATGTCCTGGTTTTGTATGGTCCTAGGAGACTGATAGATTATATACCGCGTCCAGGATTTTGAACTAGTTGCTTAGTCCGTTTTTAAAAGTAATATTGTGGTAACAAAGAGACTTGTAAAAACAAAATACAAAATCACAAGCTCTCTTCAAGAATTGATAGTAGATGTCTAGACTCAGATGATGAAGTGGCAAAAGCTTTCGAATCATATTTTTCTAATGTCCCGACTGCAGCGACTCGTTCATTACCTTCCAATCCACAACTAGCGAATTGCATCCTTAAATTTAATGTAGAGGAATGCAAAACTGCTTTTAATTTTCGTCATGTCAATGATAAGATAATTTTGAACACTTTCAAAGATTTAAATTTAAAGAAAGAAAGAAAGAAAGAAAGAAATAACATTTATTGGACGCACAATTGTTAATACATACACAGGACAAAATAGTACAAAAAAGGAAAACCAGTAGAAAAAAAAAAAGAAAACAGATTGGCGCCAATTGGGTCCCTGCCTCAGCATTATGCTACTGCGGCGTCAAACTAACGCCGCAGGAGCGCTGGCGCTAAAAAGGCATTTAAAAGAGTAACTATCGAGTTTCTTGCCGGTTTCTACTCGATAGATTCTACCATCCAAACCGGTGGTAGTATTATTTGTTCTTTTTTGTATATTGACTATTTATAAGTGCTTTCTTGATGCCTATATACTTAAATAAAGATATTTTGAATTTGAATTTTGAACTATCTAAGTGCAGAGATATTCATATCTCCGGATATGCTTTCTGGTTGTATAATGCATTGTCCCGATTGTTATACTGTAAGTCCTAGTTAGTGAGTAGTCATATCTTCCATCTAACCCAGCCCATTGTCCCATGTGGGTCTGGGACTAAAAAAGAATATGCCAACTGTTTTTCTTGCCTAGCATGTCGTAAAGGGCGACTAATGGTATATGGAGTTTTGGGCGTGTAATTGTGTAGGCGACGAGCTAGCCACTTGTCACTACTTTTCCATCTAATCCAGTCCGGTTATGTTTTCGGCTAAATGTGGTTAAAGGGCCCTGCTGCCCCTTTGACTCTGCCTACCCCTTCGGGGATTATGGGCGTGATGTTATGTTTGTTTGTTTTGTTTTGTAAGTCCTAGTTTTTTGTAATTGTGGTTGGTTACCCTACTATAAGTGCTTGTTGAAGTTGAAGATACAATAGCCACGAAATGGTAATAACCAGGTTCTGAGGTGATTGTGTTAAGTGTGTTGATGTAGGAAAGGAAAGATAAGGAATTAGATTTTGTGTAGTAATTTGGCATTTGTGATTTTGTATAGATTTGAGGATAGTAAACATATCTGTTTGAAGATATAGAAATATACTTGTATAGTAAACGGGTTAGTGCGTTATCTACAGTTTTATATAAAATACATATATGTGGATACTAGCGGTGGTAGCTCAATGGTAAGGACACGCGCCTCTTAACGAGGAGTGCGGGTTCAAACCCGGGCATGTACCTCTAGATTTAAAAAAATCTATGTACATATTTATACCACTAGCTCGACGGTGAGGGAAAACATCGTGATGAAACCTGCAAATTCAAACAACTTTGAATTTGTAACCATGATCCAAAAATTGTCTGGTTCCCCTTCATCTTAGGGTTACGAAGGTCAGATCGGCAGTCGCTTCAATGTAATTACCAGACTCGCTAAATCCTGGATCATGGTCTAAGCGGACCCCCTCTAAGCACGGGACATAACGCTAGGAAGATGATGATATGTGGATACTAGCTTCTGCCCGTGGCTTTGCTCTCGTAGCACGTCGATAAAACATAGCTTATGTGTTATTCTAATGTGTAAGCTATTCTATTGTAAAGTTTCATTAAAATCCATGCAGTACTTTTTGCGTGAAAGAGTTACAAACATCCATCCATAAAAACTTTCGTGTTTATAATATTAGTAAAAAGTAAGATTATTTCGGATCCAATAGTTAGGTGATTAATTACGAAAATATGTATATTTTCCATGTAGATCTGGAACTTAAAAATAATAATAAATTCTCCAGACTGACACACCAATTCCCTAGCTCCAAACTAAGCCTATGCTTGTGCTATGGATACTAGGTGAACGGATAGACATACTTAAATACGTTTATTAACATCCATGACTCGAGTACAAATATCCATGTTCATTACACGAAACATTTGCCCCTAGCAGGATTCGAGCCCGCGACCCTTGGTTCCGTGGCCAGGGTGGCGACATGCTAAGCAAGGTATACAGTTGGCGCATTCTTTTTACGTTCCACACCAACATGGGACTTCTTTACACAGAAAACAAAAATGCCACCGGCATACCATTGATACTTTCCCACAATTATCTGTAAACTACTCAAAACCACACGACTTATTCAAGATGCAGCCACTGGGATTGAACTTGTGACCTCAGTCGAAAGCATTGTTTCAACCGAACAATCGCTTGAAAGAGAATCTTGGATACCTTTCTCCTGCATACTTAAACATAGCATAAATATGGATCTAGGATGGGATTAACTTTCGCTGGATCTAAATACATACACACATAACATCTCGCCTATAATCCCCGAAGGGGTAGTCAGAGTCAAAGGGGCAGCTGGCCCTTTAACCACATTTAGTCAAAAAAATAAAACTGGGTTGGGTCAGGTGGAAAAATTGTAAAAAGTAGTGACAAGTGGCTAGCTCGTCGCCTACACAATCAAATACCCAAAACCTCTTACACCATTTGTCGCTTTTAGGACATGCTAGGCAAGAAAAACAGTTGTCACATACTTTTTAAGTCCCAGACCAACGTGGGACTTATCACAACTTTTCACAATTCCATTTACCCACCTCGATTTTTGGGTAAATGTGGTTTAAAGAGTTTGTTTATCACACAGAACGTTTGCCCCTAGCGGGATTCGAACCCGCGACTCTGTTTAGTTGCCAAAGTTTATGGCCACTCGACCTACGGGCCAGTCAAGTGCTAAGTAGCTAAGTGCTTTCGCATAGACTAAAATAGCCTTTTATAGTCGAGAGATATCGAGTAACATACATACAAAAAAAAAAAAAAAAAAAATTCAGTCGAATTGAGAACCTCCTCCTTTTTTTTGAAGTCGGTTAAAAATAGCCTTTTATATTAACGGTAGCTGTGTCTGTCTGTTATAGTGAGTTGCATATTTAACTGAGATGAGTCTCAGAGGTGCGCAGTGAAAGCTCGGCTCTGACCTTTATTCCTTGCAAAGGTGGCTTTAAGCACGCTTAAGTTATGTCTATGTACCTAAGTTGAAGTTAAGTTTCTTACCGGTTCTTCAAATCAGGCATTTAGTTGCTTATTATTATTACAAATGATCTACGTTAAGGGTATTGCAATAGGCATGATGACTGCATTAAAAAAACTATAATTCTATTTAGTCCGTCAGTTAGATTATACAAAAATACTAGACACATATTTTTCGCTTTATCAAATTAACAAAAAATCACAAAGATAAAGAGCATCAAAGTTTTGGAGTGGGGGCTTGCGACGTCACTATTTAGTAAAAAAATTACGAAAGCGTGACGTCACGCGCAACTTGAATGCATTGTACCTTCGTCGATGTTTGTTTGTCAAATAAATAAAAAAATACGTGTTCAATATTTTTTTTTAAATCTAACTGACGGACTAAACAGATTTTTTTAGTCATCTAACCTATTTTAAGGATGTCAGGATCGTAGCGAATGGAAGTACGTGATCTCTGCCTACCCCTATGGGGAAAACGCGTGACATTATGTATGTAAGCCTTAATCAAAAATTGAATTTGAATGAACAAAATAAGTTTGCTAATTTGTAGATGAGTTTTGGAGCCTATAAAAACTAACTAACTAAACTTCACGCCACTTCCCTAGCGGGGTAGGCAGAGAGAACAGAACGCCTATACAAATAGGCTAGATGACTAAAAAATTCTGTTTAGTCCGTCAGTTAGATTATAAAAAAATATTGAACACGTATTTTTTTATTTATTTGTCAAACAAACATTGAAATGAAATGAAATGAAATGAAATTGAAATGAAATGAAATGAATGAAATGAAATGAAATGAAATGAAATTGTCTTTATTTACGTAGGCTTAAAAAAAAGCACTTATAAATCGTCAGAATAAAATCAATATCTCATTGACGAAGATACAATGCATTCAAGTTGCGCGTGACGTCACGCTTTCGTACAATGTTTACTAAAAAGTGACGTCGCAAGCCCCCACTCCAAAACTTTGATGCTCTTTATCTTTGTGTTTTTTTGTTCATTTGTTATAGCAAAAAATATGTGTCTAGTATTTTTGTATAATCTAACTGACGGACTAAATAGAATTATAGTTTTTTAATGCAGTCATCATCCCTATTATATATAAACGATTAAAGTAATCTATAGTAATATGTATTATAAATCTGAAGAATTTGTTTGTTTGCTTGATCGCGGAAATCTCAGGAACTACTGGTCCGATTTGAAGACTTTTCTTCAGTGTTAGATAGCCCATAAATGAGACAGGTTATAGGCTATATAACACTAACCATAAACTATAAATCAGAAACAACAAACTCGCTCGTCGCCTGCACAATCACATACCCAACACCCGATACACAATTAGTTGTCTTCTACAACATGCTATGCAAATAACACAGTTGGCACATTATTTCTAAGTCCCAGACCATGGGACGATTCTCACTTGTTAATTGGTACGGAAAATCGGTTTCTATTTTCGTATCTACGAACCTCTTTTCTCTGTATCAAGCTAATTGCATACAGTATACTGGTTAGAAACTATATTAAAACTTGTTCTAGACTAGACGTAGTTTTAAGCACTAGATTCTAGATAGCTTAACGGAAAGAGACTTAAAGAAACGTCAAGCGGTAATCGTTAAAGTAATCAAATTTTACATAAATCAACAATTAAACCCATTTCTTTGACCCAATAACTTGACGCGGTAAAAACTTAAGTTTAAGAATTAATTAAAAATACACTGCTTTGAACGCTCCAGTTGGCGAGACCAGAGTTTCTCAAAGTTTAGTATGCGATCCCCCGTTTTTGATTTTTGTGAAACGATGAGAATGTGCATAGATAGACATATTTGTACGTCTATAGTTATATGAGAAGTAGACAAAGTAATATCGGTCGATATAAAAGACATCTTCGTTTTAGATAGCATATTTAATAGTAATCTACATATTTAATAATCAGCCTACATCACACACATTGATCTGACTCCGAGGTAAGTAGCTTAAGCACTTGTGTTACGGATATCAGAAACAACAGTGGTATTACAAATATATACTTAAATATTGTATATTGACACCCAGACACAGAATAAACACAAGTATTCATCACACGAATGTTTGTCCTTGGTGGGGATCGAACCCACAACTCTTGGCGCATGGGGCAGGGTCACTACCGAATCCATCAAGCCTGAAAAGTGTCTATCTGTTATTTAACAACCATAGTGTTCATAATGATATGTACTTTTTTGTTAAATGCTTGCCGAAAATATGGCATAAAATTTTTAGGTTAGCGGTTAAAATGGGGGCGTTCGTCCTGAGGTCTGCACTACTAAAAGTTTGAGAAACTGAACAGTGTACTGAGTAATTACACATAAGTGTGATATCAGATTAGGGTCACTTTCTCTTTTAACGAGCAAGCGAAAGAGTTATGCGTGCGTTAAGGTGTATAAATATTTGAGTTTAAAAACATAAATGATATATCACATACATACATACATACATACATATCATTACGCCCGTAAACCCCGAAGGGGTAGGCAGAGTCAAAGGGGCAGCACGCCCATTAACCACATTCACCGAAAAATAAAGATGGAAAATAGTGAAAAAGTAGTGACAAGTGGCTAGCTCGTCGCCTATACAATCACACACCCAAAACCCGATATACCATCAGTCGCCTTTTACGACATGCTAGGCAAGAACCACAGTTGGCATATTCTTTTTAAGTCCCAGACCAACATGGGACAGTGGGCTGGGTTGGATGGAAAGCTGTGAAAAAGGAGTGACAAGTGGCTAGCTCGTCGCCTACTCAGTCACATACCCAAAAGCCCGTAAATCATTAGAAAGATTTGCAGCGTCTCTAAAGCATATAAAGTGCTTGTCTTGGTCTCGTCCCCCACGCCTGGAGCGCGATGACTCCTCAGGGTTTGTTAAACGGTCGAATAGTGATATTGGCACATGTTACCAATTCGTGTAAAGTTATGTTTTTACTAACTAACTAACTAACTAAACTTTACGCCACTTCCCTAGCGGGGTAGGCAGGCAGTTATGTTTTTAGCCCGATTAAATTAGACATTCAAGGCTTCATTAATTCGCAACAAGCTGATAATTGGCATGAATGTTGGGAACACTATTACAAAAGATTTTGTCAAAATTTCCCATCGACGTGTGGAAAAAAAAATGTTGCAAAAATTGTTTTTTTGCATTTTTCAGCTAAACGGCAAGTTTTATCATAAAAACAGATGAGACAAAAATTATTCATCATGAAATTATCTATAAAAATTGTTTTCACACTTTTTTCCTAAGAATCACCATTTCGGAGATATATCGATGCAAAAAGTTGAAACAGTTGTGTTATTCATAATATGTGCATGTTTCCGCTCCACCCGTGAGGTAGTGCACTTGGCGCCTCATCACATCCTCTACCATTCCGGAAACCTCCCTGTGCCTCCCACAACATTCCATCGGACTTCACCCTCATTCTCCTATGTCTAAAAAGTCTAGATAATAGGTCTTACCTTTTGTGGCTGTTGGCTGTGTTTGTTCTTGATGTCAATCCAGAGACGAGCTAGGTTGATGCCCAGCCCAATGAGCGCGATGAGGAAGAATTTCACCTGGAGAAGAAGATGAATTAGTACTAAACTGGTTTCCATAGACCGAAAAGGCTAATCTATACTTATAATAAATCTGTAGAGAGGTCAATTCTGTACATGAAATATATTTTCAAAATAACTATCAGGGGGTGATTAGTGATCGATACTGATGCCAAAAATGCAATCAGTAAAATTTTTGTCTGTCTGTCTGTCTGTATATTCCTCATAGAAACAAAAATTACTCGACGGATTTTAACGAAACTTGGTACAATTATTCTTCATACTCCTGGGCAGGTTATAGTATACTTTTCATCACGCTACAATCAATAGCAGCAGAGTAGTGAAGGGAAATGTTGGGAAAACGGGAGATGTTACTCCCTTTTTTAAGCTTCCGTCGCGTGTGCAGCCTTAATGGTTAAGTTACATAGAAATCATGTATGACGGAAATAGTCTTTATAATATTCACCATAAACGCGGGTGACACCGCTGGCACAGCTAGTAAATGTATATAAGATTGACTCATTATTGCTTATAGTATAAGCATCACAGATATGGTTTAATTTACATAGTAATAGATAGGTTTTGTGCCGATTCTTTAATGATAATATAAAATGTACCCTACTGATAAAACATAAAGTCACCTATTTATAAATTCTCCAGACTGACACACCAATTCCCTAGTTCCAAACTAAGCTTATGCTTGTGCAATGGATACTAGGTGAACGGATAGACATACTTAAATACGTTTATAAACATCCATGACTCGAGTACAAACGTCCACGTTCATCACACGAAACATTTGCCCTAGCGGGGTTTGAACCCGCGAATCTCGGTTTCGTGGCCAGGGTCTCTGACAACTCGACCAACAGGCCTGTCGAATTTTTTAATACATTAAATTACTTTGCATTAAATATAATTTTTTTTTAAACATTACATTTCACCTACTTTCGGTATTTTATTAAGAAAACTTAAAAAACGTCTTTAAAATTAGACCTCAATTTCCAAGGTTAAAATTTAACTTACTTGAAGTTTGAAAGACAGAATCTGCAATAAAGTTCCAATCTTGGCTTTCAGAACAGCTCCGAGGATCAGCAGTTTCAGAATAGCCTTCTTTTTCTTCTTCTTTTTACCTCTCTGTTCTAGAATGTGATAGAAGATAAGTAAATGAATTAGTTTTCTTCAGACTGAAAAGATAAAGACTCTTTCAAAAACTTTAAAAGAAATGTCTTAGATAACAATCACATAATATCTTTAATTTAATATTAACATGCCCCGACTAATTTAAATAAATGTAGCATTTAGAAAAAAAATAAAGAACAGATTTTTTTTTCTATAAAAATACCTTTGCCTTAAAGTGAGACAATACAGGCTAAAAAAAAATATCTTCAGTGAATTTCTAACAGTGCGAAGAGTAAATTTTTGACGTTTTGACTCAACCGATGAAAAAAGTAGGCCGTGCACTCTTTCGACTAATAGGTTAGTTTATTAAGTTTTTTGTAGGCCGTTATTGAGATTACAAAAAAATATTGCTTACGTATTTTTTCTATTGTTCAGCAATCAGCAAAAATTATGAAGAAGAGCAAAAAATACGTTTTTAATACTTTTAGATAATTCAACTTACGGACTGTCATTTTTTTCCTATTCCATAAGTCTTGTAATTTTTGACTTACTGTTAGAATGACACTGATGATATGCAATTTTTTTATCTAGCTCCATGAAACAATAAGTATTCAAAATGCAATACACTATTTCGGATGCCATGCTAAATAATAATGCATGCGAGTAACAAGATGCATAATAACTATTTAAGTTTACCAAAGGTCTATGAGGCGTTTTCTGGAAAATGACAATTGTGTTTGAATGAAATATTCAAATTTGTATATAAATAAATAAATAAATATCCGACTACATCACATACATTGATCTGACTCCGAGGTAAGTAGTTTAAGCACTTGGGTTACGGATATCAGAAACAACAGTGGTATTACAAATATATACTTAAATATTGGATATTAACACCCAGACACAGAACAAACACAAGTATTCGTCATACGAATATTTGTCCTGAGTGGGGATCGAACCCACAACTCTTGGCACATAGGACAGGGTCACTACCGAATGCGCCATCGAGTTTGTCAAATATAAATATCTAAATATTTATATAAAATATGTTTTTTAAAATACACCATAACTCTATGGTATTCATATAAGACGTAACGAAAAAGATTCAATTGGATGATCATCTTCCTAGCGTCACGTCGCTTAGTCCGAGGCCACATAGACCATGATCCAGGATTTATCAAGTCTACTTATTAAAAAGCGACTGCTCTGACTTTCAACAATAAGACCTGAGACAATAATACCAGACAAATTTCAATCATGGTTCATCCATAGCTATTTGAATGTGCAGGTTTCATCACGATGTTTTCCCTCACCGCCGAGCTAGTGGTATAAATACGTACCTAATTTTTTGACTGATTTAATAACCATAGTTTGTTTGAACTGAAGCGTCATATGATGCTCAGTTCCATCTACCTTTTAGCGCGAAGATAGCTAGTTTTTGGATTTTTTTAAAGATATCAATCAGTACTTCATATGTTTAAGATGCTTAGCTATTTCTCCTCCTAAGAAAGTGTGTATGTCTGTCTGTGTACCACAATGCGAACCACCACCAACCTTCCAAAGAGCTCTTATCAGCAACACCATCTTCTTTAACATCACTCTTCAAGGCATGCTCAGCAGCCAAATCCAGTGTCTCCTCCCCTATATCCCACAGGTCACTCATGATCCCCCTCCCCTTCCTCGAAGAGTTAGCCAAATTCCTCAACTCCCCAGCCTCCCCGATCACCCAAGACTGAACCCGGCTGGAGTCGAACCCGCGACCTTTTTCATCCTTCTGCATGGGAGCCACCATCATGGGGTGGACTAAGTGGATTTTTGGGGGCTTCTGCTTCTTCTTCTTCATCTTCTTCTTGTCGCCACCAGTTGAGATGGTGATGCTGTCTATACCGCCGCTGTCGTGTTTCCGTGAGAGGGCTCTGGGGAGAAATGTACATAGTTGAATCAGTACTCAGTAACTTAAGCATAACTTCACATCACTTCCCTAGCTTACTTACTTAAATAACGCTCAAGGCCGTCTTTAACCGAATGGAGGCCCTGGGCACATTAGTTATCTATGCACAAGTTTAAACGGTACATTAAAAAAAATCTCATGTAAAAAGGTACATACAGTTGAAGATTTTTCTATGACAAAAACCGATGGTTTACGAATTATTAATCAGTTAATGAGTTCCAATAATTCTAATTGTATTTTTTTTTTATTAATTTCGCGTTTTTATGAAATTAATGATGATATAGCAAAGTTATAATAATTCATTCATTGAATTTTAATTATATGACATTGTTTAAAAACCTTTGAGCTGTGTTCTATAGTTGGCTTGTTACAATTCTTTTTTATTATTCTCTGACTAACCTGAGTGAGTAGTCATGCTCACTAAAATGTCGCTGGGGTGGTGGCGCTATGTGACGGGTCGTTACATTCCCTAAAATATGGCTGAGTGAAGCGAGCACATACGTCATGGTTGGGAACAGGTGCCACCTTGGGGACTGGTCTGCTCTGGTCGGGTCAAGTTTTTGGTTTGTAATTTATATATTTTTATTTTGATACTCTACGACAGGCCCACACTAAAACGTGGTTCAAAGTTAATTATGATTCATACACCTTGTATAAATTGTATTGAAAAGAGTAACTACCGAGTTTCTTGCCGGATTCTTCTCGGTAGATACAACATTCCGAACCGGTGGTAGAATCATATAGCTGTGGCTTTACCTGTATTTGACGATTCATAAGTGTTTCCTTGAAACCTATATAAATAAAGAATATTTTGACTTTGACTTTGACTTTAATATGTTTGTAGGTAATAAATGTCGATGATTCATTGGTAATCTGGAACTAGGGGGGCTCTGGTCACGAGCCCAAAGTGCCCAGGGGAGAGGGGGGACTGGAAACGCCTAGCATATGCAGAATCACGGATAATGCTTCTCTATTTCAAAATGTCCATCTAACTCAACTGGATTTTTGGCTAAATGTGGTTTAAAGAGTTCACAGCTCCGTCGCTCCAGGGATCGCAGGAAAACATGTTCTTCTGTGGAACAAACTCTAAGGCTAAGTCGCTTCAATGTAATAAGACTCGTTAAATCCAGGTTCACAGTCCAAGCGATCTTCTTCCTAGCGTTATGTCCCGTGCTTAGACGGGGTCCGCTTAGACCATGATCCAGGATTTAGCGAGTCTTTTAATTACATTGAAGCGACTGCCGATCTGACCTTCGTAACCCCAAGATAGGGGAACCAGACAATTTTTGGATCATGGTTACAAATCCAAAGTTATTTGAATTTGCAGGTTTCATCACCGTCGAGCTAGTGGTATAAATACGTACATAGATTTGAAAAATCCAGAGGTACGTGCCCTGGTTTGAACCCGCACTCCTCGGTTAAGAGGCGGGTGTCCTTACCATTGAGCTACCACCGCTTTTCACTTGAAACTTGTTCACAGTCCAAGCGATGGCCCAAGATAAGATTAAGTTGGGTTAGATGAAGAATTGTGAAAAAGCAGTGACAAGTGGCTAGCTCGTCGCCTACACAATCACACACTCAAAACCCGATATACCATTAGTCGCCTTTTACGACATGCTAGGCAAGAACCACAGTTGGTGCATTCTTTTTGAGTCCCAGAGATGGCACGCTAGGAGGGGCGGAGGGTTAGTTGCATGGGGCAGGGTCACTACCGAATGCGCCATCGAGTCAGACCATATCATCATAGCAATCATATACAATCATAAAAGCATTTAACATAGTCCTATTATCTTCATATACAAAAACACCCACAGTCATTTTCTAAGCGTTCTCACCGTTAATCCCATGTTTGTTCAAGTGAAACTACTTACTTAGCTAACTTAGAAACGTACTTTAAACAATTTAGTACAACTGTGCCATATTAGAAGTCTACGTGTTAACGTTGAATGTTTATCTATAAGCTGTGCCAGCGGTTTTACCCGCATTTATGGTTGATGTTATATAGCCTATAGCATCCTCGATAAATGGGCTATCTAACACTGAAAGTTATTTTCAAATCGGACCAGTAGTTCGTGAGAGAATGGCTCGTCACATTTATAATTAGAAACCCAACACTCAATATACCATTAGTTGCCTTTTACGACATGCTGGGCAAGGAACACAGTTGGCACATTTTTTAAAGTCCCAGACCAACATGGGACAACAGATTAAGTAGGTAGTTTTCGAGTTTACCCTGTACAAAAGAACATCATTTTCCTAGCGTCATGTCCCGTGCTTAGTCGGGGTCGGCTTAGACCATGATCCTGGATTTAGCGAGTCTGGTAATTATATTGAAGCGACTACCGATCTGACCTTCGTAACCCTAAGATAGGGGAACCAGACAATTTTTGGATCAAGGTTACAAATCCAAAGTTGTTTGAATTTGCAGGTTTCATCACGATGTTTTCCCTCACCGTCGAGCTAGTGGTATAAATACGTACATAGATTTGAAAAATCCAGAGGTACATGCTCGAGTTTGAACCCGCACTCCTCGGTTAAGAGCCACGTGTCCTACCATTAGTAGAGCTACCACCGCTCTCTGTATAAAAGAGCATACTCACTTGGAAAACATATTTTCTCTTTACAAAATTAGTATCTACGGATAGCGTAATGGAAAAATCCAATTTTCCATAATTATATATATGAAAACATATATAGAAAATGGATATCATTATTTCTATCTATCAACACACGGCACTATACGTCGATCACGGTCGGTAATCGAACCCCGATCCACAAGCCTATTGACCTTGTTCACAAGCACGCGATGGCTTACTTACTTACTGTCACAGAGTGAATTGTTCCAGTAACTTCTGCGAGGTGTAGATTAGTGGGGGATAAATGCGATGTGATTTGGTTTATACCCGGGCAGGAACATTATCTACTTGAATTTTTTAAAATAATATTTTTTCTGTATTAAAAGGATTTTTAAATACAACAACATTTTAAGGGGTGTTGGTTTAGCGATAATTTAGACGATGAGATAGCCATTTGTTACTCTTTTTAACAATTTTTCATTTTAATTCAATGAGGGTTTTCAAAATTACAAAAACCGCCAGATGGCACGCGGGAGTCTCGTGGTCTTATCGCTGTCACTATTGGCTCCCTGTTGACAGCATGTCAGTTTGTTCTGACAACTAACCAATGAGGAGGGTGACAAGACCGCAAGTCACAGTTACGTCATCTTTTGGATGTTTTAATTCAAAAAACCGTCATTAACTCGTATTTTATTTTTGACTAGCGGCGCGTCCCGGCTTTACAGGTAGTCATTTTTTTTCTATTTGCATTGTAATAGTGAAAGGTTTTTTTAATCAGTCCAGTAGTTTTGCTGTTTATTCGTTACAAACATAAGTACAACTCTTACATACATAGCATCACGCCCATAGTCCCCGAAGAGGTATGCAGAGTCAAAGGGACAGCAGGCCCCTTTGACCAGATTCAGCCAAAAACAAAACTGGATAATTAGATGGAAAATTGTGAAAAAGTACTGACTAGTGGCTAGCTCGTCGCCTACACAATCACATACCCAAAACTCTAAATACCATAAGTCGCTTTTTACGACATGCTGGGCAAGAAACACAGTTGGCACATTCTTTTTTTTGACTGGCTCGATGGCGCATTCGGTAGTGACCTTGCCCTATGCGCCAAGAGCCGTGGGTTCGATCCCCACCCGAACAAATAATCGTGTGATGAATACTTGTGTTTATTCTGTGTCTGGGTGTTAATGTCCAATATTTATGTTTAAATTTGTAATACCACTGTTGTTTCTGATATCCGTAACACAAGCGCTTAAGCTATTTAGCTCGGAGTCAGATCAATGTATGTGATGTTGTGGGATGTTTATTTATTTATTTTCTAAGTCCCAGACCAACATCAGACAAATTCTCCTCTTTATAATGTTAGTGCTAAAGTCAAGATGTGGTGATTTAATAGGCTTGATTAGCTTAGTAATTTTAAGCACACTACTTTTTTATAATAATTAGTTGTGGTTTAAACTATAACAAAGATATTAAACGCTTTACGTACCTATTTGTACGAACGAAAGTTCAACTCATCAATGCGCATGCTCAGCCTTGATCAGCTGTTGAGCTGACCATGACGCGAACACTTTCACGGGACTGCTAACATTATAATTTTGGCACTTGCGCGAGATTCGGTTTCACTGACACACTTCGACATCCTGTTCTCTCGCTTCCTTGTATGTATTATCGTTTGCGGGACAGAGACAGCTATATCACCTTTTAAGTGTAATTTCTAGTCTTCTCCCCATTTTGGTTTGGGACTTGAAAAGGTGGCAACTGTGTTTATTAGCAAGCATGTCGTAAAAGGCGACTAATGGTATATCGGATTTTGGGTGTGTGATTGTGTAGGCGACGAGCTAGCCACTAGTCAGTACTTTTTCACAATTTTCCATCTAACCCAGTTTTATTTTTGGCTGAACGTGGTTAGGGGGACTAACTGCCTCTTCGACTCTGCCTACCCCTTCGGGGATTACGGCGTGATGATGAATGAATGGTTGTGAAGGGGATTAATGGTGTATTGGGTTAGTGGTTCTGTATGTATAAGCCACAATTTTCCACACAACTTTCCATTTAACCCAACTCAATCTTACTTTTGGATAAAGGTGGTTATAGAATCTAACTCCTCCTTGGACTATACCTACTGAGTAAATCCAGGGTGGTGGTCTAAGCAGTCTTGCGCCTGACCTCTCTCCGGTTATGTAGGTGCCGTCTCACCGGACTATGAGAGTAAAGGAACGGAGAGTGCACCTGTGTTTGCGCTCACACTTGTGCACTATATTAATTGACTGGCTCGATGGCGCATTCGGTAGTATCATCTGCGCCAAGAGTTGTGGGTTCGATGCCCACCCAGGACAAACATTCGTGAGATGAATACTTGCGTGTGTTCTGTGTCCGGGTGTTAATATGGAATTTTTGAGTATAATTATATTAATTTGTAATACCACTGTTGTTTTAATATCTGTAGCACAAGTGCTCAAGCTACTTACTTCGGAGTCAGTTCAGTGTATGTGATGTAGTGTGATATTTATTTTAACTAACTAACAACTTCACGCCACTTCCCTACCGGGGTAGGCAGAGAGAACCGAACGCCATATGGCACGATCCTTACACACCTCACTCGCCTCTTCAACATTCATGATCCTTTTCATTCAAGCTCTGCGGTTTTTATGACTCCTAACATCACCTTCAGTTAACACACGACCAATCTGTTCGTGGTAGGTGAGCCTGGGCCTTCCGCGGCTCCTACATCCTTCCACTTTCGCATTGTATATCTGTATAGTCAATCTTTCGGCATCCATTCTTTCAATATGTCCGAACCACTTATTTATTTATTTTACATCTCCTGAATAGGCTAATTCTCATCGAGATGTGCCTGACAAACGAGTATCATCATCTTCATTTTCCTAGCGTTATATCCCGTGTTTAGACGGGGTCCGCTTAGACCATGATCCAGGATGTAGCGAGTCTGGTAATTACATTGAAGCGACTGCTGATTTGACCTTCGTAACCCTGAGATAGGGGAACCAGACAATTTTTGGATCATGGTTACAAATCCAAAGTTGTTTGAATTTGCAGGTTTCATCACGATGTTTTTCTTCACTGTCGAGCTAGTGGTATATATACGTACATTAACTTGAAAAATCCAGAGGTACGTGCCCGGGTTTGAATTCACCCTCCTCGGTTAAGAGGCGCGTGTCCTTACCATTAACGAAGTTTAAGGATATTGTTATCAATTATTACCTGGCCACCCCACTGTAAACCATCTCTCCCAAGGAGTTCAGAGAATCTTCCACTTGCTTCCCGATCTTCGATGGCATTTGCTCCAGTGATCTGCCTGAGGCCAGGACCTCGGCATCCGCAGCATCTGTGGAGAAGGGAAAGTTAATTAGGATTCATTCAAGTAGACTTTTCGTTATTTGTCACCCTCTCTTGTGAACAAAATTAAGCAAATGAAAGATACCGGTTTTTTTTGGTAAATTTGATGATTTACGAGTTATTAAGGCTATATACATTTTGAATGGAGAAAACGATCAATATGACCTGTTCATAACGACTGGCTCGATGGCGCATTCGGTAGTTACCCTGTTCTGTGCGCCAAGAGTTGTGGGTTCGATCCCTACCCAGGACAAACATTCGTATGATGAATACTTGTGTATGTTCTGTGTCTGGGTGTTAATATACAATATTTAAGTATATACTTGTAATACCACTGTTGATTCTGATATCCGTAACACAAGTGCTTAAGCTACTTACCTCGGAGTCAGATCAATGTATATGATGTAGTCAATTAATTTATATATATTATTAATTTATTGAAATGAAATGAAATGAAATTGTCTTTATTTACGTAGGCTTAAAAAAAGCATTTATAAATCGTCAGAATAAGATCAATATCTACCGGTTCAAAAAGTAGATTCTACCGAGAAGAAACCGGCAAGAAACTCGATAGGTTACTATTACTATTGTGACAATTAACTACTTGTTGCCAGTGGGCAACTATGGGTATTGATGTAATGATGCAGTGGCATCATTACATCAATACCAAATACCCCTTTAACGATATGCTTAGCAATTAACCTAACTGACAAACTAAATAAACCAAGCCTATTCATGCTTAAGCGAAAGTGAGAATTTTCCCAAGCCTCGCATTTCCCAACTTTCGATAATTCCCACAAGATTTAGCACACTATTGTATGATGACAATAGTTTAGGCTCATCGTTAAATCGTTAGTATTAGTGAGTTCAATAAGAATTGTGATTTGTGTACTTTGGAAAGTGTAAGAACGATTATCCACTGTGATGGTAAAAACATTTGTATTGAATAGGCTAGTTGACCAAAAATATTTTTTTTAGTCAGATTATCAAAAAATATTGAGTTCGTATTTTTTGCTTTATCAAATGCTCGGAAAATAACAAAGATACAACGCTTCAAAGATCTGGAGTGGGGCGCTTTTACATCACTTGTTGCTAAAATTCTACAGAACAAGTGACGTCACGCGCACCTTTAACGCGCTGTATCTTCGTAATTTTTGGTTTGCTGAACAAAAGAAAAAATACGTGAGCAATATTTTTTTGTAATCTCTATAATGGACTAATTATTTTTTTTGAGTCAACTTGCCTATTGTATGGGAGACGATTTTTCTCATAAATGCTTATAATATAACTTTAATTACGTTTATGAACAAATTTATGCTTTTCATTCAATTTGTAAGTAGAATAATATATTTAATTCCCACGGACTAGTAAAAAAAGAAGGATTCCACGCTGCCATACTGCAGCGTAAAGCCACATTTATGTGTGAGTGAGATACTTATGGATACCAGATATCGGATATCTGTCATTTGGAGCACTTATCGTTCGACTGAAAGTCGGAACTAATGCACCAACTTGGCTATGCATATTGCGAGTTTTCGCCGAGTTCATCGAAGTCAGTCAAATATAAATAAATAAATAAAATAAATAAATATCAGACTACATCACATACATTGATCTGACTCCGAGGTAAGTAGCTTAAGCACTTGTGTTACGGATATCAGAAACAACAGTGGTATTACAAATATATATTTAAATATAGAATATTAACACCCAGACACAGAACAAACACAAGTATTCATCAAACGAATATTTGTCCTGGGTGGGGAACCTACAACTCTTGGCGCATGGGGCAGGGTCACTGCCGAATGCGCCATCGAGCTTGTCAAAAGTGGGTCATTGTGTTTCACGGAATCCAGTTTGTGGCGAAACTGGTTTTGGGTGAGATCGCATCTTCTTCTTGTCTTTGATAAATGTTATTTGAGAGAAAACCAATCCGGTTTAACCGAGTTTGCGAATAGTGATTTAATTAGATACTATAAGGCACGGTTTTACATGCTACCGGTGGAACTTCAATGGTAAGGACACGCGCCTCTTAACCGAGGAGTGCGGGTTCAAACCCGGAACGTGTTTCTAGATTTTACAAATCTATGTACGTATTTATACCACTAGCTCGACGGTGAAGGAAAACATTGTGATGAAACGGCAAATTCGAACAACTTTGGATTTGTAACCATGATCCAAAAATTGTCTGGTTTCCCTTCGTAACCCTATCTTAGGGTTACGAAGGTCAGATCGGCAGTCGCTTTAATGTAATTACCAGACTCGCTAAATCCTGGATCATGGCCTGAGCTGACCCCGTCTAAACACGGGACATAACGCTAGGAAGATGATGACGGTTTTGTCAACTTAAGTGGTTTAAAAATTATGAGTCAAACAGGCACACACACAAATATAAATAAATAATTATCCGACTATATCACATACATTGATCTGACTCCGAGGTAAGTAGCTTAAGCACTTGTGTTACGGATATCAGAATCAACAGTGGTATTACAAATATATACCTAAATATTAGATATTAACACCCAGACACAGAACAAACACAAGTATTCATCACACGAAAGTTTATCCTGGGTGGGGATCGAACCCACAACTCTTGGCGCATGGGGCAGGGTCACTACCGAATACGCCATCAAGCCAGTCAAAATATGTGTCAAATACCTGTGTAGATTTTCTTCAAATTCTAAAAAATCTCCAGAAACATATGTTTTCGAGTATTTTCCATTACAGGGGTATATCTACCCAGAAAAAAATATATGAATTAATAATAATCTGGTCAAATAAGCCCTATATAGTAATGAAGCTACCAAAAATACCATAGAGCAATTATTAATGTTCGAAACACCATATTAAACGAATGCTGAAAACTCTCAATTGATCACGTACCTTCCATGTCAAAATTGACTAGACTTAAATACTTGTGACAGTTTTTTTTACTAAGCAACCCGATCTTGTATTATGCGATTACACACTTTAGTATTTCTAACTAACTAACTAACTTACTAAAACTTCACGTATTTCTATACATAATCGATGTAAGCAATCAATTTTTATAACTCTTTAAAAGTATGTCAAATTATTATTAATGTCATCTTCAAAAATGACTTTGTGATGTGACAAATTAAATAAATGTAATAAAGACTGTTAATAATTTCATCAACATTATAATAATACACTCCCTTTATTTATTTACTAGCTGTGCCAGCGGTGTCACCCGCGTTTATGGTTAATATTATAAAGACTATTTCCGTCATACATGACTTCTATGTAACTTTAACCATTAAAGCTGCACACGCGACGGAAGCTTAAAAAATGGAGTAACTTCTCCCGTTTTCCCAACATTTCCCTTCACTACTCTGCTCCTATTGATTGTAGCGTGATGAAAAGTATACTATAACCTGCCCAGGAGTATGAAGAATAATTGTACCAAGTTTCGTTAAAATCCGTCGAGTAGTTTTTGTTTCTATTAGGAACATACAGACAGACAAAAATTTTACTGATTGCATTTTTGGCATCAGTATCGATCACTAAATCACCCCCTGATAGTTATTTTGAAAATATATTTCATGTACAGAATTGACCTCTCTACAGATTTATTATAAGTATAGACAATCTGTAGTCTATTGTATCTATAATCTATGTCATTCAACATTACAAATGAAAGTCTTAAATGTAAAACAAAAGAAGTTTAATTGAATCAAAGTAATGAAAACCGACAAACAATCAACAACTAGATAAATCTAGATTATCTTTGTCATAAACTGAGCTATTTACAAGCTTACTGTCATAAGCTAATTACTTCATTCAAGATAAAGATATTGAATACACAAAAGGTTATTTTAAAAGAGACATCATCTGACGGGAGATTTGTTAACAAGCTTTCAAAACGAAAGTCATGGATCTGTTTGGCTCGTAGTATTTTAAACCGGTGTATAATTAGGCTTGAAAGTATGTGTTGTGATGATAGTAATATTATACTAAGCCACTAGGTAGAATGTGAATGAGTCATTTTATTATTGTGGGCTTAAAAATGAACAAGAATAGACGTGCGCACGGTACAATTCAATTTTTTTTTAGTTCGTAAGTTAGATTATCAAAATACATTGTACACGTATTTTTGCTTTATCTAAAGCTGTGTTTCACCCGCGTTTGTAGTTAATGTTATATAGCCTATAGCCTTCCTCGATAAATGGGCTATCTAACACTGAAATAATTTTTCAAATCGGACCAGTGGTTCCTGAGATTTGCGCGTTCAAGCATACAAACAAAATATTAAACAAACTCTTCATAATATAATATTAGTATAATCGAAAAATTACATACATACAGTGTTTCAAAGATCTAGAGTGGAACGCTTTTACGTCACTCGTTGCTAAAATTTTACAGAGCTAGTGACGTCACGCGGAAATTTTACGCGCTGTATTTTCGTCATTGAAATGAAATGAAATGAATGCCCTAATGTAAGATTACAAATTTATATACTACTAGCTGTGCCAGCGGTGTCACCCGCGTTTATGGTTAATATTATAAAGACTATTTCCGTCATACATGATTTCTATGTAACTTTAACCATTAAGGCTGCACACGCGACGGTAGCTTAAAAAATGGAGTAACTTCTCCCGTTTTCCCAACATTTCCCTTCACTACTCTGCTCCTATTGATTGTAGCATGATGAAAAGTATACTATAACCTGCCCAGGAGTATGAAGAATAATTGTACCAAGTTTCGTTAAAATCCGTCGAGTAGTTTTTGTTTCTATAAGAAACATACAGACAGACAGACAGACAGACAGACAGACAGACAGACAAATAGACAGACAGACAGACAGACAGACAGACAGACAGACAGACAGACAGACAGACAGAGAGACAGACAGACAGACAGACAGAAACAAAAACTACTCGACGGATTTTAACGAAACTTGGTACAATTATTTGTCATACTCCTGGGCAGGTTATAGTATACTTTTCATCACGCTACAATCAATAGGAGCAGAGTAGTGAAGGGAAATGTTGGGAAAACGGGAGAAGTTACTCCATTTTAAAGCTTCCGTCGCTACGTTATGACGGAAATAGTCTTTATAATATTAACCATAAACGCGGGTGACACCGCTGGCACAGCTAGTATTAATTTTAAAATTCTCATTTCATAGTTATACCGTTTTATGTGTCTCCAGTGAAATATATTTTTTTGTAAGATCTTAAATATTTTTAATATTATAAACGCGAAAGTTTGTGAATATGTATGGATGTTTGTTACTCTTTCACGCAAAAACTACTGAATGGATTTTAATGAAACTTTACAATATTAAAGCTTATACACCCGAATAACATATAGGCTATGATTTATCGATGTACCACGCGAGCAAAGCCGAGGGCAAAAGCGGTAAATAAAAAATGCAGTTAGGAAAACAAGACAGTTTGAATCATGGGGATCACCATACATATTATTAAAATTCTTATAAATTCAATATGTTGTCCGATGTTGGTCTCGGACTTTAAAAATAATGCGCCAACTGTGTTTCTTGACTAGCATGTCGTAAAAGGCGACTAATGGTATATCTGGTTGTGGGTATGTGATTGTGTAGGCGACGAGCTAGCCACTTGTCACTACTTTCTCACAATTTTCCATCTAACCCAGCTGAGTTTTGTTTTTGGCTGAATGTGGTTAAAGGGGCTTACTGCCCCTTTGACTCTGTCTATTCCTTCGGGGATTATGGGCGTGATGTTATGTTATGTTATGTGTTAAATTTAATTTAGCATCATATGGCCCTCGGTTCTCTATGTCTACCCAGGGTATTTGCGCAAAGAAAGTTAGTTAGTTAGTTTAGGTGGTTAATGTCGACTGGCTCGATGGCGCATTCGGTAATGACCCTGCCCCATGCGCCAAGAGTTGTGGGTTCAATCCCCACCCAGGACAAACATTCGTGTGATAAATACTTGTGTTTGTTCTGTGTCTGGGTGTTAATATCCAATATTTAAGTATATATTTGTAATACCACTGTTGATTCTGATATCCGTAACACAAGTGCTTAAGTTACTTACCTCGGAGTCAGATCAATGTATGTGATGTCGTCGAATATTTATATTTATAATGTATCTTACTACTACAATTCTAGAATAAAGACACTAACTCCCTCCTCCACAGGTTTTAGATCACACGCCAAGAGATCATTCACCTGTGGCTCAGTGGTTTAACAGGATATATTGCGGTGCCAGTTTACCGTTCGACTCCCGAACGGGTACTTTGATCAGGTATGCAGTCCTAGGTTGTTGGCGCGGTTTCGCTCAAGTTTTCGAAGAGTTTTCTTTCATTGTTAAAAAAGTGTCCTTTTTCTGAAATATCGAATTGTCAAATCGAGTTGTTGACGATTGAAAGTCTTGATTGATGATTGATTTTAGTGTAGTTGCTTTTTTCTGAATGGTAAACGATACTACAGGTATTTAGCATATTCAAATGGATTTAAAAGTAACATACTCGAATCTAAAGGTCATAGGTTCGATCCAGCTCTGTGCGAATGTGCGTGTGATGAACGGTCATATACTGGACAGACTTTGTCATCGTGGGGTCTAGGTTATTAATAAATAGCTTACATTATTATTCCTATGTAGGTCTGCTACTTAAAAATCATCATCCTCTTGCCCTTCTCCTAGTTCATCTGGGGTCGGCGCATGTCTTCCTTTTCCATACGTCCCGGTCAGCCGTTATCAAGCTATCCACTCCCATTTCTCTCATATCATCTTTCACACAATCCATCCATCTAAGTCTGCGACTTAAAAATAATGTGCTAAAATAAAAATAAAAAAAAATCTCCTGACTGACACACCAATTCCCTAGTTCCAAACTAAGTTTATGCTTTTGCTATAGATACTAGGTGAACGGATAGACATTCTTAAATACGTTTATAAACATCCATGACTCGAGTACAAATGTCCATGTTCATCACACGAAATATTTGCCCCTAGCGGGATTCAGACTCGCGACCTTCGGTTTTGTGGACAGGGTCTCTGACCACTCGACCAACGGGCCAGTCATATGCTGAATATGTTCTTTTCCTAGCAAATCGTAAAAAGCGAATGGTGTTTCGGGTTTTGGGTGTGTGATTGTGTAGTTAAGTGATTAAGCTTCTTAGCACGGAGTCAGATCAATCTAGTTTAAGTTAAGCGACGTGCTAGCCACTTGTCACTACTATTTCACAATTTTTCATCTAGCCCAGCCCAGTTTTATTTCAAGGCTGGATGTGGTTAATGGCGCTAGCTGCCCCTTTGACTCTGTCTACCCCTTCGGGGATTATGGGCGTGATGTGACATATGTATGTCTGATAATTATTTATTCATGTTACATTTAATAGGAAGGAATATGAAGAATGTGTGTTTTTGAAGTATCAAATGGATTATTTTTTTATTTTTTTTTCACAATTTGAGTTGAATTGCAGCTATCTTCTGCGATAAGATGGAATGTTCCACTATTGACAGTAATAGGCGTTCGCTTCTTCATCAGGCCTGCGGTTGGAGGCGTGACGGCCGTATCGCAGCATCGGGGTTGCGGGTAGAAAGGTTGAAATTACTTTTAATCCGTTTAAAGATACATCCGGTATGCTGCCGGTGTTTCAGATGAGATTGCAGTTCCAAGGATGTCTGACAAAAAGACGGAGTCATAAAAACCGTAGAGCTTGTATGAAAAAAAAAAATTAAGTATATATAAAATATCCGACTACATCACATACATTTATCTGACTCCGAGGTAAGTAGCTTAAGCACTTGTGTTACGGATATCAGAATCAACAGTGGTATTACAAATATATACTTAAATATTGGATATTAACACCCAGACACAGAACAAACACAAGTATTCATCACACGAATGTTTGTCCTGGGTGGGGATCGAACCCACAACTCTTGGCGCATGGGGCAGGGTCACTACCGAATGCGCCATCTCAGAAACTACTGGTCCGAATTGAAAAGCTATTTTAGTGTTAGATAGCCCATTTATCGAGGAAGGCTATAGGCTATATAACATTACCCAAAAACGCGAGCGAAACCGCGGGCACTGCTAGTTCAAAATATTTGTTGGACGTCATACGAATTACAACAAGATTGTAATAGTTAAATTACATGTACAGTGTATTGTATTGATTAAATAATTATCTTTTATTGGCTATTAGACAAACATGTTTTTGACGTCATTCGTTCGTATGTTTAATGCATGTGGATAGAGACAATTGACTAGCTTCTGAGCGTGATTCCGTCTGAGCAATTCTCAAAATTAACTCAAAAATTGTATCTTTCTCCGAAAGCATTCACGCGAAATCACAGTTCTTATATTTAAGTAATACATAGAACATCACGCCCATAATCCCCGAAGGGGTAGGCAGAGTCAAAGGGGCAGCAGGCCCGTTCAACCACATTCAGCCGAAAACAAAACTGGGCTGGGTTAGATGGAAAATTGTGGGAAAGTAGTGACAAGTGGCTAGCTTGTCGCCTACACAATCACATACCCAAAACCCGATATACCATTCGTTGTCTTTTACGACATGCTAAGCATGAAACACAGTTGGCACATTATTTTTAAGTCCAGACCAACATGGGATGAACTATATATTGTTCATACATATCATCATCCCCTAAGGAGGTAGGGAAAGTTCAAAGTACAATAAGCTTTTAACATTTAGGGAAAATAATTTCAAGGAAAGTTTGTGTCGTCTGAAGGTACATTTTTAGCGTACATAGTTTAATCACAAAGAGTCCAGTGATTAAGGTTTAAAAAAATGTCACAGAAAAAGTTACCTACATATACATTAAAATACCAACATACTAACAAGGTATAATCACAATTAGTAAAAAGTCTGATTAATAACTAACAATTGAATCTATAAATAAATATCAGACTACATCACATACATTGATCTGACTCTGAGGTAAGTAGCTTAAGCACTTGTGTTACGGATATCAGAAACAACAGTGGTATTACAAATATATACTTCAGATATTGGATATTGACACCCAGACACAGAATAAACACAAGTATTCATCACACGAATGTTTGTCCTGGGTGGGGATCGAACCCACAACTCTTAGAGCATGGCAGGGTCACTACCGAATGCGTCATCGAGCTTCAAAACTAAAATAGTTCGATGTTCTTTTTTTTAAATTAATTTTATGTATTTCTTATGCATTATTAAATAAAATATTAGCTTTCTACACTCCTTCTTCATATAAACTTTAACTGTGCCAAATCTCATTCTCCTCCATCCGCGTAATTCTCCTAAAAATGGGGACAAAGTTTCTGCTTAACGTATTAATATATGTTTTTATATATACATATGTATGTATATTATGTATTTAGGTCAATGTTTAATATGAATAATAGATATATTGTGTATAAGTATGAAAATGGTTTTACTGTTTTGATTTAATTAATTATTTCTCAATAAAATATAATACGTTACAAATAAAAAATACGTTGACTAGTTTGGTCGTATTTTTATAGTTTGCATTCGGGAAATACATAAATTGATTATCGATTTAAAAGTTAACAATGTGCAATGGATGATTAAACTATTTCAATACTAGAATAATATTTCCTTTGTTACATTTTTATTGAATAGGTTTCCTGTTGTAGTAATTTTAAAAATGTCTATTTGACTGTTTAAATCAAATACAAAAAGAATTTTCATTAAAAAAATATTCTTGAAAACTATTATGCTGTCGAAAAAGTGTAGCTTAAATATTTATCAAAGATTAATTTCTGACTTTCTATACATATTATAGCAATTAAACAGGAATGACATGGCGTTTTATTACTTAGCTAACAGTTTTAATTTTTTTTTTAATTTTCACAGTGTTTTTACTAAATTTCACACTTTTTTTACTAATTTGTATTAAAAAAACTTACCCTGCCAACTCCTCCGTTGTTTCTGGACGTCCTCATCCCAGTTGTCAAGCAATTTTCCCGCCTTTTCCTTCGCGCAACTTAATGGGTCCTCCTCCGATATACAGTCTACAAAAGACATGAAACTAGGCGCCCAACTCTTCCCCAAATTCATGAAATACTCATACGACCTCTCTAACAAACTAGCACTCCCAACTTTACTACAAAAAACTAAAAGCAAAATGAACAACGTCGATTTTTTCACCGCCATCTTGACATTTAATTTTCTTTTTTTTCGCGCCCCCGCGTGGACGTCAAGTTTTTTAATTATTTTCACGTGAGCGCGCTCTCACATTCAAGGTTAAACTGAGCGCTGCGCGGAGAGAACCGACATTATAAAGGACCCACTTTCTTTTCGTGTAATCTTCGTTCGTCCGTTTTGGGTCTTTTCGTGGGTAAATTTTAACGAAAGTTAGGTTGATTTTTAATCGATTTATAAGGATAGTGAAAGTTGGCGATGCTGCTAAAAAAGGGTTTTGGAATGAGGTCATACGCGTATTTGGTCTAGAAATATGCCTCTTTTCGTATTTTTTAGGATAATTTGCCGATTAGGATAAAGCGTTTTCTATATACAAATTAATATTCAAGTTTAATTATTAGGTGTTAAAGGAAATTCCATCTTTTGAGATATGTTTTAAGTAGTGATTATTAAATAAAACCGGAAAATACCTAGAACTTAAGTAGTCTCTAACTGATTTTATCTAAATATCAAAAATCATATAGAAAATTTCATATGTTTTTGTTTAATACTCCAATAAAGAAAGAAGAATAAACAAACACAATTTCAATGTTTACTTGTTAATATATATTTATATAGAAAATTAAGGTTAACTGACTGACTCACTTAAAATATTCATAGAAAAACGTTATTAAGTAAGTCAGTAGGCATTTCAATATACCACATACATATTTTTATGTAAGTTGAATTCCCTAGACCAGTTTAAGGAAATGAAAGTTTATACAAAGTCCGGGCACGTATTACTTAGCACTATTGAATGATTAAATGAATTAATTAGATTAATTTATTCTCTACGTCTAAATTGGCTCAATATTTTATAATAAGAGAAAAACTTACTGATATATATCATTAAATCTATAACTATATTACAGGAGAAACTATATTTACAGATAACAATAAATTTGAAATATCTATTTACAATGTCAATCAGCTTAATAATTACTTATTGCATTTTTAATTAATATATACGGTATTTAGTACAAATAAACCATTTCTAAAGTTTTTGTCTGTTCCAGATAATCTAAGAAACGGCTCAACCCATTTTGATGGAACTTTCACTAGAAGATAGATGGTATTACAAGGAGTAACTTAGGTTACTTTTTTTTAGATAATAATTAAGGTCCGACGTAAACAATAGTTGTTTGTACATTAATAATTAGTTAATAATATGTTAAATATATCATTGTTGTCCCATGTTGGTCTGGGACCTAAAAATAATGTGCCAACTGTTCCTTGCCTAGCATGTCGTAAAAGGCGACTAATGGTATATCGGGTTTTGGGTATGTGATTGTGTAGGCGACGAGATAGCCGCTTGTCAGTACTTCTTCGTATCTCTCTTCTAACACCGCAAAAAAATATTTTTGGCAACACTAGTCAATTCATTTGTACCATATTGGTCTGAGACTTATAAAGAATGTGCCAACTGTGTTTCTCTGCCTAGCATGTCGTAAAAGGCGACTAATGGTATATGTGATTTTGGGTGTGTGATTGTTTTAAATTAGTTAATTGATCTTACTCAAAGTCAAAGTCAAAAGTCAAAAATACCTTTATTTACGTAGGCCTCAAAAAAAGCACTTGTAAATCGTCAAGTAATAGGTATGTGCCTACATGTAATGTTTGCACAATAATTATTTATAATTTCAAAGCAAACTTTGCACCGTTCCCTAATTTGTAAGTGACCTAAATTAATCAGCGTAACTCGAATGATATTATTTAAGAACACTCTCTATACAACCTCTGTGCTAGGCAGTCTATAAAATATACAAGTTCACATCTTATACCTAGAATTATTCTTATTATTTTCACCTGCTATGACAAGCTCGATGGCGCATTCGGTAGTGACCCTGCCCCATGCGCCAAGAGTTGTGGGTTCGATTCCCACCCAGGACAAATATTCGTATGATGAATACTTGTATTTGTTCTGTGTCTGGGTGTTAATATACAATATTTTAAGTATATATTTGTAATACCACTGTTGTTTCTGATATCCGTAACACAAGTGCTTGAGCTACTTACCTCGGAGTCAGATCAATGTATGTGATGTAGTCTGATATTATTATATTAATATTATATTACCTCTACAAAAACCGCATCGAGACCTAATAACCACATCAGTTAAATTGGTGACCCCGACGTGGTAGATTCAAATTGTATAAAATAGAACAATTCTAATCTACCACCGGTTCGTAATGTCGCATCTACCGAGAAGAAACCGGCATGAAACTCGGTAGTTACTCTTTTCAATGCCAGATTGAATATAAAAATTAAAATTTACAGATTAAGTTAATATTTATACCAAGTCATACAGTTAATGTTCGCTAAAGATTCAGCCGAGTATTACAAGTAAAAGGTAAACCAGAGCAGACCAGCCTCTGAAGGTTGCATTTGTTCACAAGTACTGATACTGGTCCTGAGATTGCCTTTCCTTCGAAGATTACTGGCGTGATAATAATGTTTGATTCGTGATCGTATGACAAAAATGGAGAAAGTGTAATCAAAGGTACTGCATAAAAACACGTGTTTAATTAATAAGCTCCGTCTAATATTACATAGAGCGAATTATCATAGCAATTTGATACGTTCCGACCATCGGTTTCTGTACAAACATATGGATAACGGTTTTTACGAGAAAGTTAAGCTTTTCCTTGTAATAAATACAGTTCTTGTTAATGTATGTAAGCATTGTTCCGTCCATCTTCATAGTCCGGTGAGACACCGACATGACCGGAGAGGTCAGGCAGGACCAACGGCTTAACGTGCTTTCCGAGGCACGGGGGTAATTAAACCGCCAACTCCCTGACTCCGGGCTGTTACATACACAATCCACGAAGGGGTAGGCAGAGAAGGGACAGCAGGCCCTTTCAACCATTCAGGCAAAATCAAAACTGCACTGGGTTGGATTGAAGAACTGAGAACAATTGTGAAAAAGTTGACAGATGTCAAACTCGTCGCCTACACAATCACACACCCAAAACCCGATATAATATTGGTCGCCTTTTACGACATGCTAGGCAAGAAACACAGTTGGCACATTATTTTAAGTCCCAGACCAACAACCTAGAACCACGTTCTTTCCTAGAACGTGGTTCTAGGAAAGAACGTGGTTCTTGCCTAGCATGTCGTAAACTTAAAAATAGTGTGCCAATTTTGGAGTTGGCACATTATTTTTAGATTCCAGATCACATGGATCAATGGGCTGGGTTAGATGAAAAATTGTGAAGAAGTAGTGACAATGGCTAGCTCGTCGCCTACACAATCACACACCCAAAACCCGATATACCATTAGTCGCCTTTTACGACATGCTAGGCAAGAACCACAGTTGGCACATTCTTTTTAAGTCCCAGACCAACATGGGACTCGACATCGAAATAGGTTAGATTGAAAATTTTAAAAGTTGTGACAGTATTTTTAATTTGTACCTATATATGTTTTTACATATACATTATCATCGAGAAGATCAACATAGGTACTACATCGACTTTTTTCAACGTCTTTCAAAGGTTTCCCCACTCGGTCACCCATCCGGACGCCGGCAGCGTCGAGCGTTGCTTCACTTTCACGGTCGATCGAACGCGCGCCCATGAAACGGCCGAATATTCTCGAAGCACGCTATTGGACGCAACCCGATGGTCGATTATGCACAAGCTGACATTGGTTCGATCAAGGAATTGCGAATGTGTGCGGCAAGCGTGATTGGTGGGTAAGTTGGGTTCTGTATATTAGATAAAATAAGAGACCATTTTTATTGAGAGCGGTGATAGCTCAATGGTAAGGACACGCGGCTCTTAACCGAGGAGTGCGGGTTCAAACCCGGGCATGTACCTCTGGATTTTTCAAATCTATGTACGTATTTATTCCACTAGCTCGACGGTGAAGAAAAACATCGTGATGAAAACTGCAAATTCAAGCAACTTTAGATTTGTAACCATGATCCAAAAATTGTCTGGTTCCCCTCTCTCTTGGTTAAGAAGGTCATAACGGCAGTCGCTTCAATGTAATTACCTGGCTCGCTAAATCCTAGATCATGGTCTAAGCGGACCCCGTCTAAGCACGGGACATAACGCTAGGAAGATGATTTGCATTTAAGACGATTTCCAACTATCACCATGTGGCCTTAGACATTAATACAATTACCAACCAGACTGACCCAACAGGTTTTAGTAAAAAAAAATCAACTGTACCCTAAAAATAGCAAGCATGTTTATCGCACAAGCAGCTAACCTTTCATTAATAACGCGCGCGTCATAAAAGGATTACGATTTTTTATTAAAAAATATTTTTTTATTAAAAAAATCAAGTGACATTTATAGAAAAGTAAACAATTTTTTTGCACTGTTAAGTTTGTGTGTGTAAAACGAGAATGCGAATTGTTTATCGTGAATAGGAAGGAACTATGGATTTTGTTAAGAAATAATATTTACTGCGGACTGAGTCTCATACACATAATTTTGAGTTATATTTTTAAAGTGTTTGTTTTAATACATTTCTCAAATGCAATAAATAAATATTGTAATGATTACACCTTGAGTCAATCATATATCTGACCAACAAAATTCTCTGACAATGGAATATGTAAATCTCTTTTGAAATCAAATAAAAATTAAAAAAGTGATTTCACAAATTTAAATATTGTGTGGTGTGTTTCAAATCGCAAACGAACTTTTAAATTTAAAAATCGAACTCACGCTGTATTGAGTAGTGATAGCGACGATAGAGTGATAACTTTTTTAATAATTGTGTGGTGTGATATACTGGGACGAACTTTTTAATTTAAATTCGATTTTCAAAATGAAAGACACTGTACTCCAGATTCCGTGTGAAGTGAATAAAGAAACTGAGTGCAGAAAAAGGAGATGGAGGTTATATATAGGGATTGCATTTCATAGTCTGTGTCTGTGTGCCACATTTGTGGTGACCTGTAGGGGGCTCATAGCTTGGCTCAATATAACCGCTGAGATGACGGAAAATGAACCTTATTACTGGGACTGTAAGAGGTTCATGCCACTCTACTTCACAAATTGGAACTATGTAAGTACTATTATAAATAAATAAATAATAAATAAATTCTTGAGACTGGCACACCAATTCCCTAGTCCCAAACTAAGCTTATATGCTTGTGCTATGGATACTAGGTGAACGGATAGACATACTTAAATACTTTTATAAACATCCATGACTCGAGTACAAATATCCATGTTCATCACACGAAATATTTGCCCCTAGCGGGATTCGAACCCGCGACCCTTAGTTTCGTGGCCAGGGTCTCTGACCACTCGACCAACGGGCCAGTCAAATATTAATATTGGTGCCCGCGGTTTCACCCGCGTTCATGGTTAATGTTAAATAGCCTATAGCCTTCCTCGATAAATGAGCTATCTAACACTGAAAGAATTTTTCGATTAGGACTAGTAGTTTTTGAGATTGGCTCGTTCATACAAACAAACAAATAAACTGTTCAACTTTATATATTAAGTAGTAAAAGTATAGATTAATTATCTATACTTATAATAAATCTGTAGAGAGGTCAATTCTGTACATGAAATATATTTTCAAAATAACTATCAGGGGGTGATTAGTGATCGATACTGATGCCAAAAATGCAATCAGTAAAATTTTTGTCTGTCTGTCTGTCTGTATGTTCCTTATAGAAACAAAAACTACTCTACGGATTTTAACAAAACTTGGTAAAATTATTCTTCATACTCCTGGGCAGGTTATAGTATACTTTTCATCACGCTACAATCAATAGGAGCAGAGTAGTGAAGGGAAATGTTGGGAAAACGGGAGAAGTTACTCCATTTTTAAGCTTCCGTCGCGTGTGCAGCCTTAATGGTTAAAGTTACATAGAAATCATGTATGACGGAAATAGTCTTTATAATATTAACCATAAACGCGGGTGACACCGCTGGCACAGCTAGTTAAACATAAAACAACATAAACATAACATCACGGCCCGTAATCCCCGAAGGAGTAGGCAGAGTCTAAGGGGTAGCCCTTTAACCGCATTCAGCCAAAAATAAAAGGTCGTTTTTATTATTTGCAAAATTTTTATTTTGCAAATAATAAAAACATGTTTTATTGTTAGCAGGCCTGCACCCAGGCAGCCTGTCACCCTGGTTTGACGTCAATATTGGTGTCAGACAAGGATGCGTGCTGTCTGCTCTGCTGTTTATCCTATATCTCGACCATTGTCTCCAGAGGATTAGATCTATGAATGTTGAAGTGCGTATGGGTGACTTGGTTGTGAACTGCCTGCATTACGCGGACGATGCCGTACTTCTAGCAAAGTCGGCATCGGATCTGCAGCAACTAGTCACAACATTGAGAGATGATTGTTAGGAGAGAGGCTTACATTTGAATGCGAAGAAAACAAAGATTCTGGTGTTTGAAAGAGATGAAACCAGAACGGATACAAGGATAACGGTTGACGATGTAGTGCTGGAACAGGTGAATGAAATTGTATATCTGGGATCTGCATTTAGTAGAGATGGAAGGTACTCCGCTGATATAAAGAGAAGAGTGAATGCAGGGAATAGGGTGAATGGAGCGTTAGGAAAACTTCTAGGCAGCAAAGTCTTAAGCCAGAAGGCCCAACTCGCTATACACAATGCGGTGCTGATTCCTACGCTAACATATGGAAGCGAGAGTTGGGTATGGCAGAAAGAGCATGAAAGTAGAATAAACGCGGTCGAGATGCGTGCGCTGCGGAAAATTTGCGGTGTATCACTCACAGACTGCGTTCGGAATGATGATGTAAGAAAGAGAGTAGTCTGAAGGACAGCGTCGGAGTCAAGGTAAAAAGAGGCATGCTCCGGTGGTTCGGACCTGTGGAAAGAATGGATGACGAAAGATTGACCAAACAGATATACATGCGAAAGTGGAAGGATGTAGGAGCCGCGGAAGGCCCAGCCTCACCTACCACGATCAGATTGGTCGTGTATTAAAAGAAGGTGATGTTAGGAGTCATAAAAACCGTAGAGCTTGTATGAAAAGGATTATGAATGTTGAATAGGCGAGTGAGGTGTGTAAGGATCGTGCCATATGGCGTTCGGTTCTCTCTTTATATATTGATATTGGTGTGTGGGTTTGTAATATTATTTAATAAAACCGGCTGCTTTCGTTAAAATATATTGTTAAAAACTGTTATGTATTTTTAATGTTTAAAAACTGTTTTTTTTTACATCTATAGCGCAAGTGGAGGAGAAGCTTTCATAATTGAATAAAATAGTTAGAAACGAAACATTATTTTTTTCCATCCCGAGAATGAGAGATCAATAATAAATAATCTGTAAAAAAATCAAGTTGTTATTTTTTACTATAGAAATATATTTTTTATGAATTAATGTAAAGGAAACCGTTGTAATTTTTTTTACAAAGCAGCCATTTCTTTTGATGCCCGAATCGTCACTAAAAAAATAATATAATTCGGACATTGTCGAAAATGTCAGCAAGCCGCAAAAGAAACACAGTTGGCACATTATTTTAAAGTCCCAGACCAACATTGGACAATACTAAACTTACATTTCTTAATACATCTTCCTAGTGTTATGGCCCGTGTTTAGACAGGGTCCGCTTAGACCATGATCCAGGATTTAGCGATTCTGGTAATCACATTGAAGCGACTGCCGATCTGATCTTCGTAACCCTAAGATAGGCCACCAGACAATTTTTGGATCATGGTTACAAATCCAAAGTTGTTTGAATTTGCAGGTTTCATCACGATGTTTTCCTTCACCGTCGAGCTAGTGGTATAAATACGTACGTAGACTTGAAAAATCTAGAGGTGCGTACCCGGGTTTGAACCCGCACTCCTCGGTTAAGAGGTGCGTGTCCTTACCATTGAGCTACCACCGCTCTAACTTCATGTTCTTAATAAAACACCAATAAGTTAAAATTCCACTCACGCTTGACTAAATTCCTGGTTGGAGGTCGTCATAACAGTGACATTGGATGACTTTAAAAGGTCGAATGATGCTGACCATCTTTAATGTCATCGACCGGAATTAATAACAATATAATATATACAGAGAGGCCTCTTAACCGACGCGTGCAGGTTCAAACCCGGGCACAAAAAGCAGTGACAAGCGGCTTACCTGTCTCCTACACAATCACACACCCAAAACCCGATATACCATTAGTCGCATTTTACGACATGCTAGGCAAGAACCACAGTTGGCATATTCTTTGTAAGTCCCGGACCAACATGGGACAGTGGGCTGGGTTGGATGGAAAACTGTGAAAAAAGGAGTGACAGTCCATGTAGGTCTGGGACTTAAAAAGAATTTGCCAACTGTGTTCCTCGTCTAGCATGTCGTAAAAGGCGACTAATGGTGTATTGGGTATGTGATTGTATAGGCGACGAGCTAGCCACTTGTCATAACTTTTTCACAATTTGCAACAAACCCAACCCAGTTTTATTTTTTGGCTGAATGTGGTTAAAGGGCTGCCCCTTTGACTCTGCCTACCTATTCCGGAATAGGGATGTTGACTGGCAAGTCAAATGAGATACTTTTTAAAAGCTGTCAAAACGCAGTCACTTCATAGATTTTGTATAAGCCTATCAACCTATGACGTCACTAGTTTGTATAGTCAATTGACTAAATATTAAGCAGTTTATGTAACATCAAAAGTCGCAGACTCAATATAATTCAAAATCAATAAGGTTTTAGAACATACTGCGATACTTTCCTTTGCAGCATTGATTTTTCAAAATTAAATATGAATGGTGTCAACATCCCCATTACAGGCATGATGATATTTATGTACATTGTTGAAAATCCTTTACAATGTCTTTGAGTCTTGTACTTGCAGTCATTGTCAAGCAATTTTATTTAATAACACACTAACTACGTCATTTTTGTTCGTGACTTGACTTAGCACACTCGTTCGCTTAAAAAATGTCCTCTAAAAATCACAAATTCGACAAAAAGTCGCCAAAATTTGGCGAAGGGAAGAAATTTTATAACAAAAGTGGACATCACTTGTTCAGCTTGATTCAAAGTGTGGTTTTGTGCAAAAGTGCATTGAGAGGTTTGCAAAATGAGGACGTGGCAGTGAAAGATGCTCATGAGACCTTCTTTTCGTATTTAAACATGTCAATTTGGAATATGGTAAGTGTTTTATTCTTTCTTAACCATATGTTTGGTTGAACTGTTGAAATTTGATCTTAATAAAGTACTGCTTGAGAAGTAACTGATTTTAATGAGCTCGCCACGAAGCATGACTCCGCGGGCGTATTCTATTGTTTTATGTTTAAAATTGAATTTTGAATTTAATCTAATTATTCCTTTGCACGCTAATGAGTTTCTATTCAAAGAGTTATTAATATTTAAGGAGGTTGGTTGGCTAACACCATGATACATACTATAGCTTCTTTTCGGTTTCTTCTCGGTGGGAGCAACATTCCTAACTGATTAGATTCATATTATTAGTTAATTTTCTTGTTAAATTGCCGATTGATAAGTGTTGGATTCAAACCTATATAAATGAAGAGTCTTTTGACTTTAAAATGTCCAAAGTCTAAGTCGTTTAAGGGTTACGAAGATCAAATCGGTAGTCGCTTCAATGTAATTACCAGACTCGCTAAATCCTGGATCATGGTCTAAGCAGACCCGTAACGGAAGGATGATGATGTCAAAGTCAAAGTCAAAATATTTTTTTATTTATATAGGTTTCAAAGAAACACTTATAAATCATCAAAAACAGCTGAAAGAGATATGATTCTACGACCGGTTCGGAATGTTGCATCTACCGGGAAGAATCCGGCAAGAAACTCGGTAGTTACTCTTTTCAACAGTATTAACAAAGTTGTAAGAATCATATTTAACTTTAAACCATGTTTCAAAGTGGGCCTGGTGGGAAATAAGAAAATGAAAAATTTATAATTCCTAAAAAACAAAAATGACCCGACCAGAGCAGACCAGTGCCCAAAGGCGGCACTTGTTCCCAAGCATGACGTCTCCTTTTACCATAAACTAAAGAGAGAATAAGATTGACATTTGTGAGTATATAAAATAAAGTTAATTTTTTTTGTGAATTAAGCACCAAATTTGTCCCATGTTGTCCTGGAACTTTGCTTAGTGTTAACTATTCATAATTCTATAGCCAAGACGAATATTATTCATCTCAAATGGCAAAATACTATTTGAATCGTTAAATGTCTCTTTTTGTACTTTGTATCTCAGTTTAAAACGTCACACGGCACGGTTCAATGACGCTTTTAAACCTTCGTTCAAAACCTGTTTCGATTAACCACATTTATAGTACTAGTTATTGCACGTGACTCCGATCATGTAATACAGTTTACAAATAAAATATGACGTTGGAACTAGAGTGATCAATGTGAAATTTTTCAAGGAAAAAATACTGGGAAGCACTTAAATCAGTGTGGCTGGAAGAATTATATTTTTTCTTTGCAATTAACAAGCTCGATGGCGCATTCTGTAGTGACTGCCCCATGCGCCAAGAGTTGTGGGTTCGATTCCCACCCAGGACAAACATTCGTATGATGAATACGTGTTTGTTCTGTGTCTGGGTGTTAATATCCAATATTTAAGTATATATTTGTAATACCACTGTTGATTCTGATGTCCGTAACACAAGTGCTTAAGCTACTTACCTCGGTGTCAGATCAATGTATGTGACGTAGTCGAATATTTATTTATTAATTAAGGTTTTTTGAATTAAAACATCCAAAAGATGGCGTAACTGTGACGTACGGTCTTGTCACCCTCCTCATTGGTTAGTTGTCAGAACAAACTGACATGCTGTCAACAAGGAGCCAATAGTGACAGTGATAAGACCACGAGACTCCCGCGTGCCATCTGACAGTTTTTTTATTTTTAAAACTCTCATTGTGTAAAAAACATTTTTTCCAAAATTGACACTTAGATCAATATGGTTCTAACGTCGTCATATAGAGATTTTGCTTCATACATGAGGGTAATATTGTGTTCCAGTAGGTACTTTAAAGATAGCTTTTTCTCCCGGCTTCGCTCGCTTCTAATCTTGTTTCAAACTTTAAACCCCTGTTTCCCCTTAGGAGGTGATTTTGACGGAAACCTTTCATAACGAATCAAGTCAGTGGTTTGAGATGTGTGTTGATTGATCAGTCAGTCGTTGTATATATATTATATGTATATGTTTGTTAGTAAGTTCTGTTTACATGTCAAAACGGCTGAATCGATTATGATTAATTTTAGCATAGAAATCGATTACAAGTTAAAGACGAATATTTATATACTTGCAGCGCCCCGCGGTTTCACATGCGTAGTTTCCGTTCCCGTGGGAATATGGAGATAAAATATAGCCTATGTTACTCGCTGATAAAGTAGCTTTCCATTAGTGAAATAATTTTCTAAATCGGTCTAGTAGTTACGGAGCCTATTCGATACAAACAAACAAACAGCCAAATCTTTCCTCTTTATAATATTAGTATGACAAAAAAAATCGTTCAATCACGCGCGGTCGAATTCCTTAAATCTTTGTCTATGGAACCCTTTTCAGATTTACCTACTAATTATCAAAAAAACCGGCCAAGTGCGAGTCAGATTTGCGCACGAAGAGTTCCGTACCAATATCGAGCAAAAAACGGCATTAAAAGCACCGACTCCAAAACTAACTGATAATTGTAAATATTTAAATACGTGTTAATGATTAATACTTTCATCGAAGCAGTCGGAAGAATTTATTTTATACTTTTTAGTGTTTGGACAATTAAATAGCTGTTAAGGCAGGTTCTTACTTGTGTTTTTTTCATAAACATTGTTTGCGGGGCTTTTTGAAGTCGTTTTTTTTCTGTTTTAGTATTTGTTGTTATAGGGGCAAGAGAAACACATCATTTGTGAAAATTTCAACTGTCTAGCTATCACGGCTCATGAGATACAGCCTGGTGCCAGACGGACGGACGGAGTTTCCCAGTATTTTATAGCTAAATTGTCCTTCACAATAATTACTTAACATTATGCTCATATAAAGTTCAATGTTAAATGTATTGTATACGCGGAACGAATCCACCACGAGATGATAATTATAGTTGTGTTGTTTTGATCATTAAATCGTTGGTTGCATAATGGTGAGAAATATGCCTCAAGTGCGAGAAGTTCTGGTTCAAAGCTGATCCTATACGTTTTTTAAATCTAAGTTAGGATTTATAACGCTAGCGGTGGTGAAAGTTGCTAATTCAAATAACATGTGTAATCATGATCAGACCGTTGGTTGAGTGGTCAGAGACCCTGGCCACGAAACAGAGGGCCACGGGTTCCCGCTAGGAGCAAATGTTTCGTGTGCAATGGACATTTGTACTCGAGTCATGTATGTTTATGAACGTATTTAAGTATGTCTATCCGTTCACCTAGTATCCATAGTACAAGCATAAGCTTAGTTTGGAACTAGGGAATTGGTGTGTCAGTCTGGAGAATTTATTATTATTATGTCTGTTTTGACAGGATCTGACAATCTAGCCACTTGTTTCTACTTTTTCACAATTTTCCATCTTACCCATCCCAGTTATATTTTTGGCTGAATGTGGTTAAAGAGGCCTGCTGCCACTCTGACTCTGCCTACCCCTTCTGGGATTATGGGCGTGATGTTATGTATGTATGTATGACAGGATCCCCCGTCCAAAAATAAATAGTTTTCTTTGACAAATCATCATCACGCCCGTAATCGCTAAAGGTATAGATAGGCAGAGTCAAAGGGCAATTAACCCCATTACGCATATTCAGTCAAATAATTAAACTTGGTTGGGTAACACTATTTATTCATTTAAGTCAAAACTAAAAAAGTACCTTTTCAGTAAGCAAAAGTCCTGCAAATGAGTCCAGTCGTTCTGTGTTTTCACATAAATATTCGATATCTCTCCTATTTAGTATTATACTATATTCATTAATTATTATACGTATTTATTATTAGATACTTTATATTGTACATATGTCACTTGCCTGTATATTTATCTTATTCTATTGATACTGCACAATCTCAAATACACACACGCATTACCCCACCTCCCACACCGGTACCACTGAAAATCAGCGTCATGTCGCCACAACGTCATGACAAATGCTGAGTGGCTACCATTTTGGCTGCATATCATAAACTTTTTGTTACAATATTTTGTTATACCTAAACGATTTTGTCCATAATGTTTGTTGTATCGTTAATATTTGTTTTAGGTTAAGTTTTATGCACCAAATAAATAAGTTTTCTTTCTTTCTTTCTGAGATGGAAAATTGAGCAGAAGTAGTGACAAGTGGCTAGCTCGTCGCCTACACAATCACATACCCAAACCCGACACACCATTAGTCGCCTTGTTGCTGTTTTCGACTGCCAAACCGTTGTTTGCACAAAAAATTCGAATCATTATAAATCTGTTATAAGCTAGTTATATTATACCTACCTCGCAACAAACAGTCAACAACATTATAATGACTTAAATTAATGTGTTTTTATTTAAATTTAAATTTTCCGTATGACGAAGGTCACTTTATTTCAATAACATTAAATTAAGTTTAAGGACGCATTATTTAGATTTGTTTGTGAATGGTAAGTTAGGTCCCATGTCGGTTTGGGACTTAACAATAATGCGCCAACTGTGTTTCTTACCTAGCATGTCGTAAAAGGCGACTGAAATGAAATGATATGATTTATTTCTGCAAGTAGATTGAAAAAAAAATCTTTTGCAAGTCACATTTTTAACCCTACCAGCACCTCGACGTGAATGGCTTGAGAAGAGGTGCCGCAAGAAACTCAACCGATAGCCTTTTTTAAAAGCATATTTTACATATTATCTCTAATATGTGGTACATTAAAATATCATGACTAAAAATTTCACTGTGCATGCGAGCAGATTATCTTGTCCAAACATTTTTATCATTTAAATAATCATCTATTTTGTAGTAACCTTTTCTTATTAAACATAATTTAATAACATTTTGAGGCAGTTTATTAAATATTTTTATACTTAGACCTACAAATGAACCACTAATCTTATTAAGCCTGAGTTTTGGACTAATGTTATATCGGGTTTTGGGTGTGTGATTGTGTTGGCGACGCGCTAGCCTTCGCTACTTTTTCACAATTTTCCATCTAACCCAGTTCAGTTGAATTTTTGTCTGAATGAGGTTAAGGAAGCCAACAGCCTTTTTGACTCTGCATACCCCTTCGGGGATTACTGGCGTTGAACCCGCACCCCTAGGTTAAGAGGCACCATCGGGCTCCCACAGCTCACCACTTTAAAATATAACATCACGTCCATAATTGGTCGTGTATTAAAAGAAGGTGATGTTAGGAGTCATAAAAATCGTAGAGCTTGTATGAAAAGGATTATGAATGTTGAAGAGGCGAGTGAGGTGTGTAAGGATCGTGCCATATGGCGTTCGGTTCTCTCTGCCTACCCCGCTAGGGAAGTGGCGTGAAGTTTAGTTAGTTAGTTAGTTACGTCCATAATCCCCGAATCAAAGGGGCAGCATGCCTCTTCAACTACATTCAACCAAAAATAAAGCCGGACTGGGTTAGATGGAAAATTGTGAAAAAGCAGTGACAAGCGGCTAACCTGTCACCTACACAATCACATACTTAAAACCCGATATACCATTAGTCGCCTTTTACGACATGCTAGGCAAGAACCACAGTTGGCATATTCTTTTTAAGTCCCAGACCAACATGGGACAGAGGGCTGGGTTGGATGACAAGCTGTGAAAAAGGAGTGACAAGTGGCTAGCTCGTCGCCTACTCAGTCACAATACAATATTAGTTAGGAATATAGATTTATTTAGATGTATTTATTGCTTTTCAAGAATAAATTCAAATTCAAACATTTTATCAAATACCTCATTATAAATTTTAAATGTTGCACAATTTATTGAAAATATGTCCCGATGCATATGTTTATGTAAAAGTAATATATTCTCAATAGTCGTGTACAAGAGAACCTCTAAATGTTGTTACGAAGGTCAGGTACGCAGTTTGAAATGTTAAGTCTAATAGAATCTTTGTCTTCACGGCTGAAATATTGTAGGATTTTTCGGAAAATAATATTCTTATCCTAATTTTCTAGATTCAGCTTTGTTTTAAGAATATATGTTTTGATATTTAATAGCTTACATATTATCCACGGACTAGTAAAAAAAGAAGGACTCCACGCTGTCATACTTTAGCGTGAAGCCGCGCTTATGCATGTCTGAGTGAGATACATAAGGATACCAGATATCTATTATTTGGAGCGCTTATTAAGTATGTCAATGTGTGACGTAAGTTGCGTGTCAAATTGGAGCTTCAACGTCTAGTTAGTGGTGCGGCGTCTTTCTTTTTTTACTAGTCCGTGATATTATGTTATCGGCTTAAACTTTAAGCTTAACCTAAGATGTTATTTACTTTGTTTACGTGCAATATTTTAAACATGCTGTGTGTACGGAGCGGTGGTAGCTCAATGGTAAGGACACGCGCCTCTTAACCGAGGAGTGCGGATTCAAACCCGGGCACGTACCTCTGGATTTTTCAAATCTATGTACATATTTATACCACTAGCTCGACGGTGAGGGAAAACATCGTGATGAAACCTGCAAATTCAAATAACATTGGATTTGTAACCAATATCCAAAAATTGTCTGGTTCCCCTATCTTAGGGTTATGAAGGTCAGATCAGCAGTCGCTTCATTACCAGACTCGCTTTATCCTGGATCATGGTCTAAGCGGACCCCGTCTAAGCACGGAATAACGCTAGGAAGATGATGATGTGTGTACACACTTTTGGGTCTCAATCTAGCTCTGCTAGTTGAAAAAATTGTTTCTTTTTAACCGACTTCAAAAAAAAAAAATTCAGTCGAATTGAGAACCTCCTCCTTTTTTTTGAAGTCGGTTAAAAAAGGAGGTTCTCTAAAACTAACTGATTGTTGTAAATATTTAAATACATGTTAAAGATTAATACTTTCATCGAAGCAGTCGGAAGAATTTATTTTATACTTTTAAGTGTTTAAGACATTTAAATAGCTATTAAGGCAGGTTCTTACTTGTGTTTTTTTCATAAACATTTTTTGCGGGGCTATTTGAAGTCGGTTTTTATTTTTGTTAATTTAGAATATGTTTTGATTGCTACCTGTTGTGTATACCTTAATAATAATAAATAAAAAAAATGTGAAAAATAGTGACCAGTGGCTAGCTCGTCGCCTACACAACACCCGATATACCAGTCGCCTTTTACGACATGCAAGGCAAGAAACACAGTTGGCACATTATTTTAAGTCCCAGACCAACATGGGACTAACGTCGGTCTGGGATTAAAAAATCATGTTTCAACTGTGTTCCTTGCCTAGCATGTCGTGAAAGTAAATAAATAAATAAATATCCGACTACATCACACACATTGCTCTGTTTCCGAGGTAAGTAGCTTAAGCACTTGTGTTACAAATATAAGAAACAACAGTGGTATTACAAATATATGCTTAAATATTGGATATTAACACCCAGACATAGAACAAGCACAAGTATTCATCACACGAATGTTTGTCCTGATTGAGGATCGAACACACAACTCTTGGCACATGGAGCAGAGTCACTACCGAATGCGCCATCGGGCCAGTCAATACATCCATAGTTATTTGAATGTCCAGATCATCTCACGATGTTTTTTATACATAAAAATGATCCATCAAGTCTTTATTGTGACAAGGTCACTTAAACTTAAGTTATGTAATGGATTAAGGCCAAATGCACAGCTATAAGACCTTGATCGATTAAAACAACTTTTAAACCACGTACTAAGTTGATAACTTGTTTTTATTTAACTTGAAATTTTTGTTAAGTTGACATTTAAACTTGCAATCTATTTTTAAATTGCTGGTGTCACATGTTGGTCTGGGACTTTAAATAATGTGCCAACTGTGTTTCTTGCCTAGCATGTCGTAAAAGGCGACTAATGGTATAAGGTGTTTGTGTGTGTGATTGTGTAGGCGACGAGCTAGCCACTTGTTACTACTTTTTCACAATTTTCTATCTAACCCAGCCCAGTTTTGTTTTTGGCTAAATGTGGTTATAGGGGCCTGCTGCCCCTTTGACTCTGCTTACCCCTTCGGGGATAGTTTAAGAGGTTTCGCATATACTGAAAATATAACGTACCTATATTGCGGAATGTTATGGCCCATCTATCTTTTACTAGCATCTGCCCGCGGCTTAGCTCGCGTGGTACATCGATGAAACATAGCTATATGTTATTCGAGTGTATGAGCTATATTATTTTAAAGTTTTATTAAAATCCATTCAGTAGTTTTTGCGTGAAAGAGTTACAAACATCCAAACACATTTATAATATTAGTAGGCTGTTATCCTTTGATCCCTATTTCGAAACCTTGACAAGTACGTATATGTAAATAATGTATTGTCTTTTTCATGTATTACAATTTACGTGTATTTTCAAGGCTAGACAAAGTCTAGCTTGTTAAAAAATCATATTTCATTATGATCTCGAGCTGTCTAATGTGATGTTTCGTTATAACAAAGCAAATGTTTAAAAATAACTGTAGCATAAATATATTTTTTTTTTCTTTTTTTGTACATTTTAAATTATTTTGAATTCTTGATTTTAGCCGTGTATATTTTTTTTATATAAAAAAAATAATTAAATCCCACTTTCATGCAAAATTAAATTAAATATCGAAAGTTAAATTTAAAATCGGAACAGAAATTAATCGGAATCAATTAAATTTAATCAAGAAGTGTCAGTGATTTAAATTTGGAACTCAAAATGGAAAGAGAAAAGGAGTTTAACCTGAAAAATTTCATCAAAGAATACTGGAGTGATAAAGATAGTGATGTATCTATTGAACTGACGTGGCTAAGGACCGTTTGGCACATTTGTTATTTATCATATATTGTGTATGTCAATTTACACGTGATGGATGTTATGTATCCGACTAATTTTGGGTTCGATACTGTAAAAGATAGACATCTGTATGGGTCAACGTTTATAGATGGGTCTCTTCAGGTGAGTTTATTTATATTAATACTAGTTGACAACTAACCACTACCTACTTTTTAACCGACTTCAAAAAAAAGGAGGAGGTTCCCAATTCGACAAATTTTTTTTTTCACAACTTTCCATTTAACCCAGCCCAGTTTTATTTTTGGCTGAATGTAGTTAAAGGCCTGCTGTCCCTTTGACTCTGCCTACCCCTTCGGGGATTATGGGCGTGATGTTATGTATGTATGTAATACTACGACAAAATTTGATAACCAATATATGTTAATCCTTTTTCATTACTGATAATAATCTACTTTTAAAATTTTAAAATTACGTCATTATCCGAATATTGTGCATTTAAGTTGTCGATTCGAAACCTTTATTTTAATACGTTATTTAATTTGAGGGGAAAGCTTACCGTATCGACAGGATGAACATAAAATGTTAGACAGTTATGAAACCCGTGAACATATTGTATTGGAAATTATTTTTTCTTTTATTTATTTTTTTTTCGTAAATTTTCCAATGTTTTTTTTTTAAATTATTCTGCTATTCGGGATGGAGACAAATACAACAAATCAAAAACCGTGTAAATCGGTCCAGCTGTAACAACGGCTGTTTCAATCACTCCACGAATACCGTTAATACACCTTTCCTTTCATTCTGTCTGTCCGTAGTCAAAAAAGTAAAAGTACTATTCATCAGATTAAACCATATCCAAGTCATGAATCAATTTAATCTCGTCAAATCTTATCGTCTATGAAACCTATTTGAAGAGATTTACTTTCTTGTTTTTTTGGGGTTGCGTATACAGGTAACGGAACCGCTTATTTCAGAAAATTAGCATAATCAATGTTTAACCTTAAATACAAAATATCAGTTCATTAACGTTTGTATAGAAAATAAAAAAAAAAGTTTGCTAATTTTCTAAAATCTATTAAATTGGTTCCTTACATCATCATCATCTTCCTAGCGTTATGTCCCGTGCTTGAACGGGGTCCGCTTAGACCGTGAGTCTGGTAATTACATTGAAGCGACTGACGATCTGACCTTCGTAACCCTAAGATAGGGGAACCAGACAATTTTTTTGGATCACGGTTACAAATCCAAAGTTGTTCGAATTTGCAGGTTTCATCACGATGTTTTTCCTCACCGTCGGGCTAGTGGTATAAATATGTACATAGATTTGAAAAATCTAGAGGTACATGCCCGGATTTGAACCCGCACTCCTCGGTTAAGAGGCGCGTGTACTTACCATTGAGCTACTACCGCTCCTAGTTGGTTCCTTATAATAATAAGTTAAAGAAGAAGGTGCGAGGTTCCGCATACAGTAAAATTAACCTTGTAGTTGTGGTGATACGAAACTCTAATTTTGGCGCATTTTATATACATAGTACGTCTGTGTGTATGTATGTCATTGATTTCTTAGTAACTTAAACAAACAAATATAGGCAAACTAAAAGAAAGTAGACACTTTATAACAAATTACCTTACTAATAACAATTTCATACAAATTAGTTATGTAAAATGTGAATATCTAATAACCTACTAGGTATTGATTCTGTATCTTCAAAACCTATTTTACCACCCTTCACCAAGAAACAACAAATTGCGAAATTCCGATGATTTATTGATTCATCGATGATGATTTGATGACGAGTATGACGACCGTATATAATTACACGGGCTGGCACCGACTCCAAAACTAACTGATTATTGTAAATATTTAAATACGTGTTAAAGATTAATACTTTCATCGAAGCAGTCGAAAGAATTTATTTTATACTTTTTAGTGTTTGGACAATTATATAGCTATTAAGGCAGGTTCTTACTTGTGTTTTTTTCATAAACATTTTTTGCGGGGCTTTTTGAAGTCGGTTTTTATTTTTGTTAAAATTTAACTTATTAAGTCCCAGACCAACATCGGACTAAACTTAAAAATTGTGAAATACTTATCAAATTTACTATTTCTACGTTCACTTGTAAGTCAGTCGGCAACAAAGAGACTGTGATTTCCCCAGGCATCTAATATTATATCTAGCAAAAAAAAAAAACATATTACATAATTTCTTACTTACCAAACCTTTGGTGTATCCCACTTAATCATAGTCAGCTAAGCAGTTAAGGTGTAAGAACTCCGGTTTACATTTTACTTGTAATAATACTCGCCTGAATCTTCAACGAACATTAACTGTATAACTTGGTATAAATATTAATGTAATCTATAAATTTTAATTTGTATCTTCACTTTGGCATTGAAAAGAGTAACTACCGAATTTCTTGCCGGTTTCTTCTCGGTAGATGCGACATTCCGAACCGGTGGTAGATTCTAATTGTTCTATTTTGTACGTATTACTTGAAGATTTACAAGTGCTTTTTTGAGGCCTACGTAAATAAAAATATTTTGAGTTTGAATTTGAGTTTGAACGTAATAGACAGACAAAGGTATTTCTATTTTATATATTTAATAACTTCTCGAAAATTCATGACCCCTCCTCTTGTCATGTTAATATTTTGCAATTTAAATTAGTGTTATAGGGTAAAAGCAATGCTACTTTGAACTTGTTGCTCAAATACTTACTAGTAATTTATTATAAAATGTTTGTCGTGTTAAGAAAAATATAGTTGACTAGCTTCTGCCCACGGCTTCGCTCGCGTAGTACATCGATGAAACATAGCCTATATGTTATTCGGGTGTATGAGCTATATTATTGTAGAGTTTCATTAAAATCCATTCAGTAGTTTTTGCGTGAAAGAGTAACGAACATCCATAGATCCAAACAAACTTTCGCATTTATAAAATTAGTAGGTTAATTAAAGTAGGATGTTGCCAGATGTTGCCTGCACATTAAGTGACAAGCTAGCTCGTCGCCAAATCTCAAGCCTAATAACTAATATACCATAAGTCGTCTTTTACGACAAGCTAGGCTAGGAACTCAAGGTACTTATTAAGTGTCAGAGCAAATATCAGAAATCAACTAGGTACCTTTAATTGTTTCTAAAAAGAAAAAATATAACACTAAACTTCACGCCACTTCCCTAGCGGGGTAGGCAGAGAGAACCGAACGCCATATGGCACGATCCTTACACACCTCACTCGCCTCTTCAACATTCATGATCCTTTTCATACAAGCTCTACGGTTTTATGACTTCTAACATCACCTTCTGTTAATACACGACCAATCTGGTCGTGGTAGGTGAGCCTGGGCCTTGCGCAGGTCCTACATCCTTCCACTTTCGCATTGTATATCAGTTTAGGCAATCTTTCGTCATCTATTCTTTTCACATGTCCGAACCACCGGAGCATGCCTCTTCTTACCTTGACTCCGACGCTGTCCTTCAGACCGACTCTCTTTCTTACTTTAGAAGAAATATAAATAAAGATTTTCACAATTTTCTATCTAACCCAGCCCAGTTTTATTTCGGATAAATTAAGTTAAAGGAGTTAGCTGCCCCTTTGACTCTGCCTACCCCTTCGGGGATTATGGGCGAGATGTTATCTACATATATCTATACTAATATCACACAGTAATAATATACTACGTACAACAGAGGGTCACTACCCATACTTGAAAAGTTACTGCTATAACTCGCGCAAGAACAGCGACAGTGGTGAGTGATTGGAACTACAGCAAAGTTTAGTCTGTTTGTCAGGAATAACACAAGATGGCGCTATAAGCACAGGTTAGTTGTTTCTTAGTAATAATACGCCATCTGTGTAAAATTTATGGTTTTAAAACAAAGATTATTTTGGTTTGCTTCTGAAGAAAATATTGTATATTCATGTTTTTCACCTAATTTTAATAAGTTTAGGTGAAAAACATGAATATACAATAACAAAAAACTTATGTTATGAAAAAATCATTTTTTTAAAGTGAAATAATAATGTTTTTATTCGGTTCTATCTCTCAATCAGTCTAAATGATGCCTGTAGCAACATCTGTCTGTGTCAAGTCTATACGAAATCTAAAATGTATGTGACTGATCAGACATGCCAATGTTAGCAAGAGGATAAATTTAATAGTTTGTTTGTTTGTTTGTATCAAATAGACTCCGTAACTACTGATTCGATTTGAAAAATTCTTTCACTAATAGCAAGCTACTTTATCAGCGAGTAACATAGGCTATATTTTATTCCCGTATTTCCACCGCAACGGCAACTACGCGGGTGAAACCGCGGGGCGCTGCTAGTGTACAAATAAACATGAAATAAAAGGCCCCGATTATTTATTTAACGGAATCTCTCCGAGTCACACTTGACCAGATTTTGTGTTTACAAACTATGTCATACAAATATTTACAACGCATAGTTGTAACTTACATTCCCAATTAAACTCTAGGTCTTTATATGTTAGTCAGAATAATTAGTTAGGAATTTCAACTGTCCAATTTAATTGTATATAACAAATTCAAATTCAAAATCAAAATCTCTTTATTTATATAGGCTTCAAAAAAGCACTTATAAATAGTCAATTGAAACAGAAAAAAAGTATTACCACCGGTTCGGAAGGTAGACTCTATCGAGAAGAAACCGGCAAGAAACTCGATAGTTACAATTTCGTAATTAATAATCTACACTTACTAGGTAACAACACTGCAGGTGAACACTTCATTATGAAGTTAAACATATATGCTTGTCATTTAAGAAGTCTTCAATCTCATAGAAGCCATTACTCATTAATAACGCTTTAATGCACAATTTAAACTTATGTTATGTGAAGGTAATGCTAGTAGACTTTCTGGAAGTTTATTAAATATTTTAATACTAAGATCAATAACAACCAGATGTATCAAGCTTGCGTTGTCGCGGAAAAAGTACTCTTTTTCGATCTTTCGTCCCCTTTTTTTAGTTAACCTGATGAGTCAGAGACCTGACTTTTTGCAGTATTAAATATCTAGTACTCACGCAAATTTTCCCGTTGGTCCCATCCTTTCAACTCAAAATGGCAAAGTTAAGGCTTTATTGACTGGACTATAAGGAAATACGTATTTTTTTTTATTTACGACTAGTTGTGCCCGCGGTTTCATCTGCGTTTATGGTTTATGTCATATATCCTAACTTCATAAATGTGCTATCTAACACTGAAAGAATTTTTCAAATCGGACCAGTAGTTCCTGAGATTAGCGCGTTCGTTTCATCACGATGTTTTCCCGACGTACATAGATTTAAAAAATCCAGATGTACGTGCCCGGGTTTGAACCCGACTCCTCGGTTAAGAGGCGCGTGTACTTACCATTGAGTTACCACCGCTTTCAACATTCATAAATACAAATGCATATTTGTGTAAATATCAAACTGGCTGGCTCGATGGCTCATTCAGTAGTGACCCTGCCCCATGCGCCAAGAGTTGTAGGTTCGATCCCCACCCAGGACAAACTTTCGTATGATGAATACTTGTGTTTGTTCTGTGTCTGGGTGTTAATATCCAATATTTATGTATATATTTGTAATAGCACTGTTGATTCTAATATCCGTAACACAAGTGCTTAAGCTTAGCACTTACCTCGGAGTCAGATCAATGTATGTAATGTAGTCTCATTTTTTTTTTTATGATATAATACATATAAATACATACAAAATTAAAATACATATTACATACATAAACCAAATCTATATAATGGGAAAAGCACCAAACGACTTACCACGACCAGATTGGTCGTGTATTAACAGAAGGTGATGTTAGAAGTCATAAAAACCGTAGAGCTTGTATGAAAAGGATCATGAATGTTGAAGAGGCGAGTGAGGTGTGTAAGGATCGTGCTATATGGCGTTCGGTTCTCTTTGCCTACCCTAGTGGGTAGTGGCGTGAAGTTTAGTTAGTTAGTTAGTTAGTACCAAACGATCTAATGTAGGTACATACTTAAAGGGAAAGAAAAGAGGGTTTGACTCGGGACTTAAAATTTGTAATATTGTTTGATTGGATTCGAGGGAAATCAGTTACAATTTAAAATTTGAATATAAACTTCGTATTGTAAGAGACTGAGCTTATACTTTAAAAACTGTAATTTACTTATGTACTAGTAAATGTCGAGTCTACACATATGCATGTGCTCGAGTTATGTCAAATTCGACTGGCTCGATGGCGCATTAAGCAGTGACCCTGCCTTATGCGGCAAGAGTTGTGGATTCGATACCCACCCAGGACATTCGTATAATGAATACTTGTGTTTGTTCTGTGTCTGGGTGTTAATATCCAATATTTTATTGTAATACCAATGTGGATTCTGATATCCGTAACACAAGTGCTTAAGCTACTATATGACAATTTTTTTTTCAATACGGACTAGTAGTTCCTGAGATTAGCGCGTTTAAACAAACTCTTTAGCTTTATATAATAGTAAGTATTAGATGAGACATATTCATCACTTAAATTTTTTTGACAAGCTCGATGGCGCATGCGGTAGTGACCCTGCCCTATGCGCCAAGAGTTGTGGATTCGATCTCCACACAGGAAAAACATTCGTGTGATGAATACTTGTGTTTGTTCTGTGTCTGGATGTTCATATCCAATATTTTATTGTAATACCACTGTTGCTTCTGATATCCGTAACACAAGTGCTTAAGCTACTTACCTCGGAGTCAGATCAATGTATGTGATGTAGTATGATATTTATCATTATTATTATTAAATAAAAAAAATACTTTTTTAGATATTTTATTTTAAAATGAGGGTTTAAAATAAGTTTGGGGAAAACTCATAACTGGATCTACGACCCTTTATATTTAACTGTTAATGTACGAGATAAAATAGTTTAGGTATTTTAGTTTAAAAGGGGAATCTGGACAAAGTTTAGCTAGCAGAAATTGTTTAATTGATAAATTATCAGTTACAAGTCATACGCGTATAAGACATGTTTTAGGCGTACGTATAGTATGCGCGATTCCTATTCAAACACTGCGTAAGCGCAGGTGTGGACTCGGCGCAAGTCATTATAAGTCATTAACCTGCTGTATAAGCGAATTACTTTCATTTCTTGATAACGCTAATGATTGGTAATCATTGAGGATGCCGCTTGGCTATTTGAAGCGAAAGTTTAATGACTTCGGTTTATTCAAAAGTCGACTTCAATGGCGTAGTTGTTAAAGGTCACAAGATTGATTCCCGGTCAATTACGGTGAGAGATTTTTCTGAAATGTTGTTTGTTAAAGATGTAGAACACAGGTTTCCAACCATTTTTGAATTACCTTTCTCCTTTCGTCATCTTTATCTTCCTAGCGTTATGTCCCGTGCTTAGACGGGGTCCGCTTAGACTAAGATCAAGGATTTAGCGAGTCTGGTAATTACATTGAAGCGACTGCCGATCTGACCTTCGTAACCCTAAGATAGGGGAACTAGACAATTTTTGGATCATGGTTACAAATCCAAAATTGTTTGAATGTACAGGTTTCATCACGATGTTTTCCCTCACCGCCGAGCTAGTGGTATAAATACGTCCATAGATTTGACAAATCCAGAGGTACGTGCCGGGTTTGAACCCGCACTCCTTAGTTAAGAGGCGTGTGTCCTTACCATTGAGCTACCACCGCCCTTATGTCTTATGTCTAAATATTTTTATCTATGAATAATTACAAATTAAATTAGTTATCTCTCTGTAAACGTGGTTGTGTCTGACGGATAAATATCTTAGACGACTAGATACGATTTTTTTTCCTAAAAATAGTCAAGTATTAGTATAAGGTAATGTCATAACGCGCCCTATTAGCCTTTGGGCCCGCTTTTTTATTATTATTAATGTGGCGACATCTGTCTATCACGTCTAAAGACTAGTTGCAATAAACGTATCAACAGATGGCGTTGATTGACCTGTCGATGTAATATAATATATACACATTTAACTGTTCATGTACCACAATACATAGTAATAATAATAAATAATAAAAATAACCTCATGACTAACAGCAATTCCCTAGCTCCAAACTAAGCTCATGCTTGTGCTAAGGATACTAGGTGAACGGATAGACATACTTAAATACGTTTATAAACATCCATGACTCGAGTACAAATGTCTATTTCACTATACGAAACATTTGCCACTAGCGAGCATATTTGCATACATACATAACATCAGGCCCATAATCCCCGAAGGGGTAGGGGCAGCAGACCCCTTTGACAACATTAAGACAAAAATAAAACTGGGCTGGGTTAGATGGAAAATTGTGAAAAAGTAGTGACAAGTGGCTAGCTCGTCGCCTACACAATCACATACCCAAATCCGACATACCATTAGTCGCCTTTTACGGCATGCTAGGCAAGAACCACAGTTGGCACTTTTGACTGGCCCGTTGGTCGAGTGGTCAGAGACCCTGGCCACGAAACTAAAGGGTCGCGGGTACGAATCCCGCAAGGGGCAAATGTTTCGTGTGATGAACATGGACATTTGTACTCGAATCATGGTTGTTTATAAACGTATTTAAGTATGTCTATCCGTTCACCGTTCGGGACTAGGGAATTGGTGTGTCAGTCTGAAGATTTTTTATTTTTATTATTTTTTAAGTCCCAGGCCAACTTGGGACGATAAAAATAACAATTGTAAGATATCAAGTATTTATTTAAAATTTAAGCAAAAACTTTAAATTACTTTTAATGCATGATACTTAGACTCTGTAAAAAGTGTGGGAATCACGTTAACAAAATACAGACGTCTTTTTTCAACAAATCTTCTATTTTCTTATGTCCTTGTCAAAAGCCGATTAAGTTCTTTTTTTATAATATCGACTACATCACATAGGTACATTGATCTGGTGATTCCGACGTAAATTGCTTAAGCACTTGTGTTACGGATATCAGAAACAACAGCGGTATTACAAATATATACTTAAATATTGGTTATTAACACCCAGACATAGAACAAACACAAGTATTCATCATACGAATGTTTGTCCTAAGTGGGGATCAAACCCACAACTCTTGGTGCATAGGGCAGGGTCACTTCCAAATGCGCCAGCGAGCTTGTCTAATTATATAAATATTATTTTGTAATTTCTATATTAGACTAAAAGAAATGTTTAGTCAACTAGCTAATTGTTTCTCCTGCATGGGGATCACCCAAAACTCTCGTTATAAAGAACAGGACTGCTTCTAAATGTGCCAGATAGCGAACACGTGGATCTTTCATACCAAAACCACACATATCAAACGTAATTACGACAAGCTCGATGGCGCATTCGGTAGTGACCCTGCCTCATGCGCTCAGAGTTGTGAGTTCGATCCCCACCCAGGACAAATATTCGTGTGATGAATACTTGTGTTTGTCCTGTGTTTGGGTGTTAATATTGAATATTTAAGTATATATTTGTAATACCACTGTTGTTTCTGATATCCGTAACACAAGTGCTTAAGCTACTTACCTCGGAGTCAGATCAATGTATGTGATGTAGTATGATATTTATTTATTATTAAATCATGTCCAATGGAGAGTCGCTTGGTTGTTAAACGTTGTGCATTATAACCCATTTGAGAACGCAACCCGGAAACATGAGACAAAAGTGTAAGGTTACTGACAAGGCCATCAACTGTTGGTTCAATGTGAGAAGAAAACACGTGTTTATTTTGTGTAAGTTCTTCCGAGTGTAGATTTTAAGAGCCCCGTTGATATAAATAAATAATAATAAATATTCTAAGGCCGGCAGCGCACCTGTAACTCCTAATGTTGCAGATGTACATGGGCGACAGTAATCACTTACCATCAGGTGAACTGTCTGCTCGTCTGCCCGCAATAACATAAAAAAAAAATATATATATATATTCGACTACATCACATTCATTGATCTGACTCCGAGGTAAGTAGCTTAAGCATTTGTGTTACGGATATCAGAATCAACAGTGGTACATATTGGATATTGACACCCAGACACAGAATAAATACAGGTATTCATCATACGAATGTTTGTCCTGGGTGGGGATCGAACCCACTACTCTTGGCGCATAGGTAGCGTCACTACCAAATGCGCCATCCAGCCAATCAGATATATCGCAAACAATTGGTTAAATTAGACAGCTAATTGGACGCCCAGGCATCACACCGGCATCTGACTAAATAGCTGAAGAATAACTAGCCAAGTTATTCTTCAGCTTCAGTTAACTGGCCCGTTGGTCGAGAGGTCAGAGACCCTGGCCACGAAACCAAGGGTCGCGGGTTCCAATCCCGCTAGGGACAAATGTTTCGTGTGATGAACATGAACATTTGTACTCGAGTCATGGATGTTTATAAACGTATTTAAGTATGTCTATCCGTTCGCCTAGTATCCATAGTACAAGCATAAGTTTTGAACTAGGGAATTGGTGTGTCAGTCTGGACAATTTATTTATTTATTAAGCCATTGATCGAAACATTTGTCATTTAGTTCAATTGGAATATCTAATCGATTATAACTAATCGAATCATTATTGAAGAAAAAAAAATATAACCTAACATAACCCTCAACCCTTTTTTTCTTTCATAAGAACCTTCACTTGACAATAACAAACACAACTAAAAAAGAATTAGCGAAATCGGGCGAGCCGTTCTCAAGTTATAGCTTTGGGGTGGACCACCCTTAACATTTAGGGGTATGGAAAATAGATAGTAGCCGATTCTCAGACCTACTGAATACGCATATAAAATTTGGTAAAAATCGGTAAAGCCGTTTCGGAGGAGTACGGTAACTAACATTGTGACATGGAAATTTTATATATTAGACTAGCTGTGCCAGCAGTGTCACCCGCGTTTATGGTTAATATTATAAAGACTATTTCCGTCATACATGATTTCTATGTAACTTTAACCATTAAGGCTGCACACGCGACGGAAGCTTAAAAAATGGAGTAACTTCTCCCGTTTTCCCAACATTTCCCTTTACTACTCTGCTCCTATTGATTGTAGCGTGATGAAAAGTATACTATAACCTGCCCAGGAGTATGAAGAATAATTGTACCAAGTTTCGTTAAAATCCGTCGAGTAGTTTTTGTTTCTATAAGGAACATACAGACAGACAGACAGACAGACAGACAGACAGACAGACAGACAGACAAAAATTTTACTGATTGCATTTTTGGCATCAGAATCGATCACTAATTACCCCCTGATAGTTATTTTGAAAATATATTTCATGTACAGAATTGACCTCTCTACAGATTTATTATAAGTTTAGATTAACCTTTTTTTTTTTTTTTTTTTTTTAATTGGGGAAACTCCCACGAGCCGTCACCCTCTGCTCGGGGAAGCAGAGGGCGGTGTGTCGGACTCGAACCGACTAAAACCCCAACGTGGCCTCCAGCGGCGCAGTTCCGGAGGAGCCTGTATCCCCACTGTCGGGACTATACGACTGCTCCTCCGGTGATGCGCGTGCCGCGCTACGCGGCCCACCTCGCGCGGCGGTGGTCGATGCTGTGCAGCCCACGACAACAGTCGTCGGATGCACAGCACCGAGCACGCGCGCGCGTCGAGACATGCCAGGCCACCCAGCATGTCTCAACCACTCCACCCAGGATTCAGACGCCGATCATCCCCGTGACCGGCGTCGTGGGCCCACTCTCGCGCTGTGCCCTCTGCTAAGCCAGAGGGGCACGCGGAGAGCGCCTCGTCGAAGGGGCCGCCTTCCGCCCGGCGACCCAGATTGAGGGCCTAGCCCTGTCGTCGCAGAGGAAGAGCATCGAGATGCTCAATCCCTCTGCGACCCACCACAGCGCGACCCAGCGCGCCCCTGTCGGGTTGCCGAGGATAGGGAGGCGAGCAACGAGACACTCAGCTCCTCCTCTTCCTCGGCAATCCTAGTCCGGCCGCAGGTGGCTGCGGCCGGTGCCGCAACTGCTCGGTGGGAAATGCCGAGCAGTCGCAGCTCACCTCGGGGTCTTTCTTAGCTTCGGCCCTGTCCTGCACCAGGGCCTACTAAGCCCCCCCGGTACGCCAAACCGAAGACCCCAGCGGGGGGGAAGTTTAGATTAACCTAACTTAAGCAGTGGAACAACACTGAACTAAAGTAGCATCTGGCTTTCTTGGCCTTCATCATCAACGTGATGACTTTCAATACACCCAGTAGTTAAACGTCTAGTGATTCTAGTTCCAGTCAGGCCTAGGTCACCAATTAGCTGGCTAATTTAACCAGATGACTGCGACAGATATAATATTGTTAATCCCCCACTTGATTAAGTAGTTGATAAGACTGTTATTTCATTTTGAGCTATGTTTCTGGTGTCTCATGTTGGTCTTGGACTTAAAAAAGAATGTACCAACTGTGTTTCTTGCCTAGCATGTCGTAAAAGGCGACTAACGGTATATGGGGTTTGGGTATGTGATTGTGTAGGCGATAAGCTAGCCGCTTGTTACTAATTTTTCACAATTTTCCATCTAACCCAGCCCGGTTTTGTTTTTGGCTGAGTGTGGTTGAGGGGACCTGCTGCCCCTTTGACTGTGGCTACCCCTTTGGGGATTGTGGTCGTGATGTTATGTACGTTTCTGGTGTCCTATGTGGACTTGTCCAGGAAATAAAACTTCCTACCGCATTTGTCGAAGCTTCTAACAGCAAAATTATCAAGGTTACAAAAAAATACTTCGCATTATATGTATCTATTAATAGATACTCAGCGTTATTAGAGCAAAACCGGTACATAAGACTAGTTATATAACACTGAGAGTGGTGGTAGTATAATGGTTAAGGACATAGGGCTAAATGCTGGCTGAGTTGGTTCAAACTGGGGCATGTAGGTACTTCATTAACTACTACTTTCACAAAGAAAGTTTTAAATTGAATTAACTAAAACCACTATGGGTGCATAAACCTTATTAATTTTGTTTGATAAAAACATATCATCAACTATAAAAGGGTTATTTAAAGTAAATAAAATGGTGTTTGGAACATAAAATATTATTAAATGTCAGACAATATCTAATTTAAAATATGAATGGCTGGATCAACGAAGGCACCACAAACACAGACCCAGCACAAACACCATTTTCACCGACAACCATCTGTCCTGTTGCGGGGGTTGGGCCCGCGCCCCGCTGGTTCGACGCGGAGTTGGAACCATTATACCAATGAAGATGTCAAGAATTTGTCAAAGAAAACAAATCATAATATTCCATCATTCAGCTAATCGAGTTGGCTTACCAACTCGATTGGCTGGCGATTATTTTTGGCTGAATGTGGTTTGTTGGGGAGTATGTTGGCCCTTGGACTCTGCCTACCCCTTCTAGAATTATGGACGTCACCATTATGCTCATTATCTCTTGTGTGTAAATTATATTCTCTACCATTGAAGGCTTTGAAAGCGACGAACAAAGTGGATATGAATAAATATATAACAAAAAAAAAACCTAACTAACTAAACTTCACGCCACTTCCTTAGCGAGGTAGGCAGAGAGAACTGAACATTCACATTCCTAATAACGCATTACAATTCGTGTTACGTCACAATCCGAAGACTAACACTGTTATTGAATTAATCACGTCTCTATAATGATGGTAAATGGCCAATCATTGATTTAAGTTCACGGCAAAAACTCGTTTCTTAATGGACATCAATTCTTTTATACAAGTATGCAAGCAGTGTCATTGAAGTCTAGTATACAAACTAGTTCGCTACAAAGGGACGTGTTTTCGTAGCAAGTTAAAATTAATATTAAGCGGAGTAAAATTAACGCTCACTTTGTGCCTCTAAATTTAAAAGTTTGAAATTAGAACACGGTATTGTTTCATTTTAATTAAAAGTAAAATTAATTTTAACTTTTTGTTGCAAATTAATAAAATTAAAGTGGATTAATGGTATGCATTCTTGTGATTTTATTTTTATAAAATGTGATTTAAGTAAATAAATTTCGCTTTATACTATTGTTCAACAATCACCTTTGTAATGCTCGACTGACGATAAATACATTAATAAATTGTAAAATAAGTGATTTATCGAGACTTTTAAAGGTATAAAATATGGAAACACCAGATATCGAATGTGGTTCAAACCAAACACAAGTGCCGAAGACAAATAAGTGTCGTTTAGTACTGAAGACTATATTCCATGTGATTTGTTTGTGCCACCATGGATGTATCACACTGTATGGTGGTTTCATATTCTACAAAGCAACTACTTCTGAGGAGGAAGAAATTAAAAAAGCTGGTCAATTTGCTTTTGGATATGGTACTAATTGGAATTTTGTAAGTATTTTTATTAAATTACGTATTACTATGTATTCATTGTCATGGTCGCAATCCCTGAAGGGGTAGGAGGACAAGGAGGTTTTAAAATCGTTAAATCGTATTTTGCCAAAAATCTCATTGGGTCTGGTGAAAAATTTAGAAATATAGCGACAGTTGCCTAGCTCGTCGCCTACTAATCACATACTTATTAAGCAGTACATCATTAGTCACCTTTAAGACAAGATAGGCATATAACATAGTTGTAATTTTTTAAATAAATAGTACTTTCGTGTTTCAGACCAACATGGGACTTCCATAATAAAATATGTTTACAAATAACCATGACTCAGTCAAGGACTAATAAAAAAAGAAGGACTCCGCGCCACTAACTAGACATTGAAGCTCCTCAGGTGCTCCACCTTGACACGCAACTTACGTCACACATTGACATAATAAGTGCTCCAAATGACATATATCCGATATCTGGTATCCATAAGCATCTCACTTACACATGAATAAACGTGGCTTCACGCTATAGTATGATAGCGTGGAGTCCTTCTTTTTTTACTAGTCCGTGGACTCAGTACGATTTTATCGTGTACATCAAACGAATAGCGGTCATTATCTAAAGACTAAAATCAAGCTGGCTATTAAAAGTAAAATTTAATGTAAAATTTATCTACTTTTAAACTTAATCATGACTGGCCCGTTGGTCGAGTGGTTAGAGACCCTGGCCACGAAACCAAGGGTCGCGGGTTTGAATCCCGATAGAGGCAAATGTTTCGTGTGATGAACATGGACATTTGTACTCGAGTCATGGATGTTTATAAACGTATTTAAGTATGTCTATCCGTTCGCCTAGTATCCATAGTACAAGGATAAGCTTAGTTTGGAGCTAGGGAATTGGTGTGTCAGTCTGGAGAATTTATTTATTTATTTACGGAGATATTTCACGAGAAACTTAATTTCGATTTCTGATGTTTGAAATGATGATGTGAATGGACCACGCGGGAAAATATTGTTAAGAAAACTGCGCATTCAAGTAACTGGATGTTTAACCTTGATCCGATAACTGGTTCTATTAAAGGTTGGGTAGGTCAGGTAGACTTCAAAACCAGACCAGATGCAGAAGCATGGTTTAAACGGACCCAACTAAGTTAAAGACTTACTCGTTGGTCTAGAGGTCTGGGTCTGAGGACCAAAAATTTGTAGCTGAGTATTTCAATATTCAATTACTCAGTAACAGCCCGAAGTCAGGAAGGTGGCGGTTTAATCACCCGTGCCTCGGAAAGCACGTTAAGCCGTTGGTCCTGCGCCTGACCTCTCTCCGGTCAAATTGGTGTCTCACCGGACTGTGAGAGTGTAGGAACAGAGAGTGCACCTGTGTTCGCGCACACACTTGTGCACTATAATATCTCCTGCGCAGCGGGTTTATCATCCTTGATATTGGCAAATTCCTTGAAGGATTGCAATCTAGCTGCATTTTTTTCTGCATACAGCATATAGCGCTGGAACCAGCAGAGCTTAAAAACTGTGCTAGACTCAGTAATCTAGAATCCCTAGTTAGAATGAAAATCTAGCAGCTTCCAAAGTCAAAGTCAAAATACTCTTTATTTATATAGGTTTAAAACAAACACTTATAAATCGTCAATTCAACAATCAAATCAACTTATAATATGAATCTACCACCGGTTCGGAATGTTGCTTCTACCGGCAAGAAACTCGGTAGTTACTCTTTTCAACAACATCTTTTACATGGTATAGATCATATTTGCTTCTGAACCATGTCATAAAGTCGGCTTGTCAGACACCAAAATATAAAATAACGATGTTTACAAAATTTAAGCATAAATTAACCAGACCAGTCCCCTAAGTCACACCTGTTCCCAAGCATGACGTATGTGTCAGCCATCGCTTCACTCAACCATATTTTAGGGAATGTAACGACCCGTCACATAACGCCACCACCCCAGCGACATTTTAGTGAGCATGACTACTCAAGCTTGGCGCGATAAAATAGAAAAAAAAAACAAATAATTGAACCAGCACAGCACTGCTAAGATTGTGCTAGGCCCATCTTAATTACTGGCTCCAGCATTGCAATCCCTAGACATGACGCTAGGAAGATGATGTAGTACGTATAAATAAAATTTCGAAAGGTTTGTTAACCCATTCATAGCAAACGCCAATTAACTTGAAAGGTGGTAATTAAAAGATAAATATTTACGTGCACAAGGTAAATTCGTTTATTTTTAATATTCATAGTTGTTGCAACACTTAAGAACTCGTCAAGTAAGTATTCGCACTCGAAATTGTTTAGTTATTATTGTATAGCACGGACTAGTAATAAAAGAAGGACTCCGCGCCACTAACTAGACGTTTAAGCATCTGCGAAGCTCCAACTTGACATGCAACTTACATCACACATTCACATAAGCGCTCCAAATTTCTGATACCTGGTTCAAGCCGTCGGAAATATCTGCGAACCTCGCTGGAATGCGCTTCCCCGCATAGCACCACGACCCGTTTTCCCCTATCCGTTACCGTTGCCAACGTAAGCGCCGCCACTTAAGTTTGAATGACGTCATTAAGCTAGATTCGCAGATATTTGAAAGAAAGAAAGAAAATTGTCCCACGTTGGTCTGGGACTTGGCCCATGTTGATCTGGGACAAAAAAAATAAGAATATGCCAACTGTGGTTCTTGCCTAGCATGTCGTAAAAGGCGACTAATGGTATATCGGTTTTGGGTGTGTGATTGTGTAGGCGACAGGTTAGCTGTTTGCCACTGCTTTTCCACAATTTTCCATCTAATCCAGCCTGGCTTTATTTTTTGCTGAATGTGGTTGAAGGAGCTTGCTGCCCCTTCGAATCTGCTTACCCCTTCGGGGATTATGGGCGTGATGTTATGTATGTAAGAAAGCGTTTAGTGCTGCCCAAACAAACCTATCATTGACATTAACATTAATAAACTATCTCGGTGAAAAATCAACTAAATCTAATCTCTTTCCGACAGAATGCATCCCTAAGTTACACTTGCGTTAGGTTAGCTTCACGCTGTAGCATGACAGCGCGGAGTCCTTCTTTTTTACTAGTCCGTGATGTATAGATCTCAAGCTGGCTTAAGTATGTGCCAACTGTGTTCCTCGCCTAGCATGTCGTAAAAGGCGACTAATGGCGTATTGGGTTTGTAAAAATGTAGGTAACAAGCTGGTTAATTGTCATTCCTATTTCACAATTTTCCATCTACCCAGACAATTTTATTTTGGTTAAATGTTAAAAGAGCTTACCTTTCTTTTGACTGGTTGCGTTATATATTTATTTATTACATCACCCCCGTAATCCTTAAGGGGTAGGTAGAGTCAATGGGCAGCAGGCCCCTTTAAACACATTCAGCAAAAACAAAAAAGCTGGGTTAGATGGAAAATTGTATAAACTGGCTAGTGACAAGTGGCTAGCTCGTCACCTACACAATCACATACCCATAACCCGATATACCATTAGTCGCCTTTTACGAGACGCTAGGCAAGGAACACGGTTGGCGCATTATTTTAAGTGCCAGCCCAACATGTGACGTTTTTTGAGTTATGTAAATCTGTTCACCCTCGACAGGCCCGTTGGTCAAGTGGTCACAGACACTGACCACAAAACCGAGCGTCGCGGGTTCGAATCCCGCTAGGGACAAATGTTTCGTCTGATGAACATGGACATTTGTATTCGAGTCATGGATATTTATAAACGTATTTAAGTATGTCTATCCGTTCATATTATCTATAGTACAAGCACAAGCTTAGTTTGGAACTAGGAAATTGGTGTGTCAGTCTGGAGAATTTATTATACTAATATTATAAAGAGGAAAGATTTAATTGTTTGTTTGTATTGAATAGGCTCCGAAACTACTGGACCGATTTGAAAAATTCTTTCACCAATGGACAGCTATTTTATCGGCGAGTAACATGGGCTATATTTTATCCCCGTGTTCCCACGGGAACGGGAACTACGCGGGTGAAACCGCGGAACGCTACTTGTTATTCATAAATGTGAATTATACTAGCATTTGTCAGATTTTTACAGTCTGCTTATCAAAATCACATCAAGACAGATTCTTACCTAGTAACCTTTTTGTGTTACTGCAAAAACAGCTTAACTTAAACATGTCTATTGTCTTATTTATAGTCTTTGTTCTTGCTAACAGTTTCCGGCTTAAACATAAGTAACTTAGTAGATACACGTTGCTTATTTAAGTGAAATAAAATCATGACGACGTGGGATTATACTTGAACAATCTTAGAAAATGTCTAAAACACATCGTACGTGCCTATACAATTTGAGGGTTTCCCCCGATTTCCCTGAGATCCCTTCATCAGATCCTGACTTGGTGGCAATGGGACCATCTCGGGAGTAAACCCTTTTGAATAAAAAAAGAATTTTGGAAATCGGTTAACAATTCTCGGAGATATCGAGTAACATACATATAAGAAAAAAAAAAATCAGTCGAATTGAGAACCTCCTCCTTTTTTTTGAAGTCGGTTAAAAACAGCGCCCCGCGTTTTCACATAAGTTAAAGCCTAAGTTACTCGTTGATAAAGTAGTTTTCCATCGGTGAAAATTTTTCGGTAAGAAGAAGCATGCTCCGGTGGTTCGGACATGTGGAAAGAATGGATGACGAAAGATTGACTAAACAGATATACAATGCGAAAGTGGAAGGATGTAGGAGCCGTTCACCCAGGTCCACGTACCACGAGCAGATTGGTCGTGTGTTAACAGAAGGTAATGTTAGGAGTCATAAAAACCGTAGAGATTGAATGAAAAGGATCATGAATGTTGAAGAGGCGAGTGAGGTGTGTAAGGATCGTGCCATATGGCGTTCGGTTCTCTGCCTACCCCGCTAGGGAAGTCGCGTGGATGCGTGTTTAGTTAGTTAAATAAAAGAAAACTGTATATTACTCATGTATATTTTGACGCTGAAAAGAGTAACTACCGAGTTTCTTGCCGGTTTCTTCTCGGTAGAATCAGCATTCCGAACCGGTGGTAGATTCACATTGCTCTTAAGATTTTGTAAAATTGACGATTTATAAGTGCTTTTTAAGGCCTACATGAATAAAGAAATTTTGAATTTTTTTTGAATTTTGAATTTTTTTGAAATATTTTTTTAAATTGGTCTGGTAGTTTCGGAGCCTATTCCATACAAATAAACAATTAAATCTCACAAATTCAAAAACTTTACCTCTCTATAATTTAATATTGATATCTGATATTTTATACTAAGTTTGTAAGTAAGTATTTCTTTATTTGAACTCTGTTGTATAATGAAGCAAACTTAAAACACAGACGCCACTACAAATTCTAATTGCAATGGCTCTATTGTCTTAACGTAACATAGTCATTACATTCTGTTTAACTTGTCCAGTAGTTATGCTCAATTAACTTAAATTACGTTGTGATAATACATACTTAATTATTGCTCAAGCTTACAGATAATTACTACTAAACGTAAAAAGAGATTTTATTTTTCTTTCTGGCTTAATTATAAAAATCTTCTTCATTCATACATACATATAACATCACGCCCTTAATCCCCGGAGGGGGAGGCAGAGTCAAAGGGGCAGCAAGCCTCTTTATCCACATCCAGCCAAATATAAAATTGGGCTGGGTTAGACGAAAAATTTTGAAAACGCTGTGACAAGCGGCTAACCTGTCGCCTACACAATCACACACCCAAAACCCGATATACCATTATTCGCATTGTCGTTTTACGACATGCTAGGTAAGAAACAAACTTGGTACATTGTTTTTAAGTCCCAGACCAACATGGGGCAGTCTATATATAGATAATCATCATCTTCCTAGCGTTATGTCCCGTGCTTAGACGGGGTCCGCTTAGACCATGATCCAGGATTTAGCGAGTCTGGTAATTACTTCGAAGCGACTGCCGATCTGACCTTCGTAACCCTAAGATAGGGGAACCAGACAATTTTTGAATCATGGTTACAAATCCAAAGCTGTTTGAATTTGCAGGTTTCATCACGATGTTTTCCCTCACCGTCGAGCTGGTGGTATAAATACGTACATAGATTTGGAAAATCCAGAGGTACATGCCCGGGTTTGAACCCGCACTCCTCGGTTAAGAGGCGCGTGTGTTACCATTGAGCTACCACCGCTCTTTAGTCTATATATAGGTAATACTATCATAATATTATCGTTTTATATCTACAATGACCTTGGAATTTGCTCACATTATTATTCATATGAACGTGGTTTTATATTAAATACGTATTAGCACGTATATTAATTTATTTATCGTACAAATGTCATGGTTATTAACTGCAGAGTAGTGTTGCCGAAAAATCGATAATTTGCAATCGATAGTGTAACGGCCAAATCATCTTACCGCGAACTCCCTATGATCGAATGCCGAACCCCTAGGGGTTCGCGTACCTCCCTTTGAGGAACGCTGATCTTTACGATCGATAGGACAATCGATAGTATCGATAGTATAGCTAGTATCGCTGCTAACCAATGAACTATCGATAGCTTATCGATTGTTGAACTATCGATAGGCAATCGATACTGAAAACCGATAGTTTTCAGTATCAATAAATAGCAATAGAATAGCTATTATCGATAGTTCATTGGTTGACAGCGATCGAAACTATCAATACTATAGATTGTATTGCTATTCACCGATAGTTTTCAGTATCTATTGTCTCTCGGTAGCCTATCGATAAGCTTTCGATTGACAATCGATATATAGCTATCGAGTGGCAATACTACTGCAGAGTATATGCTACTGTGTGATAATTAATGTTTTGTATAAGTGTTACGTATTAATTTACGTGTTCCAAGGTTCCGGAATAAAAAAAAAGGAACCATTATCTATGACCTATGTTGGTCTGGGACCTAAAAAGAATATGCCAACTGTGTTCCTTGCTCAGCATGTCGTAAAATGCAACTAATGGTATATCGGGTTTTGAGTTTCTGGTTGTATGAAATGAAATGAAATGATTTAAAATGAAATGATTTATTTCAGCAAGTAGATTTGTAACAAATTCTTTTGCACGTCACACTCTTTTACCCTACCAGCTCCTGGACGTGAATGGCCTGATGAGAAGAGGTGCCGCAAGAAACTCAACAGATAGCCTTTTTTTAAAACATGTTTTACTTATCTGTAGATATGTAGGCGACGAGCTAGCCACTTGTCACTACTATTTATTTTGACTGGCCCGTTGGCCGAGTGGAAACCCTGGCCATGAAACCAAGGGTCGCGGGTTCGAATCCCGCATTATAACATCCGAACCCTAGAATTATCAAACACAAGTTTATTTGTAATTCGGGGCGAATTTTATTAATTAGGATCAGTTTCCATCCAACCCAGCCCACTGTCCCATGTTGGTCTGGGACTTAAAAAGAATATGCCAACTGTGTTCCTTGCCTAGCATGTCGTAAAAGGCGACTAATGGTATATCGGGTTTTGGGTGTGTGATTGTGTAGGCGACAGGTTAGCCGTTTGTCACTGCTTTTTCACAATTTTCCATCTGACCCAGCCCGGCTTTATTTTTGGCTGAATGTGGTTGAAGGGGCATGCTGCTCTTCCGACTCTGCCTGCCCCTTCGGGGATTATGGGCGTGATGTTATGTATGTATGTATGTAGGTATGATCAGTACCTATTTTCGTGGACCCCCTAGAAAGGATTCGTGGAGCCCCAGGGATCTGCGAAACACTCTTTGAGTATAGCTTGCCAAAGGGGACGGTACCAAGGTAACCTGCTGGTTTTTTTACTATTAATAATATTGTATTGTTCCTTCTCCCTTTGGACCGAAAAAATGTCCCCCCCCCCCCCCCCCCTACCAAAAAATGAATATTGTATTGCCTTGACCAAAAGCTGCGTACGCTCATGTGAAGAATCATAACGCATTAGGTTAAGGCACCTGTAATAGTAGTATAAGCTTTTAAAGAAATAAATAAATAAATAAATAACCTTCCTTTAGTCTTGTCTTGTTGTAAAGTGCAATGCATGCCGGCCTCGCTTCTGGAGATCCAAAAACAAGCAAGTTGCAAACAAGTATGGATCCGGGTTACGGCTGACACAACCCAGGGAATGACAGTGAGACTGCTTAAGTGGCACAAAAGTACTGCGTGGCATTTTTAGGTCTAACACAGTGGCGTACATTAGTGTTACTCTAAAATCATCTATACGATCGATAGAACAATCGATAGTATTGATTTTAGCGATAGTTCAATGGTTGGCAACGATCGAATCTATCAATACTATCGATGCAGTAAAAGAGATATCGATACTCTCGATAGAATCGATAGACTATCGATAGTAAGTATAGATATTTTTTTATTGCATCGATACTATCGATACTTACTATCGATTAAATCGATAGACTATCAATATTATCGTTTTTCCTTCAACTATTAATAGGCTATCGATATTGGCCTAACGAGCGGCAATACTAGCGTAAATACATATAATCACATCCTCAATCCCCAAAGGAGAAGGCAGAGTCAAAAGGGCAGCTAGGTAGCTCCTGTAACCATATTCAGTCAACAATATAACAATTCTCAGAGATATCGAGTAACAAACAAAAAAAAAAAACAATCGAATTGAGAACCTCCTCCTTTTTTTTGAAGTCGGTTAAAAATTGGGCTGGGTTAGATGGAAAATTTTGTGAAAAAAATTTAAAAGACAATGCCCGGCTCGTACATCGGTAGGGAAGTGGCGTGAAGTTTAGTTAGTTAATTAGTTTGTTAACTGAATCGTCCCATGTTGGTTTGGGACTCAAAAATAATGTACCAACTGTGTTTCTTGCCTAGCATGTCGTAAAAGACGACTAATGGCGTATTAGGAGTTGTGACTTAATTTGTCATTATCTGCCAGCCATTCCATGAGCCTTGAGTCAATCTGCAGGTTATTTCACTGTCTCTCACTATACTGTGCCGATGCGGAAAGTTGCAATGATGCACGGACGAGTTTGTGCATACTTTGTGTATGTTGAAGGGAAACTTATGCATCTGGCTCTTAAAGAGTAGCTTTCATATCCACTTCGTACTTAGCGGTCAAGGATATATTAATAGGGGATGGGCTTGATAAATATTCGTACTAACGCATTGATCAGAATATTTGATTCAAAAAATTGTTATAGCCTATTGAATTTACAAAAAAATATTGCTTATGTATTTTTCTTTTGTTCAGCACACCACTAATTAAAAATACCGCGTGACGTCACTAGGTGGGTAAAATGTTACCGTATTAGTGACGTAAAGCGCCCAATATTAGATCTTTGAAGCGCTGTATCTTTGTAATTTTTTGAGGATTAGATAAAGCAAAAAAATCGTATTCAATATTTTTTGATAATCTAACTTACAGTCTGAAAAAATATAGGCTTCTAATTACTAATTTATCCTTAGTTCTTATACATATTATAATCTTTACATAGTAGAATCTTCGTAGGCAGAGTCAAGGGGCAGCAGGCCCCTTTGCCCACATTTAGCTAAAAATAAGACTGGGCTGGGTTAGATGGAAAGTTGTGAAAAAGTAGTGACAAGTGGCTAGTTTGTGGCCAACACGATGGCATACCCAAAACTCCATATACCATTACTTTTATAATTTTATTGCCATAGCTCAGTAAATAACATAATGATGTTTATTACAAAATAAAATTTTTATTACGAATTCTCTAATGTTATATTTAGCGCCATCTAGTGATAAACAATATAACTACGTTGTACTCTGTGCATACAACACAACAATGTTACGTAGGAAATTGAAGTTTGTGGTATATTTCCAATAGATGGCAGGATCTGGACAATTTTATAGCTTAAAATATTTGATGAGCAAGGGAAATAAGGATCATTGACAATGGGAATTAGTTTCTAGAAAAACGAAAAAAAACAATATTGACAGGCCCATTGACCACTCGGGTCAGAGACCCTAGCCACGAAACCGAGCGTTGCGGGTTCGAATCCCGCTATATAGGGACAAATGTTTCGGGTGATGAATATGGCAATTTGTACTCGAGTCATGGATGTTTTCAAACAAAGTTAAGTATGTCTATCCGTTTACCTAGTACCCATAGCACAAGCTTTTAAGCTCAGTTTAGGACTAGGGAATTAGTGTGTCAGTATGGAGCATTTATTTATTTATTTATAATAGTGGTTATGAGTGTGGATATAATACCACAATATAATAATACTCGTATATTTTAGTAAATAATAATATTGCCCATTAATCATTTTTTGAGACATTTTGTGAATCGATTCAAGATAGGTACCTATGGACCTCATTTACTTTCCAAATATTCTACTTAGGCTATATGTATTTAGATTATCAAAAAATGTTGAATACGTATTTTTTGCTTTATCTCATACTCGAAAAATTACAAAAATACAGCGCTTTAAAGATCCGAAATTTAGCGCTGTACGTCACTTGGACGGTAACATTTTAGGCACCTAGTGACGTCACGCTTTAACGATCTATATCTTCACCATTTTTGGTTTGCTGAAAAAAAAAGAAAAAATCCACGTAGGCAATATCTTTTTTTAATCTCAATAAAGGACTAAGTATATTTTTTTTTGTAATATACTAGCCTATTACTTAAAATACTCTTAGTCTAAATTAAATAGATGCGAAGATAACGTTGCCGCGTTGCCAGCCCTTAGTACAAGGAAAACGCTTGATCAGCGCAGGCGCAGACGTAATTAATTATTTATACGGCCGGACTACACGCGGGAATCCACAGCATCAGGGCTTTCCAAGCACAACAATTGGTTAGAGCATTGCTGTGATATCACAGATGAAGATAAAGATATTTTTATTGCACAAACCATATTTGTGTTGCAGAAGAGAGCCATTCGTACAATATATGGCCTTAGACCTCGAGACTCACTTAAGGAAATATTTAAAGAGATAAATATATTGACCGTAGCTTCCCAATTAATTTTTGACTGTATTATCTATATACATAAATTTGTGAAACAAACACTGGCGAAGATGCAGCGGGTTCAAGTTGCACGTGACGTCATACGTACAATTTTTACTAACAAGTGACGTCGCAAGCCCTCACTCCAAAACTTCAATGCTCTTTATCATTGTAATTTTTTGTTTTCATAATAAAGCAAAAAATATGTGTCTAGTATTTTTGTATAATCTAACTGACGGACTAAATAGAATGATAAATAATAATAATAAATAAATAAATATCTGACGACATCACGTACATTGATACGACTCCGAGCTAAGTAGCTTAAGCACTTGTGTTACGGATATCAGAATCAACAATGGTATTACAAATATATACTTAAATATTGGATATTAACACCCAGACACAGAACAAACACAAGTATTCATCACACGAAAGTTCATCCTGGGTGGGAATCGAACCCACTACTCTTGGCGCATGGGGCAGGGTCACTACCGAATGCGCCATCGAGCCAGTCATGATAGTTCAATCAATGATAGTTTTTTTTTTGATTCAGTATTGTCACTTAGTGACCCGAGCAAATGCATGAACACATAAAAATATGTTCTGATATGAAGACAATGATATCGCCAACCCTATTGGTCTCATATGCATGCATGCAAAATTCCACCACGATCGTGACAATTTAAATAATACTTAATTGGTTTACAAAATTATGTGCAAAATAAAACAAAAAATTATAACAGTTCACATTCTTATTAAAATGGGATTTCCTAAAGTAAAAATCCTTACTTATGTCGAAAGTAATTGTCTGTCTTAACAGACAGACGTCTTCATGAAAAAATTACTTAAAATAATATGTCTAGGATTAAATTTGGCAGATCTAAAGATTGGATCCTGAAAAGGTTGGCGTCGGGGGTGGGTAAAATGGATAAAGTTTTTGGTTGTTTTCCTAACTAACTAACTAAACTTGACGCCACTTCCCTAGCGGGGTAGGCAGTGAGAACCGAACGCTGGCAAGATCCTTACACACCTCACTCGCCTCTTCAACATTCATGATCTTTTTCATACAAGCTCTACGGTTTTTATGACTCCTAACATCACCTTCTCTGTTAAGAATGCGCCGACTGTGTTCCTTGCCTAGCATGTCGTAAAAGGCGACTAATGGTATATCGGGTTGTGGGTGTGTGATTGTGTAGGCGACAAGCTAGCCATTTGTCACTACTTTTTCACAATTTTCCATCTAACCCAGCCCAGTCTTATTTTAGACTGATTGTGGTTAGAGGGACTTGCTGCCCCTTTGACTCTGCCTACCCCTTTGGGGATTGCGGGCGTTATGTTATGTAGTTTTGGGTTATTATTTAATAATTTCCTCCTAACTGATGACAATTACTCCGCAGGAGATATTATAGTGCACAAGTGTGTGCGCAAACATAGGTGCACTCTCTGTTCCTTCACTCTCATAGTCCGGTGAGACGGCACCGACATGACCGGAGAGAGGTCAGGCGCAGGACCGACGGCTTAACGTGCTTTCTGAGACACAGGGGTGATTAAACCGCCAACTCCCTGACTCCGCGTTCCGTTCTCGGATTTAGAATACCCATTTTTTTATTTACCGAGCAACTTTTTTATTTTTTTTTTTATAAGAACCTTCACTTGACAATAACAAACACAACTAAAAAGGAATTAGCGAAATCAGTAAAGCCGTTCTCAAGTTATAGCTTTGGAGTGGACCACTCTTAACATTTAGGGGTATGAAAAATTTATATTGGTCGATTGTTAGACCTACCCGATAAGCATTCAAATTTTTTTTCAAAATCGGTTAAGCCGTTTCGGAAGAGTTTGGGAACAAACACAGCGGCACGAGAATTTTAATTTAACTCTGCCTACCCCGAAGGGGTAGGCAGAGTCAACGGGGCAGCATGCCCCTTCAACTACATTTAGCCAAAAATAAAGCCGGGCTGGGTTAGATTGAAAATTGTGAAAAAGCAGTGACAAGCGACTAACCTGTCGCCTATACAATCACACACCCAAAACCCGATATGTCATTAGTCACCTTTTACGACATGCTAGGCAAGAACCACAATTGGCATATTCTTTATAAGTCCCTTACCAACATGGGCCAGTGGGCTGGGTTGGATGGAAAGGTGTGAAAAAGGAGTGACAAGTGGCTAGCTCGTCGCCTACTCAGTCGCATACCCAAAACCCCGTAAACCATTAGTCACCTTTTACGACATGCCAGGCAAGAACCACAGTTGACACATTCTTTTTTTTTGTCCCAGATCAACATGGGAATACGTATTGTTTGCTTATTATTATTATATTCTAATACTCAAAAAATTAAAAAGATAAACCGCTTCAAAGTTCTGAAATAATAATAATGATAAATAATAAATTTTCCAGACTGACCCACCAATTCCCTAGTTCCAAACTAAGCGTAAGCTTGTGCTATGGATACTAGGCGAACGGATAGACATACTTAAATACGTTTATAAACATCCATGACTCGAGTACAAATGTCCACGTTCATCACACGAAACATTTGCCCCTAGCGGGGTTCGAACCCGCGACCCTTGGTTTCATGGCCAGGGTCTCTGACCACTCGACCAACGGGCCTGTCAATGGGAAATGCGGCCATTACATTTCATGTTTAGTTTGCTGAACAAAAGTTATTATACGTATGTAAGCATAGTAGACTATGTTTTTTTTTTTTAGTAAATTAGCATATTGCGTAGCATAGGCCGAGAAAAAGGTGGTGTGACGACCTGGCCAACTATTCAAGGGACTGGCAGGCTCTGGCCTTGGAAAGGGAGCGTTGGAAGGTCATGGGGGAGACCTTTGCCCAGCAGTGGGATAGTAAAGGTTAGAGAGAGAGAGAGAGAGAGAGCATATTGCATAATTCCGAATAATAATTCCGCGATTTCCTCAATCCCTAGATCCAAACAAACATATTTAGGGAATGTTTATTTCCCAAAAATTCACCGGATATCGAACTTAATAACAGCCTGAGAGTCACTGAGCTTCTAAGTTGAAAATACTTGACATGTTTAAATTAATATTTATTTCAATTTGAGACCTCTGTTATTAAGAATGAGCTTTTTGATTGACAGACGGACAAGCTCATTTGATGCCTGCATCAAGTTGAGATGATGTTTTCTTATTAAATTAATAAGCTTCAGTATTGCATCGCATGTAATTCTCGATGTTAAAATTAAAGTTAGATTTGCAAATTTTATTTTATTACGACACCCTACAGACTTGACTGGCTCGATGGCGCATTCGGTAGTGACCCTGCCCCATGCGCCAAGAGTTGTGGGTTCGATTCCTGCCCAGGACAAACATTCGTATGAAGAATACTTGTGTTTGTTCTGTGTCTGGGTGTTTATATCAAATATTTAAGTATATATTTGTAATACCACTGTTGATTCTGATATCTGTAACACAAGTGCTTAAGCTACCTCGGAGTCAGATCAATGTATGTGATGTAGCCGGATATTTATTTATTATTACTATTTATCACAGGTAACTTCCAAAAACCACATCATCATCATCTTCCTAGCGTTATGTCCCGTGCTTAGACGGGGTCCGCTTAGACCATGATCCAGGATTTAGCGAGTCTGGTAATTACATTAAAGCGACTGCCGATATGACCTTCGTAACCCTAAGATAGGGGAACCAGACAATTTTTGAATTATGGTTACAAATCCAAAGTTGTTTGAATTTGCAGGTTTCATCACGATGTTTTCCTTCACCGTCGAGCTAGTGGTATAAATACGTACATAAACTTGAAAAATCTAGAGGTACGTGCCCGGGTTTGAACCCGCACTCCTCGGTTAAGAGGCGCGTGTCCTTACCATTGAGCTACCACCGCTATTCCAAAAACCACATAAAAACTGCATTTAATTTTAACATCCCATAAAACTGTAACCTGAATTCGAATTTTGTTTCGAAAAAACCGTGTTTGCATTTCGAAAATCCCGTCTCCAACGGATGACGTCAGCTTGCTTAGAGGAAAACAAAACTATATACCAGAGCCCGTTTTGAGCCAGTTTGATTAAGAATAAGATCGCAGACGATCGCTTTAAAGGTTAAATAAAATAAATGCAACTATCGATTCGATTCTAATATTAATTTTGATAGTGTCAAATCTGTGACAAAATTGTTAATATCAATTCCAATATAAAACGAAGGAAGTGGACTATTGCTAAAATTTGAAATAAGAATGTGTTTTCATTCACGAATTTGGAAGTGAAAAAGTGTTTTAAATCCATAAATACAGAAGAAGAATATTTTGTGATTGTGACAATTTTAAAATAAGAATAAGCATTATTCAAAGAATATGATTTATTCTAAAATTTAAATTATTAGTCGAAACAATCTATTCCAATTTGATATCAGTTAAATGGTGATAGTACGATTTTAAGTAGTTCAGTTTGAATTAAGAACTATCAATTCCAATTTAACAATTGGAAAGTGTTGTTGAACATTATTGTAGTTTGTAATACAAACTTTTCTAAATAAATTGTTCGATGTTTAATTTATGAATTACGACACTTCTAATTAAGAACTACGAATTACGAAATAAATCAAATTGAAATTAGGACTAACACATCATGTTGTTCTGGAATAAAACGAATATCGTTCCTAAAGTGGAATCTTCGGACTTGGAATCGGGTTCCATGTTGAAAGTGTCTAGATTACATAGAATTATGATATATTTGAGGACTTTCAGTCATGTACTGTTTATCGCACATCATATTTTCTCTATAGTGGCTGGAAGTAGAGTGTGTTTCGATGCTGTGAGGAATGGGACGAAGAGGATAGTCGATTCGTGTAACCATGGACCTGTTTTTGCCACGAATTGGAATTTTGTAAGTAAGAAAGAAAGAAAGAACATTTATTGGACGCACAATTGTTAATACATAATAAGCTTTATTCAGTCTTAAAAATAATCTTCCATCTAACACAGCCCATTGTCCCGTGTTGGTCTGGGACTTATAAAGAATGTGCTAACGTGTTTCTTATCTAGCATGTCGTAAAAGGCGACTAATGGTATATCGGGTTTTGGGTATGTGATTGTGTAGGCGACGAACTAGCCACTTGTCACTACTTTTTCACAATGTTCCATCTAACCCAGCCCAGTTTTATTTTTCATGGTGTGGTGTTTTTTTATTGGTTATAATAAGTCTTTTGGACCACACCATGGTTCTTAAGTAAAAAAAAATATGTCTAAGACCACTAGCAAGAATAAAAATAAGAAATGTTATTTCTGTACTGGTCAGTAGAAAATTTAAGGATCGAAACGAACAGTTGAAACAAATAAAATATTTAATACAATCCTATAATATTCCAAGTAATAATTATTATAAAAAATCGATTATGCTATTATAAATAAAAAATATACCCCTATATACTCCCTTTTTTGAAGTCGGTTGCAAAAAAACATTTAAACTATTGTAAGGAATACATAAAATGGACTTTCAATCTGATTTTAACATAAATATGTATTAAACATTTTTTTTGTAATATAAAACTATTCACAATACAAATATGTCAGCTTAATATAATGATTATGTGCGCATTTTACTGGTACTAAAATATGATGAAAATGTTTATTAAATAACGCTGTTAGCGTAAATATGATAAGCGTGTGACTTGATATTGAGTAGTCAAACAACCGCTATAATAAAAAAATCTATTTAGGAGTAATAATTCATAGGTTTTGATTTGAAATTAGCGATGCCGAACTATCGATAGTAACTATCGATAGTTGACCTCGAAAATCAGTTAGAATATCGATAGGACTATCGATATAATCGATAGTATCGATAGTATCGATAGCCCAAATTGGGGTAATACTATTGATGACTTGCAATACTATCGATAGTATCGATAGTATTGTGGCTAGATATCACCAAACTATCGATAGTATTGTTCCTCGTAAATAAAAAACTATTGATAGTATCGATAGTATCGATAGGTTATCGATACTATTGATATGACGTCAACTATCGATAGACTATCGACAGACTATCGATAGTCGACTATCGATCGGCATTACTATTTGAAATACATTTTTAGAAACACTTTTGTTCATAACTGTTAATCTGGACAAACTTTGTTTGTTTAAACGCGCTAATCTAAAGAACTACTGGTCCGATTAAAAAAAAAACACAGTATTGGATAGCCCATTTATCGAAGAAAGCTATAGGTTACATTACATCACATAAATGCGGGTAAAACCGTAGGAACAGCTAGTTAAAAATAAAACATCATTGGACTGAATTAACAAAGTCTTAAAACTTCTTCACTGTTTGAGACTACTGTGTTAATGAGGTTTTTTTTAGTTAAAACATCAGATAGATGGCGTAACTGTCGCGTACGGTCTTGTCACCCTCCTCATTGGTATGTTTTCAGTACAAATTGACATGCTATCAACAAAAAGCCAATGGTGACAGTGATAAGACCACGAGTTTCCTTTTTGTGAAAACCCTCATTGACGAAGTCCGAAAAAGTTATTCGCCGATAATATTAAGGTAGTAACCGCAGTGTCAAATTCAAAGTCAAAGTCAAAGTCAAAATACTCTTTATTTATATAGGTTTGAAACAAACACTTATAAATCGTCAATTCAACAGGAAAATCAACTAATAATATGAATCTACCACCGGTTCGGAATGTTGCTTCTACCGGAAGAAACCGGCAAGAAACTCTCGGTAGTTATTCTTTTCAACAACATTTTTTACAAGGGTGTATAAATCATAAATTTGCATCTGAACCATGTCGTGAAGTCGGCTTGTCAGACACCAAAATATAAAATAACGATGTTTACAAAATTTAAGCATAAGTTTCAATTTCAATCAAAGCAAGTGTCAATCGAGTAATTCAAAAAAGGTCCTTGTGCAGTTGACATTGCGGTGTCATCGGCTCGTGATGTCAACCGACGAAAGACCTAAGATACAGCCCGTTAAAAAACGCGTGACGTCACTAGGTGTGTAAAGTGTTACCGTCCAAGTGACGTATATTCATACACCTTGTATAAATTGTATTGAAAAGTTTCTACCGAGTTTCTTGCCGGATTCTTCTCGGTAAATACAACATTCCGAACCGGTGGTAGAATCATATAGCTGTGGCTTTACCTGTATTTGACGATTTATAAGTGTTTCCTTGAAACCTACATAAATAAAGAATATTTTGACTTTGACTTTGACTTTGACTTTGACTTTGACTTTGACTTTGACGTTGACTTTGACTTTGACTTTGACTTTGAATTTGACGTAAAACTCTCCATTTCAGATCTTTGAAGCGCTGTATCTTTATCATTTTTCGAGTATTAGATAAAGCAACAAATACGTATTTAATATTATTTGATAATTTAATTTACGGATTTTTTTTTTAAATTAAAACAGGTATGTGATTATGGTACCTTCGTTGATTCTGATTTCCATAATACAAATGCTTAAGCTGCTTACTTCTGATTCAGATCAATGTAGGTATGTGATGTTATGTAATATTTATGAGACGATGTTCAACCCATGCTGATTATCTTGTAAACCCAAGCATATATTATGTATTACATCATCATCTTCCTAGCGTTATGTCCCGTGTTTAGACGGGGTCCGCTTAGACCATGATCCAGGATTTAGCAAGTCTGGTAATTACATTGAAGCGACTGCCGATCTAAGCTTCGTAACCCTACGATAGGGGAAGTAGACAATTTTTGGATCATGGTTACAAATCCAAAGTTGTTTGAATTTGTAGGTTTCATCACGATGTTTTCCCTCACCGTCGAGTTAGTGGTATAAATACGTACATAGGTTTGAACCCGCACTCCTCGGTTAAGAGCGTGTTCTTACCATTGAGTTACCCCCGCTTTTATATATGTATTACATAAACATGGGAATTTTTAGCATATGTGAACACTTACCTACTTATTAAACTCATTAATCAAAAGGCTAGTTCGAACTAGGATAGTATTTTAGTCGATTAGCGAGTAACTTAGTAACTAAACGTGTATGAACACCAAAAATATAGTCAACTAGTTAGTAGTTAAGTCTAGAATAGAATCTACTTTTTGAACCGGTAGATATTGATCTTATTCTGACGATTCCAGATTTCTCCCAACACAGGCTTTATGTTGCTTAAAAGGAGATGTCTTCAATAATGTACCCTTAAAACCTGTATCTAAATAAATATTTTTCTATTTCTATTTCTATTTCTATTCTGACGATTTATAAGTGCTTTTTTGGAGCCTACATAAATAAACATTTTCTTTTAATTCAATTTCACTTCATTTCATTACAATTTCATTTCAGTCGATCGTTTCGATTTCATTCTTATCTTCTATCGGTCGAGCGAGTATTTTAGCTACTAAATTACTTGTTACTCGACTTAAATACCAACCTAGTTTGAACTAGCATATAGGTAGAAACCAATTTGAAGAATTTTCAAAAAGGAGCAAAAATACATTGGAATGGCTTTTTTGCATAAAAAAAACCTAAAACCCTTTAAATTGGTTTCTTAGAATAATGAGTTGAATGATGTATAATTCATAATCCTTGTATGAAAAGGATTATGAATGTTGAAGAGGCGAGTGAGGTGTGTAAGGATCGTGCCATATGGCGTTCGGTTCTCTCTGCCTACCCCGCTAGGGAAGTGGCGTGAAGTTTAGTTAGTTAGTTAGTTAGTTATGAGTTGAATAAGTAGGTCAGAGGTTTCGCACATACTCAAAATAACCTTGCATATTATGTCCATTCGGTTTTATAAGATGTGATTACACAGACGTAAGATGAAGGGAAATCCTTAGTAACACATTTTATACGGAAGGAAAATATTACTGAGCAAATCGTATGAATAACGACTAGTTGATTAAAATATGTTGTACGCAGATGCGTAAATACTTAATTAAGATTGCTTATAGTATCATCATCCTCTTGCCCTTCTCCCAGTTCACCTGGGGTCGGCGCAGCACGTCTTCCTCTTCCACACGTCCCGGTCAGCCGTCATCGAGCTATCCACTCCCATTTCACTCATATCATCTTTCACACAATCCATCCATCTCTTATTTGGCCTTCCTCTTCCTCTCCATCCACTAACATTCATACTCATCACTCTCTTTGTCACATGTCCTTCCTCTCTTCTCATTTATAGTATACGATTAGAAAATGCAATATTAAGTGTTACGTAACACGGTCGACTATTGGATGGGTGACCGCGAGTCTTTTTCATTAAATTGAATCTAACTAGCCTTTATAATTAAATCTACAATGAAACCAGAAAAATTATGTTATGATTACAATATGTCCATAGTTGTTTAAATATGCAGGTTACATCACGATTTTCCCTCACCGCCGAGCTAGTGGTATAAATATGTAAATACCGAAATAGATTAGAAAAATCCTAAGGTTGGACTGGCCAGTTGGTCGAGTGGCCAGAAACCCTGGCCACGAAACCAAGGGTCGCAGGTAATCTCGCTAGAGGCAAATGCTTCGTGTGATGAACATGGACATTTGTACTCGAGTCATGGATGTTTATAAACGTATTTAAGTACGTCTATCCGTTCGCCTAGTATCCATAGCACAAGCATAAGCTTAGTTTGGAACTAGGGAATTGGTGTGTCAGTCTGAAGAGATTTTACGTGCCCAGGTATGAATATACAACTTATCTTAAAATAATATATTCGTATATATTATTTAACACTACTATATAAGTATCGACCGAATAATATTTTATTAGATAGGTATACAATATTATTTTAATTATATACATAGGTGTATATATTATTTAAATATATCTTGAAATAATATATACATCTAGGAATGTAATAATGACATACATACATAACATCACGCCCATAATCCCCGAAGGGGTAGGCAGAGTCAAAGGGGCAGCATGCCCCTTCAACCACATTCAGCCAAAAATAAAGCCGGGCTGGGTTAGATGCAAAATTGCGAAGAAGAAGCGACAAGCGGCCAACTCGTCGCCCACACAATCACACACCCAAAACCCGATATTCCATTAGTCGCCTTTTACGACATGCCAGGCAAGAACCACAGTTGGCACATTCTTTTTAAGTCCCAAACCAACATGGGACAGTGGGCTGGGTTGGATGAAAAGCTGTGAAAAAGGAGGGACAAGTGGCTAGCTCGTCGCCTACTCAGTCACATACCCAAAAGCCCGTAAATCATTAGTCGCCTTTTACGACATGCCAGGCAAGAACCACAGTTAGCACATTCTTTTTTTTTGTCCCAGATTAATATGGGCCAAGTCCCAGACCAACATGGGAAAATGTAATGTAATAATTCTAAACTATATTTTTTTTTAGTTTTTAAATTATTTTTTGCCAACTTATACTACATTCATTTTATTTAAAGTATGAACCACTAAATTAATAGCAAAATTGATGACGTCACAAAACGCTGTAATAGTTTTTTATTTATTTATTTTTATTCATTTATTTATTACCAACATTTACAAAATCTTTACAGGAATCCCAAAATGAAATTGTAAGCAATTGTACATTACCTTATTCTATGTGTATATAATTATATAAATTAAATTTTATATGCAATGCACTTATAGGCAACTTCTGTGAATTTCGACAGGCTACAGTTATAAATATCTATATCTATAGAAATTAAGTTAATGAGCCGTATGGCACGCGACAAAGGGGCAAATTTGAGTATGAGTCACAATTAATTATTATTGAGTATATATATAAAAGTAATTCCTATTACATATTTTGTCTGTCTGTCTGTCTGCGACGCGGTCATGCTAATATTTTATAGTGAACTTTCGACCTATAGTGGTTGAGTAGACAGTGATATGATTTTTGTTGTCAGCTCTCATTGGGGAAAATTACCCATATTTATGGGTGAATTTGGACTTTATGTGGAATCATTAACATAACTTTGGATATGGAACTATGATTAAATCTGCTTGAGTCTTTTACTTAAGGGTTACGAAGGTCAAGCAGTCGCTGAAAGGTAATCTGTAATACCAGACTTGCTAAATCCTGGATCATGGTTTAAGCGGATCAGGGTCAGAAGCGAAATAAAACATATTCTGGCATTTCAATACATGTAGATATAAAGTAAAATTAAACATATAAAATGGCAAACGTCCAATAATTTTATAGTAGACTAGCAGCGCCCCGCAGTTTCACCTGCGTAGTTCCCGTTCCCGGGGCAATATGAGGATAAAATATAGCCTATGTTACTCCTTGATAAAGTAGCTTTCTATTGGTGAAAGAATTTTTCAAATCGATCTAGCAGTTTTTGAGTTTATTCATTACAAACATACACACACACAAAAATACAAATCTTTCCTCTTTATAATAGTAGTAAGTATAGATTGATATAAGCCACAATGGTGCGTAATCAGCTTTGGATAGTGGAAAATAAAATGTTTAATATACATATACACATTGGTCCCATGTTGGTCTGGGACTTAAAAAGAATGTGCTAACTGTGTTTCTTGCCTAGCATGTCGTAAAAGGTGATTAATTGTATATGGGGTTTTAGGTATGTGATTGTGTAGGCGACGAGCTAGCTACTTGTCACTACTTTTTCACAATTTTCTATCTAACACACCCCAGTTTTGTTTTTGGCAGAATGTGGTTAAAGGAGCCTGCTGTCCCTTTGACCCTGCCTACCCCTTCGGGGATTATGGGCCTGATGTTATATATGTATGTACATATACACATACATCATATCATCACGCCCGTATCTTAAATTCTTTGTAACAGACAACATTCCACTCCAGCCGGGTTGCTGCATCTATAAGTATTAAAATAATAGGTAAATTTATACAAAAGATGACAACCCCATTATTTTATTTAAACTACCGTCTCACTAATTAATATAAACTAAAATCAGTCGCCCTTTAACTATTTGTAGCGGGCGTCTATTAGTTCATAAGTGTAATTTAAGAAAATAAAATATTTAATTAATTAAAATTAAAATTCAGTGAGTGTTGAAAATAATAATAATAGTACAAAAAACCTTCTCGTACCGTAAATTTGCAGTTCGGAAATTAATTTCTGCGAAATTTAATTTTTAATATAAATATATTTTTTTTATTTAAAAATGGATGTCGTGTGGAAGGAGACGAATATATTTTACAACGTTTTATGTTTTTTGATAACGGAGAACGAGAAATTGTTCGACAGAAGTGATGCTAAATTGTATTGGAGGACAGTTTTGCATATTTTCTCGTTGCTCCATCATGCATATGCAGGTTTGCAAGCATATGTCATAAGCTTAGAGTTGGTAGATCACCCAGAAGATGAAATAAGGAAATTGTATACGTTCAAAGCTGGTTTTCTGACTGGATGGAATTTTGTGAGTATTTTATACGTGTGTTTTTTTAGATGTCGGTTTGACTAGTTTATTTATTTGGGCTTTAAACGTTAAACTTAAATGATAATGATGCCTTAAACAATGAAAGAACACGTTATTAAGATTTCAAATTATTAATTAGTAAAAAAATATTTGTACATTTTACTTTCTGATTGCTTTTAAAAATATTTAGTAATATTTTTTATATATTAGCTATCTAAATACTGTATATTATAGTAGTAGTAATAGTAAATGAATGAAAAGTTTGTCAAATATTATTGGTGATGTCATATCTACCCTTTAAGAGTTTAAAACCAAAATTTAATTGACAATCAGTTTTTGTTAATTTTCTTATTGTACTTGTTCAATAAAACCACATGTGATTTTTAATTAAGGCATTTACAACAAAAGATCTCTGATATCTGATATAAAAATGCATAGATTTAATTTAAGAAACACAAATAATTAAAACATATATACATATAATATTCAATGCTATAGATATTATCGTAAACCCGTATATCGAATATATATAAATTTATATTTAGATGGATCCTATAGTTGAAAGATGAACAAATAAACAATTTTTTGTTTATCTCAATATCTTATTTATTTATCTTTACCGCAATTAGGTACAGACTGATTAAAACAAGGATTATTTGTTAACCATTATCAATTTTAAGTAACAAGCCGGAGTTAATAGTTAGATATTATTTTTAAACTTATAGATATCTTAATCTGTAGTAACATTGTAAATGTGTGTATCCTTTTAACGGGATTAAAAGGCGGGAGATTATATTTACTACATGTAATTATTTTACTATTTTAAACCAAACACAAAATAAAGGTTTATTTTTGTATGACTTGTTTATTAAAATAAAAAAGAACACACACGTCTTTCTTGTTTTAAATTAAATTAAGAATTAAAAAAAAAAAATTAAAATAATTTGCCAACTGTGGTTCTTGCCTAGCATGTCGTAAAGGCGACTAATGGTATATCGGGTTTTGGGTGTGTGATTGTGAAGACGACGAGCTAGCCACTTGTCAACTACGTTTTCACAATTTTCCATCTAACCCAGCCCAATTTTGTCTTTGGCTGAATGTGGTTAAAGGGGCAAGCTGCTTCTTTGACTTTGCCTAACTTTCGAGGATTATGGGCGTGATGTTATGTTTGAAAAAATTCCAAATAAATACATAATTTAATTCCGGTAATAAATATGTATAGTTAATATTAAATGTCCAATTATTCATGTAAAATCAAGGGGAGGGGCTTCATCATCTTCCTAGCGTCATGTCCCGTGCTTAGACAGGGTCCGCTTAGACCATGATCTAGGATTTAGCGAGTAATTACCAGTACATTGAAGCGACTGCCGATCTGACCTTCGTAACCCTAAGTTAGGGGAACCAGACAATTCTTGGATCATGCTTACAAATCCAAAGTTGTTTGAATTTGCAGGTTTCATCACGATGTTTTCCCTCACCGTCGAGCTAGTGGTATATACGTACATAGATTTGAAAAATCCAGAGGTACGTGATCGGGTTTGAACCCGCACTCCTCGGTTAAGAGGCGCGAGTCCTTACCATTGATTGGCTTACATTACTTAATCACACAAATGTATCGCCCTAATAAAGGGCTTTATCTAAAGGTCAGTGGCTCGTCCAAAGTACGACAGACGGACACGTGATTATTATATGTAGGTACTGTTATCAGTCACGTGTGACTCCGGAAGTGACGAAATTCGTAGTAGTTTCGTAGTTCCGGAAATGATTAGCGGAATGCAGGCGTATGGGTAATTTTTTTTTAAATATAATTTAAGAGTTCTATAAGGTGTATAATTATGTTAAAAGTTCGTGCCATGTTGGTTGTAAGACCAATAATGGGTTATTGGTTATTGATTCGTCATTGTATAGGCGATGAAACTAACTAACTAAACTTCACGACACTTCCCTAGCAGGGTAGGCAGAACCGAACGCCATATGGCACGATCCTTACACACCTCACTCGCCTCTTTAACATTCATAATCCTTTTCATACAAGCTCTACGGTTTTTATGACTCCTAACATCACTTTCTGTTAATACACGACCAATGTGGTCGTGGTAGGTGAGCCTGGGCCTTCCGCGGCTCCTACATTCTTCCACTTTCGCATTGTATATCTGTTTAGTCAATCTTTCGTCATCCATTCTTTCCACACGTCCGAACCATAGGCGATGAGCTAGCCGTAACTACTTTTTTACCATTTTCCATATTATTTTCTAAATTTCACTTTTGTCTGAAAGTGGTTAAAGGACGCTACTGATTTTTAGACTCTGCCTAACTCTTCGAAGATTGTGAGAGTCGTAGTTTAATTAAATGTATTGAAACGACAACGAGAACTGTATTTGTTCAAAAATAACTGCCTGTGATATTTTAAAAACAAGTAACCTTTTAAATAATAGATATTACTATCACCGTGTAATCATATAAATCACTAGCAGCGCCCCGCGGTTTCACCCGCATAGTTCCCGTTCCCTTAGGAATACGGGGATAAAATATAGCCTATGTTACTCGCTGATAAAGTAGCTTTCCATTGGTAAAAGAATTATACAAATCAGCCCAACAGTTCGGAGTCTATTGCAAACAAAGAAACTATCAAATCTTTTCTCTTTACAGTAGATATTAATGTACGTTAAACATTATCGCTTAAAACTAGAAAACATACAAAAAAAAACGTATATTCTAAAATATATAAAATACGAGTAAATAAAATAAAAATCTACGTTCATTCAAAAATAACTCTTCAAATATTTTAAAAGGAATTAACCTTTTTAATAATAAACATTATATATATAATGCATATTACTATCACGGTGAAGTAATCGTATAAATCACGGAACAATATCACGCGACGTCGCCTGACGCGGGTCGAGAAGATAACCTATCAGATTCAAAGGTGGATTCTACTTCTGAAGAGAATACTGTATGCTGTGATATGTACCTAGATTATAAGTAGGCTATGTACATTGAACTATTATTACTAGCGTATGGAACCGACGCAGCGAACAAGTTGTTTGCGCCGTGCGTTGTTGCCGATCGGCAACAACTCGTTTAGTCACTCGCCTACGTTCACGCGTAAGCGCCATGAAATTCACGGCGTTTACGCTTTGGTCGCGAGAAAAATGACCTCTATTAATTAGACGACAATTGTTAGTTTTAGCGCTGCAAATGCTGAAACACGCTCAGTCCATTCTTCGTGATAATAATTTTGTTTGACATAGCTTCTCTATACGTAGTAATAATAGGTCAATGGCTATGTACTGGATTGAAGCAACTCCGTGTCTTAAGTGAATTCGGTGGCGTCTTGGGCGAAATTTCAAAGCGCCTTAGGCTTCAATTCGGTGTTGCCCTAGGCGAAAACTCGGTGGCGGCCTCAGCGAACAAAATTAAAAGACTTAAGCGATTGTTTCTAAATATACAATAGTTTATTTAGTACCAAGCTCGGAATCAGACCAATGTATGTGGAAACGGTTGGAATTCAAAATAAACTTTATCAAAACAAAGATATATTGTAGCAAAAATATGAATTACAAAACTGGTTTTTCTTAATGACATTTTTACTGTCTTCTTTATTCTTAATGTTTTTTTTTTTTTTTAATAAATATCCGACTACATCACATACATTGATCTGATTCCGAGGTAAGTAGCTTAAGCACTTGTGTTACGGATATCGGAATCCACAGTGGAATTACAAATATATAAATATTGGATATTTACACCCAGACACAAACACAAGTATTCATCATACGAATGTTTGTCCTGGGAGGGAATCGAACCCACAACTCTTGGCGCATGGGGCAGGGTCACTACCGAATGCGCCATCGTGTCAGTCAAAATCAAAATGGCCAACATACCAAAAAAATTCTTAAAATCTTAACAGTATCTCATGTTGTCTGATATTAATCAATATATATAATGTTACACGTTTGTTCCAGTCGTTCCAAGCCGTGTTCCTGATCCTCGCGTTCCTGCATGACGTGTACGAGTGGCGGGATGCGCAGGAGTCGCCGCGCGCGAAGAAGATCGCCTACTGGCGGGACGTCATATTTCAGTCGCTTGTAGTGCCTTATACGTTGGTGAGTTTGTAATTCTATTTTTTTTAATAGATACATAAAATATTGTTTACGTATTTTTTCTTTTGTTCAACAAACTAAAAATTATGAAGATACAGTGCGTTAAAGTACCGCGTGGCTTGACGTCACTAGGTGTGTAAAACCGTTTACCGTCTAAATGACGTTAAACACTAAATTTCAGATCTTTGAAGCGCTGTATATTTGTCATTATTCGAGTATCAGATAAAGCAAGGTCTCCCCCAATGTTTTCCACTTCTGTCTGTCCTGGGCCAGCTCTTTCCAGGTGGTGCGGAATTCAGGAAATCCTTGCGCCACAAAGTTGGTGGCCAGGCTCGACGCCTTCTACCATCTTGGGTGTAGAATTGTGTAGGCGGCGAGCTAGCCACTTGTCACTATTTTTTCATAAATTTCCATCTAACCCAGCCCAGTTTGTTTTTGGCTGAATGTGGTTAAAGGGGCCTGCTGTCCCTTTGACTCTGCCTTCTCCTTCGGGGATTATGGGCGTGATGTTATGTTTGTTTGTTTACATATAAAAATGTTAATACAATAATGCCAACTTTAATTTTTCAAATTATACAAGTGGTCTATAAATATCACTGGTCTTTTGACTCAGGGATTGTGGAAATATTACGTATTTTGTCAATCTGCTTCGTCTTCAATTTTAATTGCAACGACATCTGGCACATCCTATACTTGAACCCTGAGTTAGGACATACTTATTGCTAACTAGCTGTTTCCTGCGTAGACTAATATGTCTGTATACTACAGAAACTGTGCATTTTTCGGGATAAAAAGTAGCCTATATATTTTTCCAGACTATAATCTATCTCTGTGCCACATTTCATCCATATCCGTTCAGCAGTTTTTGCGTGAAGAAGTAACAAACATACACACACACACTCACAAACTTTCGCCTTTATAATATTATTGTGATAAGTTAGGATCCCACAGGGCTCACGACGGAATGGATAGGACATAAAGCCAGTATTTAAAATTTACAAAGCCATAAACATACATACATAGAAGAGCGGTGGTAGCTCAATGGTTAGGACACGCTCTTAACCGAGGAGTGCGGGTTCAAACCCGGGCACGTACCTCTGGATTTTTCAAGTCTATGTACGTATTTATACCACTAGCTCGACGGTGAAGGAAAACATCGTGATGAAACCTGCAAATTCAAACAACTTTGGATCTGTAACCATGATCCAAAAATTGTCTGGTTCCCCTATCTTAGGGTTACGAAGGTCAGATCGGCAGTCGCTTCAATGTAATTACCAGACTCGCTAAATCGTGGATCATGGTCTAAGCGGACCCCGTCTAAGCACGGGACATAACGCTAGGAAGATGATGATGAAACATACATACATAAACATCACGCCCGTAATCCCCGAAGGGGTAGGCAGAGTCAAAGGGACAGCATGCCCCTTCAACCACATTCAGCCAAAAATAAAGCCGGGTTAGATGGAAAATTGTGAAAAAGCAGTGACAAGCGGCTAACCTGTCGCCTACACAATCACACACCCAAACCCCGATATACCATTAGTCGCTTTTTACGACATGCTAGGCAAGAACCACAGTTGGCATATTCTTTTTAAGTCCCAGACCAACATGGGACAGTGGGCTGGGTTGGATGGAAATTAATAAAAAAAAAGCTGTCAAATACCCATATATGATTTTCATTTCCAGTTCGTATCAGCCATGTTCTGGAGCCTCTACCTTTACGACCGGGAGCTGGTCTTCCCCAAAGTCTACGACGTGATTCTACCCTGGTGGTTCAACCACTGCGTCCACACAAACATCACCATTATAGTGCTCGTGGAGACTGTGCTGCAATCGAGAAGACACCCTGTGAACTTGAAGTTAGAGTTGATTATGACTTCTGTGGTCGCTGTGGCGTATGCTGTTGTGTGAGTTTCTTTGATATTTTGTCAACCAAGTAAATAAATAAATAATAAATATCCGACTACATCACATACATTGATCTGACTCCGAGGTAAGTAGCTTAAGCACTTGTGTTACGGATATCAGAAACAACAGTGGTATTACAAACTAGCGGTGCCAGCGGTGTCACCCGCGTTTATGGTTAATATTATAAAGACTATTTTCGTCATACATGATTTCTATGTAACTTTAACCATTAGGGCTGCACACGCGACGGAAGCTTAAAAAATGGAGTAACTTCTCCCGTTTTCCCAACATTTTCCTTCACTACTCTGCTCCTATTGATTGTAGCGTGATGAAAAGTATACTATAACCTGCCCAGGAGTATGAAGAATAACTGTACCAAGTTTCGTTAAAATCCGTCGAGTAGTTTTTGTTTCTATAAGGACCATACAGACAGACAGACAGACAGACAGACAGACAAAAAATTTACTGATTGCATTTTTGGCATCAGTATCGATCACTAATCACCCCCTGATAGTTATTTTGAAAATATATTTCATGTACAGAATTGACCTCTCTACAGATTTATTATAAGTATAGATATATACTTAAATTGACCTCTCTACAGATTTATTATAAGTATAGATATATACTTAAATATTGGATATTTACACTTAGACACAGAACAAACACAAGTATTCATCACACGAATGTTTGTCCTGGGTGGGGATCGAACCCACAACTCTTGGTGCATGGGGCAGGGTCACTACCAAATGCGCCATCGAGCTTATCAACCAAGTGGTTGATATTTTATGTGTAAGTTAGTCGGTGATTTCAAAATTGTGTCCTGAAAGACAAGTACTAACTGTGCCTAACATGTCTTGCAACAAGACGACTAATCATCTATCGGGTCTGAAAATGGATTGTGAATGTTTGAGGAATGCTTTCGGTAAATGCTTTTGATTAACAAATGCTGAAAACTGAGCGTGATGGTTGGCGATAGATATATATGTAAATACGTTTTGAAACATCCATGACTTATGTGCAAATGACCGTGCACATCACACGAACACTAATCTCGAGCAGGTTATAAATTCAAACTGAAGTTTCGAGACCAGGGCCTCCCACTACATCACCAAGCCTGCTTTAACATAATATTCTATTTTTCCAGATACTACTCCATCTTCTTCTTCGCCCACCGCTGGCTCTACAACGTCTTCGGAGTCCTGACCTGGTGGCAGGTGATCATCTACCAAATTGGCATCTGGACATCATCATACATCTTCTACTTCATACAGTTCCCCATCAACCGTCTCATTCATAGCGAACCAGCTTTAGAGGCTGAAGAGGAGATTCCCGAAAAGACTGAGGAAGTCACGAAACCTGGGGCTGATATCCCGAAGAACTTCGAGATTACCAGTATGCAGAAGGATCCTGACGCCCCATTCTCATCAGATAACTGGAGTTTGAAGTACAGGTCTTTAAGAGAAAAGTTTGAGAATTCGAGGTTATGAGTCATTTAAGGAGACATGGGTAGTGTTGGAAAGTTTACGTTAACTCAGTAACTTGATGCGCTGACTCATATTTAACTCAAAATTGCGTCATGGCGCAGCAACATGAAACGCGCTAAGTCACGTGTTTAGCGATCACATACATACATACATAATATCACGCCTTTTCCCCATGGAGGTAGGCAGAGATCGCATCCTTCCATTTGCTACGATCCTGACACACTGTGATAAGCGTTGCACCTATTAAATTCAACCGGTGCTGCACAATGCGTCGTGGGATAACACTGAGAAAATGAGTCGATATATTTGGCGCATTGAACTGAGTTAGCGCAATTACGTAACGCAGTGTTAGTCATGTATATTTAATTAGAATCTGGGGTTAGTCCGGATTAATGTTAATCCAGATTTATTCTGACCAACACAGTCACACCGAATGACCAATTTAGCTGCTGGGATTTATCATAAATGTTCAAATTATACTACTATATATGTGCTAAATAGTTATTGTTTACTGACAAACGGTGAAAATAGCAAACGATAAAGTCTTTCAAGATATAAATCATAATGTCCGTCATCCTGTAAGTTTTGAGGCTGATTTCTCAATATTCCGATAAAAAATAACTGAATTTCAAATATCACTAAGTATTTTGTAAATCGAAAGCCTTTATGGAGTTGTTTCACAGTCTTTTATCACTACATATTGTAAAATTAAGTGTTTTGCGTCTGTATAATTGAATAGGGTAAATAGAAAAACTAAAAAAACTAATTGAACAAATTGTTTTTAATGGAATAAAGTTAAGTGGAAGGTTTAGATGTTTACCTCTATGCTCTGCTACGCGTTTGAAGCCAGGGTTGGTAGTTAGTTTATAATATAATCGTTTTATATAATAATATAATAATTATTGCTATTTGGAAATAAATGTCAGTTGAATATAAAGTTGAAGTTCAAAGGAAATATTTTGCCCAAATATTGGGTGGGGGCTGTGCAAGTTAAATGAATTAAGCTTTTGTAAATAAATTCATACTTGTAAAAATAAAAAAAATAAACGTAAATATTGTCTGAAAATTATCAAATAAAATATATAAAAAGTGTATTATATTGTTCTATATTGTGATTTATTTTTCATAAATATATAAACATGTTTTATACCTCGAATTATCTTCTTAGTAAATAATTTTACTATCTTCTAAGTAAGATACTTTTGTAAATACTTTTATAAATTCTGTGAAAGTTCAAAATAAACAAAAAATGTGATAATATGAAAAAATAAAGAAATCTATTGTTTCTTTGATGTTATGATAGACAGGCATGGAAATGTTTTTCCTGATGATTAATAAATAATAAACATTTTAATAAATCACAAATAAGAAATACCTACTGTTTTTGTATTCCATTCAAGTAATAAAATAAATGTGCTCAGCCATTTTAAGCCAAAGATAAATAATATGTATTCGATAAATAATTGTATTTATTTGATAATATTTACAGAATTTGTGTTTATAATGCCAATGCCAGTATCTTTTCCAAAATAACACTTACTTATATTGGAAAAAAATTTATTTGAAAATTCTTAAAAAAAAATGATCTTTATTATTAAAGACAAATGTTCCACTTTCTGTAAATATATTTTTAAAATCTTTTTAACACAGCGATTTGTGATAATTTTCAATATGTGAAATAATAATAAAATATAATTGAAACAATGTGTCACTAAATAAATACGTACTGTCTTAATTAGAATTATCCATTGAGAATTGATAAAAATATTTTGTTTAAAAAAAACAGTTATTTATAATGGTTATAATGGATAATTTCTAGATCATTGTAACTAACTAACTAAACTTCACGCCATTTCCCTAGCGGGGTAGGCAGAGAGAACCGAACGCCATATGGCACGATTAGTTAGTTAGATCAATGTATGTTGTATTAATTAACCTAGCCAATTAGGAGATAGACATATGCCATCGCAGACTTTTCCGAAGACCTATTTATGATACAAAATTTCAATAATTTCTTAAATATTTTATTATACAATGTATTTACTCTTATTCCGCTGTGTCGGCTAAACGTGCCTTAATCGTATGAATAACGGTGATATTTGTGAATATAATGTAATCATATTATTGCCTAGATTTTAATTATTTTGCGGTATGAGAATGGTTTTTGTAAGTAGTCATTTATTATTAAAAAAATTTAGTAAAATGTGTGTTTTATTTTGTGAAGTGTGACAATTAACAAGACTATCCAAATTAAGCTATATTTTTTTTGGTCAACTTTTGTTGAGCAACTCTGGTTCAACTATGTTGTTCTAACAGCCAGAAAGATGCTGGAAATTTTATTTAAAGTCATATTTCTGGCAGTGCTGCCAACAACATGTTGAGAGCAACTCAGCAACAAGTTGCTTCCACTTTGTTGCTCAACAAGTCTACCATGAATACGTAGCTTAATATTATAACTCTGGTATTTATAAACGTTGGAATCTAGGAACTCAAGCGGTGTTAGCTCAATGGTAAGAACACGCGCCTCATAACCAAGGGATGCTGGTTCAAACCCGGGCACGTACTTCTGGATTTTTCAAATGTATACTACTAGCTCAGCGGTAAGGGAAAATATTGTAAAGAAATCTGGAAATTCAAACAATTTTGGATTTGTAACCATGATGCAAAAATTGTCTGGTTCCCCTATCTTTTGGTTACGAAGGTTAGATCGGCAGTCGCTTTAATGTAATTACCAGACTTGCTAAATCCTGGATTATGGTCTAAGCGGACCCCGTCTGAGCACGGGACATAACGCTAGGAAGATGATGGTGGAACAGATGATCAGTTTAGGTAAGATTGCGCAGCTAACTATAAATTATTTTGTCAAGAAAACCAATTCCCGTTTATTTTTAACATTCAATTCAAATGTATGTAGTATATGGGGTTACAAGAAAACTGACCTCTTCTCGGTGATATTCTTGTATTCCTAAAATACCTTTTAAAAATAATTTAGAGAGCGTCGTTCGTCTTACGTCTTACTTGGTTCATCGTTTCTAGCAGACCCTTTCTCTCGCTTCTTTACTCATTCCTCGTATCTCATTATTTTCTTCGTTTGTCTTCTTAATTTGCCTTACGTTCCATTTCTCTCAACACCCACATGTATAATAAATATTACAATAAAAATGCAATGTGTAATGTTGTATTTTCTTTGTATTTAGAAAATTATCTTACAATATACATCTTTACTTAGAGTAACATAAAAAAAATTGTTCATTATGTATAAAATTTACAAAATTTGCCTACGATGTATTATCGACAATTAAATTACAATAACACCTGAAATTTTAAATGTAATCTTTCTCTTTTCAAAATCTGATATTTAAAAACCCAATAAAAAAAAAATCGCACTTGAGTTAGATTTATAAAAAATTTAATTAACTTCCTTACTTTTAGAATTATTTTCTTAAAAATCAGCGTCCACACTGCAAAATTTAAGTAAATCTACCCTAATTTTTATTTAAATATTCATTTATTGGCACACTAGCAGTGGTTTTTAAGACGCTAATGACAAGTTTTGAGTTTTTTTTTGTCATTTTATATTTGTTCGTTAATACACCGTGAAGTTACGAATGTTTGAAAAGTACAACGACGCTTACAACGATTGGGTAACTTAGAGTATTTTTTTACTTACACAAAAAATCTTATAAATACATTGGCAGTGAAAATAATGTCAAGTGGAAGTAAAAGGCAAAGGGGAAATACGCTGTTTTTAAATATTACCTCATACTCAAAATGGTGTGACGATTTTCTCGCAATATATAATACAATTTTTTTGCAAGTGATTTATATGCTTGAAAAAATAATTAAATTAAAATAATGATACTTAAAAAAATATTAATCGATGATATTGTAATATTTTGCATGCAAAGGTCAAAAACTGTTTTAAAGATCGATGTGCGATTTAAATTATTTTAATCAAAAGTACATTAAATAATTTATTTTTTTGCATTTTTTGTCACACCTCCATTTATAGTAATTTTCATAAATTTACAATTCCTTTTTTTATCAATTTGGACATTTAAATATTAATTTATTATAATTTCGGTTTTCAAATGACTATAATTAATGTACTTAACATTAGTATCTAGTTTTTTTTTACGAAAACCTGTAAGATATATCGTGAAGTAGATCGATAGAATAGCTTCAAATCTATCAAACTTTATTTTTAACTTTTTAGTAATAATAGTATTTTTATGTAAAATACCCTGTGTTTATTTTATATATATATATATAATCCAGTATGTTTTTTCTTAATCATTTCATCATATAATATAATTTATTAACATGTTAATTTAAATATACATAAATGTCGATTTAAAATTTAAGTAACAAAATATAATATTAATTATTACGTAATCATCGTCGATGATTAATTAACCTTTGTAAATTCATAATTTAGAAATTACGTTTAATAGAATACCAAAAAGAGATAAATAGTATATTAAAATAGTGAGTATTTGATAAGTAATATATGTGAAATGAAGTATTAAATACTTGTACAAAAAAGTTAAATATACATTGCAGTATTTAAAAAACAAGACGTTTATAAAAATATTCTCTTACAGGCTTTCATGTAACCAATACCCTTTCAAGGTTACCAAAAATCACATTTTCAAAAGAAGTCACCTAGTCTATACATCAGCTGTCTGGGGTACCTTTGCACCCCCTCATCTTGATAGCTTACCACCCTTTGGGGGTGCAAGTAGAAAGAGTTAGGAGCCCTAATACTAACCCCAGATACTTGAGGTCTCTTTCTTATCTGAAAATTGGATATATCAGAAGCAGCAAATTGTGGTTCAGGTTGATAATTATGTCTGAACCTAGCGAATGTGTAGTCTCTATCATTAGGGACTACAAATCCGCTGGGTATTCTAATATTAACATTAGGCAAATTCGGAGTAATAGCTTCGTTCAACCTAATATCATAGTCATTTTCAATGGAGTCAGCTAAGTTCTGTTTAATAGAAATATTCTCTGGAATTTTCAAAGGCTTTCCAGTCGCCGTGTAAGGTTTTGAAATATCAGGTTTAATCTCCAATTTTGGCTTATAAGTTTCAGTGACTTGATATTTGGGTCCATTATCAAGAGGCAAAGCAGTTGCTAAGTAAGGTTTTATATAATCACCAGGGGACAATGTCGATTCCAATTTTTCTCTTATAGCTTCATAATTATCGTTGTATACTCTCAGGACTTTCGTGGCCAGAGTTTTAGCTCTTTGGTCAGCTGATATTGTAGTGGTTTCTGGCCTGCTTGTTCTCACATCCGAGTACGTTACCAGTTCTGGCGTATTCGTTTTCACTTCTGGCGTATTCGTTCTCACGTCCGGCGTCGTTCTTATCTCTGGCAGATGCGTTCTCACTTCTGGCGCGTGAGTTTTGATTTCTGGTATCCGCGTTTTAATGTCCGGCGTGTACGTTCTGATTTCTGGGTTTGGCGTGTTCACCGCTGGAGTGTGTGTCTTGATTTCTGGCGAATACGTTTCGATTTCTGGCCGCGCGGTTTTGAGTTCTGGCGTGTGAGTTTTCAGTTCTGGCTCTTGCGTTTCCAGTTCGTCTTCATCTTCGTAGCTTTTTGGGTCTGGAGCATGGGTTTTGATTTCCGCTTTTTGAGTTTTTATTTCAGGCTCGTATGTTGATTTTTCGGTTTTATGCTTCGCATCGTAATCTATGTCTTCTTCATCATAATATTCTTCGTACTCTTCTTCAGCAGCTGTGACGTGCTGTGTTGTTGTCGGCTCAGTTGTGTAAGTTGTTGTTTGACGAGTTGTTGTCGTTAATCTTGTTGTTGTCGGTGCAGGTGTCGTTGTAGTTGTAGTGGTGGTGGGTTTAGGGGTGGTGCTTGGAGGAACTTTTATGTCTTTGCCAGCAACTGGCTGCAAGCCCCTTGGCAAATAGGGACTTCCACCCCTAGAGGGTAAAAAAGGACGCTTAAGTACTTTGACGTTGGGTCTGATGTCTTTGATTCTGGATGTTATATCCTCTTCCTGTTTGACAGCTGGTTTCTTATCTTTAGTATCTTCATAATCATAGTAATAGTCGTCTAGATCTTTTTTTGTTTCTTTCTGGCGGATTCTCTGTGGTCTCCGCTTGTATTGGGTGTCATAATAATAATCATCGTCGTATGAAGGCTTTTTAGTCTGTCTTTCTTTGTAATGAGGCCTTGAAGGCTTAAATTTTTCCTTTTCAACCGGCTCAGGCTTCGGTCTTTGCTGTACAGTTGTGGTCTTTCCCGATGACGATGGTCTACTCGTCTCGTCTTCGTAATCGTCGTAGTATTCATCGTCGTCTACTTTCGGAGGTGCTTTCGTGGTAGTAACTGTCACGTATTCGTATTTCCCCTTCTCGTTAGCTGGTACCGGTCTTTTGACTTTTGGCGGTGCTCTTGGCTTGCTAAAAATACCGTGGCCATTAGGTTTGACTAAGCCCTGGTTGTCGGGAGCTGTTGGAATTTCCCTTTTCTCCTCTTGAGCTCGGTCATCATCGTAGTTCCTCTCTGGTCTACTAAAAGGCCTTTCCTCTCTGTTTCTGTAAGGCCTGTCTTCTTTATATTTACGGCCTTCATTTGCCGAGTATCGATCGTCTCTAGGCCTAGTGCTCTCTCTTTTAGGCTCTTGAAGAGTCGGTTCGTCTCTCAATGGTCTATCTCGGGGCCTTAAACTGTCTCTAGGCCTTACTTCATCGCGGACTCTCGGCTCGTCTCTAGTCCGTTTCTCGTCACGTGGTCTAACTTCATCACGTGATCTAATTTCGTCACGTGGCCTTATTTCATCACGTGGTCTTATTTCATCACGTGGTCTAATTTCATCACGTGGTCTAATTTCATCACGTGGTCTAATCTCATCACGTGGTCTTATCTCATCACGTGGTCTAATTTCATCTCTAGGCCTTATTTCATCACGCGGCCTCATCTCGTCTCTAGGCCTCCCTTCATCTCTAGGTCTAACTTCATCCCTGGGCCTCACTTCATCCCTGGGCCTCACTTCATCTCTAGGCCTTTGTTCATCTCTTGGCCTCTTAGGCCTCGAATCATCTCTCTTCTGATCTCTCTGACCAGTTCTAGGTTTTTCCTCGTCTTCTCTATAACGGTCTTCTTCGTCATCCCGCGGTCTCACCGGTCTTCTGTTTCTAAAGCCAGGTCTTCTCTCTTCGTCCTCGTCGTACGGTCTTCTCTGGTCGTACGGCCTTTTGGGCGGTCTTCTGTCGTACGGGCGACGTTCTTCGTAGTCATCTTCAGCCTCGTCTCTGGGTCTAGGACGACGTTCGTATCTGAAAAAGATTATTTAACATGTTATTTCTAGTCGGTGTGATAGACCATTAGTAAAAAGAGGGGTTTATACTAATGATGCCGATCGATAGTCGACTATCGATAGTCTATCGATAGTCTATCGATAGTTGACGTCATGTCAATAGTATCGATAGCCTATCGATACTATCGATAGTATCGATAGCTTAGATCCAGGCAATACTATTGCATGAAAGCAATACTATCGGTACTATCGATAGTATCGATAGCTTAGATCCAGGCAATACTATTGCATGAAAGCAATACTATCGGTACTATCGATAGTATCGATAGTTTTAAACTATCTTCTATGATATTAAACTTAAACTATATTCTATTATTTAATGTAATATTTTGTTCATTTTTATCTTGCTAAAAAGCTTGACAAGCTTGATGGCGCATTCGGTAGTGACCCTATCCCATGCGCCAAGAGTTGTGGGTTCGATCCCCAACTAGGACAAATATTTGTATGATGAATACATGTGTTTGTTCTGTGTCTGGGTGTTAATATCAAATATTTAAGTATATATTTGTAATACCACTGTTGATTCTGATATCCGTAACACAAGTGCTTAAGCTACTTACCTCGGAGTCAAATCAACGTACATATTTGATGCAGTCTGATATTTATTTATTTGTCTACTCTTTTAGTGTACTTTCATCTATATGGACAATAAATGCTTTTTCAACTCACCTATCATCTTCATAGTCGTCTGCTGCTGGTCTCCTCTTCCCTGGCCTTCCCTGTCCACGTGGTCTCGGCCTTGGTCTGCCCCTGGAACATTACAATTTGACTTCAGTAAAATATCTTAAAGTGTGGCCCGACGCCATATTTGAAATGGACACTGTGCCGCAATTCCGTACGTAGTAAAATACAGCAAGTACTGCACGTAGTAAATATAACATGAGTAAGCATGTACCTATACAAATAGATTGAGAGATATATAAACTAACTAACTAACTAACTTCACGCCACTTCCCTAGCGGGTAGGCAGAGAGAACCGAACTCCATATAGCACGATCCTTACACACCTCACTCACCTCTTCAACATTCATAATCCTTTTCATACAAGCTCTACGGTTTTTATGACTCCTAACATCACCTTCTGTTAATACACGACCAATCTGGTCGTGGTAGGTGAGCCTAGGCCTACCGCGGCTCCTACATCCTTCCACTTTCGCATTGTATATCTGTTTAGTCAATCTTTCGTCATTCATTCTTTCCACATGTCCGAACCACCGGAGTATGCCTCTTCTTACCTTGACTCCGACGCTGTCCTTCAGACCGACTCTCTTTCTTACATCATCATTCCAAACGCAGTCTGTGAGCGATACACCGCAGATGTTCCGCAGCGCACGCATCTCGACCGCGTTTATTCTACTTTCATGCTCTTTCTGCCATATCCAACTCTCGCTTCCATATGTTAGCGTAGGAATCAGCATCAATTGCGCCCTACAGGGGGGGCTCCGAATACTCCTGTGGTATCCCTGCCTGTCGTAGGAGGCGACTAAAAGGGCCTTTGGGGCTGTGGAGTGTTTGCGGGGGGGCCTGCATTCACTTCGTTAAGCAGCCCCAGAGAAGATGACGACACGTGGATCCTCGTCCGTTAAATAGGATGGGGTGACACTGTGGTCTGTGCCGTCATAAGCACCGCGAGGTGTTCTGGGGGCGAGGTTGCCTCTCCCTCGAGATGGGCCGCATGGATCGGCAGCGGCGTAGACGTAGATTTCGCGTAGAGTCCCGAGTGGGGAGCCCGGAATCTGCGCCAACGCCCGAAGAATGACCACCGTGAGGTTTAGTCGGTAGTAGAGTGCTTTCCCCGCCTCTGAGCCCGACACATCCCTCGTAGGCCGAACCTAGGTTTACTTGGACGGTGCGTAAATGCATTCCTCACGTAAAAAAAAAAAAAAAAAAGGAATTAGCATCAATCCCATTTGCGTTTATAGACACTTTTATCGCTGTCATGCATTCTCGTGGTAGGCTAGTACTATATTAGGTCTCGTGCCAGACGAGTGGATAACATTTTACTAAACTACAACGGTATTTCAAGACCTAATTTGTCTGTTAGGTTCGTGCCATATGGCGTTCGGTTCCCTCTGCCTACCCCGCTAGGAAAGTGGCGTGAAGTTTAGTTAGTTAGTTACGACATTAGTGGCGACTAATGACATGCTAGGAAAGCAACACAGATTACTCCTCACCTCTCCTCATAATCCTCATAATCCCTCCCATAGTAATACTCGTCGTCATAATAATCATAGCGGGGGTGCGGCCGCCGGGGGTGTGGTCGCTGCGCGCGAGGGGGGCGCGTTGTGGTCGTGGTCGTTGTGGTGGGAGGAGGAGCGGGCGTGGTCGTTGACGCTTGCTTGTAGAGGGCTTCGTTCCTGAAAATAGACAAATGCTTTATTGAACCTTCAGAGGAGTAAATACAGATGTCTCCGTATCCGAGACGTGCTGTGCTCCAATATGTAAACAGATGACGTCGATCGAACATGCAGAAACGCCATACAATCCTGCATCGCGCTGACGAAGTTATTCTCGCCACTAAGTATATATACAATACGTTGAGACGGTTAGTCGGACCGAGGTCCCCGAGCAAGCAACACCTAGCTCGGCGGAAGTACTTCCACTTTTAGTGCGAGCGCGTAGTTTGCACTCTCTTAACTAATTATACAATTCATATATAAATTAAATAATAAATTCTCCAGACTAACACACCAATTCCCTAGTTCCAAACTAAGCTATAAGCTCGTGCTATAGATACTAGGTGAACGAATAGACATACTTAAATAAGTTTATAAACATCCATGGCTCGAGTACAAATGTCCATGTTCATCACACGAAACATTTGCCCCTAGCGGGATTCGAACCCGCGACCCTTGGTTTCGTGGCCAGGGTCTCTGACCACTCAACTAACTATCTACATAGATATCTACAGATGGATAGCATAATACTCAGTATTTTAAAATCTTCTGGGTGGGTAATCCTCGTTGATATTGGTCATGAACGAAATCGTTTAGGAGGATACTGTTTATCTATTAAACTGGTTCGATGGCGCTACTTACCTCGGAGTCAGATCAATGTATGTGATATTAGTAGCTAGCTGTGCCAGCGGTTCACCTGCATTCATGGTTAATGTTATATATAGCCTATAGCCTTCCTCGATAAATGGGCTATCTAACACTGAAAGATTTTTTCAAATCGGACCAGTATTTCCTAAGATTAGCGCTCTAACTCTTCACCTTTAAAATTATTATTAAAGATATTTTACTTACCTGTTAAAATAATTTGGCGAATTCTTGCAGTCCACTTCAGAGACGAAATGGCAGATAAATGTTTTCTGGTCAAACGCTGTGTAGTTGGCGCATAGGAAGTCATACCTAGTCCCGAACAGACAGTGATGGTAGACCTGGAAAGACGTAGATTCAATAGTTCTTCAATAGTCTTTGACTAGATCAATAACGTATTCGATAGTGACCCTGCCCCATGCGCCAAGAGTTGTGGGTTCGATCCCCACCCAGGACAAACATTTGCGTGATGAATACTTGTGTTTGTTCTGTATCTGGTAATATCCAATATTTAAGTATATATTGGATATTAACACAAATCAAATTCAAATCAAATCATGGTCTAATACACGGAAAATAACAAAGATACAGCGCTTCAAAGATCTAAAGGCTTTACGTCAATTGGCCGGTAAAATGTTACACACCTAGTGACGTCATGCGGTACTTTAACGCGCTGTATCTTCATAATTTTTGGTTTGCTGAAGAATAGAAGGAAAAGTAAGCAATTTTTTTTTGTAATCTCAATCATCTTCCTAGCGTTATGTCCCGTGCTTAGACGGGGTCCGCTTAGAGCATGATCCAGGTTTTAGCGAGTCTGGTAATTACATTGAAGCGACTGCCGGTCTGACTTTTATACCCCTAAGATAGGGGAACCAGACACAGTTTTGGATCTTAGTTACAAATCCAAAGTTGTTTAAATTTGCAGGTTTCATGACGATGTTTTCCCTCACCGTCGAGCTAGTGGTATAAATACGTACATAGATTTGAAAAATCCAAAGGTACGTACTGGGGTTTGAAACCACACACCTCGGCTAATTTTTTTGTAATCTCAATAATGGAACTAAATTTTTTTTAGAGTTAATTGGCCTATTGGTTATTGTTATTAATATACTAATAAGGCTAGATAACAAAAAAAACTGTTAAGTCCGTCAGTTAGATTATAAAAAAATATTGAACACGTATTTATTTATTTATTTGTCAAACAAACATTATCGAAGATACAATGCATTCAAGTTGCGCGTGACGTCAGACTATTGGTAAAATTTTTACTATATAGTGACGTCGCAAGCCCCCACTCCAAAACTTTGATGCTCTTTATCTTTGTGATTACTTGTTAATTTGGTAAAGCGAAAAATATGTGTCTAGTATTTTTGTATAATCTAACAGACGGACTAAATAGAATTATAGTTTATCAATCCAGTTATCATCCCTATTGTACTCGAGAAAACAAATCAATACCTGACACTTATGCGGAACTGAAGCGTAGAACCCGTCATGCAGCCCATCGCATTTGAAGTCCATCGTCTCCGGAGGGGGCACTGCCTCATAGAAGGGGTACTCAGACAGGTTGTACCCGTTCAACTCTCGGGGGAGGTTGGGGTCGTAGATGTAGTCTATCTGGGGGATGCCGGACAGCTTTTTTGTGGAGTTGGAGGGTGATTCGCCACCTTCAGCTGTGGTTTCGGTCTGGAAAGAGAAATGGGTGTTATGATAATCTTTAGATGTCATTGCATCTTTGGTCCCTGGAGGGGTAGACAGAGTTCAATAAATAATAATAATAAATTCTGAGACTGACACACCAATTCCCTAGCAAACTAAGCTTATAAGCTTGTGCTATGGCTACTAGGTGAACGGATAGACATACTTAAATACGTTTATAAACATCCATGACTCGAGTACAAATGTCCATGTTCATCACAAGAAAACATTTGCCCCTAGCGGAATTCGAACCCGCAACTCCTTGGTTCTCGACCAACGGGCCTGTCAAATGAATGATATGCGCCCTAAACCACATTCGGCTAAAAAGTTATTTATTGATTTAATCTTAATTTGTATTTAAAACAAGCTATTGTTAACGATTTGGAATTTGGCAATAAAACATTTTTGGCAGGGTTACTTAATTATTATAACAAATGCATACCTATACAAATTAATTTATTAAACAGTAATTTGCTACCTACTACATACGAGCGTGATAGTGTATCAGGTATTATCTATGTAACTAACTAAACTTCACGCCACTTCCCTAGCGGGGTAGGCAGAGAGAACCGAACGCCATATGGCACGATCCTTACACACCTCACTCGCCTCTTCAACATTCATGATCCTTTTCATACAAGCTCTACGGTTTTTATGGCCCAGGCTCATCTACCACGACCAGATATGTCGTGTGTTAACAGAAGGAGATGTTAGGAGTCATAAAAACAGAAGAGATTGTATGAAAATGATCATGAATGTTGAAGAGGCAAGTGAGGTGTGTAAGGATCGTGCCATATGGCGTTCGGTTCTCTCTGTCTACCCCGCTAGGGAAGTGGCGTGAAGTTTAGTTAGTTAGTTAGTATATATACCTGAACATAGCTTAGCCTATCGTATATTCAATGTATCCACGCCAGTGTGTATTATTTTACATAACTGTACTAGAAATGTTTATGCTTTAAGGAAATGAAAATAAAAGTCAATCACCTTGATAACCGACTTGCCTCCTGTACACGCTCGTATGTACTTGTACATTAATATACAGTTAGTAAACTTCCGATGTGTTGAATGGAAGTTACCGTTTCGTAAATAGGAAACATGATTTTGTACATAATTGCCGCTGGAATTTGTAGGAAATCAGTGCTTATACTGTTTTTAATTAGGTCTGTATGACGATAATGTATAACTTTCTGTATTACGTACATACATACATAACAATACGCCTATAATCCCCGAAGGGGTAGGCAGAGTCAAAGGGACAGCAGGCCCCTTTAACCACATTCAGCCAAAAATTAAACTGGGCTAGGTTAAACGGAACATTGTGAAAAACTAGTGACAAGTGGCTAGCTCGTCGCCTCACAATCACATACCCAAAGCCCCATATACCATTAGTCGCCTTTTACGACATGCTAGGCAAGAAACACAGTTGGCAAATTCTTTCTAAGTCCCAGACCAACATGGGACTGTATTACGTTTGAGATTAAATAAACTAACTAACTAACTAAACTTCACGCCACTTCCCTAGCGCGGTAGGCAGAGAGAACCGAACGCCATATGGCACGATCCTTACACACCTCACTCGCCTCTTCAACATTAATGATCCTTTTCATACAAGCTCTTCAATTTTTATGTGTTCAAACATCACCTTCGGTTAACACTCGACCAATGTGGTCATGGTGTAGTATTGAATTAATGGATTTAGTACTAAAAAAACACAATTTTTCATCTAACTCAACTCGATTTTTATACTTGCTCGATGGCGCATTCGGTAGTGACCCTGCCCCATGCGCCAAGATTTGTAGGTCCGATTTCCACCCAGGACAAATATCAATATAATTTATGTGATGTGTGATATTCACTTATACTAATAAAAGACTAACAGCACATCTCGGCTGCGTACGAGTGGATATTTTTATACATAGTTTGTTCAGAACTTGTTCAGAAGTGGCGTTAAATAATGTTGATATGTATACTGTTCCTGTACCTTTCTAAATAAATAAATAAATAAATAAATAAATAAATAAATAAATAAATAAATAAATAAATAAATAAATAAATAAATAAATAAATAAATAAATAAAGAACGCTAACAGTAAAAGACTTGACTGGCCCGTTGGTCGAGTGACTGGCCCGTTGGTCGAGTGGTCAGAGACCCTGGCCACGAAACCAAGGGTCGCGGGTTCGAATCCCGCTAGGGGCAAATATTCCGTGTGATGAACATGGATATTTGTACTCGAGTCATGGATGTTTATAAACGTATTTAAGTATGTCTATCCGTTCACCTAGTATCCATAGCACAAGCTTATAAGCTTAGATTGGGACTAGGGAATTGGTGTGTCAGTCTGAAGAATTTATTAAAAAAAAAAAAAAAAAAGAAATTTTGAAATCGGTCCAGCAGTTTTTGAGTTTATGTGTTACTAACACACAAATCTTACCTTTTTTTTAATATCAGCCTACATCACATACATTGATCTGCCTCCGAGGTAAGTAGCTTAAGCACTTGTGTTACGGATATCAGAAACAACAGTGGTATTACAAATATATACTTAAATATAAGATAATAACGCCTAGATACAGAACAAACACAATGACGAATGTTTGTCCTGGGTGGGGATCGAACTCACAACTCTTGGCGCAGGAGTCAGGGTCACTACCGAATGCGCCATCGAGCCAATACATAGTGTACCTCTGTACAATATTAGTTTAGAAAAATAACTTGTCTTCAGCTTGGCCATAGCATTAGTTTCAATTGAAGGTCCTCACCTGAGGTCCATCTTCAGGACCCTCCGGCAGTTCCTCAGGAGCTGCTGTGGTGGTGGTCGTCGTCTTGGAGAAGATGAGAGAGGTGGCACGGACAGCCTCCGCGTCCGGCGACGTGAGCACGATGATGGCGCAACCTGGAAGATGGAGATGATCTTATTAATTCAGTTATGTGATAAAACCGTACCGCCCATTATCCCCTAAGAGTTAAAGGGGCAGCAAGCTCCTTTAACCACTTTCGGCCAAAAACAAAACTGGTTTGAGTTAGATGGAAAATTGTGAAAATGTAGTGACAAGTGGCTAGCTCGTCGCCTACACAAGCACATACCTAAAACCCGATATACTATTATTTGTCTTTTACGACATGCTAGGCAAGAGACACAGTTGGCACATTCTTTTAAAGTCCCCGTTCAACATAGAACCGAGTTTCTGATTTTAATAGTATAACATAACCTACAAAATAATAATAATAATTAATCAAAATCGGAGCTGTTTCTGAGAACTTCCTAAGATTGTCTGTTTTACGGCTTTATTGACTCGACTATGAGACATTATAATATTAGCAGATAAACCTTGATGTTATGACATAGCATCAACTTAGAACGAACTTAGGTGACCTTGAAATTATCTTTTAAAGTTTCTCGATAAAGGCCTTCTGAGAAAAATACGAGGAAAAAACACGATTATCCTAGTCTCTTTGCGTTTGTTGTCGGGTCAAGTTAGGTCATTTTGTAAGTAAATGTCAAGTTTTAGGATACATAACTTGTTAATAAGTTTGACTTTTGGTATTTGGTATCTTATTATTGCATTATTTTTATCTTCACACTAAAAATAAAATCCTATGTTGAAATGGGTCTTAAACAGAACGCGCCAACTGTGTTCCTTAACCCAATGCCTAGCATGTCTTGAAAGGCGACTAATGGTATATCGGGTTTTGGGTGTGTGATTGTGTAGGCGACGAGCTATCTACTTATCACTACTTTTTCACAATTTTCCATCTAACCCAGCCCATGGGTGTGTTAAAATAACATTCAGTCGGGTTAAAAATAACATTCAGTTGGGTTAAATGCCAAATGTTAGCTCGTCGCCTACACAATCATAAAACTATACATATATGAATATTTTCTCAATCAATTTTCGATCATAACGATACTCAACGCAGGAGATATTTTACACAAGTGTCTGCGCAAACACGGATTTACTCTCTGTCCCTTCACTCTCATAGTCCGGTGAGACGGCACCGACATGACCGGAGAGAGGTCAGGCGCAGGACCAACGGCTTAACGTGCTTTCCGAGGCAAGGGGTGATTATACCGTCACTTTCCTGACTCCGGGTTGTTACTGAGTAATTTCAATATTGAAATGCTCAGACACATTTTTTTTGGCCCGACTCGGGATTTAAGGCAAGATTTCTTAGTCTTAAGGCGCTACTTGCTACTAGTAGACCAAGGCAACAGTCAAATTAATTATATGATAAATATTAATGATAAATTATTAAGCAAGGTTTTTGCTATTCATTAATCAAGTTATTGCCAAAAGTTTATTTATTAATGAGTTTTTGATAATTAATAGATCATTTAAATGCTATTATTAGAAATCGAATAGTTCTAATAAGTCGTTGTTAAATTATCATCTAGATGGATTGAGCAGGAAATGGACAAATCTAGTATTTAAATATATTAGTAATTTATGCAAATCTCGACTTTATGCGACAGAGTTAACGTTCGTTTTGTATGCAAATTTGCCAAGGCACAACGTAGAAGCTGTTAAGTCGAAATTTATTATTTTGTTGTTTGTTGCAGTTTTCTATTTGGTTTTAGTAAATTTTTTACTTAGGCTGTAGAATAGAATAGAATAGAATGTTTTTTATTGCCAGAAACTGTGTTACAAAAGGTGGTTACACATAATTTATATAAGTTTCAACAGTTACCCATACCGGGTATGCAATATAAAAGTTAAATCAATTAGTTTAAATAAAATTTTTAGTACCAAAATATTCATTAAGGTTGTAGAAAACGTTTACTGACAACCATTTCTTAAGCTCAATTTTCAATTTAGGTAAATTTAATAATTTAATATAAGATGGTAATTTATTAAATATTTTGGTACCTATGTAATGAGTACTTTTACAGAATACATAGGTATGAGATCTTGGTACACATATATTATTAATGTATTGACTGCGTAAATTGGATCGAATAGACAATTGATTCTTAAAGTAATCGCTATTTTGTTTAATAAAAGTAGTCACTTCCAGTATGTATATATTTGTCAATGTCAGGAAGCCCTTATCTTTAAATACATTTCTTAGACTTTCGTCGCTATACATTCTGTAAATTATACGAAGGCATTTCTTTTGCAAAACGAAAGTAGACTGCACATTCGTGGAGTTTCCCCAAAAAATAATTCCGTATGACAACAAAGGATAAACTTGCCCAAAATAAGCAGCTTTAGTAACCTCAATAGATGTGTTTTCAGCTAATAAGGATAATGCATAACAATAACTACTAATTTTTTTATTAATTTTTGTGATATGAGCTTTCCAATTTAGCTGGGCATCAATGGTCACCCCTAGATAATTAGTGTTATCTACTTCCTCTATTTTAGTATTATTTTCGACTATGTTTAGGTTTAGTGACTTTGTTTTATAATTTTTAAATTGAATTGCCTTAGTTTTAGTTAAATTTACATTTAGATTCATTTTACCAAGCCAATCAACCACTCTTTCCAAAGTTTTATTTATATTTGTTTGAAAATCCACATCTTTCTTATCTTGTATAAAAATAGTAGCATCGTCAGCAAACATGATACATTTATGTTCCGTGATATTAGGTAATTCATTGACATAAATCAAAAACAACAGAGGACCGAGAATACTTCCTTGTGGCAAACCAAGGGTAATTTTTTTAGGTTTAGATTGAACCTCCTCAAACGTTCTAGTTAATTTATTAAAGGTTTCAACTACTGTCACTTGTTCTCTATCATTCAAGTAACTTTTTAATAGAGATAAAGCTATTCCACGTATACCCACACTTTCCAGTCTATTTAATAGGGTATCATGTACTACGCAATCAAATGCTTTGGACATGTCTAAGAATAGACCTATGCATTTTGATCTATTATTCAAGGATGTATGTGCTTTAAACAGTTTTTTGCTTCTAGAAATCTACTTAGCCCTAAGGATTTCCAGGAGCGGCAAATTCATTAACTTGGTAACAAATTCGGTTAGATGAAAATATTATACTTTATACACGGACTAGTAAAAAAAGAAGGACTCCACGCTATCATACTATAGCGTGAAGCCACGTTTATGCATGTGTGAGTGAGATACAAGGCTACCAGATATCGGATATCTGTCATTTGGAGCACTTATTATGTCAATGTGTGACGTAAGTTGCGTGTCAAGGTGGAGCACCTGAGGAGCTTCAATGTCTAGTTAATGGCGCGGACTCCTTCTTTTTTTACTAGTCCGTGACTTCATAACATAATATAACATAACATCACGCCCATAATAGCATCAACCGAAACGTGTTTGTTTAAAGAAATTACGTGCATTTGCAACTAATCATAAATATATACATATCATCACGCTTGCAATCCTCGAAGGGGTAGGCAGAGTCAAAGAGGCAGCAGGCCCCTCCAATCACATTCAGCCAAAAATAAAACAGAGCTGGAAAATTAAAAAAAAAATAGTGACAAGTGGCTACCTCGTCGCCTACACAATCACATACCCAAAACCCGATATAACATTAGTCGCTTTTTACGACATGCTAGGCAAGATACACAGTTGGCACATTCTTTTTAAGTCCCCGATCAACATGGGACAAACTCTTTATACTTCATACTATAACAAAATGTTAGTGTCTGGGACTTGAGAATGCGCCAACTGTGTTCCTTGCCTAGCATGTCGTAAGAGGCGACTAATGGTATATCAGGTTTTGGGTGTGTGATTGTGTAGGCGACGAGCTAGCCACTTGTCACTGCATTTTCACAATTTTTTCATCTAGCCCAGCTCAGTTTTAATTTTGGCTGAATGTGGTTAAAGGGGCCTGCCGTCCCTTTGACTCTGCTTACCCTTTCAGGGATCACGGGCGTGATGTTATATATATATGTATTAAAATAAATCCTCGTCTTGCTTAATCTAAGTTTTCAATTGGCCCATCTATTGTACTCGTAAAACATCAGTTAAATACCAAATTTAATTCTAGACTCAGCTAACATTTAACTGTTGCGTCGGCATTCAGTATCTAAGTCATCTTCACAATCCCTCGTGAAATGTCAAGGACTATTTAAACACTAGACCATAGGTTCTCAACGGGGGTACCGTCCCCTAGTGGGCGCTGGTGAATTTTGAGGGGCGAGCCCAAAGGCGAATGGGGGGCGTTATGACAGTTTAGAAGACGGTCGCAGCGTACCACCTAATTAGAAATTGAACATAATAAAATATTTGCCTCTATTATTAAGAAAAAAACATCGTATCTAGCCGTCTAAGATGTTACCCCTCACCCCACATCCTCATCAACAATTACAAATAGATAACAAATTTTATCTCTAACTGCTTCTGCCCGCGGCTTCGCTCGCGTGGTACATCGATGAAACATAGCCTATATATTATTCGGGTGTATGAGCTATATTATTCTAAAGTTTCATTAAAATCCATTCAGTAGTTTTTTTGTGGAAGAGTAACAAACATCCATCCATACATACAAACTTTCGGATTTATAATATTAGTAGGATAATCGTGCAACTTTGTTATTTGTTATTATTACTAGATAATAATATACAGACATATGAAATTGGTATATTATTTAAATATGGGCGTTAGAAGTTTTTTTTTTCTTATAAGGGGGGCGGTAATCTAAAAATTTTTGGGAACCTATGATCTATACTATTTAAAGTCGTAAATAGTGGAAAAATATCTCAATGTCATCCTTTTAATAGATTTTTTTTTTATTAATGTGTCAGTCGATAAATGTCAACTTGTCTTGGGTGTGCTTTTGCTTGGTATTTTATTATCTGTGGTTTATTATAGCCACGTTGGTGTTGGTTCCGACTTGGAGTCGAACCCGTGGTAGCTTAATAACTATATTTTAGAATTTATATCGTGTGGTACTAAAGATCTTTATTTTTTCTAGAATAAAAAGCTCGGTTCTCTCTGCCTACCCCGCTAGGGAAGTGGCGTGAAGTTTAGTTAGTTAGTTAGTTAAAAAGTGGCCTGTGTCCTAGGATTCAAACATTTGGCAGGCCAAAATTCACCACAATTGGCTAGTTTACCCAATTTTTTTTAACTCCATAATTGAGATTACAAAAAATTATTGCTTACGTATTTCTCCTTTTAGTAAACCAAAAATGATGAAGATACAGCGCGTTAAAGTACCGCGTGACGTCACTAGGTGTGTAAAATGTTACCGTTCAAGTGACGTAAACCGCCCATTTCAGATCTCTGAACGCTGTATGTTTATAATTTTTCGAGTATTTGATAAAGTAAAGAGTATGTATTGAATATTTTTTAATAATGTAACTAACGGACTACATAATTTTTGAGTAAACTAGTCTATTGGCTAAATAGTTAATATGTAAAAATACAGCAGCCATAGTTATTCTTGCATACATTATACGAGAAGGATCATGAATGTTGAAGAGACGAGTGAGGTGTGTAAGGACCGTGCCATATGGCGTTCGGTTCTCTCTGCCGCCCCGCTAGAGAAGTGGCGTGAAGTCTAGTTAGTTAGTTAGTTATATTATACGAGTATTAGTAAAGAATTTGGATTACTTACATAGTATACTGATTCCCAACCATCTGTGTCTTCGCTTCATGGTGCTGGAGTTACCTGGAACAAGAAAAAATATTAATTATAAGTTTAATATAATATGTTTATGAACGTCTTATCTACATACATACATAACATCACGCCCATAATCCCCGAAGTGGTAGGCAGAGTTAAAGGGGCAGCAGGCCCCTCTAACCACATGCCAAAAATAAAACTGGGCTTGGTAAGATGGAAAATTGTGAAAAATTAGCGACAAGTGGCTACCTCGTCGCCTACACAATCACATACCCAAAACCCGATATACCATTAGTCGCCTTTTACGACATGCTAGGCAAGAAACACAGTTGGCGCATTCTTTTTAAGTTCCAGATCAACATGGGACATCTGGTACTCAAAAATAATGTACCAACTGTGTTAATTACCTAGTATGCCTTTAAAAATTGACTAATGGTTGAGGTCTTAGTTTGTGATTATGTGGTCACTAGGACAGTTATCTACTCAATATTATTTTGGCTGAGGGAGCTTTGAAAAGCTTATCGGTCTTAGGACTCTTCAATTGCAGACATTGAGGCCTTCAATTCTTTACAAGGAGGTAATTAATTGTTGTCACCTCTCTGCCTACCCCACTAGGGAAATGGCGTGAAGTTTAGTTAGTTAGTTTATTAATTGTTTACAGAGAGGCCTGCAATTGCTGAAAAAGATGCCTTCAATTGCTCACAAAAAGGCCTTAAATTGTTCACAAAGAGGCCCTCTAATCCACTCAAATAATTAAACACAAAGACGCCTTCATTTGCTCAAAATAAGCCTTCAATTGTTCACGAAGAAGCCTCAAATTGCACACAAAACGAGGTACGTAAGTTTTAGTGCGAATCCCACCAGAAATTTACTGGTATTTCTAGAGCCCATTACATGATGGCGGAATGTTAATACCTCAGATTATATAATCATAGCTCATGCTCATCATAGATGTCTAATTAGCGTGCTTTGCCTATGACTATCCGGTAGTGTTACTGACTCTATTCTGAGTTATTTCCGTGGAAATAACCTACACAATAATCACTCATATTTTAAATGGGAAAGTAAGTTTTCTGTGTCCCGTGTTGGTCTGGCACTTAAAAATAATGCGCCAACTGTTCCTTGTCTAGCATGTCGTAACGACTAATCGTATATCGGGTTTTGAGTGTGTGATTGTGTAGGCGACAGGTTAGCCACTTGACACTACTTTTCCCCAATTTTTCATCTAACCCAGCCCAGTTTTATTTTTGGCTGAATGTGGTTGAAGGGGCCTGCTGTCCCTTTCACTCTGCCTACCCATTCAGGGATTACGGGCGAAAAATTTACGGGTAGATTAAGTTGTCATTTACAATATTGCAAATGCAACGAACTCAACAATTGCATTCATTGTCCCAGTGCGCCGTCGGACTAGTTCCTCGCCCGGTTTTGCCTGACCGGTTTGTATAGCAATCTTAATTTCTTGTTGTGTAAGCGGGTTTGTTTCCATCGGCCGGTCACGTTGACAAAAAGACGTTTTGCAATAATTATTAAACTTGTACTATGGATAACGTGTTAATAATATTTATGATCTTTTTAATAATTTACTCAGTCCCATGTTGGTCTGGAACTTAAAATAAGGGGCCAACCGTGTTCCTTGCCTAGCATGTCGTAAAACGCGACTAATGGTATATCAAGTTTTGGGTATGTGATTGTGTAGGCGCCGAGCTAGCCATTTGTCACTACTTTTTCACAGTTTTCCATCTAACCCTGCCCAGCCAGGTTAAGGGGGCTTGCTGCCCCTTTGACTCTGCCTACCCCTTCGAAGATTGCAAGCGTGATGATATGTATATATTTATGCTTAGTTGCAAATGCACGTGACTTCTTTAAACAAACACGTTTCGGTTGATGCTAAATGACGTTTTAGTCGGCACCTAAAATCAGTATTGCTTATTACTGACTAGCTTCTGTTTGCGGCGTTGCTCGCGTGGTACATCGATGAAACATAGCTTATGTGTTATTCTAATGTATAAGCTATACTATTGTAAAGTTTCATTAAAATCCATTCAGTAGTTTTTGCGTGAAAGAGTAACAAACATCCATACATCCTCACAAACTTCCACGTTTATAATATTAGTAGGATACTCACGGCCTGTTTTCCCGTCTGCCTTACAACAATGGAACCGTATTGTTTGTAATTAGAGATGATTACCAAACTGCTCCTGTTATTACGCTTGCGAAGTCTAATTGAGTTTTTAAACAATTTCACTTTAATATTAAACTTAATGCGGTTGAATGAAATGAAATGAAATGTTCTTTATTTATATAGGCTTCAACAAAGCACTTATAAATCGTCAAAACAAATTCAATATCAACCGGTTCAAAATGTAGCTTCTACCGAGAAGAAACCGGCTAGAACCTCGATAGTGACTCTTTTTAAATGCCAAGTCTTATAACTAATAAATAATTAAATTTTTTTAATCAAGTTAAATCTATTAGTGCAGGTAAACAGCCTATTATGAGGCCAACCAGCTATTCTTATAATTTAAATAGTCATCTACTTTGTAGTAGGCTTTTTAAATCAAACAATTTTTTATATGTAATTTAAACTTATGTAGAGGTAAGTCAATGAGACTTTGTACGCTCTTTCAGCTACCAAGAATGTCCCATGTCTAAATGTGCCAACTGAGTTTTTACTTAGCATGTCGTAAAAGGAATTAAAGGTGTGTCTGTTATTGGGTTTGTGATTGTGTGCGACGAGACATTTGTCACCACTTTCCACAATTTTCTTTCTTAAGACAGGCCCGTTGGTCGAGTGGGCAGAGACCCTAGCTACGAAACCAAGAGTCGAGAAGAAAAGAAGAGTTTTTAATCCCGCTAAGGGCAAATGTTTCGTGTGATGAGCATCAACATTTTTACATGGATGTTTATAAACGTATTTAAGTATGTCTATCCGTTCACCTAGTATCTATAGTACAAGAATAAGCTTAGTTTGGAACTAGGGAATTAGTTTGTCAGTCTGGAGAATTTATTTATTTATAATTCATTTATTCGGTTTCGAGTAATTATTTCTAACCCAGCCATTGTCCTATGTTGGTCTGGGACTTTAAAATACTACTAATGCTGTATCGGGTTTTGGGTATGTGATTGAGTGGGCGACAGGATAGCCACTTGTCACCACTTTTTCACAATTTTCCATCTAACCCAGCCCAGTTCTGATTCTGGCTGAATGTGGTTAAAGCCTGCAGCCTCTTTGACTCTGCCTACCTTCGCGGATTATGGGCGTGATGTTATGTATGTATGTATGAATAATTTTACAACTTATTTGGACTTAGTAATATTATAAACGTATAAACTATAATAATCGTCTAAGCAAAAGTTGAGAGCCCTATAGACAGACAGACGATTCGATAGCAAAACCTCTTACGTACATTCTAATACCACCATAATTAAATTCGCATCTCAATCGAGCTTTGACCATGATCCTACATAGCGAATCTGGTTATTACGTTGAGGCGACTGTCGCCTGACCTTCGTAACCCTTAGAACCAGTCTAATGAGAATCTTGAGGTATTTTATGACGATTTTCCTCACTGCCTTTGACATCATTTTGTTTGAAAGTCATTAGCTGCTTTGATTGCGAAATATATACAATATACTTGGTAAGTAGTTAGGTAATTGTCCCATGTTGGTTTGGGACTTAAAAAAGAATGTGCCAACTGTGTTTCTTGCCTACCATGTCGTAAAAGGCGACTAATGGTTGGGGTTTTGGGTGTGTGATTGTGTGGGCGACACGCTGGCCACTTGTCACCACTTTTCACAATTTTCCATCTAACCCAGCCCAGTTTTGTTTCTGGCTGAATGTGGTTAAAGGGCCTGCTGCCTCTTTGACTTTGCCTACCCTTTCAGGGATTATGGGCGTTATGTTATGTTAGTTAGGTAATTAAAATATAATCCATACTGACCATATAAATGCGACTGTTTGTCGGTCTATTACCTCTTCACGCTTAAATTCCTGAACCGATTCAGACTAAATTTGGTATAGGGATAGTTTGAATCCTGAGAATGGATATCCGGTAGTTTTTGTCCTCTAAACCAATAAGAGTATGAAATGAGGGAATTTGTTTTAATTTTCATACAAAAAAGCCAATCAACTTTTTATCAAATACAATTTCAACACTAAATTTTAAAATGTTGCCTTAGAAGTATGAGTTGAAAAAGTGGGTAAGTGGTTTCGCTTTAATTAAAAATAGCCTTGTATACAAAAACTAGCTTCTGCCCGCGGCTTCGCTCGCGTGGTACATCGATGAAACATAGCCTATATGTTATTCGGGTGTATGAGCTATATTATTCTAAAGTTTCACTAAAATCCATTCAGTAGTTTTTTTGTGAAAGAGTAACAAACATCCATCCATACATACAAACTTCGCGTTTATAATTTTAGTAGGATTACTCAAACCAAACCCTTCCCTCCCCCCTTTTCCGTACTGTAAGGTAAATACTGGTATGCAAAATGGTTGAACACAAAGAAATGTTCCATCGATGACACTTGAGGTCGAAAACCTTCGCGCATGACGTGAATGACCATCATTGCTTCATTTAGCTGATAAATTTACAATAAAGTATTGGAACACGGACTAGTAAAAAAATAAGGACTCCGCGCCACTAACTAGACATTGAAGCTCCTCAGGTGCTCTACCTTGACACTCAACTTACGTTACACATTGCCATAATAAGTGCTCCAAATGACAGATATCCGATATCTGGTATCCATAAGTATCTCACTGACACATGCATAAACGTGGCTTCACGCTATAGTACGACAGCGCGAAGTCCTTCTTTTTTTACTAGTCCGTGTATTGGAAAAATTGGCTTGGACATGTGGAAAGACTGGATGACGAAATATTGATTGAGTGGAAGGATGTAGAAGCCGCGGAAGGTCCAGGCTCACCAACCACGACCAGATTGGTCGTGTGGTAAATCGGTTCATGAGATCATCATCATCATACCAGAACAAATCGACAGCGCCATTGGTCGAGTAGTCAGAGACCCTGGCGACGAAACCAAGAGTCGCGGGTTCGAATCCCGCTAGGAGCAAATGTTTCGTGTGATGAACATGGACATTTGTACTCGAGGCATGGATGTTTATAAACCTATTTAAGTATGTCTATCCGTTCACCTAGTATCCATAGTTTAAGCATAAGCTTAGTTTAGAGCTAGGGAATCGGTGTGTCAGTCTGGAGAACTTATTTATTAATTTAACTTATCATCATGATATATAGAATTGTCGGATAAACAGACAGACGGATGGACAGCGTAGGTTCAAATTAGAGCCCTTGGCATACGAAAGGTCCTTTTATATACGAAACCTTGAGAATCTCAACAGTTTGCGTAGGTACAAGAAATACCTTTAAACCGCAGTAACTATAAATTCTCTGCGGGAATGTCCTGGGAATGCGTTGAGAAGTCTGAATGGAATTCTTAAGTAAATACAGATCTATACTTATAATAAATCTGTAGAGAGGTCAATTCTGTACATGAAATATATTTTCAAAATAACTATCAGGGGGTGATTAGTGATCGATACTGATGCCAAAAATGCAATCAGTAAAATTTTTGTCTGTCTGTCTGTCTGTCTGTATGTTCCTTATAGAAACAAAAACTACTCGACGGATTTTAACGAAAGGGTTATAGTATACTTTTCATCACGCTACAATCAATAGGAGCAGAGTAGTGAAGGGAAATGTTGGGAAAACGGGAGAAGTTACTCCATTTTTTAAGCTTCCGTTGCGTGTGCAGCCTTAATGGTTAAAGTTACATAGAAATCATGTATGACGGAAATAGTCTTTATAATATTAACCATAAACGCGGGTGACACCGCTGGCACAGCTAGTAGTAAATAATAATATATATCAGACAACATCACATATATTGATCTTACTCCGAGGTAAGTGGCTTAAGCACTTGTGTTACGGATATCAGAATCAACAGTGGTATTACAAATATATAATTAAATATTGGATATTAAAACCCAGACACAGAACAAACACAAGCATTCATCACACGAATGTTTGTCCTAGATGGGGATCGAACCCATAACTCTTGGCGTCTGGGGCAAGGTCACTACCGAATGCGCCATCGAACTAATTTTTGTTGACGTATTATGTGGGCGAAGACGCGGGCAGAAGCAAGTGTTAACATAAAACTGCTGTTTGCAAAATCTTCTGATGGCTTGCGACACCAACACGTTAAAACCTAAGACGTCTACATTGTTTTAGATATCCAAAGTCAATCTAGGTGCATCTTCATTAACCTAGATATTTCCAGTTTTTGTGCCCATCACATGGTTTAGACTAGGGTCGCCAAGAATCTGGATGAAGCCGGACAGTTAAAGACTATTATGTGTCCGGAAAAAAATTGGGATTTAGATTGTCTTTCTTTTTTATATTTAAATATTACATATGTATTACACACATATTACCACGCCCGTAATCCTCGGAGGGGTAGGCAGAGTCAAAGAGGCAGCTAGCCTCATTAAGTGTGGTTCAGCCGAAAAATAAGGTGAGATGGAAAATTGTGAAAAAGCAGTGACAAGTGGCTAGCTCATCGCCTACACAATCACATACCCAAACCCGATATACCATTAGTCGCCTTTACGACATGCTAGGCAAGAAACACAGTTGGCATATTCTTTTATAGTAGATTCCTTTTATAGCAACTTTGCCCAGGTCATCATGATTTTTGTACCCTTAGAGAACAATACCGTTTTCTGCATAGAATGTACCTACGTGGTGCAAGATCAACGTATTTACCAAGACACTGAAGTAAAAATTACCAACTTCCTAACTTCAATATTTAAATACTCCATCACGATATTTTGGCTCGACCCGGCCTAAATTCCTAGCTAGCTTTGACTAGATCGATGGCGCATTCGGTAGTGACCCTGCCCCATGCGCCAAGAGTTGTGCGTTCGATCCCCACCCAGGACAAACATTCGTGTGATGAATACTTGTGTTTGTTCTGTGTCTGGGTGTTAATATCCAATATTTAAGTATATATTTGTAATACCGCTGTTGTTTCTGATATCCGTAACACAAGTGCTTAAGCTACTTACCTCGGAGTCAGATCAATGTAAGTTAATTATTATTATATATTTACCCTTAGTCTTTAGGCGTCGCAAGCTATTAACCAACCAACGCGTAGCTGGTTAGTCCTCATTTGTATCAGGTTTATCCGGCAATTCGCTCAAAACCTAGTCACCCTAGTTATGTCGCAAGCGCAACCTCGATCGGCCGCGTATTGAGACGTGACTGTCATCTGACTTGCGACACAGCTTCAAGGATTAGGGCTTGGATATACGAAGAGCTTACAACATCCAACGTATGCAGATTGAAATAGCTTATTTTCTAAAGTAAGTGCAATACGTATACATACATACATACACATACATACATACATACATTCATACATAACATCACGGCCGCAATCCCTTAAGGGGTAGGCAGAGTCAAAGGGGCAGCAAGCCTCTTTAGCCACAGTCAGCTAAAAATAATGTATACTTGCTAATATCGCAAGCTAAGCTTGCTGCTATTAGTCCCATGTTGGTCTGGGACTTATAAATAATGTGCCAACTGTGTTTCTTGCCTAGCGTGTCGTAAAAGGCGACTAATGTAGGTAATCAGTTTTTGGGTGTGTGATTGTGTAGGCGACGAGCTAGCTACTTGTCACTACTTTTCCACAATTTTTCATCTAACCCAGCTTTATTTTTGGCTAAATGTGGTTAAAGGGGCTTGCTGCCCCTTTGACTCTGCCTACCCCTTTAAAGATCACAGGCGTAGTGTTATAGTCTAAGCGGACCCCGACTAAACACGGGACATAACGTTAGGAAGATGATTATAAACTTACTTTTCTATATAAGTTACTTAACTTATATAACTTAGATAAGTCATACACTGAATAGGCAAGATGACCAAAAAATCCTGTTTAGTCTGTCAGTTAGATTATGAAAATATATTGAATAGGTATTTTTTTATTTATTTGTCAAACAAACATTGACGAATATACAATGCATTCAAGTTGCGCGTGACGTCACGCTTTCGTAATTTTTTTTACTAAATAGTGACGTCGCAAGTCCCCACTCCAAAACTTTGATGCTCTTTATCTTTGTGATTTTTTGTTAATTTGATAAAGCGAAAAATATGTGTCTAGTATTAATGTATAATTTAACCGACGGACTAAATAGAATTATAGTTTTTTAATGCAGTCATCATCACTATTACACACAAGTGAAGCCTCTTACTCAAGTTACAGTGACAGCAATGTAGGAAATGACAACAATAAATGTTTCCAAGGAATTATGTTTAGAAGTTTAATCACGTTTTAGAAGGGACTTCTAGCATCTGATCATTATGGATAAACAGATGTTTGGAATGGTCAGTTAATGTAGGTATATAGAAATTAATATGTATTACATACATGCATAATATCACGCCCGTAATCCCCGAAGGAGTAGGCAATGTCTTAGGACTCCTAACGCTTTTAAGTTAGAAGCGATATGATTCATAAACCATTTAATCTGACTCGATGGCGCATTCGGTAGTGACCCTGCCCCATGCGCCAAGAGTTGTGAGTACGATACCCACCCAGGACAAACATTCGTGTGATGAATACTTGTGTTTGTTCTGTGTCTGGGTGTTAATATCAAATATTTAAGTATATATTTGTAATACCACTGTTGTTTCTGATATCCGTAACACAAGTGCTTAAGCTACTTACCTCGGAGTCAGATCAATGAATGCGCGACCGTCTCCTTAACTGTCATAATGTCCCCCATTTAACATTTGGGCCCGCTACCGCCCCTCAAAAATCCAGGTCCACTAGTGGGCCATACCCTGAACCCTGAGTTAGAGCATAGTTGTCTAACTCAGGCACCTATGCTCTAACTCTGGGTTTCTCAAACTTATGGCTCCACGTACCTCTTTTAAAGTCTCCAGAGGACGGCGAACCCCTAGACTCACCCCCCTTAGAGTAGGTTCAGATCAGGCAGTACGTTCAGTAGCGCAGACAAGCGCGTCGCACGGGTCAGTCGTTCATCCTCCATTACGTAAATCCTAAATTTAAACCTAACCTTAATACCTAAACCTAATGTGGGCAAGGTATCTTTTGCGAGGCCCTCTGACGGGGCTGGGACCCCTGGTTTCCCGACTAGGGACCAGGGACCGGGGGGGGGGACTCATATTATCTCCAAGTTCCTGTAATCATCCTATATCTAACACCTAACAGTGTAACTCCCCCCCCGTGCCCACTTATGTATTACTTTTGGATTTTCCATACTTTTTCAAATCTATTTTCATCTGTGAGGCGTGAGGCCCTTTGCACCGCGAGGCCGTGGGCGGTGGCCCACACCGCCCACGCTGCCTCTGCGTAAATCGTCCCGAACACCCTATGATCGAATGGGGAACTCCTAGGGGTTCATGTACCGCCCTTTGAGAAACGCTGCTCAACTCAAACCACTTTCAACCAGGAAATGTGACAAGGTTTCAAGGTCTCTGCCCTCGAAACCATCTAAAGGTGTACTAGTTATCTAACCTATTTGACTAAAATGGGAGGTAATGTGTCTCTCGCGCCTTTTAAACTAAGCCATTTGCATATATTTGCGCCAGTACAGTATGGTGACCCAATTGTGTATAAATAGTTTGTCATTGGTTTTGATGACCTGCTTAAACACAAACTCAAAATATCTTTATTTACGTCATCTTCCTAGCGTTATTTCCCGTGCTTAGACGGGGTCCGCTTAGACCATGATCCAGGATTTAGCGAGTCTGGTAATTATATTGAAGCGACTGCCGATCTGACCTTCGTAACCGAAAGATGGGGAAATTTTTTGAGACCTACGTAAATAAAGATATTATGAGCGGTGGTAGCTCAATGGTAAGGACACGCGCCTCTTAACCGAGGAGTGCTGGTTCAAACCCGGGCACGTACCTCTGAATTTTTCAAATCTATGTTCATACGTATTCATACTACTAGCTTGACGGTGAGGGAAAACATCGTGATGAAACCTGCAAATTCAAACAACTTTGGATTTGTAACCATGGTCCAAAAATTGTCTGGTTCCCCTATCCTAGGGTTACGAAGGTCAGATCAGCAGTCGCTCCAATGTAATTACCAGATTCGCTTTATCCTGGATCATGGTCTAAGCGGACCCCGTCTAAGCACGTGACATAATGCTAGGAAGATGATGATGATAGGCCTGTTGGTCAAATGGTCGAAGACCCTGGCCAAGTAACCGAGGGTCGCGGAATCTTCCTTGAAGCAAATGTTTCGTATGATGAACATAGACATTTGTACTCGAGTCATGGATGTTTGTAAACGTATTTAAGTATGTCTATCCGTTCACCTAGTATCCATAGCACATGTATAAGCTTAGTTTGGAACTAGGGAATTGGTGTTTCAGCCTGGGGAATTATTCTGGAGAATTTTATCTAAGTATGTATTTGTTGTTTAGTATTCATAGCACAAGTATGTTATATGTATAGAGCTAAATGATAGTATGTTAGTTAAAACAATTAATTTATTAGTCTTATTTCATCGCTAAACTCAAGTATCATTCTTTACAACTTGAATACCATTATAAACATTAATAGTTAAGTACAATATTACCTTGTTCATCACTTGAACATTTGCCATTAGCGGGATTTGAATCTACGCTTTTTTTTGCGTGGCCTAAGTCTCTAACCATTAGACCAGTACTCAGTCAAAAGACAAATTCTAAAGCTAGTTTCCACGATATCGGCGGTCACCCATCCAAGCTTGACTTTACAAACTAGTGTAAAGCAAAATTGCATCACAAGCAGTCGAGATCACACGCATGCTTCACTGGAATCGAAGCCGTTACGCTTCGTCGGCACTTTCACTGAGCAGCTAGTAACGGTGATACCTAATTCTATTGTCGGACTCCGCGAAGACAGTTTCTGAATTGAAAATCTTTATTTGAGAAATACTCAAATCGTACTAAAGTATTGGTACATGTCATTCGCACGCGATTAAAATGCATTCGGGCGAAAGGGTTATTGTAGGTACAAAGTCAAAGTCAAAATATTCTTTATTTATATAGGTTTCAAGGAAACACTCATAAATCGTCAAATACAGGTAAAGCCACAGCTATATGATTCTACCACCGGTTCGGATTGTTGTATCTACCGAGAAGAATCCGGCAAGAAACTCGGTAGTTACTCTTTTCAATACAATTTATACAAGGTGTATGAATCATAATTAACTTTGAACCACGTTTTAGTGTGGGCCTGTCGTAGAGTATCAAAATAAAAATATATAAATTACAACCAAAAACTTGACCCGACCAGAGCAGACCAGTCCCCAAGGGCGGCACCTGTTCCCAAGCATGACGTATGTGTCAGCCATCGCTTCACTCAACCATATGTTAGGGAATGTAACGACCCGCCACATAGCGCCACCACCCCAGAAACTTTTTAGTGAGCATGACTACTCAGGTTAGTCAGAGAATAATAAAAATGAATTGTAACAAGCCAACTATAAAACACCGCTCAAAGGTTTTTAAACAATGTCATATAATTAAAATTCAATGAATGAATTATTATAACTGTGCTATGTCATAATTAATTTCATAAAAAGGCGAATTTAATACAAAAAAAAATACAATTAGTATTTTTAGAACTCAATAATAATGATTAATAATTTGTAAACCATCGGTTTTTGTCATTGAAAAAATCTTCAACCTTATAGTAACCTTTTTGCATGAGATTTTTTTTAATGCACCGCTTAAACTTGTGCATCGGTAGGTTAACAACATCCTGTGGCAGCAAATTAAACATCTTTATACCTTGTCCCACAATCATCTTCCTAGCGTTATGTCCCGTGTTTAGACAGGGTCCGCTTAGACCATGATCCAGGATTTAGCGAGTCTGGTAATTACATTGAAGCGACTGCCGATCTGACCTTCGTAACCCTAAGATAGGGGAACCAGACAATTTTTGGATCATGGTTACAAATTCAAAGTTATTTGAATTTGCAGGTTTCATCACGATGTTTTCCCTCACCGTCGAGCAAGTGGTATAAATACGTACATAGATTTTGAAAAATCCATTGGTACGTGCCCGGGTTTGAACCCGCACTCCTCGGTTAAGAGGCGCGTGTCCTTACCATTGAGCTACCACCGCTCTTACCTTACCTTACCTTACCATACCTTGTCCCACAAATGAATTACTAATTTTACTTAACCTTAGATTTGGGACAGCCAGTTTATGCTTGTTTCTAGTATTAATGTTATGACTATCCGCTTTTTTAGGGATAGAATGCATGTTTTTAAATACATATAATAAACAGTCAAGAATGTATTGAGATGCCACAGTAAGTATGTTGATTTCCTTAAATAACTCTTTTAGGGAGTCGCGAGGTCTAAGTTGGTATATAGACCTAATTGCCCTTTACATTACATTGCCCCTTACATTTGCCACAAAGTTAATTCGCCACAATGTAAAATATTCCATACATTGAAAGTTAATTCGTCACAAGTATCTACACAGTATTGTAAATTCGCTACAATTCTAAAGACGAGTGCGGTAAATTTACTACACAAAAATAGAATTATGACGAATTAACTACACTTACACTTTTCGTGCGAATCGACTACTAAGCCATATAAGGGCTTATAATCACTCCGTAATCCCCGAAAGGGTAGGCAGAGTCAAAGGGGCAGCAAGGGCCTTTAACCACATTCAACCAAAAAATAAAATTGTTGGTTAGATGGAAAATTGTGATTGTGAAAAAGTAGTGACAAGTGGCTAGCTCGTCGCCTACATAATCACATACCCAACCCGATATACCATTAGTCGCCTTTTACGACTTGCTAGGCAAGGAACACAGTTGGCACATTCTTTTTACTCAAAATGGAACAATGTCATATTTAAATTGATCTGCTTTCGAAGAAAGCAGCTTAAGCACTTGTGTTATGGAAATTGGAATCAACGAAGGTACCACTAACACAGGCCAGAGACAAATACCTGTTTTATTAACTAGAAGAGAGCGGTGGTAGCTCAATGGTAAGGACACGAGCCTCATCTAGTGTTGCCCAAAGCAAGACTCTTGCGGCGGTCTTGCACGTCGTCATCTTGCAGATTTAGTCTTGTTCTTGCTTAAATGTTGCTTGTTGCTTGGTCTTAACAATTTGTAACCATAAACGAAATCTGGTTCACCCGTCTAAGGGTTAAGAAGTTCAGACAGTCACTTTATTGCAATATAAGACTTGCTAAATCCAGGATCATAGTCTCTTAAGCCCTATATTGGTCTGGGACTCAAAAATAACGTGCCACCTGTGTTCCTTGCCTAGCATGTCGTAAAAGGCGACTAATGGTATATCGGGTTTAGGTGTGATTGTGTAGGCGACGAGCTAGCCACTTGTCACTACTTTTTCACAATTTTCCATCTAACCCAAGTTTTATTTTCGGTTGAAAGTATGAAAAGCTAAACCCTCCTTAGAATCTGTTTACCCCTTCGAGGCTTGATCTATTATATAAATACTAATATTATAAAGAGGAAAGATTTGTATTTTTGTGTGTATGTATGTTTGTAATGAATAAACTCAAAAACTACTGGACCGATTTGAAAAAATCTTTTACCAGTAAAAAGCTACTTTATCAGCGAGTAACATAGGCTATACTTTGTCCTCATATTCCTACGGGAACGGGAACTACGCGGGTGAAACCGCGGGGCGTGGCTAGTGTATACATAAATACATACGTTCGAAGACATAACCCTCGCAGTCGGGTAGAATACCAGCTAACCCACTTTCTTGCAAGCTCAGTATTTCATCGGCCACACAATACCTCTTTTTGGTAGTAAAAAGTGGGTCCGACGTCTCGTAAGGTTATATAACTGTATATTACGTGCCTTGGTATTATAAATAAATCGGTTGTATACATTCTTCGATACTTTATATCACACTAGCAACGCCATATTGTTTCCCCCGTGTAGCTCCCGTTCCCGTGGGAATACGGGGATAAAATATAGCCTATGTTACTTGCTGATAAAGTAGCTTTCTATTGGTGAAAGAATTTTTCAAATCGGTCTAGTAGTTTCGGAGCCTAGTCGATACAAACAAACAACCAAATCTTTCCTCCTTATAATATTATTATGACTAGCTTTTGCTACTATATAAAGTCTATGCTAGACTTCACACTAATATTATAAAGATGAAATAATTGTATTTGGTATGTTTGTAACAAATAAACTCAAAAACTACAGAAGGGTTCTGTATAAAATTAAGCACAGATATAGATTAAAGATTGGAATAGCAGATAGCCTATGTTTTATCTATGTACCACGCGAGCAAAGCCGCGGGCAGAAGCTAGTTGTATATATGTTCATATGTGTAAACTTATGTATACATGGAAGTATTATACATACATATATTATATACGTACTATTGACTTTATTTGACTGGCTCGATGGGGCATTTGACCCTACCCTATGCGCCAAGAGTTGTGGGTTCAATCCCCACCCAGGACAAACATTCGTGTGATGTATACTTGTGTTTGTTCTGTGTCTGGGTGTTAATATCCGATATTTAAGTATATATTTGTAATACCACTGTTGATTCTGATATCCGTAACACAAGTCCTTAAGCTACTTACCTCGGAGTCAAATCAATGTATGTGATGTTGTCGGATATTATATTTATATATATATTAATATAATATACATGTATCTATAGTATTTCAAGCGAGGTTTCATTACTCCTTCGGCCCTTCACTGCAGACAATATCGATCTAAGTAAAAGTACTGCAAGGTTGCGCGCGCAAGGTGAACGAACGCGCCGCCATTGTGGTGCGCACGCGCAGGCCGGCGCGGCGCGGTTTCGTATGAAGCGTTAACGTGAGTGGGGACTCAGTTAACTTGCAACACGTCCCATGTTGGGTTTTTTTTCCAGAGAAATGCTTTATGCATACTACCCCACTTTGGGGAAGCGGGTTAGTTATTTTTTTTTTTTTCTTAGTTATGTGGAACTCATCTGTTCATGGGCCTACCCCCTAAAATTCCGGGGTGATCCGCCATTTCGCTTCTGGGGTGAAGGCCTAGGGACGTATTACCTACCAACGGCCCCATCTCAGCGTCCCATGTTGGCTTGGGTTAAAATGAGCCAACTGTGTTCTTTGACAAGCATGTCGTAACGCGACTAATGGTGTATTGGGTTAGTTAGTTAGTTTGTGGTCGAAAGAGATCATTGTGACTTGGACGCCTACCCCTTTCCCCAAAGTCCAAGTCAAGCAAATTAATGATGTTTCATACGCCCGAATCCCCATTCGGGCGTATGAAACATCATTAATTTGCTTGTGACTGGCTCGATGGCGCATTCGATAGTGACACTGTCGTATACATCAAAAATTGTTGGTTACCCACCCAGGACAAAGATTCGTGTGATGAATACTGGTTTTTGGTCTGTGTCTGGGTGTTAATATCCAATATTTAAGTATATATTTGTAATACCGCTGTTGTTTCTGATATCCGTAACACAAGTGCTTAAGCTACTTACCTTGGAGTCAGATCTTTGAATGTGATGTTGTGGGATATTTATTTAATTAACCGTTTCTTGCCTAGCATGTCGTAAAAGGCGACTAATGGTATATTGGATCATATGAATGTTTGTCCTGAGTGGGGATCGAACCCACAACTCTTGGCGCATAGGGTAGGGTCACTACCAAATGCGCCATCGAGCCAGTCAGTTGGAGTTACGAAAAAATATCGATAATTTAATCTCCATTCATTGGACAGACTACTTCAATACTCATATATATGGAATACCAATGCTGTTTACTATTCTACGGACAAACATCCTTGGAATTAATTCAGAAATCTGAGAAAGTCGACTTTTTGCTATATTTTAACAAATTCAGTACACATTGAACTCGACTTTCAACCCTATGGTTTATACGTTAAGGAATGTATTGAAATGTGGATATATTGACGTAAGCTGTTGTGTCAAGTGGCATGTGTTAAGTATTTGCTGTAATGTATAGGACCTTGCTTTGTCTTGGTATAGTGATGGGAAAGGCACGATAGGATAATATCGATATAATTTATATACATACATAACATCACGCCCATAATCCCCGACAACTTTGGATTTGTAACTAAACTAAAAAATTCCCTTATCTTAGGGTTACCAAGGTCAGATCGGCAGTCGCTTCAAAGTAATTACCAGACTCGCTAAATCCTGGATCATGGTCTAAGCGGGCCGTATAAACACGGGACATAACGCTAGGAAGATGATGAACAGTAAAGTGATCCATCGTTTGGCGACTTTTCCTCAAAACAACGTCTCGTCTGATTTATCGATAAATATTATTATCGATATCTACACATCCCTAAAACGTACTCACCAAACAATGGTTCGATGTGGTGATATGGCGTTCGTTTCCTATAATTGTTAGTTTAGGAATATATTACTTTTTTGGTGGGTAAACTATGGTTGTAGTATCCTTGCTAAAATCATGAAGTCTAAAGAAACTTGTCTGTCTGTCTCTCACATTTTCACGCCTGAACTACTGAACTGATTGTGATAAAATTTGGCACGGCTATAGTTTGATTCCCGGGGCCAGACATACCCTCAGAAAATTTGATTATAAAAGTCTGTGTATAGAAATTTATTATTTTTTATAAATAAATAATAAATAAATATATATCCGACATCACATGCATTGATTTGACTCCGAGGTAGGTAGCTTAAGCACCTGTGTTACGGATATCAGATCTCTTATCATCATCTTAAATATTGGATATTAACACACAGACACAGAACAAACACAAGTATTCATCATACGAATGTTTGTCCTGGGTGGGGATCGAACCCACGACTCTTGGCGCATAGGGCAGAGTCACTACCGAATGCGCCATCGAGCCAGTCTATTTTACTTAGGCGGAGCTGCGGGTAAATTAGCAGTTTATTATAATTTAGTCCCATGTTGGTCTGGGACTTAAAAATAATGTGCCAACTGTGTTCCTTGTCTAGCATGTCGTAAAAGGCGACTAATGGTATATCGGGTTTTGGGTGTGTGATTGTGTAGGCGACGAGCTAGCACTTTTTAATACTTTTCAATGTTGTGAAATATATTAATAAACTAGCTGTGCCTGCGGTTTCACCCGGGTTTTTGGGTAATGTTATATAGCATATAGCTTTCCTCGATAAATGGACTATCTAATATTGAAATAATTTCTCAAATCGGACCAGTAGTTTTCTGAGATTAGCGCGTTCAAGCAAACAAACTAACTAACAAACTCAGCTTTATAATATTAGTATAAGTATAGAAGTTTTTGGATTGCATAATCACACACCGACACACCATTAGTCGCCTTTTACGACACGCTAGGCAAGGAACACAGTTGGCACATTATTTTGAAGTCCCAGACCAACATGAGGCTACCATGGTTACAAATAACATTAAGCTACCTGTTAAGTAGCGAAACAAACATTGGTAAGTAGGTTGTCGTCTATTGAATAATACTTAACTTGCGTTTGACATACTATGTGAGAATTGTGATAAAAGATTGCTCAATAACACAATATTTGTTAACTTTTAGCGTGTTCGGATAATGTCCTTGTCGTGTATACGAGTATTACTATCTGCTGTCCGCGGCTTCGCTCGCGTGGAGTTCGAATTTTTACGGGATAAAATGTAGCCTATGTCCTTATCCAAAGTATAATAATATGTTCCGGGTGCTGGTGGGACTGCCGAGATTCTGCAGTGCATCTGGCATGTTCGCCGATGCTCACGTAGACGGTTTTCATGCCTTGATCAGAAAAAACATTATATCGATCCAAAACAGAATGCTTGGCAGTCCCAACAGTATCCTAAGGGTGCTGGCGGGAAGGTGGGACAGTACGCTTAGGCGGCACTGGATCACGGCCCTAATAAACCCGAAGGCGGAACAAATCCATTACATTAATTGAAAACTTTAATTTTACTAACAATAGATGTAAGTCTTGTTACTAACAAATGGATCCTATAGTTATCTGAAATAAATAAATAAATAAATAAAATAAATAAATAAGCCATTACCATTTCAATTTTCAGCCAAATCGGTTCAGCCTTTTTGCCGTGAAAGAGTGACAAACATCCGAACATCCAGACTTTCACCTTTATAATATTGTAAGGAATAAGATATACATGTGCATGAGCGTGCGCAGCTTTTGGTTCAAGGGGGGGACATTTTTTTTTATTTTTTGCTCCAGGACAATATTTTTGATAGGTTCTTCTAGCAAATAGACCTTGGTACACGAGTGTCATCGGGAATGCGTCTGCTGAATCGGTCTGCTCTGGTCTGGTTAATTTATGCTTAAATTTTGTAAACATCGTTATTTTATATTTTGGTGTCTGAGAAGCCAACTTCACGACATGGTTCAAATGCAAATATGATCTATACACCCCTGTAAAATATGTTGTTGAAAAGAGTAACTACCGAGTTTCTTGCCGGTTTCTTCTCGGTAGAAGCAACATTCCGAACCGATGGTAGATTCATATTATTAGTTGATTTTCCAGTTGAATTGACGATTTATAAGTGTTTGTTTCAAACCTATATAAATAAAGAGTATTTTGACTTTTGACTTTTGAGTTCCGTTTAAACAGTTTTCATGTTTCATAATAAAACACTTAACATCATACTCGTAATCCCCGAAGGGGTAGGCAGAGTCAAAGAGGCAGCTAGCCACATTCAGCCTAAAAATAAAACTGGGCTGGGTTAGATGGAAAATTGTGAAAAAGTAGTGACAAGTGGCTAGCTCGTCGCCTACACAATCACACACCCAAAACCCGATATACCATTAGTCGCTTTTTACGACATGCTAGGTAAGAACCACAGTTGGCATATTATGTTTAAGTCCCAGACTAACATAGAAATTCAGGTTTCGTTATACTAAAAATAAGGTTGCATATGGTATGCGTAAAAAACGAAATGAGTTTAAAGCTTACACAATCGTCGTAATTCATATCAAATTAGTGCAATTGTAATAAAATGTAATTACATCTGACTGATCTATGTTTAGTTGTCATTAAGCTGTAATAAGAATACGATTACCGCATACATTTTGTGATTACGTGTCATTATCAAAGTATGACATAACTGACAAATATATTTATACATTTTATGTATATTTTTGAAGAGTACACTTAGTAGTTATGTATTTTTCGAAAGAAAACAAGATACAAAGATATTTATTTTTAGTAATTCACCAACTCAAAACAGAGGCATTTGGAACGAGTTGCAGAAAATCAAACAGGTGTCATATTCCTTGTCTTGTTGGTTTGGGACTTCAAAATAATATGCCAACTGTGTTCCTTGCCTAGCATGTCGTAAAGGCGACTAATGGGATATTGGATGATAAGTTTCTGATTATATATTCGACTTAAGCTAGCCACATCAAACTTAACTCTAGTTTTTGGTTAATAGTCTTTTAAGGATCTTATTGCCCCCAGAACTATACCTTCCCCTTCAGGGATTACGTGAAGGTACGTCCTACTATTATTATAAATGCGAATGTTTGTATGTCTGGATGGATGTTTGTTACTCTTTCACAAAAAAACTACTGAATGGATTTTAATGAAACTTTAGAATAATAAATATAGCTTATATACCCGAATAACATTTAAGCTATGTTCCATCGATGTACCACGCGATCGAAGCCGCGGGCAGAAACTAGTAATATAATAAAGAGGAAAATTTGATTCTTTGTTTGAATTGAATAAGATCTGAAACTACTGGACCGATTTGAAAAATGTATTCACCAATGGATAGCTACTCTACCAGCGAGTAACATAGGCTTTATTTTATCCCCGTATTCCCACGGCAACGAGAACTACGCGGGTGAGACTGCGGTATGTTGGTATTCCATACGAACAAAGTCGAGGGCAAGAGTTATGAAGCATTAAAAAAAAGTATTTTCGTTTATATACACTGTCTAACTCCGAATTACGAAATCTTTGTTCCGCCATTTCAGACCGATCCATTCAATTCGTCACTGTACTCGTATTAGTATGTACGAACAGTTTCCAATGCTTTCGACACAATAGACTCACTGTACAGTTATACAACTCGATGTTAAGACATTTGTTATGTATTACAAAGGACACCAATGTATTATGCGAAACAAAAGCTTTGAAAAATGATTGGTGTTTGTAGAAATAATAGTTACATTCGTTGTATTATTACATACTTATATAAATAAATAATTCTTCAGATTGTCACACCATATACAATGCGAAAGTGGAAGGATGTAGAAGCCGCGGAAGGCCCAGGCTCACCTGCAACGACCAGATTGGTCGTGTGTTAACAGAAGGTGATGTTAGGAGTCATAAAAACCGTAGAGCTAGTATGAAAAGGATCATGAATGTTGAAGAGGCGAGTGAGGTGTGTAAGGATCGTGCCATATGGCGTTCGGTTCTCTCTGCCTACCCGCTAGGGAAATGGCGTGAAGTTTAGTTAGTTAGACACACAAAGTCCCTAGTTCCAAACTAAGCTTGTGCTTGTGCTACAGATAGTAGGTGAACGGATAGACATACTTAAAAATATTTATATTTATACTGGAGTCATAGATGTTCCATGACTCCAGTACAAATGTCCATGTTCATCACACGAAACATTTGCGCCTAGCGGCAAAATATTTACAAAACCCGAAATGAAGATTCATTTAACTGGAAACTGTAGTGCGCGTATGCATTGCTTGTCACTAAGTTACAAGGTCGTTTAGTCCCGTTAGTATAATTTCTAGTATAACATATTAGACAGAACATAATTGGCGCATTTTTTTTAAATCCCAGACCAACAGGGAATTGAAACCTTTAATTTCGTAGACAGACAAACTACTAATCTGTTACAATCGATACCAACCAATATATTTTTGGCCGGTTGATAGGATTGTCTCTGTAATTAATATCGGCGACTAGTTTAAGTGTCCGGCTTCGTTCGACCTTGGTAGAGTTGTCTTCAAGGTCGCCCAGAACTTGTCGAGAACGACTCTACATTTCGTTAAGGCAGCTTTATTAATGACGTGCTTGACTTTTTTTGTTTTTGCAAATTTTTCCTCTTGCAAAAGTGGTTTCATTAAAAACTGCATTCTTCACTCTACATTTTTATTATGGTCTCTATAGCTGTGATATTTGTAAATTATGATTGTTTATGAACGATACAATTTCGCATGTTGGTCTGGGACTTAAAAATAATGTGCCAACTGTGTTTCTTGCCTAGCATGTCGTAAGGCGACTAATGGTATATCGGGTTTTGGGTTTGTGATTGTGTAGGCGACTAGCTAGCCACTTGTCACTACATTTTACAATTTTTCATCTAACCCAGCCCAGTTTTGTTTTTGGCTAAATGTGGTTAAAGCGGCCTGTTGCCCCTTTGACTCTGCTTACCCCCCTGGAGATTATAGACGTGATGTTATGTAATGTATTGATACATTTTTTTTATTTAACTATATATACATACATACAGGACTTTTGGCTTAAAATAAAACAGGTTGGGTTAGATAAAAAATTGTGAAAAAGTAGTGACAAGTGGCTAGCTCGTCGCCTACACAATCACATACCCAACCCGATATACCATTAGTCGCCTTTTACGACATGCTAAAAGAAACACAGTTGGCACATTCATTTTAAGTCCCAGACAAAACATGAGTCTAAAAATAAGGTCGTATATCTATAATCTCGCCAGTTACACGCATCGGTAGGTAACTTAGCAAAACAAATTGTATTTACCCATGCATATGAATTCGAAAGACCTAACATATTACCTAACCAATTTTATTTCTTCAGATCTCAACAACTGACCTTTGGTCAGCACCGTTGACATTTCAAACCTGAGACCTAAGATTAAAAACGACTTATAATACTGGTTTCGCACGAATGTAGATTTTTTTTGTGAAGTCAAGACGATTTGCAAATTGATACGTTAATGATGTTGAGCATAAGACAAATTTTGACAGGCTCGATGGCGCATTCGGTAGTGACCCTGCCCCATGCGCCAAGAGTTGTGCGTTCGATTCCCACCCAGGATGAACTTTCGTGTGATGAATACTTGTGTTTGTTCTGTGTCTGGGTGTTAATATCCAATATTTAAGTATATATTTGTAATACAACTGTTGTTTCTGATATCCGTAACACAAGTGCTTAAGCTACTTACCTCGGAGTCAGATCAATGTATGTGATGTAGTCGGATATTTATTTATAAGAACCAGTGGCCGATTTACAGTCTTGGCCGCTATAAGCCCCAGGCCATTCTTAGTACTAAAGAGTCATCACTTAATTTTTATTACGATTGGCCGCCTCTGATGTCTGCCCGTCCTAGGCCCGGGCCTACTGGGCCTTAGGGAAATCCGCCACTGAGAACTGTAAGTTAATTTTAACTTAAATTTGTCTCTTACAGCAGCGGCTTGCGACTTTAACTTAGTGCCCGTTCCCGTGGGAATACGGGGATAAAAAATTGTTTGTGTTACTAGCTGGATCAAGCATTGCAATCCTTAGTTAGGAAGTATAGATATTAAGATGATATAATAAATAAATATCCGACGACATCACATACATTGATCTGACTCTGTAAGTAGCTTAAGCACTTGTGTTACGGATATCAGAATCAACAGTGGTATTACAAATATATACTTAAATATTGGATTATCACATGTATGTTTGTTGGGTGAGGATCGAAGGTACAACTCTTGGGGGGCGTTCAAGTATTACGTAACGCAATTGGGGGGGGGGGGGGTTTAAACGTTACGATGCGTTACAGGGGCGGGAGGGGGGCGTTATTGGCGCGTTACACTGCTCTGCTCTGGTTTGGTTAATTTATGCTTAAATTTTGTAATAATCGTTATTTTATATTTTGGTGTCTGATAAGCCGACTTCACGACATGGTTCGAATGCAAATATGATCTATACACCCCTGTAAAATATGTTGTTGAAGAGAGTAACTACCGAGTTTCTTGCCAGTTTCTTCTCGGTAGAAGCAACATTCCGAACCGCTTGTAGATTCATATTATTAGCTGATTTTCCTATTGAATTAACGATTTATAAGTGTTTGTTTCAAACCTATATAAATAAAGAGTATTTTGACTTTGACTTTGACAGAAATATTCAAAAATTGCGTTACGTAATACTTGAACGGTCCCTTGGCGCATGGGGCAGGGTCACTACCGAATGCGCCAGTCATAACTTCCAGATCAAATTGTTTATTTTTAACTTTCAAATCAGTTTCACAATAGTGTCGTTGCATTGTCGAAGTTGTTATCTAACACAAGAAAGGTCAGGTATTGTTTTAAGCTATATTACTTAAACAAATTAGTTACGGAGTGAAGGCGAAACCTTCTGAAGTTTTTATACTTAGTTTTATAAGTTTGAGCGTTAAGTCCCGTTCTTAGTTGATCTAAAGCCATGATCCGGGAGTTAGCGAGTTTGTTTGTTACAGTAAAGGGACTGACTTTATTTACTGACTAGCAGCGCCCCGCGTTTGCACTCGCGTAGTTCCCGTTCCCGTGGGAATATGGGGATAAAATATAGCCTATCTTACTTCCGGATAATGTAGCTTTCCAATGGTAAAAAATTTTTTTAAATCGGAAAAGTAGTTTTTGAGTTGATTCATTACAAACATACACATACACACAACAATACAAAAATACTAATATTGCCTCTTTATAATATTAGTAGACTAACTGTGCCAGCGGTGTCACCCGCGTTTATGGTTAATATTATAAAGACTATTTCCGTCATACATGATTTCTATGTAACTTTAACCATTAAGGCTGCACACGCGACGGAAGCTTAAAAAATGGAGTAACTTCTCCCGTTTTCGTCGTTCGTTTTCTTCGTGATGAAAAGTATACTATAACCTGCCCAGGAGTATGAAAAATAGTTGTACCAAGTTTCGTTGAAATCCGTCGAGTAGTTTTTGTTTCTATAAGGAACATACAGACAGACAGACAGACAGACAGACAGACAAAAATTTTACTGATTGCATTTTTGGCATCAGTATCGATCACTAATCACCCCCTGATAGTTATTTTGAAAATATATTTCATGTACAGAATTGACCTCTCTACAGATTTATTATAAGTATAGATATAGATAATTGATACTAAAAATACGATAGTAACATCGTCTGTATGTCTTTCTCTTATGCCTAAAGTAGGTACCTACTTAACCGATTTCAATTGAATTTGGCAAGCTTAAAGTTTTAACTTTGAGAAAGGCTATATCTTATCCCGGAAAAACTGATAAATCCTTCAGGACACTCAATACAGTCTTTGTTACCGACCAAATCATCATCTTCCTAGCGTTATGTCCCGTGCTTAGACGGGGTCCGCTTAGACCATGATCCAGGATATAGCAAGTCTGGTAATTACATTGAAGCGACTGCCGATCTGACCTTCGTAACCCTAAGATAGGGGAACCAGACATTTTTTGAATCATGGTTACAAATCCAAAGTTGTTTGAATTTGCAGGATTCATCACGATATTTTCTCTCACCGTCGAGCTAGTGGTATAAATACGTACATAAACTTGAAAAATCTAGAGGTACGTGCCCGGGTTTGAACCCGCACTCCTCGGTTAAGCTACCATTGAGCTACCACCGCTATATATCTTTGTTACCGACCAAATATCAAACAGAATTAAAAAACTTGTACCTACATACATACATACATAACATCACGCCCATAACCCCCGTAGGGGTAGGGGTAAACTTGTACCTAATATATAAAATGTCTCATGTTGTTCTGGGACTGTCCCATGTTGGTCTGGGATTTAAGAATGTGCCAACTGTGTTTCTTGTCTAGCATGTCGTAAAAGGCGACTAATGGTATATCGGGTTTTGGGTGTGCGATTGTGTGGGTGACAAGCTAGCCTTGTCACTACTTTTTCACAATTGTCCATCTAACCCAACCCAGTTTTGGCTGAATGTGGTTAAAAGGGCCTGCTGCAACTTTGACTCTGCCTACCCCTTCGGGGATTTTGGCCGTAATGTATAAGATAAATATTTTATTGAATCGATTTCTTATGTAACTCATTTGAATCTCGGATAAGTCAAGTAGGTCATCAGTACTCATAATACCAGATATTCAGGTCATCTGATCATCAGCGAGTATTATTTAACACCTAGTACGGCCTCGATCGACGGCATTTAAAGTAACAGTGATTACGTCACTCGATAATTGGTACCATCGTTCATCTTGACGGCTATTCGGTAGCTGTTAAAATTGGTTGTGATTTGTTAAACGGGTATTTTTACATTAGGGGGTATTCGATTTGTTTTTGGGTAACAGTAGGCAAGAGCTTATTGCTACTTGAATGCGAACTTCGGAGATTTCGGGCGTGATTAAATATAAATAAATAAATATAAATATCCGACTACATCACATACATTGATCTGACTCCGAGGTAAGTAGCTTAAGCACTCTTGTTACGGATATCAGAAACAACAGTGGTATTACAAATATATACTTAAATATTGGATATTAACACCCAGACACAGAACAAACACAAGTATTCGTCATACGAATATTTGTCCTGGGTGGGGATCGAACGCACAACTCTTGGCGCATGAGGCAGGGTCACTACCGAATGCGCCATCGAGCCAGTCAATGATGGTATGTATGTGGTCAATCTTATGGGGTGCTTATATTATTATATGGAACTTTTGTAGGTAAAAAAGGATTAATAAAAATGTTGAGAATATTTAAGAAGTTCGCATGTAATTTTTTGCTTCATCTAATTACGAAGATACAGCGCATGTTCCTCTGGAGTTCGCTTAACTTTCTCTAGACGCTAAAATTTAAGGGAAACATTACGAGAAATTTATCATGGTGTATTTTTTTATTAGACAGATAATTTAAATGATGTTTTACATAGATAATACTATGTTAGATGATAATTTGTAAAAATAACAAGTGGCTAGCACGTCGCCTATGCAATCACACATCCAAAACGCGATATACTATTATTCGCCTTTTACGAGATGCTAGGCAAGAACCACAGTTGGCATATTCTTTTTAAGTTCCAGACCAACATGGGACAGTGGGCTGGGTTAGATGGAAAGCTGTGAAAAAGGAGTGACAAGTGGCTAGCTCGTCGCCTACTCAGTCACATACCCAAAAGCCCGTAAACCATTAGTCGCCTCTTACGACATGCTAGGCAAGAACCACAGTTGGCACATTCTTTTTTTCACTTGATTGTCAATACTGGATGAAATGAATGAATCACATTTACACATACATACATTAGAATCGGCAGATATTCTCACGATGTATCAAGAGGCAAGATCTGTTTGTTTGTACTGAATAGGCTCCGAAACTACTGGACCGATTTGAATAATTCTTTCACCAATGGAAAGCTACTTTATCAGCGAGTAACATAGGCTATATTTTATATCCGTATTCTTACGGGAACGGGAACTACGCGGGTGAAACCGCGGGGCGCTGCTACTCGTAAGAAGATTTGAAAATCCACAGATTTGAACCTACGCTCATCGCATGAGAGACGCATGTATAACCACACCTACCTTTACTTATATAATTAAATCAATTACTTACTAAACAAATGGAAAAAACTTAAACATTTCATGTCGTAAATAACTTAGGCAACTTACATACCAATTACATGTAACTTAAGTGAAATTAAACGAAAATTACGAACTAATTTCGCAACAGAGTTTTGTAAATGCTTGCTAAGTTTGTATGTAGTATAAATATTTGCAAACTGAACTAAGAATTACATTTATACAAATATTATAAAGCTGAAGAGTTTGTGTGTTTGCTTGAACGCGCTAATCTCAGGAACTACTGGTCCGATTTGAAAAATTATTTCAGTGTTAGATAGCCCATTTATCGAGGAAGGCTATAGGCTATAACATTAACCACAAACGCGGGTAAAACCGCGGGTACAGCTAGTTAAAAATAGTTAATAACTTTAATTGTTGTAGTGTTTAAACATTGAGTAAGTCCTTATCATCTTCCTAGCGTTATGTCACGTGTTTAGACGGGGTCAGCTTAGACCATGATCCAGGATGTAGCGAGTCTGGTAATTACATTGAAGCGACTGCCGATTTAACCTTCGTAACCCTAAGATAAGGGAACCAGACAATTTTTAGATCATGGTTACAAATCCAAAGTTATTTGAATTTGCAGGTTTCATCACGATGTTTTTCCTCACGGTCGAGCTAGTGGTATAAATACGTTCATAGATTTGAATAATCCAGAGGTACGTGCCCGGGTTTGAACCCGCACTACTCGGTTAAGAGGCGCGTGTATTTCTACGTTGAGTAAGTAAGTTTTAGAGAGTTTATTATGATCACAAAACAATATAAACTACACATATAAACCTTCTTCTTAAATCATTTTATTTGTTGTCTTGCCTAGCATGTCGTAAAAGGCGACTAATGGTATATCAGGTTTTGAGTGTGTGATTGTGTAGGCGACGAGCTAGCCACTTGTCACTACTTTTTCACAATTTTCTATCTAACTCGGCCCAGTTTTATTTTTGGCTGAATGTGATTAGGGGTCGGCTGTCCCTTTGACTCTGCCTACCCCTTCGGGGATTATGGGCGTGATGTTATGTATATATGTATTATGTATGTATAGTAAAATACCATTTAATTTATTCCATTTACCTCAAATACCTGTATCTTCGTACACGGAACTCTAAAATTAACACTTCAAACTCGTTATTAAAACTCGATTTCGACACTATCCGTGATTGACATTTCGATCGATTCGAATCGATTACGATCGTTCCGTAATCGATCTATCGAGTCACGATCGGTCAAGCACCTCAGTAGTTTCGATATTTCCATCGAAAAGGCGTTATGTATATGACCTTAAGTTAATAAATATTTGAGCCAGGGTAATTAATATTTTTACTAAAAAATTAACCATGTCCCATGTTGGTGTGGGATTTTTAAAAAATGTGCCAATTGTGTTCTTTGCTGATGTCGTAAAAGGCGACTAATGGTATATCGGGTTTTGGTTTTATGATTATGTAGGCGACGAACTAGGAGCGGTGGTAGCTTTCAATGGTAACACGCACCTCTTAACCGAGGAGTGCGGGTTCAAACCCGGGCACGTACCTCTGGATTTTTCAAGTCTATGTACGTATTTATACCACTAGATCGACGGTGAAGGAAAACATCGTGATGAAACCTGCAAATTCAAACAACTTTGGAATTGTAACCATGATCCAAAAATTGTCTGGTTCCCCTATCTTAGGGTTACGAAGGTCAGATCGGCAGTCGCTTCAATGTAATTACCAGACTCGCTAAATCCTGGATCATGGTCTAAGCGGACCCCGTCTAGGACGGAACATGACGCTAGGAAGATGAGGCGACGAACTGGTCCCTTGTCTCAACTTGATCAAAATTTACAATTTTATTTTTAGTTTAACTTAGCTAGTTAAATGATTGCTCATTGCTTTTGGGTTTTTCATTAACTGGACACAAGAGACTGGTCACACGTGTGTCTAGTTGTTGAAACTGAAAATTAATATAACTTATTATTTCGTCATCTAGATAAATAAATAAATAAATAAATTCTTCAGACTGACACACCAATTCCCTAGTCCCAAACTAAGCTTATAAGCTTGTGCTATGGATACTAGGTGAACGGATAGAAATACTTAAATACGTTTATAAACATCCATGACTCGAGTACAAATATCCATGTTCATCACACGAAATATTTGCCCCTAGCGGGATTCGAACCCGCGACCCTTGGTTTCGTGGCCGGGGTCTCTGACCACTCGACCAACGGGCCAGTCATAAGATACGCTAAGATTTTTACGTATGATAGTGAAACTTAAATTAAATTACTTTTATTCTGTCTACCCCTTTGGGGAATGCGGGCATAGTTATATCTACGTAAGTAATTTTATAAAACAAATCCTAATCACACTAATATTATAAAGGCGAAAGATTGTGAGTGTGTGTGTATGTTTGTTAATTCTTCACGCAAAAACTGCTGAACGGATATGGATGAAATTTGGCACAGAGATAGATTATAGTCTGGAATAACATATAGGCTACTTTATATCCCGGAAAATGCACAGTTTCTGGAGGATACAGAAATATTACTCGGGGGCGAAGTCGCGGGAAACAGCTAGTAATATTATAAACGCGAAAGTTTGTGATGATGTATGGATGTTTGTTACTCTTTCACGCAAAAACTACTAAATGGATTTTAATGAAACTTTACAATAATATAGCTTATACACCCGAATAACATATAGGCTTTGTTTTATCGATGTACCACGCGAGCAAAGCTGCGGGCATGAGCTAGTATTATAAAAAAGCGAAATAGGCTTCTTCTAAAAAGAGTTAAAGTTGTAATTTACAAAAAAATTAAAACGTAAGTTTTTGCTAATCTGCTAAACTAAAAAGCGGTTAAGTTACTTTTATCCCAAAAGAGGATAAGTTACTTCTAAACAAAAAAAGAGGTTATAATATTAATAAAAAAATAATCTTACCAAATCTTTCTTCTAAAGCCACGATGATTTAAACCAGTGTCTGTCCTCTTTCACCTTTAAACACTTTATCACAGAAACACTTCACTTATCATCACATCACATCACCTGTCTTTCAAACACCTGTTTAACCAAAATAATAATCGTAATAGTAAAATAGAACGTATATAGCTACAGCATAGAGTGCAAATTTGAAATACAAATACAAAAAGTCCTTTATGAAAAACAAGATTTTTTCAGTTACACCCCTTTCGGGCGGGGCATAGTTGGTTTCTTGCATTTATTAATTTTTTCTTAGCCAATTTCCCTGTAACAATAATTGTGATTTTAGTTTTTTACAGGGATTTAGTAGATAATGTTTTTTGTCTGTTTGTTAGTTTAAATGAAATATATATATATAGTAGAAATGGAATATATCTTTGATAATATTTTTGGTTAAATACTTAATGAATAAAACTAGTATGATGCACATAGAAAATTGAAAACATTGTTATTAACATACAAAGATGAATATCAGAAGAACAACATAAATATATTATAATTTTCAATCTAACCTAGCCATTGTCCCGTGTTAGACTTGGATTTATAAAGAATGTGCCAACTGTGTTTCTTGCCTAGCATGTCGTAAAAGGCAACTAATGGTATATCTGGTTTTGGGTGTGTGATTGTGTAGGCGACAAACTAGCCACTCGTCACTACTTTTTCACAATTTTTCCATCTAACCCAGCCCAGTTTTATTTTTGGCTAAATGTGGTTAAAGGGGCATGCTGTCCCTTTGACTCTGCCTACCCCTTCGGGGATTATGGGCGTGATGTTATGTATGTATGCATTTAAGTTGACAATAATATTAAATAAACAACACTGGTCAATGTTGTTTTGCCATTAATAAATGGCAGGTCAAGGAGAAGGTAGAAATTTGTTACAAAAAAAAATCATTGAAATTTGTGAAACCCTTTTAAAGGACCTTAAACCCTGAGACATTAAATATTTCTCGAGATATCTAACTTTTTCTAGATGAAAACTACCCTAGGTCTTTTAATTAGTTTCTAAGTTTAGACTTCCTAAATGTCATCGCAGTTGCTTAATAGAATAGGCGTACCGGCTACAGACAGACACTTTCATTACAATATTAGTCAGTAAGAACATTTTGTTTAAACTGTCGCGACTGTTGGCAACAGATTTCACAGCGCCATCGGAGACCATTTAAGAATTACATCAAACGGATTACGCACGGTCGCAATCCGATCATTCTGACCGCCAGGGCCGGAGAAGGGGGCAACTAGGGCCCCGATATTATATTACTTTTGATTGGGGCGCTTGAGATCGTAAAAAAAAAAAAATTAAAGACTTTATTTTTGTTGTCCTTACGGAAGCCGTTAAAAATCGATTAGTTTACAACATATTTAAAGCAAAGTAAATGGCAGTAGCTTTCGGAATGTTGAGTTTATAGATGAAAAACCGACAAGAAACTCGATAATGTCCCTTAAATAAATATCCAACGACATCACATACATTGATCTGACTCCGAGGTAAGTAGCTTAAGTACTTTTATTACGGATATCAGAATCAACAGTGGTATTACGAATATATACTTAAATATTGGATATTATCACCCAGACACAGAACTAACACAAGTATTCATTATACGAATGTTTATCCTGCGTGGGGATCGAACCCACAAATCTTGGCACGTGGGACAGGGTCACTACCAAATGCGCCATCGAGCCAGTCAGTCTTGTTTAAACACTTCAAAACCATACCAATGATGTTCTTCGGAAGTCAAAATTCTAGTACTTGAGGTCTGGAAAGGCAATATATGGAACGCTAGACATTTAAGGAGAGGCGTCGAATGCTTAAACCTGACCTTTTTGTTAAGTCAATCGTTGAATATTACCTAGGACACCTTACACAGCGTCCTTTTACAACATGCTAGGCATAACAGCTCTCTTGACAACCCTCTTAGCTCTCAGAAGTTCTAACTGATACGAGTTCTAAGGGGTTGTCAAAAGGCGCCTATTAATCGCCCTAGGCGACGGTACAAGCAAACCCGGCCCTGTACTCCGCTCTACGCTTTCATAACTCTTAAGAAAACACAGTTGAGAAATAACCGATTAATTTCCAGCGCTTGAAGTGTTTAAGCATTTTTAACGCGTCAGAGGTTTTCAGAAAAACCGATCTGGGTACCGTTTCTTACGACTTTGGTTTGGAAATGATAAAATTAAAGTGGCGTAAAGTCTTTTAGTAGATTAATTGGTGACTATTGGGAATTTGCGAGACCTTTTTTTGAAAATATTGCAGCAGAAATTGATCTTGCAGTTTTCTGAAAAAGAAATCTGTGTTTCATATTTTTGTTTGGAAACGGCTGAATTGGAATGATGATTATATTATTGTTGCTATTGGAAATGTCTGAGACTTTTTTTTTAAAGTATAGCAATGGTCCATGTTAGTCTGGGACTTAAAAATAATGTGCCAACTGTGTTCCTTGCCTAGCATGTAGTACCTAGTAAAAAGCGACTAATGGTATATCAGGCTTTGGGTATGTGACAGCGTGAGCGATGGTCAGCTACTAATTTTTCACAATGTTCCATCTAACTTAAAGCCCAGTTTTTTCTGGTTGAATGTGGTTAAGGGGACTAGCTAGCCCCTCTGACTTTGCCTACCCCTTCGGGGATTACGGGTGTGATAATATGTTTCTCATGGCAACGGTAGTCGATGTTACAACAAGGTGTTGCGTTAAAAAAAAATATTTATAAAATGTCGCCTTAGTTAAACGAAAAATTTAAATCGTTTTTTTTTTATATTTCAAACTGTTTCTTTCTTAAACACCTTTTTAAGAGAATTATGACAGTTACAAGAAAATACGGTATTAGCTTGTATTAAAATGATTAAGAATTTTGAAGAGGCGAGTGAGGTGTGTAAGGATCGTGCCATATGGCGTTCGGTTCTCTCTGCCTACCCCGCTAAGTGGCGGAAAGTTTAGTTAGTTACAAAAAAAATTTTTTTTAACAATTATTATAAATTAAATTAAATGTGTAATATCGAAATTACAGTTATGTGCCATTTGTTTTGGATTTTCATAGTATTTATCTGTCTGTACCGCTTAATTTCTAAAAGTCCTAACTAATTCTAACGGGATTTTCACAGACCGATGGTTAATTTTATAAGGAATAATAAAATAATAACATCAACTAGATTTTCTTAAAAAACTTGTCTAAAGTTTGCTTCAAAAATGTATAAGTACACTTAATATCAACGCAAAACGGTTGCCGCTAGTATATATAATGTATATATTAATATAGTAAGTATAGTAATATATAATGTATATATTAATATAGTAAGAGCATTATATAATCGATTATTAAAATAGATATTTGAAAGTTAACGCAAAGGTAATCTTGTGAAAACACTTCTTCTATGTGCTAATGACCGCTCATAGTTCGGTATTACGGTAAATATATATTATCTGACTAATATATACTTAATTGACACTTTATATAATCCGTAAGCTGGTAAATGGTTGTTCCTGTCACTCCGTTTATCTAATTTCCAACGTGCTTTCACTATAATATCCCCTATATATACGAATATATAGTACCCATGTATTGTATATTATATAACTAATATAAGCTATTACAATTTATATATATGCAAAACACTGCATTAAGCCCAGCGGTAGCTATAAACATGGGCGTTCTCAAGGGGGACAGAAAAGCCTCCCCCCCCCCCCCCCCCAAACCTCATCTGCCAAAATCTATTAGTTCATACTAAACTGTCAATAATATTGTATTTATATTTATATTAAGTCGAATTACTGTTGTGATTGTGATTTTGTTATACTAGGTTAAGTATTGCACCAAATAAATTGTGTTTTCTTTCTTTCTTTATTTTTATAGTCCCCCTCTAGACCAAAAAACATTGTATTGCGTCCCCCCCTGAATCAATAGCCCATGGCTATAATGTTAGTGATATATGCTTACAAGTGGTATGTATATATAATTACTTTAAGCCTTTATATTATTTTTGGTAATTTTTGCCAGCTGTAATAAAATTAGAACCATATAGTAAATTTTAATTATCTACAGTTTCAGCTTGCATTGTAAAAATTATAGGAATAAGTAATTAGTTTAAACCATATCATACAGTCGAATATTTGTATAATATATATACCATGGTTTCTATGATAGTACATATACTAAAAAATATACCTTAGAAATTAAATTACAAAAGGAATTTTTAAACATTTAAATGTTATTTGTCAATAGTCAAATTATATAATTATACCAAAATTTAGATAAATTGTATTTTTATGCATTATACATTTAATAAAATATATATTTAAATTCATATATATTAAAAAACTATATTCAAAAAGAGGTATGATTTTAATAAGCAGTTTAATCAAAAATCAATGTTAAAAGCCAATGTCTCCACTTTACAACAATATAACAGAAATACATAACCTGATACATTTTTATTAAACGAAATCAAAACATCTTGACAATAATTACAGTGAATTATTTTACAAAGCTGTCAAATATCGTAATATTATATTGTATTTAAACAAAGTTATTTTAAGATTTTGCGAAACCTCTCACCAACTAATTTAACTCAGTATTCTAAGGAAATAATTTTAAAGATTTACAAAAATTTACATTTTTTTTACATTCAAAAATTTTAACAGCTTTGTTGTTTTGTATAAAAAGTAAAATTTTTTGCTCTTTTTCTCAAATCCTTTAATACGGCTCCTCAGAATAATTAGTTAAATCAGTAGATAAAAGATTTCGCAACTAAAAATAACCTTGTACTCAATATGATATAACAAACGCCATTTTAGCAAATACCACACAATTAAATACCACACCAAGTGGCAACCAATTCTCGAATCACACAAAACACAAACTCTAACATAACCTCTTACAAGAATATGAATCGAAAAGACTTCTTTAGTTAACAAACCTATGAAATTTGAACTATTATTTTCACTGCGTTGAATAGGGTAAAGGCACCAGTGGCCAGCCAGGCACCAGTGTTCAGCCTTTTGCATCGTTTATTGGCCATAAATATCGCTAGAATCAAAATAAAGAAATGACGTACGCTTAAATAGAAGCTCTGGTTCCTCCTTTGTAAATATGTCACGCGACAGGAGCGGCAGGGGATCAGGGGGGTGAAATAAACTCATTTATACAGGTGCTGTCCACCGACAAAAGCAGTTGTGTCATATCCGCCATATTTTTTATTACACGGGGTGTTCTCTTTACAGGTAAGAAAAATCATATTTTAGTATGATATGTGATTATGTTTTATACATGGTAGGTTTATACATTAGTTCATGTATTAAATTATATTAAATTTAAATAAAAATTTTGCTTTTTTACGTATAAATTGAGGTGGCTGAGCACTGGCTACCACTTTTTTACATAAGATCCAATAGACAGCCCCCGGGGCTGATCACTGGGTTTTTCGATATTTTTTTTAAATTATAAGAAAACCGACCGTTAGAACCGTTAACTTTAAATTTACAAATTTAGTTAGGCAAGTCTGGTCCTAATGGTCAAAAAACCCAGTGGTCAGCCGCATTTTAAATTATTTTTTCACGCGGCTGATCACTGGGTGTAGACGATCCAGTATTCAGCCGCTATCTTATTCATTTATTTTTAAGGACGAATGTGGGTATTTGTATAAGGATTTATATAAGCAAAACTTAAGCTTTACCTACTTTTCAACTGACTTCAATAAAGGATGAGGTTCTCAATTCGACCGTATATATTTTTATAGTTATAAAATGTGTATTTCTATTAAATGATGGATTTGATAGTTAATTCTTTATTCAGCCAAAAATCCCGCTAAGCCAAGTGTAGGTATCCTCCAGAGATACTCTCTTCTGCCATATGAAAGGAATACCGATAAGGGAACTAGTAGAACTTTTAGAGTTCCTCGAGGCACACTGCAAGCTCGCCTTCATTTACGTGTCCCAAAAGGTCCAAGAAACATGGGTCCAGATATCCTTTTAAATAAACCAGAACATTTTTCAATACAAACGGCTAAAGAAATTCCTAAAGGACGAGCAGTAACAGAGGAGTATATAAGAAAATGGTTTCAAAAATTGAAACACTTTTTAAAAACACGACAAGCTGGATATACTTGCTAGATGATCCTAGGAGAATTTTTAATGGTGATGAAACTAGTTTCATGATTTGTCCTGAAAACTGGAAAAATAATTGCTCCTAGAGGCTGCAAAAATATTTAACAGATTGTCCAAGTTATTGAAAAGGAAACAATTACGACTTTAGCGGTTTTCTCAGCAGATGGAGATTTTTATTACGTGCAATATTTTTTATTGTGCTTTGAGAATTGTTGCTATATAAATATGAAAACAATATCGCTGATTTTGATATAATATTGCTCATTTTCTTCTCATTATTTGTAATACTGACAAGGGCTGAGCACTGGGTTCATCGGGGCTGTTTATTGGTTTTTAGAGGCTGTCCACTGGGACAAAGTGACATTTTTTGTTTAAACTTAATTATATATTTTATTAAAATAATTATTGTTTTCGACATATATTGTCTAAAAACTATAATAAACAACGAATCCAATCATGTTGTACGTGTTATTATTCGAGGAATACTCTAGAAATGTCATCTGTTCAAACTTCAAAAAGCCGTTATGAGGCTGACCACTGGTGCCTTTACCCTACCGAGTATACTTTCCTATCGGCGTGTGCGCACAGACTGAGTACGGCTTGAGTGGGGAGGTAGGGGGTACGCGTTTTAGTAAAGAAAAGAGGGACAATGTATATTCAGTATTGGCGGAAGTGTTAATAAATTCGTGTTATTTAAAAATGATTGTAATATAATTAGTTAAGTATTTTTGTTACAAAAAAAAATCAAATCGAGACTTTATTAGCGTTTATTGTGTGGAATGAGATCTGTTATATACTTAATTGTACTAGCAATATCCATTAACCTTTAATTTTCTCTCTTTTAAGTATACATTTCACAGGAAAATGTGTCTTATAACCGTCTCCAGTGTTTCATCTATCTTCACATAAAAAAATATCAAAATTGGTGCAATAGTTAAGGCGTTATAGTGTTACAAACAAATCAAATTGGTATTAAATAGGTAATATTAGATAAAATACGTGAGGGCTGTGAATAAATATTTATTGTATTGCAAAAATGTTCTCATCATGTTGACTTTTATATGTCAAAACTTAAAAGTTTTGTAAGATCACTTAAGTTATTGAAAATCCTCGTTTTCTTAAATTTTTTTGTTTAACGACCAACGTTTACGACTATAACTTAACAAAGTGTTTTTTTATAGCTTACTTGCATGGTTAGTGGTCGTAAAATATCACATAAAAAGTCATGGCCAATGTTTGAGGTAGCAATTGCTATATTTTTGTACTTTACCATATACTGTATCTTGCCTAGCATGTCGTAAAGGCGGCTAATAGTATATCGGGTTTTGGGTATGTGATTGTGTAGGCGACGAGCGAGCCACTTGTAACCACTTTTTCACAATTTTTCATATAACAGTTGTAAATGTGGTTTATAGAGCTTGCTGCTTGTTAAACTCTGCTTACCCCTTAGGGGATAGCAAGCGTGACAATATATATGTACATATGTAGTTATGTAACTATGTTATAAATAAACAATCATTAGAATTCTAAGTATTTTCATCTTAGAAGCGTTATATTTCGTTTCTAGTCGGGTCCGCTTGGACCATGGTCGTGGACCCTCCGTGTTCCAGGGGTTTAGTGGGTCGGCCCCCTGGGGGAGAGCCCCACATAATCACTCCTCTCCCCCAGTTGGAGTGGTATGCGTAAGGCATTTCCCAGGATAAAAAAAATGGTCGTGAATTTAGCGAGTTTAGTTACCTTTGTAACACTTAACAGATAAGACTGAACAGATTGAAACAAGTTTAGCCATCTATATGACAATGTCAATAGCGGGTTCTAAAGTTCGGTGCTCCCTGCCGACCCCGCTAGGGAAGTTAGTTAGCTAGTTAAAGTCAGTATATACCATGATAAATGATACGATTTTTTTAATAGGGAATTTTCAGGATATTTTTTTTTACATAATTTTTTGATTTTAAATATTTATCTTTGACTTTTGTAAAATGTTCTCTTTTTATATACAATTTCTCTCTCTCTCTTTTTATATACAATTTCTCTCTCTCTCTTTTTATATACAGTTTTGTACAAACTTTCGAGTCACATTATGATTATAGAATCACTACTGAACAATACTAAACGCGATATGCGTTACCTAGTACATGAGTACTTACAGTTTGACTTTTCGGACTCGTATTCTCTTTTTCATAAACGACAGAGTCTTGATTTTAGCTTGTTATTTATACAACTATGTAGAAGAAGCGAAATGGGCATGTCAGGATCGTAGCAAATGAAAGGGCGTGATCTCTGCCTACCCCCATGGGGAAAAGGCGTGACATTATGTATGTATTTACGAAAAAGTAAAATTTTCTTTTTTGTTGATTATTTAGGGGCTATTAAAAGAATCTTCGATGGAAGTATTTCAACCAGTTAGCATAAATATAATAAATAAATATATAAAACCTGCAGCAAGTTGATCCATAAATGACTCGAGCACCTGTTGGTCGCCCTAGCGCGTCGCGTGTCGTACGCCCGCGCAGCTAGCGCATTATAGCGAGCGGCTTATAGATCTACGTGATACCTGCCAGCTTGCTCATGCGCTGTGGCAACTTGTGTGAAATTCCGTCTGTTATGGAGACTATAGTCACCTGTGGGAACTTTATATTGTTTACGGGATAAATTGTATTTTACGGTTAATTTTTTTTTACCTCATAGCTCTACAAGAGGCTCACACTAAAACATGGTTCAAAGTTAATTATGATTCATACGCCTTCGTATAAATTATATTGAAAAGAGTTAACTACCGAGTTTCTTGCCGGATTCTTCTCGGTAGATACATCATTCCGAACCGGTGGTAGAATCATATAGCTGTGGTTTTACCTGTATTTGACGATTTATAAGTGTTACCTTGAAACCTATATAAATAAAGAATATTTTGACTTTGAGCTAATATTTTTTTACTAGCAGTAGGAACTGCTGGGAAAAGGATTCTTCTTGTGGCGGCCATTCTTCTCTATTCTGTGCCACTTCTTCCCACTTGAGCAAGTTCAAGTCTCTGACCACTCGATCAAGTACAAGCTTAGTTTGAGACTAGGGAATTGGTGTGACAGTCTGGAGAATTTATTAAAATTAAATTTATTATCTATCTAATATTATAATAAATCTGTAGAGGTCAATTCTGTACATGAAATATATTTTCAAAATAACTATCAGGGGGTGATTAGTGATCGATACTGATGCCAAAAATGCAATCAGTAAAATTTTTGTCTGTCTGTCTGTCTGTATTTTCCTTATAGAAACAAAAACTACTCGACGGATTTTAACGAAACTTGGTACAATTATTCTTCATACTCCTGGGCAGGTTAAAGTATACTTTTCATCACGCTACAATCAATAGGAGTAGAGTAGTGAAGGGAAATGTTGGGAAAATGGGAGAAGTTACTCCATTTTTTAAGCTTCCGTCGCGTGTGCAGCCTTAATGGTTAAAGTTACATAGAAATCATGTATGACGGAAATAGTCTTTATAATATTAACCATAGACGCGGGTGACACCGCTGGCACAGCTAGTTATTAAATATATTACTGATGGAAAGCTACTTTATCAGCGAGTAACATAGGCTATATTTCATTACCGTATTCCTACGGGAATGGAAACTATGTGGGTCAAACTGCGGGGTACTGGTAGTCGTTTATAATTGGCTATTTCGACCCACAGCAAACCCTACACCAAATACACCATTAGTCATCTTTTACGATATGCACACACACACAACATCACGCCCATAATCCCCGAAGGGGTAGGCAGAGTCAAAGGGGCAGCAGGCCCCTTTAACCACATTCAGCCAAAAACAAAACTGGGCTGAGTTCGATGGAAAATTGCGAAAAGTAGTGACAAGTGGCTAGCTCGTCGCCTACATATTTACATACCCTAAACCCCATATACTATTAGTCGCCTTTTACGACATGCTAAGCAAGAAACACAGTTGGCACATTCTTTTCGACAAACACGGGACAACGGGGAATGTGTATGTGTTGATATGTATAATGTATGTATATAGGTATTCTGGCATCCATTACTAGTAAATAACTAATAATGATTGTCCACAATCGTCCTAGGAAAGTAACGAATGTTCTAATCGCGTGACGCACAAGTAGAGCGTGTCTCGATACAAGAGAAAATCGATTCATTATTCGAGTACTCGATTGTCAACTCGATTATGCATGCGTTTGTTTGTTGATTTTCTTTTATAATTAATTGCGTAGGGTTGATGTAACGTTTTGATAAATGTTTTATTTTGGAATATTGACAGTTGAATATATGTTTTTATTCGTCATAAATTTGGTATGTGATAAACACGCCTGGCGTGTTAAGTGGTATTATTGTCAACATTGCTAAAATAACTTCATAATTTATAATAATATAAGTGAGTCGAATATTTTTGTGACTATTAGCAATCTATATTATCCAATTGTAATATGGCCAACTTTTTTACCCCTATAGTTAAAGTAAATTAATAAATACTCCTGACTGACACACCAATCCCTAGTCCCAAACTAAGCTTATGCTTGTTCTATGGATACTAGGTGAACGGATAGACATACTTAAATACGTTTATAAACATCCATGAATCGAATACAAATATCTATGTTCATCACACGAAACATTTTGCCTTAGCGGGATTTGAACCAGTAACCCAAGGTTTCGTGACCAAGGTCTTTGACCATTCAACCAACGATTTTTGCGGAAAGTTTTATTTTGTAGTTATGGAAAAATGATGCTGTGTATCTATTAATAAATTCTGTAGTAACTGTTGTTCCTATGTTGGTCTGGGACTTAAAAAGAATGTGCCAACTGTGTTCCTTGCCTAGCATGTCGTAAAAGGCGACTAATGGTATATGGGGTTTGATTGTGTAAGCGACAAGCTAGGTACTTGTCAATATGTTTTCACAATTTTCCATCTAACCCTGCCCAGTTTTATTTTTACCTCTTCAGAGATTATGGATGTGATGTTATGTTATGTTATGTTTGTAACAACTGCAATAATCATAAAACCTTGATAATGCCAAAAACACAGTTTTTTTCTAATATGTTTGCCGAGGACTTGAAATATATTTGACATTGATAAAATTTTAAAACTCACTCGTGCTTATCTAGAGCTATTTATTATTTAAATTAATTACACACATGTCATCAATCCGCAATCCCCTTAGGGGTAGGCTGAGTCCAAGGAGTATTACATATGATTAAATGAACAATGGATGTGTAATCATTATATAATTTGCCTGATTGTCCTTATAAAGACTACGAAGGTCAGACAGTCACTTCAAAGTAATTACAGACTCGCTAAATGAAATTCAAATTCAAAATATCTTTTTTTATATAGGCTTCAAGAAAGCACTTATAAATAGTCAATATACAAAAACAAAAATGATGACTGGCCCGTTGGTCGAGTAGTCACAGACCCTGGCCACGAAACCGAAGGTCACGGGTTCGAATTCCGCTAGGGGCAAATGTTTCGTGTGATGAACATGGATATTTGTACTCCAGTCATGCATGTTTATAAACGTATTTAAGTATGTCTATCCGTTCATCTAGTATCCCATAGTACGAGCATAAGCTTAGTTTAGAACTACGGAATTGGTGTGTCAGTCTGGAGAATTTATAGTAGTAGTATTATTTATTTGTTTTTGTTTAATAATATTGAACAAAAACAAATAAATAATACTACTACCGGTTCGAATGGTAGATTCTATCGAGAAGAAACCGGTAAGAACCTCTATAGTTACTCTTTTAAATGTCACTTATACAATTATGTAAACTTAATTAATCCTCACTTAGACTAGTTATCAATGCAGATGAACACTTCATTATGAAGTTAACCATAAATCCTTGTCATTGAGGATTCGATCCAGAATCATGGTCTAAGCGGACCCCAGCTATGAAGTATACACCTACAAATGTAAATTTGAGGGAAAGTCTAACTAACTAAACTTCACGCCACTTCCCTAGCGGGGTAGGCAGAGAGAACCGAACGCCATATGGCACGATCCTTACACACCTCACTTTGAATTTTAATTTTTTTTCTTATATGAATCTTAAAAATATATTTTATTTGAGTATTTATTGGCTGTTATATATTTCCTGCTTACATTTCAAGTTCCGATTATTATAAATTTCCTACTGTTATATATAATAACTTATTATATAACTATACAAAATATATATGTAGCAAATGAATGAATATAAAGATCCGAAACCAATAAACACTGGTAAATGTAATTATATTTTATTTTGAAACAAATCCGGAACTTATTGGTAAGTTATGAAATACGAAACTTAAGTTGAAGTTACATAATTACCTCCGTATAAATATCCCTCTAAAAAATAATGTTTAGTATATAAACAGTTAAGAAGTCTAAATAGAATAATGTTAATAGAGTTCACAATTTCTAAACAATTTCAGATGGTCACCCATCCAAGTTCCGCTAAGCATCAGTGTCGCTTGACTTTTACCTTGCTCCTCAATTACGCTCGATTTCCCACTAATTGTATAATGCATACTTGGATTGCGAGATTCTGTAGACCGTAAATTTTCTACGGAACTCTGTTGAGGAAGACCGATGGAGGAAGGAAATGTATGGCACGAAAATGAAATACACGCGAGGCGTGTTGTTCATTTTAATTAGGCCAAGTTTTGATTGACGAGTATTTTTTAATTGACACATTTATATAATAATATCATGTAATAATAAATACTAGACTACATCACATACATTGATCTGACTCCGAGGTAAGTAGCTTAAGCACTTGTATTATGGATATCAGAATCAACAGTGGTATTACAAATATATACTTAAATATTGTATATTAAAACCCAGACACTGACAAATACAAGTATTCATCACACGAATGTTTGTCCTAGGTGGGGCTTGAAGGCACAACTCTTGGCGCATGGGGCAGGGTCACTACCGAATGAGCCATCGAGCTAGTCAAGTATAATATATAATACCTACTTTTTATGCCATACATAAATCACGCCCGTAATCCCCGAGTGCAATGAGGCACAAGTCTATTTTTTAAACCATTGCAATAAACAGCAAATTTAAAATACTTGTAGCATTATTCTATTTATGTAAACAGAGACAACATTTCAAAATGGACTCCAGTCGAGTGTAAAGAATACAATGAATTTTTACTAAGCATTAAGTTTTAAAATAAGGCAGTTAAAGTATAATTAGAGGCTATAAATTCTTTTACAACTTAAACTTAATTACTTATTATAAGTTCAATAACCTTGTAGTATTACTGTAGAGTATGAAACCATCCATCCTAATAGCTATTTGCTATTCATTGCAAGTTTAATTAGGTAATATTCGTCATAGTAATGTGTTAGTGACAATAATTATATACACACTGACATTACGCTGACTTTCTAGTGCAATAGAGAGAGAATGGTGTGGGTCTTTCTTGCAAACGAGACTAGTTTTTGCCCGCTGGTTTGCTCATAAGGATATCTAGCTGCTGCTATGTAGAATTTAAGAAAATATAAATAAATAAATATAATAAATACAGATAAAGTAGTTTTCCATTGATGAAAGAAGTTTTCAAATCGGTCCAGTAATTTCTGAACTTATTTAATGCAAACATGCAATCAAATATTTCTATCTATTTTAATTTAATAATATTCTACATACATACATACATAACATCACGCCCATAAGCCCTGAAGGGGTAAGCAGAGTCAAAGGGGCAGCATGCCCCTTCAACCACATTCAGCCAAAAATAAACCCGGGCTGGGTTAGATGGACAATTGTGAAAAAGCAGTGACAAGCGGCTAACCTGTCGCCTACACAATCACACACCCAAAACCCGATATACCATTAGTCGCCTTTTACGACATGCTAGGCAAGAACCACAGTTGGCACATTCTTTTTAAGTCCCAGACCAACATGGGACAGTTTTAATAATATTACTAACTAAGTATGATACTGATTTACAGTGGTACTCGTTCAAATTTAAACTTACACTCCTAGCGTGTAAGACGTATTTAACAACTAAGTATGTGATATAAACCTTTATACAGTATACTTGCACCTAAGTAGGTGAGTGAGAAAAAAAGTGCAACCGTCTGGGCCGAAACGTCTACTCATATTTCAACAACAGCCCGAGGCTGAGCCGGTTTCGACGGACGTACAGACAGACAGTTGTAATAAGTCGCGGTTGGTGTGCGAAATCGTTCATATCGTATTTTAGGCGGATTTCATAAATGTTTGAAAGAATTTAAATTGTTTGAGAAATCTCGTTATTTATTTGCATATAGCAGCGCATCGTGGTTACACCCGCGAAGTTTCCGTTCCCGTAGGAATACGGGGATAAAATATAGCCTATGTTACTGGCTGGTAAAGTAGCTTTTCATTGGTGAAAGAATTTTTAAATCGGTCCAGTAGTTTTTGAGTATATTGAATACAAACAAACAAACAATAAAATATTTCCTGTTTATAATTTATTAGTATAGACTAGCTGGCCCCGCTAACTTTAGCAAATTTGCTAAGCAAGCAAAACAGGGAACTTTCTTGGAAAAAAATATATAATATATAAGCCATAAGTTTGAGAAACCCTAGTCGGTCAGTTAGATCAGGGTTTCTTAAACTTATGGCTCCACGCCCCACTTTTAAAGTCTCAAGAGGACGGCGAACTCCTAGGCTCCCCCTTCCCCTCAGAATAGGTTCAGATCAGACAGAAAGTTCAGTAGCGCGCCCAACAAGCGAGTCGCACGGGTCACTCGTTCATCTTCCATTAGGTAAATCTTCCCGCGAGCCCCCTATGATCTAATGGCGAACCCATAGGGGTTCGTACCCCCCTTTTTATTATCAAAAAATATTGGTATTTTTGCTTCGACAAAATACTCCAAAATTTACGAATATACAGCACATCATCGTTCTGGAGTGGGGCACTTTGATATCACGCCAACATTTTAAGGGCTAAGTGATGTCACGTGAAATTTACTGCGCATTTGTATACCACTTGCAATCATCATCCTCTTGCCCTTCTCCCAGTCCATCTGGGGTCGGCGCAGCATATCTTCATTTTCCATACGTCCCGGTCAGCCGTCATCAAGCTATCCACTCCCATTTCTCTCATATCATCTTTCACACAATCCATCCATCTCTTATTTGGCCTTCCTCTTCCTCTCCATCCACTAACATTCAATGTGTGCTCTTAAACCACGTTATTTTGTAGACCAGATATTACCACATTATGCAAATAATTATTTCTTTCCTTATTTACTGAATTTCTGGACAAAAGAAATGCTCATGCAATATTATTTTGTAATCTCACTGATGGACTAAAAAAAACATTTGTCCGGTAACTTTTAAGTCGGCCACTGAAATGTCAAGTCGAATTGGCCTTTCGCACAAAATACCTACTTGCAGAATTAGTCACAACATAGACTCTTGCGCAAAAAAAGATACTAAACGTCGCTGTCAATTGTGTAATGGCTCGGTTAGTGTTAGATAACTGTGATAGCTTAGATCTGCTGTGTGATAAGCTGAGGTTTTTTAATAGTTAAGCAACGCAGCGCTTGGCGGTAGTATGATGGGTGACCGCGCCTGGCTGTATACAAGATGCATTGGATACCGCTCTTCCCCAGCTAAGTCAAGTCAAAGTCAAAAATAGTCAATAATGCGAAAAAAATCCATAATTTTATTAAATTAAACAGATCGTAGGGTTTGCCGCCCTGCGAATCCTGCGATTAATCATACCTATTCAATTAATTTATTTCAAGTCTACGTCTTATACTTTGAGTAATTAGGTGCGCCCCTAAGTAGTATAAGCCTAGAGCCCCTTAAACTCACGGTCCGGCCCTGCCTCTCTTTTTTTTTTTTTTTTTTTTTTTTTGTACGTGAGGTATGCATTTACGCACCATCCAAGTAGGCCTGAGTAAGGGTCTACAAGGGCTGTGTCGGGCTCGGAACTCGGCTGGCAGCACCAGTTCCCCTACCGACTAAACCTCACGGCTGCCATTCTTCGGGCGCTAACGCAAAACTATCGGGATCCCCACTGACGGGATTCTCTCGAAAAGTCTACGCAGCGCGCGCTGCCGCCTTGCGGCCCATCTCGGGAAGAGTGGAATTCTCGACCCAGACACCTTTGGTGTTTGCGACAACACAGGCAGCAGTGTACCCTATCCATAACGGACTGGGTGTTACACTCGAGCTGTCGCCTTCTCCGGGGCCGATTGAAAGCGAGAAGGCTCCCCCGCAAGCTTCCACGACCCCAAAGGCCCTTTTAGTCGCCTCCTACGACAGGCAGGGATACCTCAGGAGTATTCGTCGCCCCCCCTGCAGGGCGCGGCCCTGCCTCTCTCATTTAAGCTAAACAAACAACAATTAATTAAGCCAACCATTATGGACTATCCTTCCAACGGAATCTGGTTTTCGCCAATAATTTCACTTTTATTAGTGTTATGATTCTACGGAAGTTGCCTCGAGGCTATAAATCTGCTTCGCCGATCATCGAACCTGTGAGGTTTCGTCATAACCTAGTTAATAAATCACACGCAACCAGAAGGAAAATATAAAACATGCGTTATCTATACTTATAATAAATCTGTAGAGAGGTCAATTCTGTACATGAAATATATTTTCAAAATAATTATCAGGGGGTGATTAATGATCGATACTGATGCCAAAAATGCAATCAGTAAAATTTTTGTCTGTCTGTCTGTCTGTATGTTCCTTATAGAAACAAAAACTACTCGACGGATTTTAACGAAACTTGGTACAATTATTCTTCATATTTAAATATTTTTTTACCCCTTCGACTCTGTCTACCCCTTCGGGGATTATGGGCGTGATGTTATGTATGTATGTATTTAAAAAATGCTCTTTTGATAATGAAATTACTTAGTATTTTATACATTTTCCATGTTGGTCTGGGACTTAAAAAGAATGTGCCAACTGTGGTTCTGGCCTTGTCGTAAAAGACGACTATGGTATATCGAGTTTCGGGTGTGTGATTGTGTAGGCGACGAGCTAGCCACTTGTTACTACTTTTTCACAATTTTCCATCTAACCCAGCCCAGTTTTTGGCTGAATGTGGTTAAAGGGGCCAGCTGTCCCTTTCACTCTGCCTACCCCTTCGGGGTTTATTGGCGTGATATTATGTTATGTGTTCCAGTATTATTTTTTTTATATTTATTTATTAAAAAATTACATACACATACGTATATACATAACATCACGCCCGTAATCCCCAAAGGAGGAGGCAGAGTCAAAGGGACAGCAAGCCCCTTTAACCACATTCAGCCAAATGCAAAATAAAACTGCGCTTGCACATTCCATGGTCCGCTTAGACCAGGATTTAGCGAGTCAGGTTTGACATTGAAACGACTGCCGATTTGACCTTCGTAACCCTAAGATAGGGTAACCAGAAATTTTTGAATCATGGTTACAATACCAAAGTTGTTTGAATTTGCAGGTTTCATCGCGATGTTTTCCCTCACCGCCTAGCTAGTGGTATAAATACGTACATAGATTTGAAAAATCCAGTCGTGCTCGGGTTTGGACCCGCACACCTCGGTTATGAGGTGCATGTCCTTCTACCACGTCTCCATTATTAAATAACAATGACGTCACATATCACTGGTCTATATAACTTAAGTAAGTATTCAGTTCTCGCGCTGTTACCAGTAGAAACCCAATCGATTCGCACCACGCGTCGCGCTACAGTTTTGCGTAAGAGTGAAAGTCGACGATTTTCGGTAAATCGTCGTGTTATAAGGCTGTCTTTGTAATTAGAAGGCTTTATTAAGTTTTCACACGGTTAAGTAGATGTTTAACAGCCGATTATTTTTTGGAATGTCCTGGATTAACTATACCGTAGTCCAGCTATACTCAATGTGTGTTCCGCGGAACCCTGGGGTTCCGTGAAGTCTTTCTGGGGGTTCCACGAAAATTGGTACTGATCATAAATATCATAACTCCTGGGGGAAAATCCGTTAAATGTCGATTATTACAACTGTTCTAGGGTCCCGTCAAATACTCCGCTTCCTAAAAGGGTTCCATAGCATAAAAAGTTTGAGAAGCACTGCCGTAGTCTATACAACAGTTTATATACACCACGGAAAATACGAAACCTGAAAATTGTCGATGAACGATAATAGAATCGCTTGTAATGCCATGTAGCTTAATACTATGTTATATTTGGACTAAATTATATTAATTCGGGACTAAACGACCTTGCGGCCTTATGACAAACAATGCGCATGCGCGATACAGTTTTTAAAGGGGTGTAACATTTTATGGTTCTGTAAAAATAAATTTATCAAAATATTACGTGGTAAAAAACTAATGCAATCGATTCTGAACAAACTGTTATCAAGTTCCGTATATACTAAAAATAGTGAAGCATTTTTTTTTTTTTTTTTAATTCACATAAGTACATTGATCTGACTCCGAGGTAAGTAGCTTAAGCACTTGTGTTACGGATATCAGAATCAACAGTGGTACCTATTACAAATATATACTTAAATATTGGACAAGTAATATCTAATTAACACCTGGATATTAATTTTAATGCGCTGTAATCTCCATAGGGGTAGGCAGAGACCAAATAACAAGTCACTTTAATTATTTAATCGAATTTTTTTATTAAATTTCGCTAAGTGGAAAATTTTAAAGTATGTACTGACAATTGTCAAGCTAATTATGTACCATCACACTATATATCTACCCAGTACACCATTAGTCGCCTTTTACTACATGCTAAGTATAGAAGACAATAGGCTAGATGACTAAAAAAATCTGTTTAGTCCGTCAGTTAAATTATAAAAAAAAATTGAACACGTATTTTTTTATTTAATTGTCAAGCAAACATTGACGAAGATACAATGCATTCAAGTTGCGCGTGGCACATACGTAAGATTTTTGCTTTATAAATAGTGACGTCGCAAGCCCCCACTCCAAAACTTTGATGCTCTTTATCTTTGTGATTTTTTGTTAATTTGATAAAGCGAAAAATATGAGTCTAGTGTTTTTGTATAATCTAACTGACTGACTGAATTATAGTTTTTTAATGCAGTCATCATCACTATTGGCACATAGGTACTTTTAAATCTCAAATCACGGGACAAAATAATTTGATTGCTAATTCGTTTCCCAGCCTAAACAAATTCGTTCTACTATCGCAATATTATACTACTTACAGGCGTTAATTAAAACGTGACAACATTAAAGTTGATGCAATCGCAAGCGCAGTTAATAGCCTTAATATCAATAATACAAGTTTAACTTGACGCTTAGGGATTACTAATTATATAAAACTGGTTATATTAGGCTTTTTCTTATGAAATCGAAATAACTATGTTTTAATATACAAGTAGAGGACATATAAATAAATAAATAAATATCCGACTACATCACATACATTGATCTGACTCCGAGATAAGTAGCTTAAGCACTTGTGTTACGGATATCAGAAACAACAGTGCTATTACAAATATATACTTAAATCTATTTAAGTAAGTAAAAATGTAAGAGTCTGTTTGTAAGGTAAAAAAAAAGGATTTTTTCATGCTTATACAGTTGCTTGTACGATGCCTATGCCTAAAAACCAATTTAATATTTTTTTCTTTATCTGTCTGTTCCAAGTCATCTTTAATTCGGCTTGACCGATTTTGTTAATATTTTACCACCAGGTAGCTCAGGTATTCAGCAAGAAATGACACTGGGCTGGGTTAGATGGAAAATTGTAAAAAAGGAGTGACAATTGGCTAGCTCGTAGCCTACACAATCACATACCCAAAACCCGATATATCATTAGTCGCCTTTTACGACATTCTAGGCAAGTAACACATTTTTTTTTTTTAAATCCCAGTCTAACATGATAATCATATGTACTAGAATTAAGGTTATATACCACAAGTGTCTGGCGAATAAAACTATACTTAGAGCATACTTAGTCGTAACTTGAAGTTATGACCATTGGAACATCTTAAACGCAAGTAAGACTTTCTGTCCGTTCCAAAGACTGCCCTCGTTAAGCACAAGAACAATGTTAAATAACTTAAGTTTAAATTAATTCTAAATTTAGAGTTATGTAAGTAAGACATAACTTAATTGTTTTGGATGATGTAACGGTTTTGGGGTAAATATTAGTGTGAATATACTCGGAATCTGGTTGAGATATTTTTGTATGCAAGGTCATTTGTATAAACCAGCCCAGTTTTAATTTATGCTGGATGTGATTAAGGTGTCAGCTGCCCTTTGACTCTGCCTACCCCTTCGGGGATTATGGGCGTGATGTTATGTCTTTTATTGGTATGAGATGTAAAAGTGCCAACTGTGTTAGTTGCCTAGCATGTCGTTAAAGGCGACTAATGGTATATCGGGTTGGCTATGTGATTGTGTAGGCGACGAGCTAGCCACTTGTCACTACATTTTCACAATTTACCATCTAACCCAACAGTTTTATTTTAGCTTGGACTTTAAAAACAGACATCATTCATCATCATCATCCTAGCGTCATGTCCCGTGCTCAGACGGGGTCCGCTTAGACCATGATCCAGGATTTAGCGAGTCTGGTAATTACATTAAAGTGACTGCCCATCTGACCTTCGTAACCCTAAGATAGGGGAACCAGACAATTTTTGGATCATGGTTACAAATCCAAAGTGGTTTTTCAATTTGCAGGTTTCATCACGATGTTTTCCCTCACCGTCGAGCTAGTGGTATAAATACGTACATAGATTTGAAAAATCCAGAGGTACGTGCTTGGGTTTGAACCCGCACCGCTTGTATAAGATACGCGTGTACTTACCAATGAGCTATCACTGCTCTTCCGAAACTGGCATCAATCATAGTCTCTTAAACGTTGACAAAAAGTTGACAAATCAGCAGCCGCCCAATATCATTGACAAACAGACAGACAGATTACGCAATTGCCTTGTGTAAGTGTGTCGTAAATAGTTGACAACGCGAGCAAGGTCGCGGTATAGACTAATGTAAGTATTACATTGGAACAATTGGGTATAAAAACCGACTAATTGCAAATAATGTCTCGTTTTGGTAAGTTCATTTTACCAACAATTATTGTTTTCATTAGACCGGTCGAGTGGTCAGGACACTGACCACGAAACCAAGGTCCACCGGTTCGAATCCCGCTAGGAGCAAATGTTTCGTGTGATGAACATGGACATTTGTACTCGAGTCATGGATGTTCATAAACGTATTTAAGTATGTCTATCCGTTCACCTAATATCCATAGTACAAGCATAAGCTTAGTTTGGGGATAGGGAATTGGTGTGTCAGTCTGGAGAAATTATATATTAATACCTGAAGCAATTAAATAATCTTACTCATATTATAAACGCGAAAGTTTGTATGGATGGATGGATGTGTGGATGTTTGTTACTCTTTCACGCAAAAAGTACTGCATGGATTTTAATGAAACTTTGCAATAGTATAGCTTATACATTAGATTGGTACATAAGCTATATTTCATCGATGTACCACGCGAGCAAAGCCGCGAGCAGAAGGTGTATTTCAATAAATATCATCATCTTCCTAGCGTCATGTCCCGTGCTTAGACGGGGTCCGCTTAGACCATGATCCAGGATTTAGCGAGTAACCCTAAGATAGGGGAACCAGACAATTTTTTGGATCATGGTTACAAATTCAAAGTTGTTTGAATTTGCAGGTTTCATCACGATGTTTTCCCTCACCGTCGAGCTAGTGGTATAAATATGTACATAGATTTTTTTTAAATCTAGAGGTACATACCCGGGTTTGAACCCGCACTCCTCGGTTAAGAGGCGCGTGTCCTTACCATTGATCTACCACCGCTCTCAGTATTTCAATAAATAATGAATCAGAAATACATTAATTTAGAAATAAATTATTTTTGGCTGAATGTGGTTAAGAGGCCTGCTGCCCCTTTGACTCTGCCTACCCCTTCGGGGATAAGATGTAGCCACCCGTATGTAAGGCAGAACTATTAAGCTGGTCCAGGACAATAAATGTACTTACAATCCATTAACACAATACAAACAAACTCACTTTCCCTCTGATACCGTTAGTCAATATTTCAATAGTTGTCTTATAGAAAATAATCTACTTCATTAAGTCCGTTTTGCAACAAAAGCAGTTGAGCAACAAATTTACATACCTGGAATCGAACCGGCGACCTCTAGGTATATTGCATCCGAGGCCGAGGCAAATAAAAAGTCACATAACACAAAATAGACTATTACAGCCTTTGTAAGTGAAAGTAAGTTTAGCCAGACAAGCTGAACCGCCATATGTATCTTACATCCTTAATACAACAGGTCTTGTTATAATGGTCGTATTGTTCAAGAAATTACGACCATTATAAATAGGCATTTGAAATGTATGCAATGGCTTTAGTACAAGAGGTCTTGTTTTACTGGTTTAGATTAACCAATATTAGTTGACCTATAATCGTATGAAGTTTAGTACGTAAGCATAGGTCTTTGTTAATTAGATACAGTGACTAGTATATGCAATTGGCTGTTATAAGTAGACCTCTGATTGCATACATGAAGTATGACAACGAAGCTCTATAAGAATTGTCATGTTCCATTATATTTTAATCTTTTATTGTATGCGAAATATATGGAATAGTAGTTTTAGTTAGATCGGACGACCAGTTTAAAGAAATCTAGGTTTTTATCTAAGTCTGCCATCTAAATTGGATATTAGTATTGAATGATAATGATCGGATCTTGTCAAACGAATTTTGTGTCTGTTGCTCAGAAAATAGACATGAAATGTAATATTTTGGTTTGGTTATAATGAGATATAGTATAATTACAGTTATATGGGTGAATGACCAGTTGTTCTAGAATTTTCTAAGTGATTGTATATGTAGGTATAGTTGATTTATGGTGGTATAGTTGGAATAATGTTGATAATTCGTAAAACGTCGTCAAAAGTATACAAAATCGGTATTTGGTTATTGTTTCGAGAAAATATACTAAATATTGATAATATATTATTATTTTCCGGCAATAATATATAGTATGAATTTTATTTTCTATATTTTGAAATAATAATTTTATTTATTGTAATTTTTAACAATTAATTTGTAATTTTTCATTTAAAAAGGCTTCACTAAAAAACAATTAACAAACAGACAACAAGACATCAAAAAAATACTATTTTTTTTTATATTTCGATAGTAATTTGGTAAATAATACTATCTAGGCGAGCTAAAATGTTATATTTAATTATAAATGTAAGAAACCAATTTAATATGAGGTCAATATATTAATTTCATATTTTAATTAGTTATGCAAAATAACACGGCCAAATCTACCGATATTTATATAAAAAAAAAATGACATTTCATCTACTTATCAGGAAATGTCAATATTTTATGGAGTGTCATTTAACAACACATGTCATAATAATGACCATAATAGTCGAATTAAAAAAAATATATATATTCCAAATCGCTCGCCAAATAAATTATTTATCAGAACCTTCCGTACGCACATAATTTTGCATTCTATAAGTAATCTGCTTTCTCATTACGCAACTTGTCAAAATAAAAACAATAATAACGATGCGACACAAAATTTAGCCTCAAAACTCAAAATAAAACCAATGAAATATCAACTTTAAAACTCAAAGAATAAAATTAATAACGGCCCAATAGAATGTGACCTAAATCGAACTGGTTACTCAAAAAAAGTTACGAAAGGATTGCATAACGAACGCGGCCATGTTTAAAAAGGTAACTGTCAAACTTGGACAAACACTTTTTGGGGATGGAAAACTCACTTTGACTGTAAAGGTAGATTTTTTTTTGTGAATTTTAGACACTCGCGGACTTTAGGTTTTTGATTTTTATTGAATTTTTCGCGGTAGCGACGTCCGGTCGCTATGGCGTTCGGCGCGAAACTGGACTGGTAGCCCACCTCGCTGTTAGACCAGAGGTGTAAAGGCGGTTTTCGATTGGTGACCAAAATTTCGCTCATTTAGTTTGTGGCTTATGGCCATTTTTATGAGAATACAGAGAGGCTTGTAACGGATGCATAAATAAAAGCTTTAAATTTAAACAAATGAAATGAAACTTATTTATGGGTAATTCAATTACATTTTGTGGAAGTTTATTAAATATTTTTATGCATAGGCCCACAAATTAGCTACTTATCTTACCAAGTCTGAGTTTTGGAACGGACCATGAACATCCGATTTTTTATGAAATCTATCTATGTTTCTACGTACATACATGATGCAATCGAGTATGAGTAAATGCAATGGAGTTTGAAATGCTTAAAAATTATGAGCCAACAGTGTTCCTTGCCTAACATGTCAGCTAGTGTTGGGTTTGTGACTACATAGGCAACGTGTTAGCCACTTTTGACAGTTTTATTTTTAAATAAAGGACATTACAAGAGCTTGTTGGTCCTAGCGCTTTGCATATCCTTTCAGGAATTACAAGGCAAGATGGTTTGTTATATTCAAAACTAACTAACTAACAACTAAACTTTACGCCACTTACCTAGCAGGGTAGACAGAGAGAACCGAACGCCATATGGCACGATCCATACACACCTCACTTGCCTGTTCAACATTCATAAACCTTTTCATACAAGCTTTGCATACAATACAAAATTGTGAAAAAGTAGTGACAAGTGGCTAGCTCGTCGCCTACACAATCACACACCTAAACCCGATATACCATTAGTCGCCTTTTACGACATGCTAGGCCAGAATCACAATTGGCACATTATTTTTAAGTCCCAGACAAACATGGGACAATGAGCTGAGTTAGATGGAAAATTGTAAAAAAGTAGTGACAAGTGGCTAGCTCGTCGCCTACACAATCACATACCCTAAACCCGATATACCATTAGTCGCCTTTTACGACATGCTAGGCCAGAATCACAATTGGCACATTATTTTTAAGTCCCAGACAAACATGGGACAATGAGCTGAGTTAGATGGAAAATTGTAAAAAAGTAGTGACAAGTGGCTAGCTCGTCGCCTACACAATCACATACCCTAAACCCGATATACCATTAGTCGCCTTTTACGACATGCTAGGCCAGAATCACAATTGGCACATTATTTTTAAGTCCCAGACAAACATGGGACAATGAGCTGAGTTAGATGGAAAATTGTAAAAAAGTAGTGACAAGTGGCTAGCTCGTCGCCTACACAATCACATACCCAAAACCCCATACATCATTAGTCATTTACGACATGCTAGGCAAGGAACACAGTTGGTACATTCTCTTTTTTTCAGTCCCAGACCAACATGGGACAAAATTGAAAAAAATAATTAAGAGACCATTCAAAAATGTCTGCCGTATCAACACCATTGTGGAACGAGCCTTACAATATGCATATTCACCCACACAGACCCACCTGTACGCGAAAACGACGTGGGTAGAATGCAACTCGCTAGCTGCGGCGCGTGACTCCGCTCGCATTCACTAGCTATTTAGGATTGCAATGCTTAATGGCTCCTAAAAATCATAAAATTCATGTGACTATAAGGATAGCCCCTTGCTACTGTTAAACAGTTACAAAGACCAGGTTGTCGCTTTAATATAACATCTAGGGTCATAGTTTAACCGGACCTCGAATGGAACGGGAATAACCCTAGACCTTATAAGAAACGAGATGAGTAAAAAATTCTGTTAACTCTGTCAGTTAGATTATGAAAAAATACTGAACATGTATTTTTTTATTTATTTATCAAAAAAAAAACATTGACGAAGATACAATGCATTCAAGTTGCGCGTGACGTCACGCTTTCGTACAATTTTTACTAAATAGTGACGTCGCAAGCCCCCACTCCAAAACTTTGATGCTCTTTATCTTTGTGATTTTTTTTTAATTTGATAAAGCGAAAAATATGTGTCTTGTATTTTTGTATAATCTAACTGACGTACTAAATAGAATTATAGTTTTTTAATGCAGTCATCATCCCTATTAAATATTGGACATATTATAATTATTTGTTAGGTAGAGGAACTTTTAGATTAAAGTTATTCAAACACAGTTATTTATACCTCATGTTGATCTGGAACTTAAAAAGAATGTGCCAACTGTGTTTCTTGCCTAGCTAGTCGTAAAAGGCGACTAATGGTAGGTATATCGGGTTTTTGGGTGTGTGATTGTGTAGGCGACGAGCTAGCCACTTGCCGCTACTTTTTCACAATTTTCCATCTAACCCAGTTCAGTTATTTTTGGCTGAATGTTAAAGGGGCTTGCTGCCTCTGTAATGTTATGTTATGTTATGTTCTCACTAATATTATAAACGCAAAAGTTTTTATTGATAGATGTGTAGATGTTTGTCAGTCTTTTACGGAAAAACTACTAAATGGATTTGAATGAAACTTTGAAATAATGTAGCTTATACATCCCATTGACACATAGGCTATGTTTTATCGATGTACCACACGAGCGGAGCTGCGGGCAGACACTAGTTTCTATATAGATTAGTAAATTCCAGAAAAATACTCTACCACCAAACTATCACGGCTCTAAGCGTCAAGTTGCCAAACTCTATTTGTGATTGTTAAATTACATAATTGCTATTGTCATCAAGTTGTCGTCGTTAGCGATTCGACAAGCCTCACCAATTAAACACTAATATTCGCGTGTCGAATTAATATTGCACATAAATTAATTTGTAGTTTAACCACAACTGCTGTACCGCCGTTTGGTGACGACCATTTTTTTTTTGTGAGGACGTCGGTATGGCCGAGGCGGCCTTTACTACCTACCGGGCTGGCGGGAGAGCGGGAAACTCTCACCCCTAAAATTTAGGCAACAGCCTAAGGGCCCCCCTATGGGCTCGACCTCGGCTCAGGACGTTGCTGGGAGAGGGCAGGGCCGGGCCGGTTACGCGAATAAGGAGCTAGCGGGGGCGGCGCGACGCGAGTCCTCGCCGGCGAGGACGGAACGACGGGCGACTTGAAGTGTTGGACTGTGTCGCGAGCTGCTGAGCCAACTTCATGGGTAGCGTGATGGCATCGTTGGGATCTAGGAGGACGTTCCTAGGTAGGGAGACTACGGGAGGGGGAACTGGTGACGACGAAAGGAAAAGCGTTGTATTTTTCCATCGTCATCAATGGAGCGGACAAAAATTATTAAAAAAATATTTAACACGTATTTTTTCATTAATTTGTCAAACAAACACTGGCGAAGATACAGCGGATTCAAGTTGCGCGTGACGTCACACGTAGGTACAATGTTTAATAAATAGTGACGTCGCAAGCCCCCGCTCCAAAACTTTGATGCTCTCTATCTTTGTGATTTTTTGTTATCTTGATAAAGCAAAAAATATGTGTCTTGTATTTTTGTATAATCTAACTGACGGATTAAATAGAATAATAGTTTTTTGACCCAGTATTAACCCCTATTATATGTCTTCCTCTTCCACACGTCCCGGTCAGCCGTCATCAAGCTATCCACCCCCATTTCACTCATATCATCTTTCACACAATCCATCCATCTCTTATTTGGCCTTCCTCTTCCTCTCATCCATTGCATTCACTGATGGAAAAAGGAAAATTACCAATAAAAAAATAATGAAGAATTGAAAATCTAAAAAGAAATCGATACTTAATTCGGCGGGTCAGCTAGAACGAAATAAAACACAAACACCTAATTCTTTCTTACATATAATGTTTTAAATAAGTTATCCTTAATTTAACTTATATTTAAAGTACAACACGTGCGTTTATTAGCCGGCTTGAAGTTAGTCACAGTAGCTGCAAAATAAGTAAAATACTTATATAAGATAAAAAATAAATAAGCACTTAAATAATATTATATATAACACCATATTGTTTGTTAAAAGTCAGCATGAAGAGCAAGTTTGTTTGTTAAATGTCAACTTAATCCGCTTATAACTTAGTGCATATTACAATTAAAGCGGTACTTATAACAAAAAAGTAAGGTTTTTAAGAAAAGGCTATTTTACAAAAAAAAAAAAATTATAATCCTCTATTGAGGTTACGAAACAATTCTATATTTTTTCATAATCTAACTTCCGGACTATAATTTTTTTTTGAGTAAAATACCATAGTAATTTTACCGGAATTTTCACTGTCAGACGGCTGGATAAATAACAAGTAACCTGAACTCTTTTTATTAAAAAAGAACTAGGATCCGCCTACTAAATAATATTTTTTTGTTAAATCACATTTCAAAAAAATAACCTCGAAAATAATTTTATAAACTTCACGCTACTTCCCTAGCGGGGTAGGCAGAGAGAACCGAACGCCATATGGCACGATCCTTACACACCTCACTCGCCTCTTCAACATTCATGATCCTTTCATACAAGCTCTACAACGACAACAATTTTATTTTCAATGTTCGTATTTGATAAACAAAAGAAAACGTGTTAAACATTTTTGCTTAACATAAATCTAACTGTCAAACTAAATATAATCGATTTTTGTTACACGGGAAAGTTCTCTATTATTTATTAACTAGTTGTGCCTGCGGTTTCACCTGCCTTTATGGTTAACGTTTTATAGCCTATAGCCTTCCACGATAAATGAACTATATAACAAAAAAAGAATTTCTCTATTCGGACCAGTAGTCCCCGAGATTCAACGCGTTCAAGCAAACAAATAAACTCTTCAGCTTTATATATTAGTAAGTAAGTAAGTATCAGAAATTTTAGTATCTACAACATACGGTTATTGCTGACTTTTCACACTTTCTTAGCTATTGTACATGCGCGGGAGTCTCTGAGAACTAACTTCAGCCCAGCCAAGTGAGAATGCGTCAGCTGTCAATGTCTATTGTACGTAGTATTACTGGCCAGCGGTATGACGTCCACACGAATCCCGCTGGCCAGCTCAGGCTGTTCTATAACCTCGTCTCGCTTTTCAATGTTATGCTTACGCCTTTCCACAAACTGCTTTCGTCTATTCCCAATCCGCTTTCGCTCGACAAAGGACAGCTTTCGCTCGTCACCGATCTGCTTTTGTTCGACAGTTGACTGCGTTCGCTCGTCACCGATCTGCTTTTGTTCGACAGTTGACTCCGTTCGCTCGTCACCGATCTGCTTTTGTTCGACAGTTGACTCCGTTCGCTCGTTAGCGATCTGCTTTTGCTCGACGTCGGACTGCTTTTTGTCGTCAACTGGTGGATTATGCTTGTTAGCAGTTTTGTAATGCTTGTCAGCAGTTTGCTCTTGATCTAAATCAATTTGGGGCCACTTGCCAGCAGCCTGCTGACGCTTGCGCCGAGCTGTCAATCGTCGTTCGAAGAACAGAGTGTGTGCAGGGTAACTTTTAAATAGGCTGTAAAAAAGATAGCGATTAGTTGAAAAGCGTTAGTTCTATATTTTTAAAGGATTTTATTTAACGACTGAGATAATATTAATATCATGTTGTTTATGTTATGGGAGTAGATCTTTCTTTATATGGTATATACTTATATTTTTTTATTGAAAATAATGCAATCAAATAATATAAATCCTACTAATATTATAAATGCGAAAGTTTGTATGTATGGATGGATGTTTGTTACTCTTTCACAAAAAAACTACTGAATGGATTTTAATGAAACTTTAGAATAACATAGCTCATACACCCGAATAATATATAGGCTATGTTTTATGGATGTACCACACAAGCGAAGCCGCGGGCAGAAGCTAGTAAATAAATAATTAAAAAATGCTTTATTGCTCTCATATTACATGGTATATAGTAACAGTGGCATATGACGATGACATATATAATGTTAGCAATAGGAAGTAGCTCAGCTTATACTGGCTCAGGCGGCTTGCACCCAGTCAGCGCTGGTTTACAGATACTACCACTTCTCTTCGATGTTATGCGAGAGGTTCAGTCTTGAGGGCTACAAATTAAGGTAACAACATCTGGAAAAGTAATCATCTTCCTAGCGTTATGTCCCGTGTTTAGACGGGGTCCGCTTAGACCATGATCCAGGATTTAGCGAGTCTGGTAATAACATAGAAGCGACTGCCGATCTGACCTTCGTATCCCTAAGATAGGGGAACCAGACAATTTTTGGATCATGGTTACAAATCCAAAGTTGTTTGAATTTGCAGGTTTCATCACGATGTTTTCCTTCACCGTCGAGCTAGTGGTATAAAGACGTACATAGATTTGAAAAATCCAGAGGTACGTGCCCCGGTTTGAACCCGCACTCCTCGGTTAAGAGGCGCGTGTCCTTACCATTAAGCCACCACCGCTCTAATATGCAATTTCAATAAAGAAGTTAATATTTACAGAAAATAGATAATATAGATCTAATCATGAATGTTGAAGAGGCGAGTGAGGTGTGTAAGGACCGTGCCTTATGGCGTTCGGTTCTCTCTGCCTACCCGCTAGGGAAGTGGCGTGAAGTTTAGTTAGTTAGATCTAATCAAACTTAAAGGCGGATTGAGGGATTTTGAGGGGTTTTCAAGATATTTGATATTGAAATAATAAGTAAAAATTTAAAATAGTAGCCAGTTTGATTTGTTTTGAGCAATGCTCAGTGGCAGATTTACAATCTTGGCCGCCCTAGGCCCCAGGCCATAACTCTCAGAACTAAAGCGTCATCACTTAATTTTTATCACGATTGGCCGCCTCTAATATCTGGCCGCCCTAGGCCCGGGCCTACTGGGCCTTAGGGTAAATCCGCCACTGGCAATGCTGTACATTGTAACATTTGCTAGGTAGTTTTACTCGTGATTATAGAATAGGTAGAGACGTCGTGCGAAAACTTGCAATAGGTAAAAGTAACCTGAATATATATGACTGGCTCGATGGCGCATTCGGTAGTGACCCTGCCCCATGCGCCAAGAGTTGTGGGTCCGATTGCCACCCAGGACAAACATTCGTTTGATGAATACTTGTTAATATTTAATATTTAAGTATATATTTGTAATACCACTGTTGTTTCTGATATCCGTTACACAAGTGCTTAAGCTACTTACTATGGAGTCAGATCAATGTATGTGATGTAGTCGGATATTTATATTTATTTATATGTATTTATGTATGTATCTGTGTGTACCTATATGATTAAATGTATCTAGTTTTTTAATTAAAAGTAACGAAATTCCGATGACGATAGTTTCGAATCGATTCAATAACTATAAGTAGACTTGTTAAATCTAGGATCATGTTCCAGATGGACCCGAAGAAATGGAAAATAGCGACAGAAATAACAAGATATAGATATAATAAGAACTCAACCTTTGTTTTGTAAATGAAGCGCTCAAAATACAACGCTCAATAAGAAATTAACTGCACATTCCTACAATAGGCAAGATGACAAAAAAATTATGTTTAAACCGTCAGTTAGATTATAAAAAAACATTGAACACGTATTTTTTTATTTATTCGTCAAACAAACATTGACGAAGATACAATGCATTTAAGTTGCGCGTGACGTCACGCTTTCGTACAATTTTTACTTAATAGTGACTTCGCAAGCCCCCACTCCAAAACTTTGATGCTCTTTATCTTTGTGATTTTTTGTTAATTTGATAAAACGAAAAATATGTGTCTAGTATTTTTGTATAATCTAGCTGACGGACTAAATAGAATTATAGTTTTTTAATGCAGTCATCATCACTACTGAGGCTTTAATAAACGGAACTGCGTCGTTGCACCTTGTGTCACGACACATGCTGAGGAACCAATTTGGTAATTTATTGTTGAATTTTGCTCTTTGTGTTTTACTGTAAAATTATTGTATTTTAGAACCAAATTAACGATCATTCATTCATTCATTCCTCCAAAAGAAGTGCCTATTACTAAATCATAGCAATAAATGGTCTGTAGTTAGTTTAGAAAGAATGAATAACGAAAGATTGACTAAACAGATATACCTACAATGCGAAAGTGGAAGGATGTAGGAGCCGCGGAAGGCCCATACTCACCTACCACGACCTCATTGGTCGTGTATTAACAGAAGGTGATGTTAGGAGTCATAAAAACCGTAGAGCTTGTATGAAAAGGATCATGAATGTTGAAGAGGCGAGTGAGGTGTGTAAGGATCTTGCCATATGGCGTTCGGTTCTCTCTGCCTACCCCGCTATGGAATGATGTTTAGTTAGTTAGTTAGACACAGGTCTATCTTTGAAGACTGTTCTTTATCAATATTTCCCATCATCATTTCATTCGGGTAAGAGTGATATTTGTTTAATTATTTACGAGCACGGACTAGTAAAAAAGAAGGACTCCACGCTCATACTATAGCGTGAAGCCTCGTTTATGCGTGTGTGAGTGAGTACTTATGGATACCAGATTTCGGATATCTGTCATTTGAGGAACTTATAATGTCAATGTGTGACGTAAGCTGCGTGTCAAGGTGGAGTATCTGAGGAGCTTCAACGTCTTCTTAGTGGCGCGGAGTCCTTCTTTTTTCACTAGTCCGTGTTTACTAAAGAGTGTGCGCTATTAGATAGACAATATTTTAGGTATTAGACATATTTTTATTATTGGACATTTGCATGCTATTTTCAATGGCTAAATAGGTTTAAGTATCTTAATTTTAAATATGTAACCACCCTGTTTAATTGCAAAAAACAAATTGAATTCAATGCTAATTTAAACATAGACTTTTTCAAATCTTGACAAGTTTGAGGGCTTATTCGGTAGTGACCCTGCCCCATGCGCCAAGAGTTGTGAGTGCGATCCCCATTCGTGTGATGTTGTGTTTGTTCTGTGTCTGGGTGTTAATATCCAATATTTAAGTATATATTTGTAATACCACTGTTGTTTCTGATATCCGTAACACAAGTGCTTAAGCTACTTACCTCGGAGTCAGATCAATGTATGTGATGTAGTCTGATTTTAAAAAAAATCTAAGTACGCACTTGACTCGCTCGGTGATGAGATGGATAGGTAACCGTGATCCAAATTGCCTGGTTCCTGTCTAAGTATTACAAAGGTCATATAGACCCTTCATTGTGACAACCAGATTCATTCAAACCAAAATCTAAGTAGATCATAACTAGGATTGCGAAATAGCGCTAGACAGATACAAGGAATAAGAATTCTAATGGTATATCGGGTTTTGGGTGTGTGAACCCGCTCGGTTTGAACCCGCGGCCCTCGGTGATGAGGCGCATGTCCTCACCTACCACAGCTCATGTAGTATGTATTTATGTAGGTAAAATATTAAATATCCGATGTTGATCGGGGACTTAAAAAAACATGTGTCAACAGTGTTTCTTGTCTAGCATGTCGTAAAAGGTGACTAATGGTATATCGGGTTTTGGGTGTGTGATTGTGTAGGCGACGAGCTAGCGGCTGGTCACTACTTTTTCACAATTCTCTATCTAACCCAGCCCAGTTTTGTTCTTGGCTGAATGTGGTTGAAGGGGCCTGCCCAATGGCGGTTTTACAGTCTTGGCCGCCCTAGGCCCCAGGCCATGATTCTCAGTACTAAAGCGTCATCACTTAATTTTTATCACGATTGGCCGCCTCTATATCTGGCCGCCTCTATATCTGGCCGCCCTAGGCCCGGGCCTACTGGGCCGTAGGGTAAATCCGCCACTGGGCCTGCCCCTTTGACTCTGCCTACCCCTTCAGGAATTAGGGGCGTGATGTTATGTTTGTTCATATAGAACGTAACTTTTTTAGATTGCGAATAAATTAACTTCAATATGCTTTGTTGTAGAAATCATTCTAAAATCGTCATACTTGTGAACAAGTGCCATCTTCGCTGGTCTGCTCTGGTTCACCTTTTACTTATAATAATACTCGGCTGAATCTTTAACGAACATTAACTGTATGACTTGGTATAAATATTAATTTAATCTGTAAATTTTAATTTGTTATCAATCTAGCATTGAAAAGAGTAACTACCGAGTTTCTTGCCGGTTTCTTCTCGGTAGATGCGACATTCCGAACCGGTGGTAGATTCGAATTGTTATATTTTGTACCTATTACTTGACGAATTATATACAAGTGCTTTTTTGAGGCCTACGTAAATAAAGATATTTTGAGTTTGAGTTTGAAATCACGTAAGTCTGGGGTGACTGGGACCTTGGACTAATGAAGGTTTTTTGAATTAAAACATCCAAAAGATGGCGTAACTGTCACGTGCGGTCTCGTCACCCTCCTTATTGGTTAGTTGTCAGACCAAACTGACATGCTGTCAACAAGGAGCCAATAGCGACAGTGATAAGACCACGTGCCATCGTGCCATCTGGCGGATTTTGTATTTTTGAAAACCCTCATAGGGGAGTGTATGTGGAGGAACCAGATCTAACATGTGCCAGAAAGTGCGAAAAGAGACAAAGTTTTAAAGATTTTTATTTTTACAAAAAATTCTTATAAATCTTATATTTAATAAATGTTTTTGTACAAAAACTTTACTTAGTTTATTTTCTTACGTAAAAAATATTTTGTACGTTACTCAATCAATGATTTACCTCATACTAGTTTAAGCATACGACTCCGCCCCCTCTGGGACATAAAAAGTCTATACTAATAAAACGAAAGAAAAAAGTTCTGTCTGTTTGTAGCTAATACACTTGAAAACTACTCGAACGATTTCAAAAATTCTTTAACTATAGGCTGGTTGACTAAAATATTTTTTTTAGTCCGCTAGTCAGATTATCAAAAAATATTGGGTTCGTATTTTTTGCTTTATCAAATGCTCGGAAAATAACAAAGATACAGCGCTTCAAAGATCTGGAGTGGGGCGCTTTTACATCACTTGTTACTAAAATTATACAGAACAAGTGACGTCACGCGCACCTTTAACGCGCTGTATCTTCGTCATTTTTGGTTTGCTGAACAAAAGAAAAAATACGTGAGCAATATTTTTTTTTAATATCTATAATGGACTAATTATTTTTTTTGAGTCAACTTGCCTATTAGAATCCTACATTATCTCTAAAAAGCATCGGCTAAATTTATTCCAAAATATTTAAAAGTACCAATATCCATCTGAGCGAACCCGAGACGGGCCGCTTGTATATGTATATATGTATATATAATATGGTAGTATCATACTAATACTCATATTATAAAGAAGAAGGAGTTGATTGTTTGTTTGTTTGTATTAAATAGGCTCTGTAACTAATAAGCCGATTTAAAAAAATCTTTTACCAATAGAAAGCTATTTTATCAGCGAGTAACATAGGCTATATTTTATCCCCGTATTCCCACGGGAACGGGAACTACGCGGGTAAAAACGCAGGGCGCTGCTAGTCTAGTATGATATAAAACAATGATTATATTATTATTATTAACTGGCATATGACTATTGTATGGTAACTTTAAGTTTCAATTAAAACTAAGTTTGAACTTAATTAACTATATTAACTTGTGGTATACACTTCATTCTTAAAGTAATTGATGGCAAATATCGTTTCATATAATATTGAAGTTTATATTTAATTTTACATGTACTTTCACAAAAATTACTTCATTATATTAAGATTTTGTATTAAACAATTTTAATATTAAAGGCTTTATTTTACATTGAATATGTTTTCAAAAAGAAGCGTTAGATAAATCTATATACATAAGTAATAATCGAAACTTTGCATATATGCTAAAGATATTTCAAACTAACAGCGCAGTGGTAAATAGTTTTATTTTTAAATTAAATTGAAAATAAGGAAAAATTTAAATATTTTTTCTTTATGGTTTAATTATTATCTTTAGTAAGATAATTATCTCTGATAAGAGGACTGATTAAAAATATATTTTTTCCTATGAACAATAAGTAAATTATATATTATACAAATGCGCAAAACATATTTCTTTAAATCATAGCTTTCTACATTTTATGGAGTTGATTGAACTTCAAAATAAGTACTTTATATAACATTCCTAGATATTTTAAGTTAAAATTGGCAGATTTCATAAATTCTTACAAAATTTTAGATTCTAGGCCAATAATTAAAATTCATCTGCAACATCATCAAAGTTCAATTTACTGTAATTTAAAAAGGAATTTGATGTTTCATAATAATCCTTTCTTGTAGTCTAGGTCTTAGTATCCAATATTTAAGTATATATTTGTAATACCACTGTTGATTCTGATATCCGTAACACAAGTGCTTAAGCTACTTACCTCGGAGTCAGATCAATGTACGTGATGAAGTCAGATATATTTAAAGAATAGTTAATTTTACAGTGATCTAAGTTGTGCGCATGCGCTGTGTGGCGATTCTAAAATGCATTATATACAAAAGTGAAGTGTATACTATAGTTTTAAAAGCTGTCTACTTTTTGCCGGCGATATAATTCCCTTGTTCATCCTTGTATAGATCTTCGTTTACTCCATAATAAGCAGGTGAATTCGGACAGTCCACCTGAAATTGGACAAAAATTATATATTAATAAATAAAAATTATACTCGACTGGCCGATGGTCGAGTGGTCAGAGAACCTGGCCACGAAACCAAGGGTCGCGGGTTCGAATCCCGCTAGGGGCAAATGTTTCGTGTGATGAACATGGACATTTGTACTCGAGTCATGGATGTTTATTAACGTATTTAAGTATGTCTATCCGTTCACCTAGTATCCATAGTATAAGCATAAGCTTAGTTTGGAACTAGGTAATTGGTGTGTCAGTCTGAAGAATTTATTATTATTTATTTTATTTATTATTTATTAATTATTTACTTACGGATATAAAAACTAGACCAAAACTTAGTTCTACATACATAGCATCACGCCCAAAATCCCCGAAGGGGACAGAGTCAACAGGGCAGCAGGCCCCTTTAACCACATTCAGCTAAAAATAAAACTGGGCTGGGTTAGATGGAAAATTGTGAAAAAGTAGTGACAAGTGGCTAGCTTGTCGCCTACCCAATCATCATCATCATCTTCCTAGCGTTATGTCCCGTGTTTAGACGGGGTCGCTTAGGCCATGATCCAGGATTTAGCGAGTCTGGTAATTACATTGAAGCGACTGCCGATCTGACCTTCGTAACCCTAAGATAGGGGAACCAGACAATTTTTGGATCATGGTTCCAAATCCAAAGTTGTTTGAATTTGCAGGTTTCATCACGATGGTTTCCTTCACCGTCGAGCTAGTGGTATACATACGTACATAGACTTGAAAAATCCAGAGGTACATGCCCGGGTTTGAACCTGCACTCCTCGGTTAAGAGGCGCGTGTCCTAACCATTGAGCTACCGCTCACCCGCTTGTTTCGTCTTCACTAAACCTAGATGGTGATGAGTATGATACTGGAACGTACCTTGAAGAACCAGTCACATACTCTGGACTGCTGGTTGAAGACAGTTCCTGGTGCGCAGATGAAGGAGTACATCACGTTGCCTCCAATGCTGGGGACGCACCAGTGCCACACCTGGAATGAGATGCAGCAATGGGTTACTACTGAATTTGAAATTCTTCTCGGTGAAACCACATTCTGGACTGGTGGAAGAATCATATCGCTTGATCTGTGTGTGACGAATCTTCTCTAGCGGGTAGGCATAGAGAACCGAACGCCATATGGCACGATCTTACACACCTCACTCGCCTCTACATTCATGATCCTTTTTAACCGACTTCAAAAAAGGAGGAGGTTCTCAATTCGTTTGTATGTAATATATTTTTTTATTTTTTTTATTTATGTTCACCGATATGATATTTCCGTCAATTATACTTAGACGGATTAAATTTTTTTTTTTGTTGTATAGAGTTTATTTCTGAGGTGGCCCCCTGATAAGGAAGCCAGAATCTGATGATGGCATCCTTGAGAAATCGATGGGAACCTTCGAAAATCGTAAGGGCGACTAGTGCGTCTGCGATTTTTTTCATTAAGTATTAAAATACTACAAGTAGTAAATGCTTAAATTGGTATAGGAACAATTATCACTCAACAGATACATTTTCGGTGATAATATTAGCTTCAATTGTACCAAGTCATTGTTTAACTTGGCACCGACTTCAAATTTATAAGTATTAAAATACGTATTACTTTGGCCTAAGCAAATTTATTTTTAAATTTTATTAGGTTCTTTTTTGAAGTCGGTTTTTTCTTGTTAAGAATTATTATACAAGCTCTACGGTTTTTATGACTCCTTGCATCACCTTCTGTTAATACACTGTATACCTTGACTTAACTTTCAGCATCCAAGTTCAAGCTATGAGATTTAGTTATTAATTTTATTAATAAACTAGCTGTGCCAGCGGTGTCACCCGCGTTTATGGTTAATATTATAAAGACTATTTCCGTCATACATGATTTCTATGTAACTTTAACCATTAAGGCTGCACACGCGACGGAAGCTTAAAAAATGGAGTAACTTCTCCCGTTTTCCCAACATTCCCCTTCACTACTCTGCTCCTATTGATTGTAGCGTGATGAAAAGTATACTTTAACCTGCCCAGGAGTATGAAGAATAATTGTACCAAGTTTCGTTAAAATCCGTCGAGCAGTTTTTGTTTCTATAAGGAACATGCAGACAGACAGACAGACAGACAAAAATTTTACTGATTGCATTTTTGGCATCAGTATCGATCACTAATCACCCCCTGATAGTTATTTTGAAAATATATTTCATGTACAGAATTGACCTCTCTACAGATTTGTTATAAGTATAGATTGTTGCTTGTGTACCAACACGTCCGCAAGCCCCGAAAGTTAGGAGAGTTCAAGAAGCAATTAAGCTCAATAAACCGTATTTAGCCCGAAATCAAGTTGAGTAGGATTAGTTTGAAAACTGTGAAAATGTTGAAACAAGTGGCTAGCTCGTCGCCAACACAGACATACAATGAACAACAATTCGGCATTTTTGCCGTATACGATACGATAGGAGATGAACGCAGTTCGCACATTATTTTCTACTAGCTTCTGCCCGCGGCTTTGCTCGCGTGGTACATCGATAAAACATAACCTATATGTTATTTGAGTGTATAAGCTACATTATTGTAAAGTTTCATTAAAATCCATTCAGTAGTTTTGCGTGAAAGAGTAACAAACATCCATACGTCCTCACAAACTTTCGCGTTTATAATATTCGTAGGATGTCTTAGCCTCAGTTAGCTCGTCCTTTTACGACATGCTAGGCAAGGAACACAGTTGGCACATCATAAATAAATACATTGATCTGACTCCGAGGTAAGTAGCTTAAGCACTTGTGTAACGGATATCAGAAACAACAGTGGTATTACAAATATATACTTAAATATTGGATATTAACACCCAGACACAGAACAAACACAAGTATTCATCATACGAATATTTGTACTGGGTGGGGATCGAACTCACAACTCTTGGCGCATGGGGCAGGGTCACTACCGAATGCGCCATCGAGCTTGTCAAAATTATTAAGTCCCAGACCAACATGGGACCAAGGTCACATACCTGACAGCTGGTCTCTGGGTCTGCGTAATACCCGGGTATTTTGTCATCGCACGTGAACGACAGCCCCGCTGGTACTTCCGTGTAGATGGGGTAGTCTTCGCCGGGAACGTAACCATCTAGGGCCTGGAAAGAAGAAACATAAAAATATTAATTAATCATAATAATAATCCATAGAACTTTGGAGTGAAAGGACATTTCATCATCTTGCTAGCGTTATGTCCCGTGCTTAGACGGGGTCTGCTTAGACCATGATCTAGAACTTAGCGAGTCTGGTAATTACATTGAAGCGACTGCCGATCTGACCTTCGTAACCCTAAGATAGGGGAACCAGACAATTTTTGGATCATGGTTACAAAATCAAAGTTGTTTGAATTTGCAGGTTTCATCACGATGTTTTCCCTCACCGTCGAGCTAGTGGTATAAATATGTACTTACATATATTTGAAAAATCTAGAGGTGTCCGGGTTTGAACACGCACTCCTCGGTTAAGAGGCACATGTCCTTACCATTGAGCTACCACCGCTCACCGAGTGAAAGGACATTTATCGAATAAAATTGGGGCATGTTCGGATGTAACGTACATAACATCACGCCCGTAATCCCCAAAGGGGTAGGCAGAGTCAAAGGGACAGCATGCCCCTTTAACCACATTCAGCCAAAAATAAAAGTGCTGGGTTTGAAATGAACCCGGGACCTCTTGGTTCTTAAGCGGCGCATGCTACCACTACCAACGAGCAGTCAATGCAATCAAGGATAATGTAGCTATCTAATGACGAAATAATTTTTGAAATCTCGACTTTGACTTTGACTTTGACTGACTCGACGGCGCATTCGGTAGTGACCCTGCCCCATGCGCCAAGAGTTGTGGGTTCGATTCCCACACAGGACAAACATTCGTATGATGAATACTTGTGTTTGTTCTGTGTCTGGGTGTAAATATCCAATATTTAAGTATATATTTGTGATACCACTGTTGTTTCTGATATCCGTAACACAAGTGCTTAAGCTACTTACCTCGGAGTCAGATCAATGTATGTGATGTAGTCGGATATTTATTTATATTTATTTATTTATTTATAAATCGGTCCAGTAGTTTATTCCTTACAAATACCATACACTTATACAAATCTCACCTCTTTACGAGTATAATAACATGGTAGACAAAGGATACCATATTTTGAGTACAGTCCGACATTTAATATATTAGACTAGCAGCGCCCTGCGGATTCACCCGCGTAGTTTCCGTTCTCGTGGGAATATGGGGATAAATTATAGCCTATGTTACTTCCGCATAATGTCGCTTTCCAATTGTGAAAGAATTTTTGAATTCGGCACAGTAGTTTTTGAGTTTATTCATTACAAACACACACACATACACAAAAATAAAAATCTTTCCTCTTTAAAATATTTGTATGGAAAATTTACAATCATCCCACATTCATACAATTAAACACTATAGCAAAACATACAACAATATTCCAATTCTGAAAATCTCTCTCTCATCCTAATTAATCACTTTTAATTTTTAAATGGGATTATGATTAGCCTTAATTGACTTAATGACCTGATTATCGATTGATTATGTTATAATTACACGTAGTACTGTATCACCTTTGACGCGAATAATTATATAATTAGTGTCTGTCTGTTTGTCACGCTATATTGTATTGTGTTGTCACGAGGTGACAAGACTATTTTATATACATGTCGCAGTCATCTGGTTCTGTTGGTCCGCTCTGTTCAAGGGGCTATGTTACAATCCGCTAACTAGTTGGACGTTGAGTGACGCTTGTTCAATCAACGTTCGGCCTAGTCATTTAATTAAATGCCGTCATTTAATGAACGCGCTAGTCATTCAATTAAATAGCTGAGTCAACCAGATGACTGCGACATATACATAGTATATGTCGCAGTCGACTGGCCCGTTGGTCGAGTGGTCAGAGACCCTGGCCACGAAACCAAGGGTCGCGGGTTCGAATCCCGCTAGGGGCAAATATTTCGTGTGATGAATATGGATATTTGTACTCGAGTCATGGATGTTTATAAACGTATTTAAGTATGTCTATCCGTTCACCTAGTATCCATAGCACAAGCTTATGAGCTTAGTATGGGACTAGGGAATTGGTGTGCCAGTCTGAAGAATTTATTTATTTATTATTTATAAGTATAGGTAGACTGTCCTATGTTGGTACATACATAACATCACGCCCATAATCCCAGAAGACTACACTAGACTGGCTCGATGGCGCATTCGGTAGTGACACTGCCCCATGACGCCGCGCCAAGAGTTGTGGGTTCGATCCCCAATGAAAATAAATATTCGTATGATGAATACTTGTTTGTTCTATGTCTGGGTTTTAATATCCAATATTAAAGTATATATTTGTAATACCACTGTTGATTCTGATATCCGTAACACAAGTGCTTAAGCTACTTACCTCGGAGTCAGATCAATGTATGTGATGTAGTCAGATATTTATTTATTTAATCCCAGAAGGGGTAGACAGAGTCAAAAGGGCAGCAGGCCTCTTTAACCACATTCAGACAAAAATAAAACTGGGCTGGGTTAGATGGCAAATTGTGGAAAAGTAGTGACAAGTAGCTAGCTCGACGCCTACACAATCACACACCCAAAACCTGATATACCATTAGTCGCCTTTTACGACATGCTAGGCAAGAACCACAGTTGACATATTCTTTTTAAGTCCCAGACCAACATGGGACAGTGGGCTGGGTTGGATGGAAAGCTGTGAAAAAAGAGTGACAAGTGGCTAGCTCGTCGCCTACTCAGTCACATACCCAAAAGCTCGTAAACCATTAGTCGCCTCTTACGACATGCTTGGCAAGAACCACAGTTGGCACATTCGTTTTTTCACTTGATTGTCACTTGATTGAAGTAATGTCGTCTACTTACCGCTAAAGACTTATCAATCATATACAGCAGGACGGCGACTACTCCCACGGATGTCAGACTAAAGCTGAAGAACCTCTGGTGTCTCATTGTGGAATCTTCTGTATCTAAAGTGGGGGTTTTGACACAAACCTGGAACAAGATAATAAATAAATATTATAGACTACATCACATACATTGATCTGACTCCGAGGTAAGTAGCTTAAGCACTTGTGTTACGGATATCAGAAACAACAGTGGTATTACAAATATATACTTAAATATTCAATATTAACACCCAGACACAGAACAAACGCAAGTATTCATCATAAAAATATTTGTCCTGGGTGGGGATCGAACACGCAACTCTTGGCACATGGGGCAGGGTCACTACCGAATGCGCCATCGAGCTTGTCAAACAAGATGGATTAATATTGAAACCGTAGAGCTTGTATGAAAAGGATCATGAATGTTGAAGAGGCGAGTGAGGTGTGTAAGGATCGTGCAATATGGCGTTCGGTTCTCTCTGCCTACCCCGCTAGGGAAGTGGCGTGAAGTTTAGTTAGTTAGTTAGTTAGTTGTTTACAATAAAACCCATAGCAAAATAACCCAAAAAACACATAGTTATCCCACACATTTTGCATAATCGAACAATCAATACAAGACCAATAACCATTGTAGACATTCTACTTTTTACAACATTGTTCCATTCTCTAATGTAATTAGTCCATTCACATGTGCTGACTTTGTCTAGACTTAAGTATGTAATTATCCTTGAAACACAAAGTGGTTTTACGGGAACTTTGTTCCGTGCGAGTTTCAAAGAAACCATGCGATTTAAAAGCAAGTGATATATAAGTAATTACTGGGTTTATTCACACTAGTTGTCCTGAATCTAAGAACCCGGTCCCAGGTTCAAATCCCGGGTCTGGCCATAAATTTGTGGCTGAGTATTTCAATATTGTAACTATTCAGTAGCCCGGAGTCAAGAAGTTGGCGGTTTAATCACCCCCGTGCCTCGGAAAGCACATTAACCCGTTGGTCCTGCGCCTGACCTCTCCGGTCATGTCGGTGCCGTCTCACCGGACTATGAGAGTGAAGGAACAGAGAGTGCACCTGTGTTTGCGCACACACTTGTGTACTATAATACCTCCATTGGCTAATCATCGTTGAGATTGGCCGCCGTGGCCGAAAGGTAGAAAGATATACTTGTCTCTACTTTTTCACAATTTTCCATTTAACTCAGCCCAATTTTCTTTTTGGCTGAATGTGGTTGAACAGGTCTGGGGGGAGGGACCCCCTTTGTCTTTGCATGTATATGTCGCAGGCAATTTGTATGATTTCGCCTCATTCATCATTTCTCCGATGGCTCATTCGGTAGTGACGCAGCCCCATGCGCCAAGAGTTGTGGGTTCGATCCCCACCCAAGGCAAACACTCGTATGATGAATACTTGTGTTTGTTCTGTGTCTGGCTGTTAATATTGAATATTTAAGTATATATTTGTAATACCACTGTTGTTTCTGATATCCGTAACACAAGTGCTTAAGCTACTTACCTCGGAGTCAGATTAATGTATGTGATGTAGTGTTATATATAATTATTTAAGCCACATTCAGCTTAAAGTATAATTAATTGAGTTACGTTAGACGGAAATTTGTAAAATGTTATGACAGATGTCTAGCTCGTTGGCTACACAACCAACACCCGATATACCATTAGTCGCCTTTTACGACATGCTAGGCAAGGAACACAGTTGGCACATTATTCTCAAGTCCCAGACCTGGTCATAACTACGTCTACCATATAATAGGAAGATTTTTATCACCACAGCCAATCGCCCTTTCACAGCAAATTTCTCAATGCTCAGACTCCGTGGGAGAATGATGGAGCGACCTTGGATGGGTGTGCAGTAAGGCATTGTTTTGGAGATCGTATCATCTCCCACGATGTTGTTCAATCTTCGCTGTTTTGACATGTGGCTAAATATCGCTACAGTTTTATTATAATGGTGGTAGGCCATAGAGAGCGATGGTAGATCAATGGTAAGGATACGCGCCTCATTTCCTAGTGTTGCAGGTTCAAACCCGAGCACGTACCTTAGAATTTTTCGAATCTATGTACGTATTTATACGACTAGCTCAGTGACGGAAACCTGCATATTCAAACTCGATGGATATGTAACAATGATCCAAAATTGTCTGGTTCCCCTATTTAAGGGTTACAAAGGTCAGGTCGACAGTCGCAACTGTGTTCCTTGCCTAGCATGTCGTAAAAGGCGACTAATGGTATATCGGGTTTTGGGTGTGTGATTGTGTAAGGACGAGCTAGCCACTTGTCACTACTTTTTCACAATGTTTCATCTAACACAGCCCAGTTTAGTTTTTGGCCGAATGTGGTTCAAGGGTCCTGCTGCCCCTTTGACTCTGCCTACCCCTTCGGGGATTATGGGCGTGATGTTATGTATGTATGTATATAAAAGGCATCCGTTTAAACAAAGTTAGAATGATCCACATAATAGTTATTATAACGTAGGCATGAAAGGATTTTTCAAAATTCACCTCTTAAGAGGGTCTTATGATTGTTCAAAGCAACAGAGTGACTTTACCCCAAATTAAATGCGAGCAAAGCCAGAGTAAAAACTAGTAAAATTATATAAGTCTCGCCAAAATATGAGAATCGAGATGAACAAAATGAAAGGTTTTACGACAAAAACACAAGGTTTATTAAACCTTTCGCAAGCTAATTTGAGCAGCACTTTGCTCTGAGATAATTTGCAGGACTGCCATCTTCTTTCACAATGTAATTAAATATTGAAATTATTTTAAGCTTTTTGTTTGCAACGATTCTGTTTTTGCAAGATTTTATTTAATTTCCCATGTTGGTCTGGGATTTAAAAAAGAATGTACTAGGTTCTCTTTGTTCCTTGCCTAGCATATCGGGTTATCGGGTTTTGGGTGTGTGATTGTGTAGACGACGAGTTAGCCACTTGTCACTACTTTTCACATATCCCATCTAACCCAACCCAGTTTTATTTTTCGCTAAATGTGGTTAAAGGGGCTTGCTACCCCTTTGACTCTGCCTACTCCTTCGGGGATCACGGGTGTGATGTTATATATCTATGAAAAATTTGCGACAAGCGGCTAGCTCGTCGTTTACACAATCACACACCCAAAACCCGATAACCCGATATGCTAGGCAAGAAACACAATTGGCGCATTCTTTTTAATTCCCAAGGGACTAGATATTTTTCGATTCATAATATTGGCCATTAATTAGGATATTCATATGTGACCTAACAAAACCTAACTAATTTACATATAGGCCCTAATTAATACTTAATTTAGCTATCTATTTCAAATCATGCGTCAACATTTGTTCCTATAATTTACATTTCACAAGCTTAGACAATAAACCTTACAATAGAATGGCGCCCGTTTTTACAAGTTCCTTCCATAGACAATGTTTTTACAAGTCTGCATTGTCTATGCGATTGATTCATATAAGTTGATTCTTGACCCGGATGTCAATCAATAATTAAGTGGCTATATATATCCAGCTACATAAGGTCCTTATTCGCGTAACCGGCCCGGCCCGGTCGCTTCTATCCCCAAACCTACGTGCGTCTGCCCTCTCCAGCAACGTGCTGAGCCGAGGTCGAGCCCCATAGGGGGCACCCTCAGGCTGTTGCCTAAATTTTAGGGGTGAGAGTTTCCCGCTCCCCCGCTAGCCCGGTAGGTAGTAAAGGCCGCCTTCGGCCAACTACCGATGTCCTCTCATAAAAAAATAAAATGTATTTAATTATATTGTGTTTAATTGTAACACGTCCCATGTTGGTCTGGGACTTAAAAATAATGTGCCAACTATGTTCCTTGTCTACTATGTTGCAAAAAGCGACTAATTATTTATCGGGTTTTGGGTGTGTGATTGTGAAGGCGACAAGGTAGCCACTTGTCGCTAATTTTTCACAATTTTCCATCTAACCCAGCCCAGTTTTATTTTTGGCTGAATGTGGTTCAAGAGGCCTGCTGCCCCTTTGACTCTGCCTACCCCTTCGGGGATTACAAGCGTTAAGTTATGTAAGTGTGTACTGAGTCGTTTAAAATCTTTAACTCGCCAAAGCGTGCCATCAAATATACTTAATGTAATATCATCTTCCTAACGTTATGTCCCGTGCTTAGACGGGGTCCGCTTAGACCATGATCCGGGATTTAGCGAGTCTGGTAATAACATTGAAGCGACTGCCGATCTGACCTTCGTAACCCTAAGATAGGGGAAACAGACAATTTTTGGATCATGGTTACAAATCCAAAATTGTTTGAATTTGCAGGTTTCATCACGATGTTTTCCTTCACCGTCGAGCTAGTGGTATAAATACGTACATAGATTTGAAAAATCCTGAGGTCCGTGCCCGGGTTTGAACCAGCATCCCTCGGTTAAGAGGCGCGTGTCCTTACCATTGCATAAATTAAATTACCTTCGTAAATAAGTCTTGTCACAATTAACAAGTAATTAATATAAGGAAATGATTTTACCACGACAGTGCAATGGTTCATTTGATATGTCTTGCGTTGGACAGATAGACAGACAGACATTATGAAATCAGCTGCGGTTTTCCTACTAACCTATTGTCACAGAGAACTAGCGGATATGTGGGAAGCATTCTAAAACTTAATAATAGGTTCATACATTTCAACTGGCTCGATGGCGCATTCGGTAGTGACCCTGCCCCATGCGCCAAGAGTTGTGAGTTCGATCCCCACCCAGGACAAATATTTGTATAATGAATACTTGTGTTTGTTCTGTGTCTGGGTGTTAATATCCAATATTTAAGTATATATTTGTAATACCACTGTTAAATCTGATATCCGTAACACAAGTACTTAAGCTACTTACCTCGGAGTCAGATCAATGTATGTGATGTAGTGTGATATTTATTTATTTATCATACTACTATTATAAACAGAGATTTGATTGTTTGTTTGTATTCAATAGGCTCTGAAACCACCGGATTGATTTGAAAACTTCTTTAATCAATGCAAAGCTACTTTATCAGCGAGTAACATAGGCTATATTTTATCTCTGTATTCCCACGGGAACGCGAGCTACGCGTGTAAAACCGCGGGTCGTTACTAGTTTATTTATAAATCTAAAGTTGCTTGAATTTGCAAGTTTTATCACGATGTTTTCCTTCACCACCGAGCTAGTGGTATAATTACGTATATAGATTTGAAAAATCCAGAGGTACGTGCTCGGGTTTGAACCCGCATTCCTCGGTTATGTGGTGCGTATCCTTACCATTGAGCTACCACCGACTCCATACTACATGAATCTAACACTGGCCTATTATTGCGTTAGTGTGAACGATTGATCATTATAATTCCCAATCGCCTGTCGATTTATTTACATATTATAATGACGTCAGTATGTCGTTCATCCTAAAGGTCAGCAACATGTAATGCCTACATTATGACGCTATTATGGGGACATTGCCAATTGGGCAATATGACCCAAATGACCGGTCGAGTTGCGGCGAAAAATTGAGATGATAACATTATTTTATTATAATATTTGCGGGTTAAATTATGGTTAGATTGTTCTTTATGACAATTTTATGAAGCTTTGTTACAATTTCATTATTTAATTGTTATTTATTACATACATACATACATATATAACATCACGCCCATAATCCCCGAAGGGGTAGGCAGAGTCAAAGGGCCCGCATGCGCCTTCAACCACATTCAGCCAAAAATAAAGCCGGGCTGGGTTAGATTGAAAATTGTGAAAAAGCAGTGACAAGCGGCTAACCTGTCGCCTACACAATCACACACCCAAAACCCGATACCATTAATCGTTATGACATGCTAGGCAAGAACCACAGTTGGCGCATTCTTTTTTTAAGTCCCAGACCAACATGGAACAGTGGGCTGGGTTGGATAGAAAGCTGTGAAAAGGAGTGACAAGTGGCTAGCTCGTCGCCTACTCAGTCACATACCCAAAAGCCCGTAAACCATTAGTCGCCTTTTACGACATGCTAGGCAAGAACCACAGTTGGCACATTCTTTTTAAGTCCCAGACCAACATGGGATTGTTTATTTTGTTTTAAATAGTGGCAACTTAGTATGTTTTCGCAATACGTCAGAAATGTATGCTGGTTGACTGAAGATAGCGATTTTTGTCCTGGTCAGACAGGACAGACCTTATTGTTGTCCAGACTGACACACCAATTCCTTAGTTCCAAACTAAGCATTATGCTTGTGCTATGGATAATAATGTCCTCCTAACCGATATCGGTCACGGCGGCCAATCTCAACTAGGATTAGCCAACTGCGCAGGAGATAGTCAAAGTCAAAGTCAAAGTCAAAGCCAAAATACTCTTTATTTATATAGGTTTGAAACAAACACTTATAAATTGTCAATTCAACAGGAAAATCAACTAATAATATGAATCTACCACCGGTTCGGAATGTTGATTCTACCGAGAAGAAACCGGCAAGAAACTCAGTAGTTACCTACTCTTTTCAACAACATATTTTACAGGGGTGTATAGATCATATTTGCATTTGAACCATGTCGTGAAGTCGGCTTGTCAGACACCAAAATATACAATAACGATGTTTACAAAATTTAAGCATAAATTAACCAAACCAGATCAGACCAGTCCCCCAAGGTGTATAGTGCGCAAGTGTGTGCGCAAACACAGGTGCACTCTCTGTTCCTTCACTCTCATGGTCCAGTGACGGCACCGACATGATCGGGGACTCCGGAGAGAGGTCAGGCGCAGGACCGACGGCTTAGCGTGCTTATGTGTGAGCGTGTGTGTACTGTGTTAGGTAAACGAATAGGCTCTGATATAGAGGCCTCATTTATTTAAAAAAAAAATATCTCTTAAGTATCCCATTTATTAAATAAAAAAATCTCCAGACTGACACACCAATGCCCTAGTTCCAAACTAAGCTAGGCTAGGAATAGGCTCTGATATAGTGGCCCTATTTACTTAAAAAAAAATATCTCTTAAATATCCCATTTATCAAATAAAAAAATCTCCAGACTGACACACCAATGCCCTAGTTCCAAACTAAGCTATAAGCTTGTGCTATGGATACTAGGTGAACGGATAGACATACTTAAATACGTTTATAAACATCCATGACTCGAGTACAAAAGTCCATGTTTATCAAACGAAACATTTGCCCCTAGCGGGATTCGAGTTCGCGAGCCTCGGTTTCGTGGCCAGGGTCTCTTCTCGACCAACGGGCAAATTGTTGTAATTTTGAAACAAAAAATGTAATTATTCTTCGTTTATTTTTATTTTTGTGACTAAGTATCTTCCAAATCTTACGAATTGACATCTTGTCAAATGTAGTTACATATTTGTAAAGTACGCGTTGATTTTTGTTAAGTTTTCCTTTTTATTTCTTATACCATCATCATCCTCCTAGCTTTATGTCCCGTACTTAGTCGGAGTCCGTTTAGACCATGATCCAGGATTTAGTTGAAGCGACTGCCGATCTGACCTTCGAAACCCTAAGATAGGGGAACCAGACAATTTTTGGAACATGGTTACAAATCCAAAGTAGCTTGAATTTGTAGGTTTCATCACGATGTTTTCCCTCACCGTCGAGCTAGTGGTATAAATACGTACATAGATTTGAAAAATCTAAAGGTACGTGCCGGGGTTTGACCTGCACTCCTCGGTTAAGAGGCGCGTGTCCTTACCATTGAGCTACCACCGCTCTATTTCTTATACTTTGTGTTTTAAAATGTGTTGTGTGTGTATTATATCCAAATAAAGTTGTTATATATCTTTTTTGAACCGTTAAAGCCGAATACATTAACCCGATTGATATTTCAATTCCATTAATGTTTAATGAAGAATGTCTATTAGTTCGTTCGTTGTGCCGCGCGCTCGCGTGCGCCATACTTCCTAAACAGACTTCCTAATTTCTAATTACACTAACCAATTACACTTTTCCTTTCTGGGCTACTGTAACTTGCATAGATCTGTGTTAAGATTGCCATTTTACATCACGCCCGTAATCCCCGAAGGGGTAGGCAGAGTCAAAGGGACTGGAAGCCCCTTTAACTACTTTCAGCTAAAAATAAAACTGGGGTGCGTTAGATGGGAAATTGTGAAAAAGTAGTGACAAGTGGCTAGCTCGTCGCCTACATAATTACATACCCAAAACCCCATATACCATTAGTCGCCTTTTACGACATGCTAGACAAGAAACGTAGTTGGAAAATTCTTTTATAGTCCCAGACCAACACGGGACATTCTGGGTTACTGTAACTTGCATACATCTGTGTTAAGATTGCGATTTTACAGTGGCTGTGACAATTTTTTATTTATTAATATATAGCTTCTGCCCGCGGCGTTGCTCGCGTGGTACCTCGATGAAACATAGCTTATGTATTATTCTAATGTATAAGCTATACTATTGCACAGTTTCGATAAAATCCATGCAGTACTTTTTGCGTGATAGAGTAACAAACATCCACACATCCATCCATACAAATTTTCGCGTTTATAATATTAGTAAGATTTGGTTATGGCATACAACTGTATGTGTTCCTTGCCTAGCATGTCGTGAAAGGCGACTAATGGTATATCGGGTTGGGTATGTGATTGTGTAGGCGACGAGCTAGCCACTACTCTTTCACAATTTTCATGGACCAACATGTGTTATTTTTTAAATTCTTTCACGGAAAGCAACATTTTAAGCGGGTAACACAGGCTATATTTTATCCTCGTATTCCCATGGGAACAGGAACTAAGTAGATAAAACAGCGGGTTAAAGCGAATAACTAATTATTTTTCTAATAAAGTATTATTTAAAATGTGTCTGAATTATTTTGTTACATACATAACATCACGCCCATAATCCCCGAAGGGACAGCAGGCCCCTTTTACCACATTCGGGTTAGATGGAAAATTGTGAAAAAGTAATAACAATTGTTTCTAGGACCGTCAATATGTCAATTAAGTATTTCAATTGTAGCAAAGAGAATGGATTGTTTAATAAAGACGTAGAAATATGCGTGATAATTACTGACAAACCCACGTAACTCTATTTGCCGTGCGTGTGAACGATTAATACTTATATTTTGCATATGCTATACTTAGGTAAGTATACATAGATTTTATACTATACATACATACATACATACATAATGTCACGCCTTTTCCCCATGGCGGTAGGCAGAGATCACGTACTACCATTTGCTACGATCCTGACATACACCTTTCGCTTCTTCTACATTCATAAGTCTTTTCATACACGCAGATACATATCAGTGTCAACAGTGGCATTACAAATATATACTTAAATATTGGATATTAACACACAAACACAAGTATTCATCACACGAATGTTTGTCCTGGGTGGGGATCGAACCCACAACTCTTGGCGCATAAGGCAGGGTCACTACCAAATGCGCTATCGAGCCAGTCAAATGCTATGCTATGACTTACAACTTTCGCATATACACGTAACCTATGTGCGATATTTACTTAGATATTGAACACTTAAGTAACTTAAGTAACACTACCTAATATACCCGTCATTCGTGAAAGTGTGTAAATACGTGTATAATTATTGTTTACTCGATATATCTATAAAAAGAATATGCCAACTGTGTTCCTTGCCTAGCATGTCGTAAAAGGCGACTAATGGTATATCGGGTTGGGTATGTGATTGTGTAGGCGACGAGCTAGCCGCTTGTCACTACTTTTTCACAATTTCCCATCTAACCAAGCCCAGTTTTATTTTTGGCTGAATGTGTTTGATTGTGATATCTGTAACAAATGCTTAAGCTACTTACCTCGGAGTCAGATCAATGTAGGTATGTAATGTAATTGGATATTTATTTTATTTATTATTTATCTTAGGGTTACGAAGATCAGATCGGCAGTCGCTTCATTGTAATTACCAGACTCGCTAAATCCTGGATCATGGTCTAAGCGGACCCCGTCTAAGCACGGGATGTAACGCTAGGAACATGAATATTATGTTGATAAATTAGTTAGTTATTCACAGTCACCTATTATATACCTACAGTTATTATTAACTAAAAACTAGATACTCAATTTGAACATTTAATTGCTACAAAATTAAAAAAACTTTTTACTCGAATGCTAAAAAGAAGGGTAATAAAAACTGCTAAACAATGAACTAAGAGTTAATTTATGCAAATAAATTAGTTTTCATGTCAGTGACTTCGTTAAACATCACCCGTCTTTTGTCTGAAACTATTGGATAAAAACTAGAGATACAATTTAGATGATAATTTTATGTGGGACTATGTTATTTGGAACATAAAAGTGGAATAGTCAATATATTAATGCAAAAAATATATCTGTCTGTGCATTGAAGATGTTTAAAAACAATTAAAATTTTACTTCCTAATAACGTTGTGGTCTTACATATAAAATAAATACTGTCGCGAAACGTGATACTTAGAGCATGAAACGGAACGCAATCGTCTCCATTGAAAAGGTTAGTAGCACTGGCAGATAGCCTTAAATAAATATCCGGCAACATCACCTACATTGATCTGTCTACGAAGTAAGTAGCTTAAGCACTTGTGTTACGGATATCAGAATCAACAGTGGTATTACAATTATATACTTAAATATTGGATATTAACACCTAGACACAGAACAAACACAAGTATTCATCACACGAATGTTTGTCTTGGGTGGGGATCGAACCCACAACTCTTGGCGCATGGGGCAGGGTCACTACCGAATGCGCCATAGAGCTTGTCGTAGCAAGAGCGGGAGAGTCGGTTAAAAAAGAAGTTGTCGAGGCAAAGAGTTCAAACAGTGAGTTAAATTAAAAAAAAAATATATCGCATAAATGATTGCAGCATATGCGGTAAGTGCTTAATAATGATTAGACAGTATAATTAAAGAGATCACGAATAGTTTGTCCTATGTTAGTCGGGGACGAAAAAAGAATGTGCCAACTGTGTCTCTTGCCTAGCATGTCGTAAAGGACGACTAAAGGTATATCGTGTTTTGGGTATGTGTGTAGGCGACGAGCTAGCCACTTGTCACTACTTTTTTACAATTTTCCATCTAACCCACCTTAGTATTAATTTATGGATTAATGAGGTTCTTTAAATCTTTCCTATCCCTTCGACCCTTCGTCCTTAAGATTTTGGAAGTGATGGTTTATACATAGTATATTCATTCCATACTAAGCATATATATGCTTGTGTAAACACTGAACAACAGATTATCTTCCTAGCGTAATGTCCCGAGCTTAGACGGGGTCCGTTTAGACCATGATCCGGGATTTAGCGAGTCTGGTAATTACTAAAGCGACTGTTGATCGTACCTTCTTAACCCTAAGATAGGGGAACAATTTTTAGATCATAGTTACAAATCCATAGTTGTTTAAATTAGCAGGTTTCATCACGATATTTTCTCCCACCGCCGAGTGGCATAAATACGTACATAATTTTGGAAAATCCAGAGTAACGTGCTCAATGGCGGATTTACAGTCTTGGCCGCCCTAGGCCCAAGGCCTTAACTCTCAGTACTAACGCGTCATCACTTAATTTTTATCACGATTGGCCGCCTCTAATATCTGGCCGCCCTAGGCCCGGGCCTACTGGGCCTTAGGGTAAATCCGCCACTGAACGTGCTGGTTTGAACCTGCATCCCTTTTTTTTTTTTTTTTTTTTTTTACGTGAGGAATGCATTTACGCACCGTCCAAGTAAACCTAGGTTCGGCCTACGAGGGATGTGTCGGGCTCAGAGGCCGGGAAAGCACTCTACTACCGACTAAACCTCACGGTGGTCATTCTTCGGGCGTTGGCACAGATTCCGGGCTCCCCACTCGGGACTCTACGCGAAATCTACGTCTACGCCGCTGCCGATCCATGCGGCCCATCTCGAGGGAGAGGCAACCTCGCCCCCAGAACACCTCGCGGTGCTTATGACGGCACAGACCACAGTGTCACCCCATCCTATTTAACGGACGAGGATCCACGTGTCGTCATCTTCTCTGGGGCTGCTTAACGAAGTGAATGCAGGCCCCCCCGCAAACACTCCACAGCCCCAAAGGCCCTTTTAGTCGCCTCCTACGACAGGCAGGGATACCACAGGAGTATTCGGAGCCCCCCCTGTAGGGCGCCGCCGGGCTAGACACCATCGCCACGGCGGCCTCGCCTTCTGCGTCGGGCGGGATTGTCGAGCTCGCGCTGACGTTCGGCGCTCTCCTTCTGCGACATAACGATGCCGCAGAAGGAGAGCACCGCCTCCCAGGAGCTCTCGCTCGCCACCATGGCTGACACCACGGATGGCAGCGAGAGGTCCTGCCCAACGGCGGCGGAGAGCGCTGCGCGCTCGCCGGCAAAAGCCGGACACACCTCCAGCGTGTGCTGGGCACAGTCCTCGATGGCACCGCAATGGTGAACCTGCATCCCTCGGTTATGAGGCGCGTGTCCTTACCATTGAACTAACACCGTTATACATAACAACGGAGAAGTTTACATAAATATATTAATTAAGCTATTTATTAATAGGAACAAATATAAAACTGTTTAAGTAATCCGTTTTTTAATAAAAACGTAACGTTATATAATTAACGCACGAAAAAAATGATGTGTAATTTGAAAATTAATTTTTATCGTCAGGAAGTAATAAAATTAGATTTATTTGCCAAAATAACGTTGTGTTTGTGCTTACCTATATATATATATATATATATAGTTACATATGATTATGAAACAAGATAATGTTTTCGTACATATCAATAATTCAATGAAATCAGATATTACAAGCGGAAGTCAAACCTTTTTAATTTAAATTTTACAACAAAAACAACATAACATTACGCCCGCAATCCCTAAAGGGGCAGGGAGTCGAAGGGGCAGCACGCCCCTTTAACCACATTCAGTCAAAAATAAAACTGGGCTGGGTTTGATGGAAAATTGTTAAAAAGCAGTGACAAGCGGCTAACCTGTCGCCTACACACTCACAATCACACACCCAAAACCCGATATACCATTAGTCGCCTTTTACGACATACTGGCAAGAAACACAGTTGGCACATTCTTTTTAAGTCCCAGACCAACACGGGACAATGGGCTGGGTTAGATGGAAAAGAAAGTTGAGTTCAAGGCTTCTTTTCTGTGTTATACAATTTTAATAATTTTAGGCTCATGTTATATCTAAAGTTCATAAGTAACTTTAAGCTTTTAAAGCATACCCACAGAAGAAATTTAATTTCAATTCCTAGTAAAGATTCATGCTAAAATTAAATTACGATGCTTGATTAATGTATTCATGATTAATTTATGTGATTGTGTAGGCGACGAGCTAGCCACTTGACGCTACTTTTTCACAATTTTCCATTTTTGGCTTATGTTTGGTTAAAGGGGCTTGCTGTCTCTCTGAATCTGCTTACCCCTTAGGGGATTACGGGCATGATGTTATGTATGTATATACATTGTTTGAAATAGGACATATTAACCGTAGAGCTTGTATAAAAAGGATCATGAATGTTGAAGAGGCGAGTGAGGTGTGTAAGGATCGTGCCATATGGCGTTCGGTTCTCTCTGCCTACCCGCTAGGGGAGTGGCGTGCAGTTTAGTTAGTTTTTATGGACGTCTTATGATCGAAACCTCAAAAGTTAATCGTTTTTCCTTCTCCTGTAAAATAAGCATGTCTGATCTACAGATCGGAGATATTGGCACTTCAACAAGATACTTAATAAGATTTATGGCAAATTTTTCAATCATCGATCGATTCGAGAAAAAATTGGCGATAAAGAACAATATCACCAATTTGTTAATGTTAGTTACTTAGGAAAGCAGTACCTAATAATATTTTGAAAATATCATTCGCATTGTTATTAACTGTTTCCTTTATCTGCACATATCATATCATTAGTCAAGCTCGATGGCGCATTCGATAGTGACCCTGCCCCATGCGCCAGGAGTTGTTGGTTCGATCCCCACCCAGGACAAACATTAGTGTGATGAATACTTGTGTTTGTTTTGTATCTGGGAGTTATTATCAAACATTTAAGTATATATTTGTAATGCCGCTATTGTTTCTGATATCCGTAACACAAGTGCTTAAGCTACTTACCTCGGAGTCAGATCAATGTATGTGATGTAGTTAGATATTTATTTTATTTATTATATCATCACACCTGCAAACCTACTAAGGGCTATTCCCTTAGTACGTTTTCAGGTAGGTATTCTAGAAGCAATGGGCTCAATAAAACACATTTAGCCAAAAATCGAGTTAGGTTAGATGGAAAATTATGGAAAAGTGTTATAGCTCGTTGCTTACATAATCACAACCCCATGCCTGATACACCATTAGTCGCCTTTTACGACATGCTAGGCAAGAAACACAGTTGGCACATTATTTTCGAGTCCCTCAACATGAGACAAATAAAATCATCCCCGTTATAATTTACTCAACTGTTATTATTTAAGAGACTGTTAATTAAAGATCACATACATACCCTTATCAATAGTTACTCGCGTAGTCCACAATTATACTAAACTATACTATACTACTCAAGCGTCTCAACTGGACGGGAGTCTGCGCGATACTGGCGAATGATGCGCATGCGCAGGTTTATTTCATTCAATGTTTGATGTAATCAGAACCTTTAGGGTTGGGTAAGTTATGTATATAAAATAATAAATATATATTTTATCCCTAAAAGGCGACTAATGGTATACAGGGTGTTGGGTATGTGATTGCTTAAACGATGAACTAGCTAGCTACTTGTCACTACTTTTTCTCAAGTTTCCATCTAATCCAGCACATTTTAAATCAAATTCAAATTCAAATTCTTTATTGCAAGTCACACGATAAAAAATAGATGACAGTCTTTAAAGGGCAAGTACATGTGAAGCCCTGTAGTAAGGGCATTGCAAAAAATTTTAAAAACTATAAAACTAACATATACTTTCCATAATAATGTGCAAATTAATTAACACAGCTAACAATATATTTGTTTTACATACACACATAACATTATCATCAACTTTATATCTCTTTTATTATAATTTTTACATATTTTAATTTTTTGGCAAAAGCGGTTTAAGGGGCTCGTTTCCTCTTTGACTCTGCCGACTCCTCGGAGGATTGGAGCATGATATCTGTAAACTAATATTATAAAGAGGAAGGATTTGATTGTTTGTTTGCTTCGAATAGGCTCCGAAACTACTGGACCGATTTGAAAAAATTTTTGACCAATGAAAAGCTACTTTATCAGCGAGTAACATAGGCTATATTTTATCCCCGTATTCCCACGGGAACGGTAACTACGTAGATGAAACCGTGGGGCACTGTTAGTATAAGTATATTACGCTCAGTAAGTAAAAAAATAATATAGGTATTTAAAATTATGAAAAAGTAATTACAAGTGGCTAGGTCGTCGCCTACACAATCACATACCCGCAACCCTTTATACCATTAGTCGCCTTTTACGAGATGCTAGGCAAGGAGCACAGTTGGCACTTCTTTTTAAGTCCCATACCAACGGAAAGAACAAAACAATTTAGACATTAAGTCACTCTTTTACGAAGTAAATAAGACTTTGTTTTCACTCTTATCAGCTGTTTAGAAGGCAAATGGTGGCATTATTTTAATTAATAATAAATTAACGTTGAATACTAATTAGGCTAGATGACTAAACAATTCTGTTTAGTCCGTCAGTTAGATTATAAAAAAATATTGAACACGTATTTTTTTATTTATTTGTCAAACAAACATTGACGAAGATACAAATGCTTTCAAGTTGCGCGTGACGTCACGCTTTCGTACAATTTTTTTACAAGTAGTGACGTAGCAAGCCCCTCCTCTAAAACTTTGATGCTCTTTATCTTTGTGATTTTTTGTTTATTTGATAAAGCGAAAAATATGTGTCTAGTATTTTTGTATAATCTAACTGACGGACTAAATAGAAATATATTTTTAAATGCAGTCATCATTCCTGTTAAAGGTAATTTTAGTGGCATGCAGCATTTAAACTAGTATAAATAAATATTATAATATGTTAACTTAATAATATGCCTGTAGCACCTCAATTTCTATTTTAATATACATAGTTAATTATTTCCTTGATGAAATTACATAATTTAAACATTGCAATGCAAATTTTCCTCTTTCAGTTATAATTTTAACAAAGAAGTGAAAGGTTGAAAATACAAATAAAACGAGGTATGTATATAAGTCCAACGTTAGTCTGGGACTAAAAAATGTAGTTGGTAACGAACTAACTGTAATTTTAAATCGTCTTAATTGTTTACATTAAGTAACTACTGAGTTTTTTGTCGGTTTCTTGTCGGTGATAGATTAACATTGCTTTGTAGATTTTTTGAAACTTGACGATTTATAAGTGTTTTTTGAGGCCTACATAAATAAACAAATTTTGAATTTCACAGTAGAAATACGCAGTCGTTACAATCAATACTAGTCTATACTAATATTATAAAGAAGAAAGATCTGTTTTCTTTTTTGTATTTTTGTGTGTATGTTTGTAATGAATAAACTCAAAAACTACTGTGCCGATTTCAAAAATTCTTTCACAATTGGAAAGCTACATTATTCGAAAGTAACATAGGCTATATTTTGTCCTCGTATTCCCACGGGAACGGGAACTACGCGGGTAAAACCGCGGGGCGCTGCTAGTAAAAATATATGATTACAAACCCATACGCTTACATACAGTGATAAATATATTTTTTTCTTAGAAAATGAGTACTTTAAAAACACGTTAAAATGTTATTAGGTCGGTCTTATCGCTAAAATGTATTTTATACAACCTTGAAGAGACTGTTATATTATGTACTAGCTGTGCCAGCGGTGTCACCCGAGTTTATGGTTAATATTATATAGACTATTTCCGTCATACATGATTTCTATGTAACTTTAACCATTAAGGCTGCGCACGCGACGAAAGCTTAAAAATGGAGTAACTTCTCCCGTTTTCCCAACATTTCCCTTCACTACTCTGCTCCTATTGATTGTAGCGTGATGAAAAGTATACTATAACCTGCCCAGGATTATGAAGAATAATTGTACCAAGTTTCGTTAAAATCCGTCGAGTAGTTTTTGTTTCTATAAGGAACATACAGACAGACAGACAGACAAACAAAAATTTTACTGATTGCATTTTTGGCATCAGTATCGATCACTAATCACCCCCTGATAGTTATTTTGAAAATATATTTCATGTACAGAATTGACCTCTCTACAGATTTATTATAAGTATAGATAACAAGTATATAGAATATAAATCGTTTTACCTACTATGAATATAAAGGTTTTCAAAATAAAATCATCCCTAGTCTACTTGCAATAAGTTTTGAAACTTGAGTTCTACGTACCGATAAAATCACACTTGCAAACTAATAACATAACATCACGCCCGTAATCCCCGAAGGGGTAGGCAGAGTCAAAGGGGCAGCAGGCCCCTTTGACCACATTCAGCCAAAAATAAAACTGGGTTAGATGGAAAATTGTGAAAAAGTAGTGACAGGCTAGCTCGTCGCCTACACAATCACACACTCAAAACCCGATATACCATTAGTCGCCTTTACGACATGCTGGGCAAGGAACACAGTTGGCGCTTAATTTTTTAAGTCCCAGACCAACATGCGACCAACATAGCATTCTGGGTTGAAAGTTCTTTAAGCTTTTCTGTAGCACTGACAACATCATCTTCCTAGCGTTATGTCCCGTGCTTAGACGGGGTCCGCTTAGACCATGATCCAGGATTTAGCGAGTCTGGTAATTACATTGAAGCGACTGCCGATCTGACCTTCGCAACCCTAAGATAGGGGAACCAGACAATTTTTGGATCATGGTTACAAATTCAAAGTTGTTTGAATTTGCAGGTTTCATCACGATGTTTTCCCTCACCGTCGAGCTAGTGGTATAAATATGTACATAGATTTGAAAAATCTAGAGGTACGTGATCGGGTTTGAACCCGCACTCCGTTGAGAGGCGCGTGTCCTCACTATTGAGCTACCACCGCTCCGTAGCTCTGTAGCACTGACAACGCGTATGTAAAATGTCATAATTAGCGGACGAGTAATGAAGGCGACGACTCGTTACAAACAAACTTACTTTAACTTTGACAGCCCCGTTGGTCGAGTGGTCAGAGACCTGGCCACGAAACCAAGAGTCGCGGGTTCGAATCCCGCTAGGGGCAAATGATTTGTGTGATGGACATTTGTACTCGAGTCATAAATGTTTATAAACGTATTTGAGTATGTCTATCCGTTCACCTAGTTATCCATAGCACAAGCATAAGCTTAGTTTGGAACTAGGGAATTGGTTTGACAGCCTGGAGAATATATTTATTCAGGGTTAAATATACATAATTAATAAATAAATGTATCATACAAGTGTGTTATTTTTTGTTAACACAATTCCGAAAGACGAGAAAATTTATTTATACTAATATTATAAAGCTGAAGAGTTTGTTTGCTTGAACGCGCTAAACTCAGGACCTGCTGGTTCGATTTGAAAAATTAATCCAAGTTTAGATAGCCTATTTGTCCAGGAAGGCAATATTATATTAACCATAAATGCGGGCGAAACTGCGGGCAAAGCTAGTGTTATGTTTTAGACAAATTATTCAACTAACAAACACTAAGATTAATTCACTTTTGAGTAATTTATTTTTGTGTACATTAATAATAATATACTTATATACTACCGTTATGCATTCACATATATATAAAACGGTAAATTAATAATGGCATTTTCATCATTTAATAATTATATGTAGATAAAACTCAAAGTAAATGAGATTTTTTTATATATAGTTATAAACTTTACACTTCGGTTTTACATATCAAATTTATGTAAATTTTGCCACTCTGTCATATTATATATTAAGTGTAATATATGAATATAAATATTAAATAGATACGTACCAAATTTATCCGCGGAAACACAAGGTGTCGACACACACACGCAACCACTAGTCAAGCAAAACTGACTGTCTGTCTGTGCGTTCACCGCTTATATACGTGTGTACTATGTGGAACAAACAAGGTTGATTTTGGCTTGCACACTCTCGGATTGTAATTGAGTAAGTGTAGTAAACTCTTGACAGTAGCTTAGCGGTTAGGATACATGTCTCATATGCGAGGTAGGCTTGTTCAAACTCGGGGCTCTAGATTTTTCAAAGCTATGTAAGTCGAGTGGTCAGAGACCCTGACCACGAAACCAAGGGTCGCGGGTTCGAATCCCGATAGAGGCAAATGTTTGTGTGATGAACATGGACATTTGTACTCGATTCATGGATGTTTATAAACGTATTTAAGTATGTCTATCCGTTCACCTAGTATCCATAGCGCAAGCTTAGTTTGGAACTAGGGAATTGGTGAGTCAGTCTTAAAAATTTATAAATGTTTATTATATATTTATAAGTTTGACGCATTATTCTAAAGAACCATTTTAAAGGATTTAAGAAGATGGGCAATATCAAAATAGCCAATCTGATCAACTTTTTTATGGAAAGTAAAAAAGAAATTGCTCTTTTTTAACCGACTTCAAAAAAAAGGAGGAGGTTCTCAATTCGACTGAATGTATTTTTTTTTAATCCTTTAAATATGTTTGCTATATATACATATGTAACTTATATTTGAATAATAAGTTACATATGTAGTAAGCAGTTTCGCATAAAATGAAAATACCTTAAATTATTTATCAACCAGTCCATTTAAACAGCCCATTTAGCTGATTAAATCGACTGGCTCGATGGCGCATTTGGTAGTGATCCTGCGCCATGTGCAAGAGTTGTGGGTTCGATCCCCACCCATTACAAATATTCGTGTGATTAATGCTTATGTTTGTTCTGTGTCTAGGTGTTAATATTGAATATTTAAGAATAAATTTGTAATACCATACCAATTCTGATATCCGTAACACAAGTGCTTAAGCTACTTACCTCGGAGTCAGATCAATGTATGTGATGTAGTCTAATATTTATTTATCTGTTAATTTTTTGGACTCTACCTACTTAGAGGATTGCGGGCGTGATATTGTAGGCATGTACTGTACTAAAAAAATTCTTCCGTCTCCATCATGAGACCAGCTCGATGGGACCATATTACATTGTCAACATCATCATCCTTTTTTTTTTACGTGAGGAATGCATTTACGCACCGTCCAACTCAACCTAGGTTCGGCCTACGAGGGATGTGTCGGGCTCAGAGGTTTGGGAAAACACTCCACTACCGACTAAACTTCACGGTGGTCATTCTTCGGGCGTTGGCGCAGATTCCGGGTTCCCCACTCGGGCCTCTACGCGAAATCTACGTCTACGCCGCTGCCGATCCATGCGGCCCATCTCGAGGGAGAGGCAACCTCGCCCCCAGAACACCTCGCGGTGCTTATGACGGCACAGACCACAGTGTCACCGCATCCTATTTAACGGACGAGGATCCACGTGTCGTCGTCTTCTCTGGGGCTGCTTAACGAAGTGAATGCAGGCCCCCCCGCAAACACTCCACAGCCCCAAAGGCCCTTTTAGTCGCCTCCTACGACAGGCAGGGGTACCACAGGAGTATTTGGAGCCCCCCCTGTAGGGCGCAACATCATCATCATCCTCCTTTATGTCCTGTGCTTACTGGGGAGCCGCTTAGACAGCGATCCAGGACTTAGTCTTTTATAAATTTCATCACGACATTTTCCCTCACCGTCGAGCTAGTGGCAAACACCCTGTAGCTTAAAAGTATACATATATTTAATATCAACACTTGTTCCCTTCACTACACACCACATGTCACGCTCCCTTATTTGGCTGTGTTTTATCTTCGTGTTTATTTGCGCCGGTCTCATGGTCATCATCTTCCTACCGTTATGTCCCGTGCTTAGACGGGGTCCGCTTAGACCATGATCCAGGGTTTAGCGAGTCTGGTAATTACATTGAAGCGACTGCCGATCTGACCTTCGTAACCCTAAGATAGGGGAACCAGATATTTTTTTTGGATCATGGTTACAAATCCAAAGTTGTTTGAATTTGCAGGCTTCATCACGATGATTTCCCTCACCGTCGAGCTAGTGGTATAAATACGTACATAGATTTGAAAAATCCAGAGGTACGTGCCCGTGTTTGAACCAGCATCCCTCGGTTAAGAGGCGCGTGTCCTTACCATTGAGCTACCGAAGCTCCTCTCGTTGCAATAATCAAGAAATAAGTAAAAAGAATGTGCCAACTGTGTTTCTTGCCTAGCATGTCGTGAAAGGCGACTAATGGTATATCGGGTTGGGTATGTGATTGTGTAGGCGACGAGCTAGCCACTTGTCACTACTTTTTCACAATTTTCCATCTTTTGGTCCAGACAATACAATATTTTTTTTTGTCCAGGGGCGACACGTGAGCAGCTTGGCACGTGATTTCGGGGGGGGGGGGATGATTAGTACTACAATACTATCGATAGTATTGACTCATCCAGCGGCAACACTATGACTTGCTAAGCCGGGAATAGTTAGTTTATTCATTGGAAGTCCCAAACCATATTGTAAGTTAGGATTAAACATAACCCTTTCTTGTTCCGCGTAGTCGAGTAAGCCTTGTCCATAACACGTTTATTATTCCCACGCTTGCAGTATGAAAGGCTTCTTATCTCGTAGTTGGCAATCATCTAATCATTGTTAAGCTTGGACTCGCAACCTTTTGGCACAATAGTGTATTTGTTATCTGTTTCCAAAATATTTACGTCGTATTTAGTTGTATGGTGGTACTTTTCTTGTGATGTTACAATAAAAAAAATAAAAAGTTCATGAAAAATTACGTCACAATCTGATGAATCCAAAAATCTTTGAATGTAGCTTAACAATTCTTTTTTTTCTTCGGTAGTATTCTTAAACATTTAAACACTTAATAAAAAATGTTATTTGGCTAAATACTGGCTTTTTTATGCAAGACCAAAACAATCATCGCTTTCTAAATATACAATCTTAAAAGAGGCGAATTTCGATGCATTAAATAAATAAATAAATATAATAATAAATAAATATCCGACTACATCACATACATTGATCTGACTCCGAGGTAAGTAGCTTAGCACTTGTGTTACGGATGTCAGAATCAACAGTGGTATTACAAATATATACTTAAATATTGGATATTAACACCCAGACACAGAACAAACACAAGTATTCATCATACAAATGTTTGTCCTGGGTGGGGATCGAACCCACAACTCTTGGCGCATGGGGCAGGGTCACTACCGAATGCGCCATGGAGCCAGTCATTCGATTTCCGCAAGGTTGCTAAAACGGATCTCTCAAGAATATGTATTTGTGATGTCTTCATTGATTCTGATTTTTCCACCACAAAAGCAAAAACTACTTACTTTTAAAGTCTGCACCATTGCATTACCGGGACATGAGTCCCGGTAATGCAATGGTGCATTTATTGGACTCCTAATGATTTTAGGAGTCCAATAAACGCACACAGGCATAAAAATCTTTCACATTTGATTATTATAATAATGTCCTCCTTACCGATATCGGTCACGGCGGCCAATCTCGACGAGGATTAGCAAACTGCGCAGGAGATATTATAGTGCACAAGTGTGTGCGCAAACACAGGTGCACTCTCTATTCCTTCATTCTCATAGTCCGGTGAGACGGCAATCCGAGAGGTCAGGCGCAGGACCAACGGCTTAACGTGCTTTCCGAGGCACGGGGATGATTAAACCGCCAACTTCCTGACTCCGGACTGTTACTGAGTAATTTCAATATTGAAATAACCAGCCACAAATTTATGGCCCGATTTGAACCCGGGACCTCTTGGTCCTTAGGCGGCGCATGCTACCAGTAGATCAACGAGGCAGTCCAGAGGCAGAAGTTTGTAATATTAGTACGATACTTGTACAAGACAATGGTTAAAGTGGAGCCATGGTTCAAAAATGGTCTGGTTCCCCTATGTTAGGGTTACGAAGGTCAGATCGGCAGTCGCTTCAATGTAATTACCAGACTCGCTAAATCCTGGATCATGGTCCAAGCGGACCCCGTCTTAGCACGGGATATAACGCTAGGAAAATGATGTATGATTTGTACGAGACAAACTTACACCGTCAAAGGTTGACTACCCCTGCCCCAGTGGCTAAATACAACTGCAATGTTTAATGAAAACTTTCGTAAAGCGAAACATCAACTGTCAGTTGGTGTACATTTCAAAATGTGCGAGTGGAGCCATTTTCTTTGTTGTAACGGGTCATAAGAGTCAGGTGTTATTATGGTAGATTATAATAAACTAGTTTTGTTTTGTTGTAATTCACGCCACTTCCCTAGCGGGTAGGCAGAGAGAACCGAACGCCATACGGCACGATCCTTACCCACCTCACTCGCCTCTTCTACATTCATGATCCTTTTCATACAATCTCTACGGTTTTTTCAACAATAACTCAACTTCAACTCTCCTATAATTAATACACCACCAATCGCTTTTACATGCTAGGCAAGAAACGCAGTTGACACATTCCTTTTTCAGTTATTGGTCAGTTAAGTCAGTTAAGTCCTTTTTCAGTTAAGTCAGCTAGACTCAATGCATTGGTCTAAGTCAGCTAGACTCAATGTGTGTTCCGCAGAACCCTGGGGTCCCGTGAAGCCTTTCTGGGGGGTCCACGAAAATTGGTACTAACCATAATTGATAAAATAAAGATATTTAAGGCTCCTGTGGGTACATCCTGGGTTGATTATCGCCAGCGCTTTTCTAGGGATCCGTTAAATACTCCGCTTCCCAAAAGGGTTCCATAGCAAAAAAAAGTTTGAGAAGCACTGGTTTAAGAATTAAAATATTTAATAAACTTCATATACGTTCAAATTGTGCATAGCTTTTAATGAGTAAGCTATAAGATTGAAGACTTTTTAAATGACCAGCATATATGTTTAACTTCATAATGAAGTGTTCACCTGCAGTGTTTTTATCTATTAAATTAGAAATTTTGGCATTTAAAAGATTAACTATCGAGTTTCTTGCAGGCTCCTTCTCGATAGAGGCTACCTTTCGAACCGGTGGTAATAATTTATTTTCTGTACACATGGACTATTTATCAGTGCTTTTTTGAAGCCTATATATATTTATAAATATAATATAAATATCCGACGACATCACATAGACTGATCTGAATCCGAGGTAAGTAGCTTAAGCCCTTGTGTTACGGATATCAGAAACAACAGTGGTATCACAAATATATACTTAAATATTGGATACTAACACCCAGACACAGAACAAACACAAGTATTCATCATACGAATATTTGTCCTGGGTGGGGATCGAACTCACAACTCTTGGCGCATAGAGCAGGGTCACTACCGAATGCGCCATCGAGCTTGTCAAAAATATATTGTATAATATTTTGAATTTGAATGTTTAAATCCCTTTTTAAGAAAATAGACGGTTTAAATACTATTACAAAATCCTGCAACACAGCACAGCGCTAAGTAGATTAGGATCAAAACAATTGGTGCAAATTGCTATTCTTTAGACATTTTATTGCCAAAACAAGCGTAAGAACAAAGTGACCTTTCGGCCAATTTGCTTATGCCCCGGGCCATCACTCACAAAGACAATTAGTTACGTTTTGACCTACATGTGCTCTTTTGTTTGTGGTCTCTGAAGCAAAGACGAGGAAAGCATTCGTTTGATTCAATTTATGCTAGTTTAAGGCTTTTAATTACGATGTAATTTTAATACATATACGAGACACTCAAGGGGGACAGCTGAAGGGGGGAGGAGGTTCAAATAAATTAATAAAGAAATAAATAATTACTCGGTTTGGCCCGCTCCTCCGACTTTGTAACCCAGGACCGATTTCAACCGCCCCAAAACACATCAATACGAACATAATACTTGATTTTAAAAAAGGCTATCTGTTGAGTTTCTTGCGGCACCTCTTCTCATCAGGCCATTCACGTCCAGGAGCTGGTAGGGTAAAAAGTGTGACGTGCAAAAGAATTTGTTACAAATCTACTTGCAGAAACACGGACGAGAAAAAAAAGAAAGACTCCACCCCTATAACTAGACTTTGTGCCTTTCCGATGCTCCACATGACATTTCACTTACAGCACACATAGACGACGACTACGACATTAGTGATCCACATCGTCTATGTGTGCTGTAAGTGAAATGTCATGTGGAGCACCGGAAAGGCACAAAGTCTAGTTAGCTTATAAATCGTCAGAATGAGATCAATATCTACCGGTTCAAAAAGTAGTTTTTACCGAGAAGAAACCGGCAAGAAACTCGATAGGTACTTTTTTAAAATGCCAAGTCTTGATAACTATTAGTTACAATTTATTAGTGAATGTAAATTTAGCAGTGCAGGCGAACAGCCTATTCTGGGTCTAACCATATATTCTTATCATTTAAATAGTCTTCTATCTTATCAAACATACAAAGTTTCAAATACATACATACATACTAAAAATGACCTCCGATCGCAACGTCATATGGGGTTATCTTATCTCGGCAACAATATATTATATGTACAGGAGCTTTGACCTTTTAGCTTTCATTAAGCTCGGCTAACGCGTCCGCTGTGTTGAAATTTCGTAATAGCTCTGTGTATCACCGGTAATCGAGGGGACTTAATATCGGATATCTAGAGCGAGGAGTCTTGATACTTGATTAGATTTTTTGACAAAAAAAAGGTAAATTAAATAAATAAATATCAGATTACATCACATACAATGATGTAACTTCGATAAAAAAAAATATACAGCAGCTTCTAATAAATAGATTCAAACGAGAATTATTGAAGTGGCTATTGGAGCGAACTTTTTCTTCAGTACTATAATTCCTACAATACCGGTCATCGAAATCTGATGCAGTCCTTAGATTTGTTAATTTTGTTATGGGGTAGTTGATCTATTATTATTTAACGCCTCAATGACTAATGCATGCCGTTTTGTGTAAGGTAAATAGTGAGATACTACAATGTAAAATTCCACCACTTGTACCACTCTTTATGCAATAAATTATATTATTATTATATATAAGCAGCTTAAGCACTTGTGTTACGGATATCAGAAACAACAGTGGTATTACAAATATATACTTAAATATTGTATATTAACACAAACACAGAACAAACACAAGTATTCATCATATGAATATTTGTACTGGGTGGGGATCGAACCCACAACTCTTGGCGCATGGTGCAGGGTCACTACCGAATGCGCCATCGAGTTTGTCAAATTTTATTACTTAATTATTGTTGAAGTAGATTTTATATCAATAAAGTTAGTGTTTCATTTATTTCTAACCAGTTTCGTTCGCAATTTGATCTGTGAACGGAAACCTCCAAATATAGTTTTATGCGGTGCTTAATAAGAGTAAGATGCTTATTAAGAGTAAGGCATAAAGTCAAAACCTTTAAAATTGTTTATTTCTAAAACTTAGAGAGCTTGTATGGGTCTTTGGGTCAGCAATCCGCGAGTGATATCTCCGGTGTTGCTAGCGTCCATAGGCTACGGTAACCGCTTACCATCAGGCGGGCCGTATGCTTGATTGCCACCTTAATTGGTAAAAAAAAAAAATGAAAAGGACTATGAATGTTGAAGAGGCGAGTGAGGTGTGTAAGGATCGTGCCATATGGCGTTCGGTTTTCTCTGCCTACCCCGCTAGAGAAGTGGCGTGAAGTTTAGTTAGTTATAAAAAAACTTTAAATACTTAAATGCATTTACATTAAAATTTATTTATCTATAGTATCTTCTAGCTATGCCCGTGGTTTCACCCGCGTTTATGGTTAATGTTATATAGGCTATAGCCTTCCTCAATAAATGGGCTATTTAACACTGAAATAATTTTTCAAATCGGACCAGTAGTTTCTGAGATTAGCGCGTACAAACACACAAACAAACAAACTCTTCAGCTTTATACAGTGGCGTAGTTACGTAACAAAGGTCCCTAGGGCAAAACAGAAACTGGGGCCAGGTATAAATTAATAAATAAATTCTCCAGACTGACACACCAATTCGCTAGTTCCAAACTAAGCTTATGCTTGTACTATGGATACTAGGCGAACGGATAGACATACTTAAATACGTTTATAAACATCCATGACTCGGGTACAAATGTCCATGTTCATCACACGAAACATTTGCCCCTAGCGGGATTCGAACCCGCGACCCTTGGTTTCGTGGCCAGGGTCTCTGACCACTCGACCAACGGTCCAGTCTATGTGTAGCCAGGTATGTAGCTTTAGATCCAGGGGACAATTTTTTTTTTCTTTCTTCGGGAGGAGGGCTGGTTTTAAGGCCCCCCGAGGTTTGCCCCTGGGTAGCTACTAGCTACGCCACTAATATATCAAATATAGATCAGTATAGACAGACTAGTCTTTTCCTATGACTCGGGTTGCGTGGAGTTTGGTTTTTAACAGAGTGGTTATTAACGCCGCAAACGAAAAAGAACTGTGTTTATTATCTTTGCGTCAAATTTTATCTCTATCGGTTCAGCAATTTGACGTGAATGAATAAGAAACACAGCAGTCAGTACAAAAAAATTAAATGAAGATGTCTAATTGTAATGTCAAAGTAACAAATAATAGGTAACGCATTGATAAATTAATGTATTTTAATCAAAGTAGTTAAAACTGAGCGGTGGTAAGGACACGCGCCTCTTAACCGAGGAGTGCGGGTTCAAACCAGGGCATGTACCTCTGGATTTTTCAAATCTATGTACGTATTTATACCACTAGCTCGACGGTGAGGGAAAACATCGTGATGAAACCTGCAAATTCAAACCACTTTGGATTTGTAACCATGTTCCAAATATTGTCTGGTTCCCCTATCTTAGGATTACGAAGTTCAGATCGGCAGTCGCTTCGATGTAATTACCAGACTCGCTAAATCCTGGATCATGGTCTTAAAGGACCCCGTCTAAGCACGGGACATAACGCTAGGAAGATGAAATCAAAAGTAGTTAAAACTACAATTATTTCATCTAAGTAGTATTTAAGTAAATTGACATTTTAAACTTAAAACAGTAAAAGTTTACTCTCACCAAGTATCAAGACCTCTCGGTCAGTATATAGACCCATCGCGAGTATCGCAAGCCAATTGCTGTGGGAACAACGAGCGACCTTGGCTTGGGACTGTCTTGCGTCACTGGGCGATGAGAAAGAAGATGGGTGACCACTGACCATTAGTAACTTAACTAAGTGATTAATTTTTCAAGTTAAGTACGACTTTTTAACCGACTTCAATATAAGAGGAGATAATACTACTATGATAACACGTATTACATACATACATAATCCCATGTTAATCTGGGACAAAAAAAAAAAAGAACGTGCCAACTGTGGCTCTTGCCTAGCATGTCGTAAAAGGCGACTAATGGTTTATGGGCTTTTGGGTATGTGACTGAGTAGGCGACGAGCCACTTGTCACTTCTTTTTCACAGCTTTCCATCCAACCCAGCCCACTGTCCCGTGTTGGTCTGGAACTTAAAAAGAATATGCCAACTGTGGTTCTTGCCTAGCATGTCGTAAAAGGCGACTAATGGTATATCGGGTTTTGGGTGTGTGATTGTGTAGGCGACAGGTTAGCGGCTTGTCATTGCTTTTTCACATTTTCCATCTAACCCAGCCCGGCTTTATTTTTGGCTGAATGTGGTTGAAGGGGCATGCTGCCCCTTTGACTCTGCCTACCCCTTCGGGGATTATGGACGTGATGTTATGTATGTATGTATGTATATCACGTATACCAGATCTCAGTGAAAGTTCGGTAGCAGTGAGTCTTTAAGGGACTGGCCGTCAGTTCGATTCCAGTGTTTTAGGTGACTTTGTTATTATAATACATACATATCACGACCGCAATCCCCGAAGGGGTAGCTAGCCCCTTTAACCAATTTCAGCCAAATTTAACTGGGCTAAGTTGTGGAAAATTGTGAAAAAGTAGTGACAAGTGGCTAGCTCGTCGCCTACATAATCACACTCAACTCGATATACCATTAGTCGCCTTTTACGACTTGCTACTGACAGACAGACTACCGAATTTCATTAGACCTTTCGATCTAGCCTATGAATTAAATGAAAAACATCTAGTTGTAAGATTATTACTATGAATACTTGACGAGGGATAGACATATTTCAATTCGTTTATAAACACTATGACTCGACAAAATTAAAAATATTAATCCTAATGAGATTTCTTTGAATTAAAACATCCAAGAGATGGCGTAACTGTCACGTGCGGTCTTGTCACCCTCCTCATTGGTTAGTTGTCAGAACAAACTGACATGCTGTCAACAAGGAGCCAATAGTGACAGTGATAAGACCACGAGAGTACCTCGTGCCACCTAGCGGATATTTTTTTAAAACCCTCATTGGAACAAGCGACTCGTCAAATAATTTTTTTCACATACTTAACCAACTTGAAAGTCGACTTAGTTAAGTTCATAATTTAACAAGTTATTATAATAATAATTATAGCTCATTATACCACAGTCCTACAGTAAATAAGCTGTGAATTAATGCAATCAGATTCAGATGATAATATTAAAGTTTTATGAGAAAAACGGTTTCTTAACCAATTGTTGGGATTTTTTGAAACATTTTAACGTCACTATTATGTTGACACCATCATAAAACTCAAGGTTTTTAAAATCGAGTTGCAAAGATCATAGATCTACATACTCGTTCGTAAGTGTTGAAAAAAGCATAGACAATATGCATACATAGTTCGAACTTGTGGACTGGCTCGATAGAGCATTTGGTAGTGATGCTGTTCTATGCGCAAAGAGGTGCAGGTTCGATCCCCTCCCAGGACAAACATACGTGTTATGAATACTTGTGTTTGTTCTGTATCTGGGTGTTAATATCCGATATTTAAGTATACATTTGTAATATTACTATTGAATTTCAAATTGTTGAATTTAAACGATTTGTTCAAATATCAGGCGCAGGCGCAGGACGAACGGCTTATCGTACTTTCTAATGCACGTTAAGTTGTGCATGCACGTTAAGGAGCATGGGACATAAAAAGAATGTGCCAACTGTGTTTCTTGCCTAGCATGTCGTAAAAGGCGACTAATGGTATATCGGGTTATGGGTGTGTGATTGTGTAGGCGACAAGCTAGCCACTTGTCACAACTATTTAATAATTTTCCATCTAACCCAGCCCAGTTTTAATTTTGGTTGAATATGGTAAAAGGGGCTTGCTGCCCCTTTGGCTCTGCCTACATCTTCGGGGATTATGGGCGTGATATTATGTATGTTTGTATGGAGTTTCTTACGAGCATGTTAATCTAATCATCAGGATTAGAACTATAACAATCATTTATTATGGCGGATGCTGGTCAGTTCCCACGCAACACGGGATGAAGTCGATGATCTATGTCTATAATTACGATAAAAACAGCGATTGTATTCATTTATTGTTGTTTGGTTCAGTAGGTCCTGTGGAAAAACTCTTTATATTACTACTGATATCCCCGAAGGGGTGAGCAATGTTCAAGGATTAATAAGCATATGTTACAACGTGTAAAAACTAACCCTTTCCCAACAATGTTTAGATAGAAATACAACCGAAAATTGACTGGCTCGATGGCATTCGGTAGTGACCCTGCCCCATGCGCCAAGAGTTGTGCGTTCGATCCCCACCCAGGACAAACATTCGTGTGATGAATACTTGTGTTTGTTCTGTGTCTGGGTGTTAATATCCAATATTTAATTATATATTTGTAATACCACTGTTGATTCTGATATCCGAAACACAAGTGCTTAAGCTACTTTCCTCGGAGTCGGATCAATGTAAGTGATGTCGTCGGATATTAATTATTTATTTTTTATTATTAAACATACAATCACGCTTGTAATCCCTAAAAGGGTAGGCAGAGTCAAAGGGACAGCAGGCCCCTTTAACTACAATCAGCCAAAAATAAAACTAGGCTGGGTTAGATGGAAAATTGTGAAAAAGTAGTGACAAGTGGCTAACTCATTGCCTACACAATCACACACACAAAATCCCATATACCATTAGTCGCCTTTACAACATGTTATGCAAGAAACACAGTTGGCACATTTTTTTTAGTTCCAAACCAACATGGGACACATAGGTACATTTCATCATGCCTGCAATCCCCAAAGGGACAATTAAACAAGAGTCTTCAAAGCTTCTTAAATCACATTTATCCAAAATTTGAGTTGTGTCAAATGGAAATTTAAAAAAAAGTAGTGACAAGTGGCTAGCTCGTCCCCTATTTTATCCCAAACCTAATACATCATTAGTCGCCTTTACGACATGCTAGGCAAGAAACACATTATTTTTTAAGTGACTAAAATGGAATATAGTCTAGATAGATAGATGCAGGTTTCTTCACTATGTTTTCCCTCATCGAATAAAAAACATCGAGCGAAATTATTCAAGTAATCTTCCATTAATTTCCTTGATCGAGTTAAGCTAATTAGCTACTTCCATTGAATTTACAGATAAAATCTATTAAAAGTCAATCATTAGATGGCAAAAACGACACGCTTACCACGCGATCGACAACACGTGCTTAAGTCATACCTACCTTATAATCTTTCTAGCGTTATGTCCCGTTCTCAGTCGGGGTCCGCTTAGACCAGGACTACCCAACCAGGGGGGCGTTGAGAAATGTCAAGGGGGGCTTTAGAGATAATATTAGGTTTGCATTTCCCAAAAAAAAAAAAATTCAACGCGTAGGTAAATGAACTGCTCCGAATTGCAATTCAATCGCACCACGACATGTAAAATTAAAATATAATAATTAATTTGATAAAATTAAATGCATTTCTTATTTTTGTTGAGCGCTTAAATAAGATAAGCAAATTTATTTTGGGTCGGGGAGGCTCGGCGAAAAGGTTGGGTACCCTGGCTTAGACCATGATCCAGGATTTAGCGAGTCTGGTAAACGCAAGCATCTGACTGTCTTATCTTTGATATACCTAGAATCAGATAAATTGAATTACGGTACCCATTGTTAATAATTAGGGCAAGCCTGTGTTTTTTTTATAGCGCCTGTAATAAAAGAAATCGGTTAACTGGGTAGTTTAGTCAAAGCTTTGCCGATTAAAACTATAAGGAGTTATATTTGTTAAGAACTTTTAATACTTAAATTATAATGGAATTTAAAATACTGTTATTAATATTAGTAGCGGAATGGTAACTCTTCCGTGTTGGTCTGGGACTTAAAAATAATAATGTACCAACTGTGTTTCTTGCCTAGCATGTCGTAAAAGGTGACTAATAGTATGGGGTTTTGGGAGCTGGTATCACTCCTCGATTAGGGTTCAGGTCTGAAATAATACTCTGGTTACGTTCGTACAGTCTCCGGTGTATTTGGCGGCAAAAGTCTGTCTTTTACAATTGACGTTTCGTGACACTTGCATTTTTGACGTCAGACGCGATCGGTCCGAATCGCTTGTAGGTCGTAGCCACAGGGTTTTGGCATTCTATAGAATGCCTAGATATGAAATATATTTTATTTCATAAGTTAATTTGCCGAGATACCTCGGCAAATTAACAATACTGTTATATAATACCGAAAGTACGTCAGGTAATGTATATAATTACATTGGGCCAAAAATTGCGTTCTTTCAAATAAAACAAATAGTACTAATATTATAAATGTGACAGTTTGTATGTATGGATGAATGTTTGTTATTCTTTCACAAAAAAACTACTGAATGGATTTTAATGAAACTTTAGAATAATATAGCTCATACACCAGAATAACATATAGGCTATGTTTCATCGATGTAGCACGCGTGCGGAGCCGCGGGCAGAAGCTAGTAGTTCATATTAGAGTTTGACTCCAAGTTGGAGCATATTGTTGTGGCTGAACCGGGCATCGAACGGCCACGCCATATGACCCGTGACTGCATTGTGGGGTGATGTGTTAACGCGCCGACCGTGACTACCGGTAGAGTCCGATAGAGATAGGTGCTCTACATCAGCTAAACTCAAAGTGTGGTCTGCGGAGCCCCAGGGCTTCGCGAAGCCTTTCTTTCGTTCACGGAAATAGGTTCTGATCATAACTAATTATATACAAACAAATCGGTGTTTGATAAAAAAGATCTGTAGCCAAAAAAGTTTGAGAACCGCTGCTCTACATTAACAACTAAGTTTTTACACATGACAACCATATAGTTTAAAGACGTTAAATTGAAAATGTTAATTAACCAACTTGTTTAGTTTTGTTAAATTAACTAACTAACTGTCATCTCTACCAAATTGGTAGAGACTATTGGTACCAATTTGAATTTTATAAATATTTTTTCACAGTATTTTGTAGTCCTGGAATTAGGAGGGACTTTAACAGCACACGCGACTATTCCCATGACAATTTATAATGATGGTATTCTCAAAAACTTTTATTTAAGACCATAAACATAACATGACGCCTATAATCCCCGAAGAGGTAAGCAGAGTCGAAGGGGCAGCAAGCCTCTTCAACCACATTCAGCCAAAAATAAAGCCAGGCTGGGTTAGATGGAATATTGTAAATAAGCAGTGACAAGCGGCTAACCTGTCGCCTACAGAATCACACACCCAAAATCCGATACAGCATTAGTCGCCTTTTAATCATTTATACAATACTATTTATAGGTTCTTATAGCAAATAGACCTTGGTGTGTACCAAGGTCTGTTTTGCTATAAGGGCCAGCTGCCCCTGGAACTCGTGTGAGTTCCAGGGGGGGCAGCTGGCCCCATGCGTAAGCTTATGTGTGATAGCTTATGTCTACCGCCTGAGACAAAGTTAATTTTTTCCGCTACGAGAGGGAAGACAAGTAACCGAGTAGGTGCGCTAGTTTTATCAGACTAAATTAAATAAAAAAATAAATTAAAAATAAAATTTCGAGTTTCTTACTGGTGTCTGGTAGGATATCATTTCTGTTAAAGGAAAAAAAATGTTGACTAATTACAAGTGCCTTTTTGAAGCCTGTGCAAATAAAAATATTTCGAATTTGTGGATTATACTTTTAAAAAAAATCTCCTTTGCCACCCCATTTCATTTGCCGCTCAAAACTCCCCCCTCCCCTTCAAGTAATAGCAGTCTTACTTACTCCAGGGATTATGTGTAGTATTATTTTAACGTAGATATGAAGTAGAGCATCCTTCACATCAGTTCCGCGCCGCCTCCCGCGCACAATATGTGAGATATGGTGTGCGTCTGCGTCTGCGCACCCAACAGGTGCACACACACACACAACAAGCACAGGGTGCTCTTACATTTGAACCATAATAAATAAATATCACACTACATCACATACATTGATCTGACTTCGAGGTAAGTAGCTTAAGCACTTGTGTTACGGATATCAGAAACAACAGTGGTATTACAAATATATACTTAAATATTGGACACCCAGACACAGAACAAACACAAGAATTCGTCACAAGAATTATTGTCCTGGGTGGGGATCGAACCTACAACTCTTGTTGCTTAAGGTAGGGTCACTACCAAATGAGCCATTGAGCCAGTAAATTTGGAAAAGAACAAAAGTTGCTTAATAAACGATTTTTGAATTAGGAATTTTTTTAATCCGCTTATGACTAAGGTAATCGCAACACGGCCGAAACATTAACCGTTTTATGTGCAGCTTTTAGATTTCGTTTAGTTCGTTATCAATGGAAAAAGTTTTAAAATTGTGCTTGAGTTTATTGTACAAACCTAGACTTTACAAATACGTGTTTTTTGAACAAATATTTGTCCTAGTGTATATGAGGTACAAACTGTGTAAATAAATAAATAAATAAATAAATAAATAAATAAATTCTCCAGACTGACACACCAATTCCCTAGTTCCAAACTAAGCTTATGCTTGTACTATGGATACTAGGCGAACGGATAGACATACTTAAATACGTTTATAAACATCCATGACTCAAGTACAAATGTCCATGTTCATCACACGAAACATTTGCCCCTAGCGGGATTCGAACCCGCGACCCTTGGTTTCGTGGCCAGGGTCTCTGACCACTCGACCAACGGGCCTGTCAAAATAAATAGAATAATTGTTATACTTAATGAAAAGAGTGTACATTTTCTAAAAGGAATAGATTATATATGTGTGATGTGATGATGTGTCTAAGATCCAGTGTGGAAATATAAAAAAAAAAACACTTTTTTTAAAACTAATGACCGACCTCTTTTGCCACTTACTTTTTTTTTTACAAACAAACTACATATTCAGTAAAACACGAAGAATGTCCAAAATCCAACCAATAATAATACTTTGTGAGACGAGACAAACAAAAATACAAACTTTAAATTGTTTATTTTATTAGTTTAAATGTAACAGTCAACACGCTGTATCTCTTATCACTTTTTCACGTAACGTATGACTAATCTACAAATGCATCTCTACACTTCAAAGAACCCTTATTACTTACAAAATAAAGTCCAAATTCTAATGCCGCAATAGTAAAAAGCATTTAGTAAGGATTCTCACCTGCCCATTTTATGAAGACCTCCCCCACCTCTCTTAGTTAGTACTATTAAAGATAAAGTGCAAGTGAATGTATCGAGTTAGAGGGGTCTACATTGATGGACGCTACGACGTTCTAATTTTGAAAACTCAATTTCGTATTCCACCACGCGCGCCGGTTCGCGCCACACGCGTCAACCATTTTGTTTAAGAACGTTTTTGAAAATTTAATAAATCCGTGCGTTCCTTTCCACTAGTGTTTGAGAATATTTGTGTTTATTAATATTGTGTGGATTTTTAATCTCGATTCCTTTGGGTGAGTAACTTTTTTAGTCTTTTTAAAGATGGTGCTAAAATTAATGACGTGTCTTTGTATTGATAATAATTGAATGTAAATAAAATTTTATCTCTGCGAATGAGCTAATGCGTTTGATGACGCCTTACGCTAGTAAAACAAATAAAATACACTGTGTTTGGTAACTTCGTAATAAGAGAAGTGGTCGTTTCTTTTAAAAAAGTTAAGCAGCGTTTACCTTTGTAAAGTTAGGATGGGAAATCAAAATGAATATGACTAGGCTTCGCTAAGGGGTGGTAGATGATATTGAAAGCCTGTTTTTGGGCCTACACCGAATGTGTAGCTAATTACGTAATTTCTACATACGTTTATTTTTCTATATACCTAACTTAAAATGATTTTTTGAATTGATAGATCTTTTGTTGCGAATCAATTTGAGGCATTCACTTGACACTTAAAGAAACGATTATGCCATTCACACGTCATTGCTATATTTATTTTTTATAAGAAATCGTTACCAACCACGAACTAGATAAAAATAAAGACTTCGAGCCACTGACTAGACGTTTCGGCACATGCGGAGCTTGACACGCAACTTATACCACACATTGACTTAAGTGCTCCAAATGACAGATTTCCGATATAATACATAGCATCACGCCCATAATCCCCGAAGGGGTAGGCAGAGTCAAAGGGACAGCAGGCCCCTTTTACCACATTCATCCAAAATATAATATATAACTAACTAACTTACTAAACTTCACGCCACTTCCCTAGCGGGGTAGGCAGAGAGAACCGAACGCCATATGGCACGAGCCTTACACACCTCACTCGCCTCTTATATAATATATAAAACCGATATATCTAGGTAATTATAATAATAAATAATTTTTCGGACTGACACACCAATTCCCTAGTTCCAAACTAAGCTTAAACTTGTGCTATCAATACTAGGTGAACGGATAGACATACTTAAATACGTTTATAAACATCAATGACTCCCTCTAGTGAGATTCGAACCTGCGACGCCCGGTTTCGTGGCCTGGGTCTATGACCACTCGACCAACGGGCCTGTCATCTGGTATACCTAAGAATCCCATTCACCCTTGCATAAGGGTGGCTTCACACTGTAGTATGACAACGCGGAGACCTTATTTGATCAGTTCGTGCTACCAACATCTAAGTTAGCATTGAGATTATACAGTTGTGATCTAGGATGCTAAATAATCATGTTGGTCTGGGACTTGGCCCATATTGATTTGGGACAAAAAAAAAGAATGTGCCAACTGTGGTTCTTGCCTAGCATGTCGTAAGAGGCGACTAATGGTTTACGGGCTTTTGGGTATGTGACTGAGTAGGCGACGAGCTAGCCACTTGTCACTACTTTTTCACAACTTTCCATCTAACCCAGTCCACTGTCCCATGTTGCTCTGGGACTTAAAAAGAATATGCCAACTGTGGTTCTTGCCTAGCATGTCGTAAAAGGCGACTAATGGTATATCGGGTTTTGGGTGTGTGCTTGTGTAGGCGACAGGTTAGCCGCTTGTCATTGCTTTTTCACAATTTTCCATCTAACCCAGCCCGGCTTTATTTTTGGCTGAATGTGGTAGAAGGGGCATGCTGCCCCTTTGACTCTGTCTACTCCTTCAGGGATTATGGGCGTGATGTTATGTATGTTTGTTTATTAAATATTTTAACTGTCCACCCAGTCTCTTGGACAAGAAACATAGTTCAAAACTTCATTTCAATATAACAATCATGGCGCGTTATCAGATAATGAATTATCGGCTTTGATAACGTGATGGCAGCGGATATTAATGATAAACTAAAGCGATTGGAGGTTTAGATATTAATATAGTTTTACTGACAATTGAGTAGCGATGGTTACGGCCTTGGGGGTAGGTCTAATGAGCCAATGTCAAAGGAGAGTATTTTAACATTCACGTCGTGGTGCTGGTAGGGTAAAAAATATTTGACATGCAAAAGAATTTGTTATGAATCCATTTGCAGAAATAAATGATTTCATTTTATTTAAATACATACATACATAACAACATAATCCCCGAAGGGGTAGGCAGAGTCAAAGGGGCAGCATGCCCCTTCTACCACATTCAGCCAAAAATAAAGCTAGGCTGGGTTAGATGGACAATTGTGAAAAAGTAGTGACAAGCGGCTAACCTGTCGCCTACACAATCACACACCCAAAATCCGATATACCATTAGTCGCCTTTTACGACGTGCTAGGCAAGAACCACAGTTGGCGCATTATTTTTAAGTCTCAGACCAACATAGGACAATCGGCTGGTTTAGACACTAATATAAGGTCCTTTTTTGATATATGTAGTCCCATATTTGTCTGGGATTCAAGAAGAATGAATAATTCTGTCCCTTGCCTAGCATGTAGTAAAAGGTGATTAATATTGTATCAAGTGTTGCTTTTGTAATGTAAGTAGGGTTGCCAACTATACTGTTTCAAACAGTATTATACTGTTTTTCACTAAATTATACTTTTTACTGTTGAACAAAAATAAAGTATACAAAATATTGTTTTCATCATCAAAATGCAAAAAATTAATAAGTGTTATACTTAGCGCGAGAAGCGGTGGTAGCTCAATAGTAAGGACACGCGCCTCTTAACCGAGGAGTGCGGGTTCAAATCCGGACATATACCTCTAGATTTTAAAAAAAATCTATGTACATATTTATACCATTAGCTCGACGGTGAGGGAAAACATCGTGATGAAACCTGCAAATTCAAACAACTTTGAATTTGTAACCATGATCCAAAAATTGACTGGTTCCCCTATCTTAGGGTTACGAAGGTCAGATCGGCAGTCGCTTCAATGTAATTACCAGACTCGCTAAATCCTGGATCATGGTCTAAGCACGGGACATAACGCTAGGAAGATGATGACTTAGTGCGAGAAGCTCTTAAAATGATGTATTTAAAACAATAAATAAATAATATATTGTTAATTTTTCTAAAATACCGTTTCATATTCTTCATATACCAGTATATACTGTAAAAAAAGTTGGCAACCCTATATGTAAGTGACGAGCTAGCCACTTGTCACTACTTATTCACAATTTTCTGTAAAACTTTACTTAATTAATTAAATTATTTTTGGCTGATAGTGGCTTAGGGAGCTTAGAAAGAAAGAAAGAAAAATGTTTATTTTTCTTTCTTTCTTTCTTTCTTTCTTTCTTTCTTTCTTTCTTTCTTTCTTTCTTTCTTTCTTTCTTTCTTTCTTTCTTTCTTTCTTACTGTTCTTTGGACCCTACCTATCCCTTTAGGGATTGCGGGCGTGATGTTATGTATGTACAGAGCTCGTAATAAGGATTTTTTTACAAAATCTATAGAAACAGTTGGAATTATAAGGGGTTTTTTTAAATTAAGATGGAAAATTGTGATAAACGTAGTGACAAACAAATAAATTAATTGCCCAGACTGACACACCAGCTTAGTTTAGAAGCTTGTGCTATGAAATGAAATGATTTAAAATGAAATTATTTGTTTCAGCAAGTAGATTTGTAACAAATTCTTTTGCACGTGACACTCTTTACCCTATCAGCACCTGGACTTGAATGGCCTGATGAGAAGAGGTGCCGCAAGAAACTCAACAGATAGACTTTTTAAAATAAAAACATGTTTTACTTATCTCTATAAATGTGGTACATTAAAATATCATGACTAAAAATGGATACTAGGTGAACGGATAGACATACTTAAATACGTTTATAAACATCCATGACTCGAGTACAAATGTCCATGTTCATCACACGCAACACTTGCCCCTAGCGGGATTCTTCGCGACCCTTGACGCGACTGACGGACCAGTCAAAGTTTTTCTGTTTGTAGTGACAAGGTATTGGATTATAAATACCCAATACACCCAGTGGCGCAGCTAGGTGACAAATGGCCCTGGGGCAAAAAGAAACTAGGGCCCATGGGCGTACGCAGCTTTGGGTCCAGCCCCCCCTACTGCAGGGAGGGCACTACCATTTTTCTTCCTACGTTAGACAGAGTCAAGTCAAACTCAAATGAAGACCTGTGCTTATCAGGCTTAGGGCCCCAGGGCACTGCCCCGCCTTGCCCCTGGGTAGCTACGCCACTGAATACACCATTAGTTGTCTAACAAAGAACATAGTCGGTATATCATTTAATGTTAATGTATGTTTGTATTTGTTAGATAATGTCCACTTTCAAATATATTCAAAGCCATGCCAATTTTATGCTATGATCCATAATATAGCTACCGATATTTTAGTATAATGATAGTGCTATCTCTGTTTATCTCTTAATGGATGATAAGGATAACATGATTCACTACACAAGGTTAATTGAGAATAAACAAAGTTATGAAAACATGTCCCATGTGGATCCGTAATGTTATCTAGGCGAGGAGTTAACCACTTGTCACTTCTTTTCAAATCTCACCTACGACGCACAGAGCGATGGTAGCTCAATGGTAAGGACACGCGCCTCTTAACCGAGGAGTGAGGGTTCAAACCCGGGCACGTACCTCTGGACTTCAAATCTATGTACGTATACCACTAGCTCGACGGTGAGGGAAAACATCGTGATGAAACCTGCAAATTTAAACAATCTTGGATTTGTAAACATGATCCAAAAATTGACTGGTTCCCCTATCTTAGGGTTACGAAGGTCAGACAGTCACTTCAATGTAATTACCAGACTTGCTAAATCCTCGATCATGGTCTACGCGGACCCTAAGTAAACACGGGACATTAAGCTAGGAAATTATGATTTACATACATACATAACATCACGCCCGTAATCCCCGAAGGGGTAAGCAGAGTCAAAAGGGCAGCAAGCTTTAACCACATTCAGCCAAAAATAAAACTGGGCTGGGTTAGATTGAAAATTGTGAAAAAGTAGTGACAAGTGGCTAGCTCGTCGCCTACACAATCACACACCCAAAACCCGATATATCATTAGTCGCTTTTTACGACATGCTAGGCAAGAACCACAGTTGGCAAATTATTTCTAAAACGGGATGATGATTGAGTTTAACTTAGCCATGTTTAACTTAATTTATTCAATAATTTTAGCACTATCACATCTTAATACACTATTATTGGAATGTTTGAACAAGTGCCCCCATAATAACAACTTGAATAAGTAATAATTACTACCTCTTTGACAAGCTGCGTGAAATAATTGTGTGAAAAAAATTTGTAACAGTAAGACGAATTTACTCACACATTTATTATGTTTAAAACGAGATTGACTGATAGTATTTTTAAATAAAAAGCTATCTGGTTTAATAGATCATTGGAATTAAGAATTTAGCAATATTTAATTAAGGTAACTGAACTCTGAATTCTTTAGCAATTTGAAAAATATTAGGTTGCACGCGGCTTGGCCTGCGTGGAGTTTGAAAATGTAATTCCCGTGGGTTTTATCAATTTTTCGGGATACAATGTAGTCTATGTCCTAATCTAAAGTATAAGCTATCACTATTATAACTTTGAGCCAAATCGGTTCAGCCGTTTTGCCGTGAAAGAGCCACAAACATCCAAACTTACTAACTTTCGCTTTTATAATATGTACTAGCAGCGCCCCGCGGTTTCACCCGCGTAGTTCCCGTTCCCGTAAGAATACATACATACATAACATCACGCCCATGATCCCCGAAGGGGTAGGCAGAGTCAAAGGGGCAGCAAGCCCCTTCAACCACATTCAGCCAAAAATAAAGCCGGGCTGGGTCAGATGGAAAATTGTGAAAAAGCAGTGACAAGCGGCTAACCTGTCACCTACACAATCACACACCCAAAACCCGATATACCATTAGTCGCCTTTTACGACATGCTAGGCAAGAACCACAGTCGGCATATTCTTTTTAAGTCCCAGACCAACATGGGACAGTGGGCTGGGTTGGATGGAAAGCTGTGAAAAAGGATACGGAGATAAAATATAGCCTATGTAACTCGCTGATAAAGTATCTTTCCATTGATGAAAGAATTATTCAAATCGGTCCAGTTGTTTCGGAGCCTATTCGATACTAGTAAACAATTAAATCTTTCCTCTTTATATTATTGATAATTTAAAAATGACAACCTTTCCAATCCCATGTTTGTCTGGTACTCAAAAATAATGTAAGTACCAACTGTGTTTCTTGCCTAGCATGTCGTAAAAGGCGACTAATGGTATATCGGGTTTTGGGTGTGTGATTGTGTAGGCGACGAGCTAGCCACTTGTCACTACTTTTCACAATTTTCCATCGAACCCAGCCTGCTTTTATTTTTGGCTGAGTATGGTTAAGGGGGCTTGCTGCCCCTTTGACTCTGCTAACCCCTTAAGGGATTGCGGGCGTGATAAGATCATTTTATGTATGTATGTATGACCCTGCCCCATGCGCCAAGAGTTGTGGGTTCGATCCCCACCCAGGACAAATATACGTGTGATGAATACTTGTGTTTGTTCTGTGTCTGGGTGTTAATATCCAATATTTAAGTATATATTTGTAATACCACTGTTGTTTCTGATATCCAACACAAGTGCTTAAGCTACTAAGTACTACGTCATCTCCCACAGTCATTAATTGTATGATTTGGTTTAGAACATTAAAAAAAAGTTTACATTACTCATGTATATTTTGACGCTGAAAAGAGTAACTACCGAGTTTCTTGCCGGTTTCTTCTCGGTAGAATCAGCATTCCGAACCGGTGGTAGATTCACATTGCTCTAAAGATTTTGTAAAATTGACGATTTATAAGTGCTTTTTTCAAGGCCTACCTACATAAATAAAGACATTTTGAATTTGAATTTGAATACTTACTTCGGAGTCAGATCAATGTATGTGATGTCGTTGAATATTTATTATTATTTATTATTTACGGGATGATTATTTCTATAATAGACGGAATTCCAGGGCAAATGCAAACTAGTCATTGTCGATAAATATTTTGGCAGATTCCTCGGAACAGTTAAACGTCTTTTGTAGATATCCGCACGACATCACGATAGTGTTTCATCACGTTTCTATAGCACAGTGTTGTGCCTATATCGATAAAATTGTATTAATAATCGTTTTTGCATTCAATAATATTCATCGTTATTTTCCTAGCATTATGAATGTTGAAGAGGCGAGTGAGGTGTTTAAGGATCGTGGCATGGCGTTCGGTTCTCTCTGCCTACCCGCTAGGGAAGTGGCGTGAAGTTTAGTTTAGATAGTTAGTTTAGCAACAATCCACAGTTTAACGCACGTAATCGTTATATTTTTGGCTAAAATTAGTTAAAAAGTTTTTAATTAACTGGCCCGTTGGTCGAGTGGTCAAAGATCCTGGCCACGAAACCAAGGGTCGTGGATGCGAATCCCGCAAGAGGCAATGTTTCATGTAATGAACATGGGCATTTGTACTGGAGTCATGGATGTTAGTAAACGTATTTGAGTATGTCTATCCGTTCGCCTATTACCCATAGTATAAGCATAAGCTTAGTTTGGAACTAGGAAATTGGTGTGTCAGTCTGGAGAATTTATTTATTTATTTTAGTTAAGTCAGCCTACCCTTTCGGGGATAATGGACGTTATGATATGTATCTATCTATGGCGATTAAGTTTTCTGATCTATTACCAATAATGTTGCTAATTATGTTGCAATCTATCGATATCGATATATATATATAAATATCGCTTGCACATCACTAAAACGACTCTTCATTTTATCGCAGTCACGTAAAGAAGGAATCTTGAAAGAGAAAATGTATTTTTTGTTATTTACACTGTGTTAAGTTGACGGCAAGATGATGATTAGTGTTAGGCTGCTTGGTCTGGTGGTTAAAAACCTTGGTAGCGACCGGAGGCTACAGGTTCCATTCCCGGTAGTGGCTAATATTTGTGTTAATGGCTGCGATTTGTCCGCGTGGAATTTAAAAACAATGTTTACTTAGTATTTTTTTTTTTGTTTAAAGTAATTGTTTATATTCGTGTTACAGTAACTTGTTAATAAACGTATTTAAGTATGTCTATCCGTTCACCTAGTATCTATAGCACAAGCATAAGCTTAGTTTGCGACTAGGGAATTGGTGTGTCAGTCTGGTGAATATATTTATTTAATGTAATTTATCATTCGATTATACTGAAAAAATCAAGGATAGACCAGTCTATGTAGAGGTCCTCAAAACCTACTTTATTTAAAATACATCGAACTTGTAATTTATGAACACATTTAAGATTACAATCTAATTCCACTTGTCTCTTCCGCAAGACACCTGCAATGGAGGGTGTTTTAACAGATGTTTGTGACCGTTAAAATCCGTCAGGTGGCACGAATTTTAAAATTGGGGTTGATTAACGTTATTTTGTTTATACTAGTGATGTACCAATATACGGTCGATTTTCATTTTAATATTTTTAAACTGTGAGGTTTGTAGCTCACTGACCGGCTCGATGGCGCATTCGGTAGTGACCCTGCCCCATGCGCCAGGAGTTGTGGGTTCGATCCTAACCCAGGAAAAAAATTCGTATGATGAATACTTGTGTTTGTTCTGTGTCTGGGTGTTAATATTTGATATTTATGTGTATATATATAATACCACTGTTGATTCTGATATCAGTAACACAAGTGCTTAAGCTAATAATTACTGAGTTTCTCGCCGGATTCTTCTCGGTAGATACAACATTCCGAACCGGTGGTAGAATCATATAACTTTACTTGTATTTGACGATTTATAAGTGTTTCCTTGAAACCTATATAAATAAAGAATATTTTGACTTTGACTTACCTTGAAGTCAGATCAATGTATGTGATGTCCTCGGATATTTATTTATTTATTTATCCACATAAAAAAAAAATAACGAAAGTTATTACTAACTTTTTACGTTAATACTATATTTTTTCTGGCTTATTACAACCGTGGGATAGACGTGAACTTTGCAAAACCCGGTCACCATACAGCCCCTATAGCCGACATTTTACCATAACAAGGGTTGTTCGTCTCACCCCACCACCCACACTCAACCACCCATAACGTAAAGCCACCTGCAGTATGCACTTAATGTTAAATAAGTGATGTAAAATAATGTTCCATGTTGTTCTGAGACTTAAAAATAAATATCAGACTACATCACATACATTGATCTGACTCCGAGGTAAGTAGCTTATGGACTTGTGTTACGGATATCAGAATCAACAGTGGAATTACAAATATATACTTAAATATTGGTTATTAACACCCAGACACAGAACAAACACAAGTATTCATCACACGAATGTTTGTCGTGGATGGGGATCGAACCCACAACTCTTGGCGCATAGGGTAGGGTCACTACTGATTGCCCCATCGAGCCAATCGGTAATAAATGGGATATTGAGTTTTGCACGCTTGTCATATCCGAAGGGATAGGCAGAGTTAAAAGGGCAGCTAGCACATTCAGCCAAAAAATTAAACTGGGCTGGGTTAAATGGAAAATTGTGAAAAAGCAGTGACAAAGTGGCTAGCTCATCGCCTACACAATCACACACCCAACACTCGATACACCATTAGTCGCCTTTTACGACATGCTAGGCAAGAACCACAGTTGGCATATTCCTCAAGTCCCAGACCAACACGACTTTTTATATAACATCTTAATTTCCTCGCTAATTAATTTATCACACAAATCTATTTCGCAATCCTTACGTTGTTGTAAGTCTTTGATGTGCTGATAACAGGTGATAAAGTCACCTTGAAACAAAGAGCTATTTACCGTTTGTGTTCAGAACGGGCGTGTGAAATAGAGCGATTAATATATACAATATACAATTGAGTATAAGTCGCTATCTTTGTCAAATTATACAACATTAGAGAAGTAAATTAGAATTATTTTGTACTAGCTGTGCCAGCGGTGTCACCCGCGTTTATGGTTAATATTATAAAGACTATTTCCGTCATACATGATTTCTATGTAACTTTAACCATTAAGGCGGCACACGCGACGGAAGCTTAAAAAATGGAGTAACTTCTCCCGTTTTCCCAACATTTCCCTTCACTACTCTGCTCCTATTGATTGTAGCGTGATGAAAAGTATACTTTAAGCTGCCCAGGAGTATGAAGAATAATTGTACCAAGTTTCGTTAAAATCCGTCGAGTAGTTTTTGTTTCTATAAGGAACATACAGACAGACAGACAGACAGACAAAAATTTTACTGATTGCATTTTTGGCATCAGTATCGATCACTAATCACCCCCTGATAGTTATTTTGAAAATATATTTCATGTACAGAATTGACCTCTCTACAGATTTATTATAAGTATAGATATAGATATTAACAGGTGATTCTTATTATATTATCGTTTGAAATTGTAAATTAAATTTTAAAACAGTATATCTCTGTCAAAGTCTTATATTGATCTGGTAATTAATAAAAATGTATAAATTCTGTTTCTGTGTCACTACTTTATCACAATTTTCCATCTCACCCAGCTAGCCGTCGCTTAAAGTCACAAACTCAAAACTTAATTAATAAATAAACATCCGACTACATCACACACACTGATCTGACTCTGAGCTAAATAGCTTAAGCACTTGTGTTACGGATATCAGAATCAACAGTGGCATTACAAATATATACTTAAATATTGGATATTAACGCCCAGACACAGAACAAACACAAGTATTCATCACACGAATGTTTGTCCTGGGTGGGGATCGAACGCACAACTCTTGGCGCATGGGGCAGGGTCACTACCGAATGCGCCATCGAGCCAGTCTAATACATGGCAAGGAGCATATTTGCTACATTTTTAAATCCCAGATTAACGGGACAATATTAACTAAAACTAACGTTTTTTTTTCTTCTTTACAGATTATAATGACTGCTTTACGACAGACAGTGAGGTGAAGTTTTGAGGACTTTCAAATAGTGATGTGAATAAACAAAATGGCTGACAAAGAAGGACCAGTGACTGTGGATGATTTGCCAATATCTTTTCAGGTAAACTAAACTTATAATTTATGTACATACTTTGACTGATGGCGCATTCGGTAGTGACCCTGCCCCATGCGCCAAGAGTTGTGGGTGCGATCCCCACCCAGGACAAACATTCGTGTGATGAATACTTGTGTTTGTTCTGTGTCTGGGTGTTAAAATCCAATATTTAAGTATATATTCGTAATACTACTGTTGATTTTGATATCCGAAACACAAGTACTTAAGCTACTTACCTCGGAGTCAGATCATTGTATATGATGTAGTAGGATATTTATTTATTATTAAATAAATAATTTTTCCAGACTGACACACCAATTCCCTAGTTCCAAACTAAGCTATAAGCTAGCCCTAGGGATACTAGGTGAACGGGTAGACATACTTAAATACGTTTATAAACATCCATGACTCGAGTACAAATGTCCATGTTCATCACACGAAATATTTGTCCCTAGCGGGATACGAACCCGCGACCCTCGGTTTCGTGGCCAAGGTTTCTGACCACTCGACCAACGGGCCTGTCATGATAGAGTGATTCAACAGGAAGGTTTTTATGTAGGGATAGTTCCATATTGTTTTGTGTTCAACGCGCGAAGCCGGGGCGGACAGAGCTAGTAATTAATAAAAATTAAAAAAAAAACATTTAACGTGGTATAAATTAGAAGAAAAATTTTGAAATAAAAATCTAAAGATAATTGAACGCTCAATGAAAAAAAAAAAATTAGTCTGAAATAAAGGTTTCAGATTTTAACAAACTATCTATCAGGAAGGCAGTAATTATTTGCAACATTTAGTGATAGAAAAAAAACGTTTAAATGTCTTGTTTAAATATTAACGATGACAAAACGGTGTCAAATAAATTAACCTTCGTATGCAATTGACACAAATTAATGTCAATCTTTTGTGGTAGATCGTATTATTTTTGACATAAAAAGCACTTTTTAAGTGCATATACACTTCATATGCTTTAAATATACTATACTCTTTGCCCGTGGCGTCGTTTGTGTAGTACATCGATCAAACATAATGCGTATGTACCAAAGACTTGGCTCATTCCTCAGTCTCAGACCGATATGGGATTTTTAAAACCTTACCTTTTCAACCGACTTCAAAAAACGGAGGAGGTTCTCAATTCGACTGATTTTTTTTTTGCCCCATGTTGGTCTGGGACTTAAAAATAATGTGCCAACTGTGTTCCTAATCTAGCATGTTGGTTGAGTGGTCAGAGAACCCGGCCACGAAACCGAGGGTCGCGGGTTCGAATTAGGGGCACATGTTTCGTGTGATGAATATGAACATTTGTACTCGAGTGATGGATGTTTATAAACGTATTTAAGTATGTCTATCCGTTCACCTGGTAGCACAAACACAAGCTTAGTTTAGGACTAGGGAATTGGTATGTCAGTCTGGAGAATATATTTATTTATTATTAGGTCTAAAACGCGACTAATCGTATATTGGGTTTTCGGTATGTGATTGTGTAGGCGACGAGCTAGCCACTTGTTACTACTTTTTCACAATTTTCCATCTAACCCAGCCCATTGTCCCGTGTTGGTCTAGGACTAAAAGAATTGGCCAACTGTGTTTCTTGCTTAGCGTGTCGTAAAAGGCGACTAATGGTATATCGGGTTTTGGGTGTGTGATTGTGTAGGCGACGAGCTAGCCACTTGTTACTACTTTTTCTTAATTTTCCATCGAACCCAACTTTATCAATTCTATTTTTGACTTAATGTGCTTTGAGTAGCTTACTGCTCTTCTGACTCTGCCAACTACTTAGTGGTTGATTAGTATATCTACCACATATTATATCGTTGACATATATAAGGATAATTACAATTTATTCCGTGATAATTTAAAATTCAACGTCATAATCCGTCATTCTTACTATTCGGATTCGATTAGAACAGGACTTCCCATTCGGGTTCACCCCCCCCTTGGGGCCGTGGATAAATGCTAGGGGGGCATAATAAATAAGTTTGCATGCAATGCGTAGGTACACTTAGGGGTGAGAGTTTCCCGCTCCCCCCCAGTCCGGTAGGTAGTAAAGGCCGCCTTCGGCTAATTACCGATGTCCTCTAAGAAAAAAAAAGCATAGGTAAATTGAAATATACATACATACATACATACATAACATCACGCCCATGATCCCCGAAGGGGTAGGCAGAGTCGAAGGGGCAGTAAGCCCCTTCAACCACATTCAGCCAAAAATAAAGTAAATAATATGAAATAATATAAGTAATATGAAATATAAAGTAGTAAAATTATTATTTTTGAACCCTTAGGGAGGGGGGGATACATGAAAATATTAATTTTGGTCCGGGAGCCTCTGTGAAATAAAGGTTGAGAGCTTGCTTAGAGCATGATCCTGTATTTAGAAGCAACATTGAAACACTAAGAGTTCATAATACCGAAATCGGTCCGTAATCCTCAAATAATCAGATGCGCATACGCCGTAACGGATTGCGATACAGGATGCTTGTTTCCATTTCGTGCATTCAAAAGTGTAATTAACAACAACTGTTGGATTGAATATCAGTTCTGTAATCCGGTTATTAACTCTTTATTTAAAACAGTTAAAAACCGGCAAGCCAAAGTATAAATGACTGGCAGAGCCGAGCGGTTTCACCCGCGTAGTTCCCGTTCCCGTTGGAATACGGGGATAAAATATAGCCTATGTTACTCGCTGATAAAGTAGCTTTCTATTGGTGAAAGAATTTTTCAAATCGGTCCAGTAGTTTCGGAGCCTAGTCGATACAAACAAACAATCAAATCTTTCCTGTTTATAATATTAGTATGATAAATTTTCTTGACTAGAGCGGTGGTAGCTTAATGGTAAAGACACGCGCCTTTTAACCGAGGAGTGCGGGTTCAAACCCGAGCTCGTACCTCTGGATTTTTCAAATCTATGTACGTATTCATACCACTAGCTCGACGGTGAAGGAAAACATCATGATGAAACCTGCAAATTCAAACAACTTTAGATTTGTAACCATGATCCAAAAGTTGTCTGGTTCCCCTATCTTAGGGTTACGAAGGTCAGATCGGCAGTCGCTTCAATGTAATTACCAGACTCGTTAAATCCTGGATCATGGTCTAAACGGATCCCGTCTAAGCACGGGACATAACGGTAGGAAGATGATGATAAATTCTCTTGACTGACAACCACTTTCTTAATTCCAAACGAAACACGTATACTTGTGCTATGGATACGAAACGGATAGACATACTTAAATACGTTTATAAACATCCATGACTCGAGTACAAATGTCCATGTTCATCACACGAAACATTTGCCCTTGTCTGGATTCAAATCAGCGACCCATGGTGAGCCGCCAAGGTCTCTGACCACTCAAACAACAGGCCTGTCAAAATGTATTTACATATATAAACCACATTTAGCCACGAAAAAAATTTTATTGCATTAGGTTTTAAAATTGTGACAAGTGGCTATCTCGTCCACATAATCGCAAATTATAATTTCATTTTTGGCTGAATGTGGTTAAAGAGGCCAGCTGTCCCTTTGTCTCTGCCTACCCCTTCGGGGATTACGGGCGTGATGTTATGTATGTATGTATTTATGAATATTACATATATTACATATATGTATGTATTTTGACAAGCTCGATGGCGCATTCGGTAGTGACCCTGCCTCATGCGCCAAGAGTTGTGGGTTCCCCACCCAGGACAAATATTAGTATGATGAATATTTGTGTTTGTTCTGTGTCTGGGTGTTAATATTCTACATTTAAGTATGTATTTGTAATACCACTGTTGTTTCTGATATCCGTAACAAAAGTGCTTAAGCTACTTACCTCGGAGTCAGGTCAATGTAAGTGATGTAGTATGATATTTATATTTATATTGATGTATGATAGCATACCCAACACAGGTATTTTGAATAACATCTCTTTTATAGTTTTTCTCATGGTGGTATCCTCGTACTAATACCCCGTGGCCGTTCCATATAATAACAATGGCATAACAAAACGAGTCTATACAAAACCATAGATGCGTGATGAAAGAAACATTGATGGCATAATTTAGAGTCATGGTTTATGGTGTTGTCCCATGTTGGTCTGGGACTTGGCCCATGTTAATCTCGGACAAAAAAAAAAGAATGTACCAACTGTGGTTCTTGCCTAGCATGTCGTAAAAGGCGACTAATGGTATATCGGGTTTTGGGTGTGTGATTATGCAGGCGACAGGTTAGCCGCTTGTCACTGCTTTTTCACAATTTTCCATCTAACCCAGCCCGACTTTGTTTTTGGCTGAATGTGGTTGAAGGGGCATGCTACCCCTTTGACTCTGCCTGCCCCTTCGGGGATTATGGGCGTGATGTTATGTATGTATGTATGTTTATGGTGTAGTTTTTAATGCAAGGAAACGAGATACTAAAGGCAAAAAAAAAGCGGTGGTAGCTCAATGGTAAGGACACGCGCCTCTTAACCGAGGAGTGCGGGTTCAAACCCGGGCACGTACCTCTGGATTTTTCAAGTCTATGTACGTATTTATACCATTAGCTCGACGGTGAAGGAAAACATCGTGATGAAACCTGCAAATTCAAAAAACTTCGGATTTGTAACCATGATCCAAAAATTGTCTGGTTCCCCTATCTTAGGGTTGCGAAGGTCAGATCGGCAGTCGCTTCAATGTAATTACCAGACTCGCTAAATCCTGGATCATGGTCTAAGCGGACCCCGTCTAAGCACGGGACATAACGCTAGGAAGATGATGAAACGAGATACTAAAGGCAGCCATATACCATGGATGCCCAATCATTTTCACTCCACTTGTTGGTCAAAAAGAATGTGCCAACTGTGTTCCTTGCCCCGCATGTCGTAAAAGGCGATTAATGGTATATCGGGTTTTGGGTGTGTGATTGTGTAGGTGACGAGCTAGCCACTTTTTACTAGTTTTTTACAATTTTCCATCAACCCAGCGCAATTTTATTTTTGGCTGAATGTGGTTAAATGGGCCTGCTGTCCCTTTGACTCTGCCTACCCCTTCAGGGATTGAGGGCACGTTGATATGTTTGCAATGTATGTATGTATGGACTATTAGGATAGAATTCTACGATCAAACTCATTCAGTGTTCATTTTAATGGCTCGTTCACCGCAAATTATAATGCATTTGGATCGAGGCCGTATTGTGGAAGCGGAAGTGACGTCACTCGCCCATTATGGTGTCAGGCACCATGATGGACGGGCTGAACTATCTGATCTATTTATGGGGTCAGATTAGTAGTACTGCTATTAATAAGTTATGGTTTTGCGAAGTTACAAAGTAACATTATGAAACAATTATAACATCTTATCTATACTAATATTATAAAGAGGAAAGATTTGTATTTTTGTGTGTGTTTGTAATGAATAAACTCAAAAACTGCTCAGCCGATTTAAAAAATTCTTTTACCATTGGAAAGCTACATTATCCGGAAGTAACATAGGTTATATTTTATCCCCCTATTCCCAAGGGAACGGGAACTACGCGGGTGAAACCGCGGGGCGCTGCTAGTCTATACTTATAATAAATCTGTAGAGAGGTCAATTCTGTGAAACATGAAATATATTTTCAAAATAACTATCAGGGGGTGATTAGTGATCGATACTGATGCCAAAAATGCAATCAGTAAAATTTTTGTCTGTCTGTCTGTATGTTACTTATAGAAACAAAAACTACTCGACGGATTTTAACGAAACTTGGTACAATTATTCTTCATACTCCTGGGCAGGTTATAGTATACTTTTATCACGCTACAATCAATAGGAGCAGAGTTGTGAAGGAAAATGTTGGGAAAACGGAAGAAGTTACTCCATTTTTTAAGCTTCCGTCGCGTGTGCAGCCTTAATGGTTAAAGTTATATAGAAATCATGTATGAAGGAAATAGTCTTTATAATATTAACCATAAACGCGGGTGACACCGCTGGCACAGCTAGTATATAATAAAACTCTTGTCACGGGTGTGGTGGTCCTCCGAAACGGGTCGACCAATTTTAATAAGTTTTTTTTTGTATTCATTAGTAATGGGGTCGTAATGTATTTTTTACCCTCCTACCCTCATGGCCCATTCCTATCTAGAGAATGGGGTGATATGATGTTCGCTTGGATAGCTACTAATGTTATACTTACTTACTTACTTGCATCTTACATATATTATATATAGTATATATTTGTAATACCGCTGTTGATTCTGATATCCGTAACGCTTAAGCTACTTACCTCGGAGTCAGATCAATGTATGTGATGTAGTCTTAATTTATTCATTTTTTTTAAGTCCCAGACCAACATAAGATTACAATTATAGGCACGGTTCAGAACCAACACACCTCGTATATCGTGCCACTTTCTTAGCTACTGATCTATTACTTTTAAATATGTAGTAGCACTAATTAATTAACCATTGAATATGTCGGTTGCATCAGACCCCATAATAAGAAACACTTTCTAATCCCATAACTATGGTATGCCATAAAACATGCATTATTTATGAAGTATACAATAGAGCTAGCCACCTGTTACTACTTATTCACAATTTTCCATCTAACCCAGCCCATTGTCCCATGTTGATCTGGGACTGAAAAAGAATGTACCAACTGTGTTTCTTGCCAAGCATGTCGTAAAAGACGACTAATAGTATATCGGATTGTGTAGGCGACGAGCTAGCCACTTGTCACTGCCTTTCCACAATTTTCCATCTAACCCATCCTGGTTTAGTTTTTTGTCTGAATGTGGTTAAGTGGGTTAGCTGTCCCTTTGTCTCTGCCTCCCCTTCAGGGAATTCAGGCGTGATGATGAAGAAAGTTGAAGAATCCCTTAAAAGACATCACATACATACCATCATACAGCACTCTCTAAGGGCTAGGCAGAGTCAAAGGGGCAGCAAGTTCCTTCCACATTATGCCAAAATTAATATTCATCATTATTTCTTTATCTTCTAACCAGTTGGTTAGAAGATAAAAAAAATTATGACAAAACTTGCTTAACTGTTTTTTTCATACTCATATTGATCTTGTACCCATTCTATCATTATTCATAGCGAGTATGGCTTCACTAACGAAGCATTTCTAAATTATCTATATATAAACCTTGGTCACCCATCAATATTTCTGCCACATCAAGTGTTGCTTCACTTTTGTATACTTATTTATATTTAGCTATTGACTTTTCCAGGTTAAATACTTGGGCCAGAGTGATGCTCGAGGACTATGGGGCATCAAGCACACCAGGAAACCAGTGGATCTAATGGTGGCTGCTGCAAAAGCCTTGCCTCCAGGTAAAACCAGTAGTGGACTATGCCTGTTATAGGCCTGGGTCAGCAAACAGCTGTACGAGCGGATACGAGCAGTTTTGCTTAACCGAAATGGGGGGGGGGGGGTCCATTGTTTGATATAGGATGATTACAGGAACTAGGAGATAATATGAGGCCCCCCAGGCCCAGAGGCCCGGGGCGGACCGCCCCTTCCAACCCTCGGTTACTCCGCCACTGGGTAAAACACCATAATTCTTGTATATCATGAACTGGAAGTAAGACTTCACGCCAATAAGCACTAAGCAGTTATTTAACGAATTCATCGGAAATTATATAAAAATAAAATACCAAGAGTGAAAACGTCATTATCTTCCTAGCGTTATGTCCCGTGCTTAGACGGGGCCCGCTTAGACCATGATCCAGGATTTAGCGAGTCTGGTAATTACATTGAAGCGACTGCCGATCTGACTTTCGTAACCCTAAGATAGGGGGGGAACCAGACCATTTTTGGATCATGATTACAAATTCAAAGTCGTTTGAATTTGCAGATTTCATCACGATGTTTTCCCTCACCGTCGACCTAGTGGTATAAATATATACATAGATTTGAAACATTTAGAGGTACATGCCCGGATTTGAACCCGCACTCCTCGGTTAAGAGGCGCGTGTCCTTACCATTGAGATACCACCGCTCTTCCAAGAGTGAAAACAGAACCAAGTTTTATCGAAAGACCAGCGAGATATAACAGTTTTAAACAAATATATCGATCTCGCTCACGAAAACAGTTTTTTCTATACACATTGTAAGGCACCCGCGTCATTAACGTCACATGACATGTCGAATCATTGGCACGCGTGCCATAAGTGGCACGTTATACAAAATGGTGGGCACGTATTTTCTTTAAGATCACAAATTCATCAACAATGATTGACAATAACATCCTCATTAACCACTATCCGGGCACTTAAAGAACCAATTATATTGACATTTTCGAAACTTTGGCACGTTTGTTGAAAAATGTTCGCCACCCATGGCCTATAGGCTTCCTCCATAAATTAACTGAATAACACATAAAAAAAATCAAATCGGACCAGTAGTTTCTGAGATTAACGCGTTTAGACAAACAAACTCTTCAGCTTTATAATATGAGTATAGATTCAACTTTCTTGTTTCAGGTCAAATACTTCCTATCGTTAAGCTGACCATCACTATCGATGGTGTTCATTTAGAAACTATTAACCATGGAACGAAGGTATTACTTACATTTGTGGTTTTTATATTTATACATAACCTCGTGGTCCCTGAAGGGATCGGTAGAGACCAAGAAAAGATCAAGCTTCTCTAACCGTTTTTAAACACAAAATTAAAATGAGTTTCCATGTCGGTTTTGGACTTCAATAGTATAGCGCAACTGTGTTCCTTGCGTAGAATGTCATAAAAGGCGACTAATGGTATATCGGGGTTTGGGTGTGTGATTGTGTAGGCGACGAGCTAGCCACTAGTCACTACCTTTTCACAATTTTCCATCTAACCCAGCCTACTGTTCTATGTTGGTCTGGGACTTAAACATAATGTGCCAACTGTGGTTCTTGCCTAGCATGTCGTAAAAGGCGACTAATGGTATATCGGGTTTTGGGTGTGTGATTGTGTAGGCGACGAGCTAGCCACTTGTCACTACACAATTTTCCATATAACCCAGCCCAAATTCTTATTTTGGCTGAAAGTGTTTAAAGGGGCTAGCTGTCCCTTTTTTTACCCGGAAAAATCCGTTACGCATATCACCTCGCCTCAGGGGGACGAGATGGTTATGTCGCCTTTGGTAGTGACCCTGCCTCATGCACCAAGAGTTGTGGGTTCGATCCCCACCCAGGACGAACTTTCGTGTCATGAATACTTGTGTTTGTTCTGTGTCTGGGTGTTAATATCCAATATTTAAGTATATTTTTGTAATACCACTGTGGATTCTGATATCCGAAACACAAGTGCTTAAGCTACTTACCTTAATAAACAAGATGGTATCTGATATTTAGCTTATGTTTTTTCTGTTGCAGCGAGATGAATTCGACCAGATGTCAGTATTCTTCAGCATCGAGTCTATATCGTACGGAGTCCAGGACCTGGTGTACACCAGGGTCTTCTCCATGATCGTGGTCAAGGATAACGCTGACGGGAAAGGGCTGAACCCTTTTGAATGTCACGCCTTTGTCTGTGAATCCAGGTAAGAAAGCTCAGGCTCGCTAAATCCTGGATCATGGTCTAAGCGGACCCCGACTAAGCACGGGACATAACGCTAGGAGGATGCCTAGGATATCATCATCCTCCTAGCGTTACGTCCCGTGCTTAGACGGAGTCCGCTTAGACCATGATCCAGGATTTAGTGAGTCTGGTAATTACATTGAAGCGACTGCCGATCTGACCTTCATAACTAGGATAGGGGAATCAGACAATTTTTAGATCATAGTTACAAATCCAAAGTTTTTTGAATTTGCAGGTTTCAGCACGATGTTTTCCCTCACCGTCGAGCTAGTGGTATAAATACGTACATAGACTTGAAAATTCCAGAGGCACATGCCTGGGTTTGATCCCGCACTCCTCGGTTAAGAGGCGCGTGTCCTTACCATTGAGCTACCACCGCTCATAACCTAGGTATTTAATATCTAAAATTTGTTTTCGTTCACACAACAGTGTTGCGAAATTTTACAACAGTGTGACCTGAATTTGTTATCTAATAGATACGTGAGAATCACCTAGATACTTCTACGTGTCTGGTCAGATGATTACAGACAAATATTTTGAGGCTTGACACACCTTGTTAGACACAGGTAGTGGAATTCTTATCATCTATATTCGTAGATAGATGATATTGTAGTGTCTGTTTACAATGTCCAAAAATCATCTTGGTACCACGGACTAGTAAAAAAAGAAGGACTCCGCGCCACTAACTAGATATTCAAGCTCACAACTTACGTCACACATTGACAGGCAATGTGTGACGTAAGTTGCTCGGACTCTGTCTTCCCCTTCGTTGATTGCTGACGCTCCCTTACACAGAACACATAACATATCTTCACGCCCGTAATCCCCGAAGGGGTAGGCAGAGTCAAAGTGGCAGTCGGCTTAACCAAATTCGGCTAAAAAATAAAACTGAGCTGAGTTAGATGGAATATTGTGAAAAAGTAGTGACTAGTGTTGTCACTCGATAGTTGGGCAAAAGGAATAGTAGCTCTATTGACTATCAATAGTGTCGATACTATCGATAGCTTTATCCCATCGATAGTGACCTTTTCCTCAATAGTATTGCTAATACAATAATGACAGAAAATCGACCGCGCAAACATATCGATTCTATCGACACTATCGATAGTATCAATTATTATTATAATATTTATGGCCGATAGTAATTTCGATATTGAACTTCAATACTATCGATACTATCGATAGTATTGCAGTATACTGATACAATTTTACCAAACTGCTCAGTTTGATATCGATGCCGATACTATCGATATTATAGATGATTTTCGAGGTCAACTATCGATAATCAAACTATCGATAGTTCGACAACACTAGTAGTGACAAGTAGCTAGCTCGTCGCCTACACAATCACATACCCAACTCGATATACCATTAGTCGACTTTTACGACATGCTAGGCGAGGAACACAGTTGGCACATTCTTAACTTCTTAAGATCTTATCTTGCTAAGTGGGAAACGAAATAGTCCCACAAATAAATATACAATAGACTAATTTAGTTTTATTGTTTTCTTTAATTGCCACTAAGAAAAAATGTCTCATTTGTGTCTGAGACCAAGAAATTTGAATTTTACGCAAATCAGACGGGTTTCAAGCAATTGAAGGATTTGTTAAGACATTTTTAACATAGTCTATAGAACAAAATCAATTACAGATAGCGCGCGAGTTGAATGCAGTCGGGGCCTGAGACGAGACATACCTGAGCTCTGCATTCAAATCGCGCGCTATCTGTATTTAGACTTGATAGCATCTTGCACACTTATTCCCTATTCGGAAACTAAAATTGTTTTATTAATAAGGGGCTACTAGGAAACAGAAGACTATTTAAGTGACTTGATTATATTCAATCTCAGAATAGGCTGGTCACCTGTACTGCTAAATTTACATTGACTATATACTAGACACATATTTTTCGCTTTATCAAATTAACAAAAAATCACAAAGATAAAGAGCATCGAAGTTTTGGAGTGGGGGCTTGCGACGTCACTATTTAGTAAAAATATTACGGAAGCGTGACGTCACGCGCAACTTAAATGTATTGTATCTTCGTCAATGTTTGCTTGACAAATGGGTTAATAAAAAAATACGTGTTTAATATTTTTTTTATAATTTAACTGACGGATTGAACAGATTTTTTTTGTCATCTAGCCTATTCTTGTATTTTTTGTAATATGATAAAATATTTTTTTTCCAGGAATGCAGCAAGAAGATTAACGTATTCGTTGGCAGCAGCTTTCCAAGATTATTCTAGAAGAGTAAAGGAAATGCAAGCGACTCCAGGTGAGAACATTATAGCACAGTGCATCATATACCTACTAAACGACTTATGTTTCATGTCTGCCTCGTAATTCTAGTGGTAGCATGCACCGCCTAAGGACCTAGAGGTCCCGGGTTCAATTCCCTGGGTATTTCAATAATGAAATTACTCAGTAACAGACCGGAGTCAGGAAGTTGGCGGTTTAATCACCCCCGTTCCTCGGAAAGCACGTTAAGCCGTTGGTCCTGCGCCTGACCTCTCTCCGGTCACGTCGGTGTCTCACCGGACTATGAGAGTGAAGGGACAGAGTGCACCTGCGTTTGTGCACACATTTGTGCACTATAATATCTCCTGCGTTGGCTAATCCTCGGTGAGATTGGCCGCCGTGTCCGATATCGGTTAGTGACATTAGACGAGTAAGCTGAAACAAAATTTCTTATCATCTCGCCCGCAATCCCCGAAGGGGTAGGCAGAGTCGAAAGGAACAGCAAGCATCTTTCACCACATTTAGCCAAAAACCAAAAAATATAATTCCATTTTGATTATCCTGATTATATTTAGGGTTGCCATCTCCAAAATTTGGCAACCAGGACAAAACGCGTGAAAACCCCGGATTTTAAAGCCCAGAACCCGGACATATTATTATCAACAGATTTTTTTAAACATAGTCAGTGTAATAAAATACAGTTGAAAATGATGATGAATTTAGCGGGTCGGTTAGTCGGTTGATGCGGCGTGCGGGCACAGTGATTGTGTCGGGGTGGCCCAAGACTTTACATTTTCAAACCCGGACTACAAATGAAGCCCAACCCGGACGGATGGCAACCCTAATAATATTATACTTCGGATAATCTAACTAATACTTAAAATTCTCGTGATACTGTGTTTGTTACCATACTCCTCCGAAACTGCTTGACTGCTTTTTATGAAATTTCACATGTATATTCGGTAGGTCTGAGAATCGGTCGTAATCTATTTTTAATACCCCTAAGTGATAAGGGTGGTCCACCCCAAAGCTATAACTTGAGAACGGCTTTACCGATTTCGCTAATTCTTTTTTAGTTGTGTTTGTTATTGTCAAGTGAAGGTTCTTATGAAAAAAAAAAAGAAAAAAGTTGCGCGGTAAATTAAAAAAATGTAAAAAAAAATCCGAGAAGTCAGCTAGTATAATAATAAAATAATGTCCTCCTACCTCAAAAAATAAATGAGAAAAAATAAGTTTCGCGGAAAATTGGAAAATTGATAAGTGGAAATTCCGAGAACGGGGCACATAAATGAATTTATGAATGTTGAAGAAGCGAGTGAGGTGTGTAAGGATCGTGCCATATGGCGTTCGGTTCTCTCTGCCTACCCCGCTAGGGAACTGGCGTGAAGTTTAAATTTTACTACAACGATTACCTGACGATACTTTGTTTAAAGTTTCACAGATGCTTGGGCTCTCATTGGACGACATGTAGCGGTCACCCATCTTCACAGGTGTTGCAGTCACATTAACAATTTAACGCTTAATCTCTACTCTTTGGTGTCGTCCACGTTTTTAAAGTCCAAGTGAAGTTAGTCTGGGACTTAGAAATAATGTGCTTTATGTAGCCCACGGACTAGTAAAAAAAGAAGGACTCCACGCCACTAACTAGACGTTGAAGCTCCTCAGGTGCTCCAATTTGACACGCAACTTACATCACACATTGACATAATAAGCGCTAATGACAGATATCCGATAGCTTTCTCACATGCATAAACATGGCTTCACGCTGTAGTATGACAGCGTGGAGTCCTTCATTTTTTTTTACTAGTCCGTGGTGTAGCCAAACATCGAGATGGGTTAGATGGAACATTGTGAGAAGTAGTGACAAGTCGCTAGCTCGTCGCCTACATTATCAAAATACAACATTAGTCGTTTTTTACTTCATGCTGGGCAATGAAATTGGCACATTATTTTTAAGGTCCAGACCAACATGGAACAAGATTTTTAATGCATATCATTATGTAGAATCTTCTAGAAAACTTTATTCTTTGATTTTCTTGCTAGAACTGCTAACTTCTGTGACGTTTTACTACAGGGTAAGGATGGGTGACCGCTTCAACTTGTTTGTTTAAAGTTGCTTAAAACTTTCCCACATATTTCGTTTTTCAGATTTCTATATTTCTCAGATATGTGTTACTTTTGTGATGTAAACTTTTATACCATGGGTTTGAATGTCATATAATTTCTTCTATTTATGTAATACGAGTAATACGGCAAATAACTATGTTTAAATAACTATGGTTAAAAAATTATTTAGCCCGTAGTTATGTAACTAAATATGTTGCATAGTTGTATATTTTTTCTTTGGTCCAACAAATAAAAATTACTTATACAAGGTTAGATATTTTTAACTAACTAACTAAACTTAGATACTTTTAGTTTATGTGAAATTACTTATTTAACTTATTATTCAAAGGAGCTAATTTAGAAGATTTTAGATAATGCACAATGTTTTTTCTTTCCATACAAAAATTTTATTAGCTGGTTGACTATTTTGTATAAGTTAAAAAAAATTATGCTCATTTTTAACCGACGAAAAAATCGAAGCAAGTTATCAATTCGACCTGTATGTAATTTTTTTATGTATGACCCATAGATTTAGAATTTTTTGACTACGCAAATAAATCCATCTAAATCTACATCCTAAATCTATGGTATGACCACTTATAACTTTTTATAGAGTAGTCTGATTTTGATAATTCTTTTTTATTCGAAAGGTTCCATATAAATTAGAATTTTGAAATTCCCCAAATAAATCCAACCCTAAGGGTAGGAAAACAAAGGAAGGTTGAAATATTCATTGATTGTTTGTCGGCAACTCAACATTACTTATGTATACTTACAATTATTCATGAACTTAGTTGTTAAGGTTAAATAAACAACGTATATTATTTTTAACCTTTCAGTTTTTCGGGGGCAAAAAATTACTGTTTTAATTTTGTTAAAAAAAACTAAAATCCTTTAAATTGGTTGCATAAAATAATAAGTTAAATATGTAGGTAAGAGATTTCGCATATACTAAAAATAGCCTCGTATTTAATGATTTCAAAACATAACCTCTGTTTTCTTTCCAGAACTAGACGAAAGGCCGCCAAGTATGAAGAAGAGGTTCGCAATAGACCTAAGGACTCCTGAGGAGATTGAAGCCGATTTAGAAACCGAAGCGTAGTTCTATCGTCATCATCATATCGCGCCTTTAGTAAAACACACATATCATCACATCTAGTGTTGCCACTCGATAGTCCACTATCGATAGTATATCGATAGATTATCGATAGTTGTTAAAAAGCAATAGTATCGATAGCCCTATCGATACTATCGATCGTATCGATAGCCCCGTGAGTGGCAATACTATCGACACACAGCAATACTGTCGAAGCTCAATATCGAATGCATTATCGATAGTATCGATACAATTGCTACTAAATGTTGCAACAACAATCGATACTATCCATAGTATCAATTATTATTATAATAGTCATGACCAATACTATCGACAGTATCGATACTATCGATAGTAATTTCGATATTGAGCTTCAATACTATCGATAGAATCGATAGGCCTATCGATATTATAGATGATTTCCGAGTCAACAATCGATAGTCAAACTATCGATAGTTCGGCAACACTAATTACACCTCCACAATTATGGCTCCATAAACCTGAGTAAGCCAAAAATTAAATGGAATTGTCTTTATTTACGTAGGCTTAAAAAAAGCACTTGTAAATCGTCAGAACAAGATCAATATCTACCAGTTCAAAAAGTAGATTCTACCGAGAAGAAACCGGCAAGAAACTCGATAGTCACCTACTCCTTTTAAGTGGAAAGTCTTAATAACTAGTATATAGTTAAAATTTAAATAAAGTCGAGTTGGGTTATATGGAAAATTGTGAAAAAGTAGTGACAAGTGGCTAGCTCGTCGCCTACACAATCACAATACAGCAATGAATCGACTTTTACGACAGGAAAGGAACATTATTTTATGAAAGAGACACAAATATAGTGTTGTCCTTTTTTCTCACTTTCAGTGATAGCCGGTGGAAAATTAAATTATAATTTAAAATCACATTTTTTTTTTACTTGAAGGTTGAAGGTGCGGTATTGAAAAGTCACTGAACTGCGGTATCTAATATTTGTCCAGTTTTATTAATAAGTATGATTTTTAGTGATTATTTTTAGCCAAAGGATAATATATTTAAAATAGTATTTTTTTGTATAAAGTTAGTCTACGTACATTCCAATTAGTATTATCGTATATAAATAAATATGATTAAGGTTTCGTAATGTATCGTGCAAAAGTCATTTCTTTTTATTTCCATAATAATTATTGTAAAAATCGATTATCACCAACTTACATATAATCGTAATAAATCAGAAGGGATAGGCAGAATCAATGAAGCAGCTAACACCGTTAATTGTGTATTTCCCTAGCATGTTGTAAAAGGCGACTATTGGTGTTTCAGGTATTGTACACATAACATCACGCCCATAATCCCCGATGGGGTAGGCAGAGTCAAAGGGACAGCAGGCCCCTTTAACCACATTCAGCCAAAATCAAAACTGAGCTGGGTTAGATGGAAAATTGTGAAAAAGTAGTGACAAATGGCTAGCTCATCGCCTACACAATCACAAATACACCACCATTAGTCGCCTTTTACGACATGCTGTGCAAGGGACATAGTTGGCACATCATTTTTAAGTCCTAGACTAACATGGGACAATATTATACCTTTTATAGAAAACCCATTCTTAAATATTAATATTATACCCATGGCCATTATTGCTACAAATATAGTGCCAAGAGTATATTAAACTTACACAATTCATTATTTTTTTTTTTTATATTGCCTGTGTTTCACGCACCTCTTAACCGAGGAGTGCGGGTTCAAACCCGGGCACGTACCTCTGGATTTTTCAAATCTATGTACGTACGTATTTATACCACTAGCTCGACGGTGAAGGAAAACATCGAGATGAAACCTGCAAATTCAAACAACTTTGGATTTGTAACCATGATCCAAAAATTGTCTGGTTTCCCTATCTTAAGGTTACGAAGGTCAGATCGGCAGTCGCTTCAATGTATTTACCAGACTCGCTACATCCTGGATCATGGTCTAAGCGGACCCCGTCTAAACACGGGACATAACGCTAGGAAGATGATGATGAGCCTGTGTTTGTTACACCACTTATAAGTCGAGAACGGCTGAACCGATTTACGTTGTTTTTGATTTGTTGGATTTGTCTTCGTCCAGAATAACAGAATAACTATTAAAAACATTGAAAAATTGACGATAAAACAAAATAAAAGCAAAAGTATTTTCTCATATAAAACGGTGGCATTCGTATCTGTCAATGTTAAATGTCAATCGACAAATCAATGTCGATTTTCATTTACTGGGCGATACGAAGTTCGCCGGGACAGCTAGTATATATAATATACCAAACATATTATTGTGATTTTGTATTTAGTGATAAGATTTTCTAAAATCTACGAACATTTTTGTTTACTTCTGTGGCTTAGTTACAATTTTTCGTTGAATTCAGTTTTTTATGATGTGTGCGATGTACAGAAATGCATATTTTTATCTAGTATACTTAAGTATTTTTTGGTTTAATTTATAAATAGTGGCATTACAAATGTTTTAATAAAGATTGTTGTGAAAAATATACGTTTGTTTTTGTTTTCCCGATATTTCTTTTTAAAATTATATTAAAACGTGTAAAATTGTATTAAAACGGGACAAGTATGCCGCCAATTTACCGCGCGCCTTCGCCGCGCTTGCAGGAGCAAGCGTTTCCGCGCAGCCGCGCAGCCCGTCAGTCCCGCTCGCGCCTCGTGGCTAGTGGACGTGTCGCTCCGTATTCGTTTTATTGTAAAATTCTATCTCGTGCCTCTATTTTATATTGTATTGCTGTGTTGTGTGTAATAAACGCTTGAAAATACGTTATAAACGTTGTATATATATATTTTTTTTGAGAAATCAATTAAAAATTGAAACAAAAATTCATTCTTTAATAGTATTAATATTCCATTTATCAATTAGTCAATCAAATATTAATTCATTTCATTCATACATATACGAATTCATTCAACCTTCAATTATCATAATAATAGGATCATTAAAAAACATCTATATCTTATAAATAATTTACTTCTTCTCAGAATTACAAGGTTCTTTTTTCTCATCCATATTTTTATATTCCGTCAACAGTTTCATGACAAAAGCCATTTCATCAACACTCCTGCCAACATGCTTCTTATTCCGATCAACGTATTGAAAGAATCCATCTTCAATTCCGTTTACAGCTGAATCTTCTAGAAGCCCAACAAGTCTACCAGTGAACACGTGTATTAAAACTTCTAGAAGATACTTCTTTTCTGGTTTCTTCATGTAGATATATTTTAAATTCGCATACCAGTTCTGTTTTTTGTATTTCGTCACCATTGCAATGTGTTTTAAGGCTTCGTGCAGCTGAAATCATTGAAAGGGGAATAGAAATTTTATACTAGAGACCATTATTTTAATTATTTGACAAGCTCGATGGCGCATTCAGTAGTGACCCCGCCCCATGCGCCAAGAGTTGTGCGATCGATCCCCACCCAGGACAAACATCCGTGTGATAAATACTTGTGTTTGTTTTGTGTCTGGGTGTTAATATCCAATATTTAAGTATATACATATTTGTTATACCACTGTTGTTTCTGATACTCGTAACACAAGTGCTGATGCTACTAACTTCGGAATCAGATCAATGTTTGTGATGTCGCTGAATATTGATTTATTTATTTATCTATTCATTATTTATTATTATTACTCCTGGCCGGTAGAAACCAAAGAGCACAAAGCTCCGTAAACGACATTTAGCCAAAAAAAATTGAGTTAGGTTAGATGGGAAATTGTGTAAAAGCAGTGACAAGTGGCTAGCTTGACGTCTACACACAAACGGAACTTCATTAATCTCCCTACGTAACATGCCAGGCGAGAAATAAGGTTGGCTCATTCTTTTTCAACCCCTGAGCAACGGGACAAAACAACTAATATCTTTCTAATGTTACTGTTAATTATTGGACACGACTTCTAGCCTTTTTACACCCTTAAGGGATAATTTCGGCATAAAAATATCTATAAGTAGGTACACCAAATTCCATCTAAATCGGATCGATGGTTTAAAAGTGAAGAATTAACAGACAGACACACTTTCACATTTACAGTATGAGAAGAGGAAGGCCAAATAAGAGATGGATGGATTGTGTGAAAGATGATATGAGTGAAATGGGAGTGGATAGTTTGTAACGGCAGACCGGGACGTGTGAAAGAGGAAGACATTTTGCGCCGACCCCAGATGAACTGGGAGAAGGGCAAGAGGATGTTGATCTTTCTACTTACATCATGCAAGCTACTCTCCAAATCTTCCAAAAACTCTTCGAAATCGCGAAGATCCGATAAATCATCATCATCACTCAGCCTCTCCCTGAACAACCATTCCCTATTTATCAATCCTTTTGCCGTCAAATACTCTTTGGGTTTGTGGAAATTTCGCGGTAAGATGCCTTTCTTTCTTCCAGTCGTTTTTTGGTACATTCTGGCCTCTTTTGAATCTTTTAAAGAAGATCTAGCTGATTTATACAAATGTACAACGTAATTTAGTATCTTGCTATCCGATGAATGAATGCGTTCGCGTCTTATTTTACCGTTCCTGAAATTTGTTACAACGGCTTTAATAAACAAACATACATATAAACACATTTACAATCCCCGAAGGGGTAGGCAGAATCCAATAGGCTTTAAACCACGTTCAGCGATAAATGAAAGAGGTTAGATGGCAAAATTTTAAAAAGTTGTGACAAGTGGCTATTTCGTCGCCTACATAAACATATTCTCAATTAGTCGCCTTTACGACAGGCATGAAACACAGTAAATGGTTTTTGAGTCTCAGACCAACAGTGCTAAATTGTCACAAAATCAATACCCTATTTTTTCACAATTTTCCATCTAACCCAGCCCATTGTCCCATGTTGGTCTGGGACTTAAAAATAATGTGTCAACTGTGTTTCTTGCCTAGCATGTCGTAAAAGGCGACTAATGGTATATCGGGTTTTGGATATGTAATTGTGTAAGCGACAAGCTAGCCACTTGTCACTACTTTTTCACAATTTTCCATCTATCCCAGCCCAGTTATATTTTTGGCTGAATGTGGTTAAAGGGGCCTGCTGTCACTTTGACTCTGCCCACCTTCGGGGATTATGGGCATGATGTTATGTGTACAATACCCTATACACTAATAATCGCCTTTTACAACATGCTAGGCAAATACATAGTTAGCACATACTAGGGTTTGCAATGCTGGATTCAGCAATCCACCTGGGTCCAGCACAATTTTAGCTGAGCTAGATCTAACAAAAAATGCCGCTAGAATGCCATCCCTAGTGCATACTTTCAGAGTCCTAGACCAACAGGTCCCAAAAATAGTTGAAAATGTGTAAAAAGACGAAATTCTCACGTTAAATACTGCAATTTCTGCAACACCGACAAAATATCGACTGCAGTACCCAACCAGTCATATTTCACCAGAGCTTCATTGTCCATCTCTATCATATCCCTCAAAACGTCCACGAAAACCTCAACGTCTTTATTCTCATCAACTTCCGTTCTCAAATACGTCATATTCATTTGTCTCATCTTCTCCAAATGAATAAACGCGTCATGTTCATTACCGATGGCTAGTATGTCTCTAATTGTGCCCGAATTCTTCATCCATTCCAACTTCTGTTGTTCGTGTAAAACTTTCATCTTCTTAGAAGTTCGATGCCGCCGTGGTATGTCTCCTAGAATTCGCAAAATATTCGCCGTCTTATTCTTAACACCATTCAAATCAATTTTGACGTCATTGCTCTTTTTTCTACTCCGAATAAACTTACGATCCGTATTTCCGTCAATGCCAAAGTAATAATCAACTGATATGTCATCACTTCTCGATTTGTCAAAGGCGTTTCGCAAATTTTTAGTAGGGACTAGTATTATGACGTCAGTTCGATTTTGAGCTCTGAAACTCTGGTCTCCGCTATGTTGAGTTTGTGACTCTATTTTTGGGGCTGGTGTGTGTGGTGGGTCTGATACGAAGCCGAAATAGTGCTTCTTGTACAGCATTTGTCTAACTGCACTTATATGGTCCTTAGCTCTCTCATCTTTCATTAAATTGTAAGGATGGTAATCATCTTCAGTCTCTTGCAAAATAGAAGCTGACGTGGAACATTCTCCAGGATTGCACTGATTGTGTTTCTTTTTCTTCCGCGCTCTGAAATCTGGCCGCCTAATCGATCTACCGAAATAGTAGTCCAGATCAAAATAGTCATCTGGTTTTATGTATACCTCTGAGAATTTAGGCTTATTCGCAGCTAGAGGCAGAGGGAAATTTAATGCAGGCGGCGATTCAGCGATACGTTTGAACTGCTTCCCATCGTTTTTTTTACCGGAAAACTTGAATTTTCTAAATCCTGTATCTTCGAAAACGTCTCCTTCTGAATTCGTTTCAAAGTTATCTTCGAAATTTTCTTTTTTGTAAACTATTTTGACACTCTCGTCATCTTGGTTTTCTTCGTCGTTAGGCCCCAAGCGATTATAGGCGTTATAATAGGCGTGGCTGGGCGCATAATTGTAAATCGGAACGTAGTGTGGTTGGTCTTGATTTTTAGCAACTGCAACTTCTAAGGATTCTTTTTGAATGAACGGAGTCTGATCTTTAGCTGAAAAAAGAAATATTAGTTATATTCTTACTTAACTTGAGAATGTCTGAAACAAATATTTTTTTGTTGTGTTTGTGATTATAAATGACAGGCTCGACCAAAGAGTGGTCAGAGACCCTGTCCACAAAACAGAGGGTCGCGGGTTCGAATCCCGCTAGGGGAAAATGTTTCGTGTGATAAACATGGACATTTGTACTCGAGTCATGGATGTTTATAAACGTATTTAAGTATGTCTCTCCGTTCACCTAGTATCCATAGGACAAGCTTATAGCATAGATTGGAACTAGGGAATTGGTGTGTCAGTCCAGAGAATTTATAATTATTGTAAATAAAGGTATTTATGCAAGAAAATAACTGTAAAATTCACAAGTAAGGTAAAAAATAGGGGATAATATTTTTAGATGAAAAGGTCTCTTACATTTGCCATTTATATAAATTGATATATCGATGACTGTCAGGTCGGCTAATAGTATATTGTTTATAGAATAAAGATAGCTATGTATCCTAAATAAATAAATAAAAATAAATTCTCCAGACTGACACACCAATTCCCTAGTTCCAAACTAAGCTTATGCTTGTACTATGGATACTAGGCGATCGGATAAACATACTTTAATACGTTTATAAACATCCATGACTCGAGTACAAATGTCCATGTTCATCACACGAAACATTTGCCCCTAGCGGGATTCGAACCCGCGACCCTTGGTTTCGTGGCCAGTGTCTCTGACCACTCGACCAACGGGCCAGTCAATTAAACTTCCATATGGCAAGGTTACTTACGGATTTCATACACCAAATATTCTTTTATTTTTTTATTTGAAGAGGAACCTCCATTTGCCTGTCTGGCAATTTCCTTTTTATGTACACTTTCTTTTATTACTTCAAGAATTTGTTTTAAACCCTTAATTTTACTAACAAAATCTACTTCAACCAAATCTGATTTTGTATTGACTTCATCGTCATTATTTTTATTTTTTGTGTCATCATCTTCTTTTTTTACTGCTGCAGATACATTTTGTAAATGAGATACTAAACTTGGGGATGTGTAACTTCTTTCTGTAGTCGTCAAAACGTATTCATTATATTTTTCTGAGGTATTTTTATCAGTAGTTACATCTGTAATTACTAATTTCTCATCCTCATATTTTTTAGCTGCAGTTATTGATTCGTTTTTGTTAGTATTGTCAGAACTCATATTTGTTTTATTTACACTGTTTTTAGAATTTACTGATTCATTTTCTGAAACATTTTTCTCTTGATCACTCTTGTGAGCTTCCAACGTAGTTTTATATTTAAATTTCGAATTGTTTGCATTGACTTCGTCTGTATCATTAGAAGTGGAAACAGTTGTATTGTCCAATATATTTTTATTGGTATCAAAAACATTTACATCGCTACTATTAATTTTAGTGTGTTCTGATTCAATTGGAGAAGTATCGCCTATTAATTCATCTTTATTACTAACTATAGGATTGTCAGTAGTTGATTCTAGGTCGATATCTTCTTGCTTTGTATTACTGCTATCATCACTTAGGATAACAGTTTTATGTTCAGGATCATTTCTATCAAGCGTATTTTCAGTGGTGTCTGAAATGTTTTCACTTTTACTAACGGTTTGTTTTTCATCACTATTATTATATTCGTTTTGTTTGTTACCTCTCTTATCCAAGCTTGCATCTCCACTTTGAACTATATTTTCACTATGATGGACCCGTGACGATTCTCTATCTTTTGAATCCAAATCATCAGACTTTTCTTCTATTTTTTCACTAATAATGTCTGTATTATTAACGTCTGTAGAAGATTCTTTTGGTAGATTAGAAGTGATTGCTTTATTACCGTCTTTTACAGGTTCTGTATTGTTATCTGATTGGTTAGTCTCTGCGCTCGCTTCTGGATCATCATCATTGTCATCTGACAGTTTTGTTTCTGCCTTAACTCCTGACACGTCGTCATTATTGATATCTGTTTGTTTTGTCTCTTCCTTAATTCCTGGCACATAGTCATTATTTGTGTTTGATTCAACTTCAGGAACATCATCATTTTCACCAACTGCAGTTGGTTTGTCGTTAGATTTTACTAATTTATCATTATTTTCATGCATCGAACGTCTTTTAACTTTGGGAGGCTCTAAGTTTTCAACTAGTTTGACTCGAGTTGTTACAGGAGTCGTGGAAATACCCTCTGAAGCGTTATTTGTATTTTGCTCTGTTGTGATTACCGTAATATTTGTTATAGTAGTCGGCATTTCGGTTGTTACTGCACCCAAATTATTTGAATTGGTTGTTACATTAACAGTGTCTTTAACATTTGAATTCGTAGTAATGTCAATGGATACTACTTTTAGACTATTTGAATTTGTTGTAACATCGGTAGTTGTTTCATTTGAATCGTCTGAATTGTTATCATCGCTTTCTTCTTCTACCGGATCATTTGGTATTGATGCAGTTACGCGTTTGTAAACTGTTTCATCGTTTACAACATATTTAGTCGTAGTCTCTACTTTAAGTTCTTCTGATTCTTTTTGATTACTCTCAGTTGCTATTTCAGGCTCAAAATTATCGATTTTTGTATAATAAGGTATAACGTTTCGCTGTACATGTGGACTATCGTCAACTTTCTTAAATCTTCGGCCTCTGACTTCAATATCTTCAGCTGCAGAATCCTCACTTCCGATTGACTTATCAGCATCTTTTACTTCTGTAATATTGTTTACATAAGTTTCTTCTAGCGATTTCTTTTTATCTTCTCCAGAATCATATTTAGTTTGAACAGGAATCATTTCATAATCATCATGTCGCTTATTTGTTGATATCTCGTTTCTCTTACTCCTCTTCCCCTGTCTTAAAGTCAAATCAATGTGGTTTCTATTTCCCCCATCGTTGGCTGTCTTATCAATTCCTTGAACTTTCATTTCGTTAGAATCATTATTATTTTTTCCTTCGGTATTACGCCTAAGATTATCAGATTCCTCTTGCAAAACGTGCCTCACAAAGTCACTCTGTCGATTAAGCTCTTCATTAGAGATCTCCTCACTGGATTTGTATCTTGAATCCTTAGTTCTAATACCATCTATTAGTCTTCTAGCTACTTTCTCCAGAAACGCCCTTTTTTCTTCCTCAGGCAGCAGATCAATATACTTCTCCTCTTCACTATCAGAGCGAATGGTAACTAAACTAAAAATGAATATTACTAATGATAATAAATACATTTCAGCAATTCCTAAGTCATTTTCCGCACAGCACGTTTCTATGCAATACCCCTTGCGACTAATCCATGTAGCTTCGTGAAATTGGATGAAATTGCGTGAAAATTAATTGCTAAGATAACGCTAATTGTTTTGCTGTGTTTGATCAGTTTGATTGTGTGAGTAAAGCATTCTTGATACATTAGTTGACTTTGAGAGTTGTTGTGACTCAATGGTTAGGACTCGCGCCTCACTTAGTCAAAGTCAAAGTTAAAATACTCTTTATTTATATAGGTTTGAAACAAACACTTATAAGTCGTCAATTCAACAGGAAAATCAACTAATAATATGAATCTACCATCGGTTCGAAATGTTGCTTCTACCGAGAAGAAACCGGCAAGAAACTCGGTAGTTACTCTTACGGATAGTGTTGGTTCAAACACAGGCTTTTTAGGATTTTAAAAATCTATGCACGGATTTATATAAATAGTTCTGGGGTGAGGTAAAAGCATATTTTACTATGAGCCATTATAACTGTTCTATCTAAGTATTATAAAGGTCTGGCAGTTGCATCACTGTTATCTCGAAGCTTGCTAAATCCAGGATTATGGTCAAAGTGAAATCTCACGAACGGGAAATAAGTTAGCCAGATTTTGAACAGACCAGGGTAGAAGGCGATAAAAATCCGCAACTGCACCAAAAATAAAGGATTGACGATTATGGCCAGCTTTCGGGAATCTTGGGATTCATTGGTATAAAAATTATTGTATTTATATTTATTAGGAAATATTGTGAAAAGGCCCAGGCTCACCTACCACGATCAGATTGGTCGTGTGTTAACAGAAGGTGATGTTAGGAGTCGTAAAAACCGTAGAGCTTGTATGACAAGGATCATGAATGTTGAAAAGGGCGAGTGAGGTGTGTAAGGGTCGTGCCATATGGCGTTCGGTTCTCTCTGCCTACCCCGCTAGGGAAGTGGCGTGAAGTTTAGTTAGTTAGTTTATTGTGAAAATTAATTGCTGTGCTTAAAAAACACTACTTTGCAAATAATGAAATTAACTTATTATGTATCATTATTTTTACATATATCATCGGAACTATAGCCAACATATAGACTGGTTCTATGGGCATTCGGTAGTGATCTTGTCCTATGTGTTAAGACTTGTGGGTTCGATTCCTGCCTAAGACGTACATTCGTGTCATTAATACTTTTATTTGTTCTGTGTCTGAGTATCAATATGTACATGCATAACATCACGTCCTTAATCCCCGAAGGGGTAGGTAGAGTCAAAGGGGCAGAATGCCCCTTCAACCACAGTCAGCCAAAAATAAAGCCGGGCGGGGTTAGATTGAAAATTGTGAAAAAGTAGTGACAAGCGTCTAACTTGTCGCCTACACAATCACACACCCAAAACCCGATATACCATTACTCACCTTTTATGACATGCTAGGCAAGAACCACAGTTGGCATATTTTTTTTTTTTGTCCCAGATCAACATGGGCCAAGTCCCAGACTAACATGGGACAAATGTAATGTTTAAAACAAATGTATTAATATGTAATGTTTAAGTATATATCAAACTAACTAACTAAACTTCACGTCACTTACCAAGCGGGGTAGGCAGAGAGAACCGAACGCCATATGGCATATAGTTTATATCTGTGATGCTAAAATACATACATACACCGCTATAATAACATTCCTTACTGTCTTACCCAAAGTAAACTTAAAATAGGATTAAAATTACCAACTAAAAACTAAAAAAAACAAAATAAGACATATCCATTTATTGCATCTTAATATTCATATTTACAAGCGCTTAAATCCTAAACTAAATCTAGAATCTGAACCAATAATCAAACATCAGCCTTAAACCTAAAGGCACCTCGTCTGAGCTTCCTCCCATTCCACTTCATACTCCTCTCCTCAATCAGTCTTCCTTCAACCTCTTCCATCGCACTCTGATCCTCAACCTCTTCCAATTTGTCCTCAACTCCTTCAAATTTGTCCTCATTCACATCCTCTATCAAGACAGGAACTATCTCTTCACCATCCACCTCCTCATATCCCATATCATTCAGTTCCTTATCAACTTTTTCGTCAACATTCAAGAATTCAGCTATAATATTCTGTTTCTGATTGACTGGTCTTCTATTCTGAGTTCTTTTGTTATTCTTAATTTTAGAAGGAGCGATATTAGCTGTCTCTTTCTTCGGATCTTTTTCGTCTTGGTCTTCTATCACTCGACCGAATTCCATGTTGATGTCGTAATACATTGGTGAATCTTCACAAGGAATGGCGTCACGAGGCCAAGTACAGACCAGGACTTCCTGAAATTTGAAAGGTATTGTAAAAATAGACCCAGTTTGAGTGGTGTTTGATTGATTGATCTGAGAATGATTTCTTCATCATCTTCCTAGCGTTATGTCCCGTGCTTAGATGGGGTCCGCTTAGACCATGATCCAGGATTTAGCGAGTCTGGTAATTACATTGAAGCGACTGCCGATCTGACCTTCGTAACCCTAAGATAGGGGAACCAGACAATTTTTGGATCATGGTTACAAATCCAAAGTTATTTGAATTTGCAGGTTTCATCACGATGTTTTCCTTCACCGTGAAGCTAGTGGTATAAATACGTACATAAACTTGAAAAATCCAGAGGTACGTGCCCGGGTTTGAACCCACACTCCTCGGTTAAGAGGCGCGTGTCCTTACCATTGAGCTATCACCCCTTAAAAGAATGATTCAACTACGTCCAGTAATTTCGGAGCCTTCAAATCAAATCTTTCCTTTCAAACCCGGGCACGTACCTCTGGATTTTTCAAGTCTATGTACGTATTTATACCACTAGCTCGACGGTGAAGGAAAACATCGTGATGAAACCTGCAAATTCAAACAACTTTGGATTTGTAACCATGATCCATAAATTGTCCCCTATCTTAGGGTTACAAAGGTCAGATCGGGAGTCACTTCAATATAATTACCAGACTCGCTAAATCCTGGATCATGGTCTAAGCGGACCCCATCTAAGCACGGGACATAACGCTAGGAAGATGATGAGCTGAATAATTCTTTCCTTTTTATGATGACCGATATCGGTTAGGAGGAGTTTCTTCTAGTAGTTTCTTCTTTTATAAAGCAAACCAAAAATGACGAAGATTTTGACCTCACCTGGTTGAAGATAGTCTCAGTGGGACAGATGAAACTCCATTTGTAGGTGACGTTCCTCCCGCTGGGAGTCTGGGAGGGCAAGCACACGTGGAACACTTGACACTCGTTGTCCACATCTGCGTAGTAGCCATAAGTACGGTTTTCACAGCTGAAACAATATTGAGATTAAAGAGCTACATACATAACATCAAGCCCATAATCCCTGAAGGGGTAGGCAAAGTCAAAGGGGCAGCAGGCCCTTCAACCACATTCAGCCAAGAATAAAGCCGGGCTGGGTTAGATGGAAAATTGTGAATAAGCAGTGACAAGCGGCTAACCTGTCGCCTACACAATCACACACCCAAAAACCGATATACCATTAGTCGCCTTTTACGACATGCTAGGCAAGAACCACAGTTGGCATATTCTTTTCAAGTCCCAGACCAACATGGGACAGTGGGCTGGGTTGGATGGTAAGCTGTGAAAAAAGGAGTGACAAGTGGCTAGCTCGTCGCCTACTCAGTCACATACCCAAAAGCCCGTAAACCATTAGTCGCCTTTTACGACATGCTGGGCAAGAACCGCAGTTGGCACATTTTTTTTTTTTGTCCCAGATCAATATGGGACTTCAAGCTTCAGCTTGTTTCAAGAGGTTCGAAACTCCGGGTCGCGAGCTAATCTCGGAAGAGGATTAGGAACGACACGTGAATATATTTATACTAATATTATAAAGCTGCTTTGGTCGGGTCTATTTTTTTTTTAATTTTTTTTTTCCTAGTAATTATAAAATTATATTTTCTTATTTCACACCAGGCCCGCTTTGAAACATGGTTCAAAGTTAAATATGATTCTTACAACTTTGTTAATACTGTTGAAAAGAGTAACTACCGAGTTTCTTGCCGGATTCTTCTCGGTAGATGCAACATTCCGAACATTAACCTTAAACGGGGAAGAAACCGTATGCACAGTAATAATACAAGATCCTGCAAACCACCGGTAACCCAGAGGTCCCGGGTTCAAATCCCGGGTTGGGGCCAATAATAGGGATGAAATCTGCATTAAAAAACTATTCTTTTTCGTCAGTTAGATTATACAAAAACACTAGGCACATATTTTTCGCTTTAACAGATTACCAAAAAATCACAAAGATAAAGAGCATCAAAGTTTTGGAGTGGGGGCTTGCGACGTCACTGTTTAGTAAATATTGTACGAATGTGTGACGTCACTCGCAACTTGAATGCTTCGTATCTTCGTTAATGTTTGTTTGACAAATAAAAAAAAAGAGTTCAATTTTTTTTTAATTTTGACTGACGGATTAAATTAAATATTTTTAATCCTCTTGCCTATTTGAGGCTGAGTAGTCTAATATTTAAATTTACTCAGCACTAGCCGGGAGTCAGAAAGATGATGGTTTATCACACTCTTAACAAGAAATTATTACCAACCTCAAGCCTCTTATCCCTAAAGTAATGTATTAAATACGTACCTAAACGTATCTGTAATGTTTTCTCTGATGGAAGTAGCATTCGCGGGCAGGTTGAGAGAATCAGCGCCTTGCGTCTCATTGGTCATTGCCTGTAAAACAATCTTTACATTAGTAGCTAGTGCGTAGTATTTTCATTTCATACACTCTACTCTTACTTAGATTACTTAGATTAGAGCGGTGGTAGCTCAATGGTAAGGACACGCGCCTCTTAACCGAGAAGTGCGGGTTCCAACACGGGCATGTACCTCTGGATTTTTTAAATCTATGTACGTATTTATACCACTAGCTCGACGGTGAGGGAAAACATCGTGATGAAACCTGCAAATTGAAACAACTTTGGATTTGTAACCATGATCCAAAAATTGTCTGGTTCCCCTATCTTAGGGTTACGAAGGTCAGATCGGCAGTCGCTTCAATGTAATTACCAGACTCGCTAAATCCTGGATCATGGTCTAAGCGGACTCCGTCTAAGCACGGGACATAACGCTAGGAAGATGACACTCTACTCTTACTTTCAGTGAGGAGCGGTGGTAGCTCAATGCTTATGTCCCATGCTTAGTCGGGGTCCGCTTAGACCATGATCCGGGATTTAGCGAGTCTGGTAATTAAATTGATGTAATAGGGATGATGACTGCATTAAAAAACTATAATTCTATTTAGTCCGTCGGTTAGATTATACAAAAATACTAAACACATATTTTTCGCTATATCAAGATAACAAAAAATTACAAATATAAAGAGCATCAAAGTTTTCGAGTGGGGGCTTGCGACGTCACTTGTAAGTAAAAATTGTACCTAGGTGTGACGTCACGCGCAACTTGAATGCATTGTATCTTCGACAATGTTTGTTTGACAAATGAATAAAAAAATACGTGTTCAATATTTTTTTATAATCTAACTGACGGACTGAACAGAATTTTTTAGTCATCTAGGCTATTGCCGATCTGACCTTCGTAACCTTTAGACAGGGGAACCAGACAATTATAGATCTTGGTTACACGAGTTTTCCCTCACCGCCGAGTTAATAGTATACGTATATAGATTTGGAAAATCCACAGATACGTGGCTGGGTTTGAACCCGTACTCGGTTAAGAGGCGCTTAACATTAAACTACCACAGCTCACTATCATTTAAATCTAAAAATAAAAACGTACCCTCAAAAACTTCATCACAGTTCCTTTGTTAAGTTCGATGTCAATCTCATCAGCCGATATGGCAGTGAGGCATAGGAAGAACAGAATGTACCCTAAATTGGCAGCCATCTTGATAAACTGCTTTCAGGAATCTGGGAAATAAATACCTTATTAAACAATTTTATACATTTTCATTGATTGTGTAGGCGACGAGCTAGCCACTTCAAATTCAAATTCAAATTCAAAATATCTTTATTTATATAGGCTTCAAGAAAGCACTTAGTTTATAAATAGTCAATATACAAAAACAAATAATACTACCACCGGTTCGGAAGTAGATTCTATCGAGAAGAAACCGGCAAGAAACTCGATAGTTACCCTTTTATTTAAATGCCAATTATACAATTTTGTAAACTTAATTAATCAACACTTAAGACTTGATATCACTGCAGATGAAAGACTTCATTATGAAGTTAACCATAAATCCTTATCATTGAAAACTTGTCACTAGTTTTTCACAAATTTTCATCAAACCCAGCTCAGATTTATTTTAGGCTAAATGGAGTTAAAGGGGCGTGCTGGCCCGTTGGTCGAGTGGTTAGCGACCCTGGCCACGAAACCAAGGGTCGCGGGTTCGAATCCCGCTAGAGTTTCGTATGATTAATATGGACATTTGTACTGGAGTCATGGATGTTTATAAAACGTATTTAAGTCTATCCGTTTGCCTAGTATCCATAGCACAAGCATAAGCTTAGTTTAGAACTAGGGAATTGGTTAGTATGGAGAATTTATTTTATTATTTAACATAGAGTCAAATGGGCAGCAGCCCATTCCATCTAACCAAGTTGAATTTGATTCCTGAGTAAGAGTAGATAAGGGTTCTTACTGCTCCTTAAACTCTATCTGTCTGTAAACTAAACCCTGGGGAAATTTGGGGGTGATCTTGTATGCCTGTACATTATTAAACATTTATCTGATCCGCAATAAGTAGTCAAGCTCTTCAACTTTGAAAACCACATAGACCATCGACCAATACTTATCTGTGAAACTAATAGCTATTTGCGAATAGTGATGCCGATCTATAGTCGACTATCGATAGTCTATCGATAGTCTATCGATAAACGATAAAAGTAGTGGCAAAATTCAAAAAATTCAAAATGTCTTTAGTTATGTTCGCCTTAAAAAAAGCACTTATAAATATACACAACATAACATCACGCCCATAATCCCCGAAAGGGTAGGCAGAGTCAAAGGGGCAGCTGGTCTCTTTAACCACATTTAGCCAAAATGGGCTGGGCAGGGTTAGATGGAAAATTGTGAAAAAGTAGTGACAAGTGGCTAGCTCGTCGCCTACACAATCACATACCCAAAACCCGATATACGATTAGTCGCTTTTTACGACACGCTAGGCAAGAAACACAGTCGGCACATTCTTTTTTTTTATTCCAGACCAACATGGAAAAAAAGCACTTATAAATCAATTTTACAAATATCTTTAGAGCAATTTGAATCTACCACCGGTTCGGAATGCTGATTCTACCGACAAGTGGTTAGCTCTTCGCCTACATAATCACAAACACGTGTTAGGAGCTAAGTAAGGAACACAGTTTAGTTCATTCTTTAAAAGACCCAGACCATCATAGGAAAATATAATATTAGATGAATAAATTAATTCGAAATTGAAAAATTAAATGGGTTAAATAATATTAATAATCATATTAAAACGTCTCAAGGGGCCTCAACATGTTGGGCCTGTGCCCCCATGCAAGCCGTCCAAAGGACCGGGAAGGTAAAACTTCCCGTGATATCCAAAAGGAGACAACAAATAATAATAATGATTTACGGGCTATTGGGTATGTGACTGAGTAGGCGACGAGCTAGCCACTTGTCACTCCTTTTTCACAGCTTGCCATCCAACTCAGCCCTCTGTCCCATGTTGGTCTGGGACTTAAAAAGAATATGCCAACTGTGGTTCTTGCCTAGCATGTCGTAAAAGCGACTAATGGTCGGGTTTTGGGTGTGTGATTGTGTAGGCGACAGGTTAGCCGCTTGTCACTGCTTTTTCACAATTTTCCATCTGACCCAACCCGGCTTTATTTTTTGCTAAATGTGGTTTCGACTCTGCCTACCCATTCGGGGATCGTGGGCGTGATGTTATGTATATATATGTATGTATGTAATTAATAATAAATTCTTGAGACTGACACACAAATTCCCCAATTCCAAACTAAGCTTAAGCTTGTACTATGAATACTAGGTGAACTTATAAATATAAACGTATACTTAAATACGTTTATAAACATCCATGACTCGAGTACAAATGTCCATGTTCATCACTCAAAACATTTGCCCTTAGCGGGATCCGAACGAAACCCTCGGTTTCGTGGCCAGGGTCTCTGACCACTCGACCAATGGACCAGTCAAAATAGAAAACTGCGCAATGACAACTAGCTAGCTTGTCACCTGAATGACACTTAAGTGAAAAACTTCAAACTTACCGCTCCTTGAAAGATGGGTGTATTCCCAATCACACACACTTTAAGTCTGGTCCGATCACAAACACTCAAGTGCGCCAAATATACGGGAATGAGTCGTGCCAAACGCATAACACTCTTTTATAAACGTGCGGTTAGGACTCAGAATCGCCAATGAAGGATTAGGTACGGTCCGCAGAAAACTGATTCAAATACAACTTTTCACTGGCTTGATGGCGCATTTGGTAGTGACCCTGCCCCTTGCGTCAAGAGTTGTGGGTCCGATCCCCACCCAGGACAAACATTCTTGTGATGAATACTTGTGTTTGTTCTGGGTCTGGGTGTTAGATTAACACCCAGACCCAGAACTTACTCATATTATAAAGAGGATTGATTTGTATTTTTGTGTGTGTGTGTATGTTTGTAATGAATAAACTCAAAAACTACTAGACCGATTTGAAAAATTATTTTACTGATAGATAGCTACTTTATCAAGGAGTAACATAGGCTATTTTTTATCCTCATATTCCCACAGCAACGGGAACAACGCGGGTGAAACCGCGGGGCGCTGCTAGTATCTGATATTTAAGTATATATTTGTAATACTACTGATTTTGCTATCCGTAACACGAGTGTTTTAGCTACTTAGCTCGGAGTCAGATCAATGTATGTGATTTCGGCGGATATTTATTAATATTTATTTATTTATTTACTTAATAACAAAAATTATACCTGCGTCGCATAGACGCGTCGCGATGTAGACGCTATACTCAAACAATTACATTTATTATCGTTTTCACACAAATTCTATATAATCACTAATATACCGAACTATTCTCATACCTACAAAAAACTGCATTAAAATCGGACGAGCCGTTTCGGAGCAGTTCGACCGCAAACACCGACGACACACGACATTTATTATCTACTAGCTGTGCCAGCGGTGTCACCCGCGTTTATGGTTAATATTATAAAGACTATTTCCGTCATACATGATTTCTATGTAACTTAACCATTAAGGCTGCACACGCGACGGAAGCTTAAAAAATGGAGTAACTTCTCCCGTTTTCCCAACATTCCCCTTCACTACTCTGCTCCTATTGATTGTAGCGTGATGAAAGTATACGATAACCTGCCCAGGAGTATGAAGAATAATTGTACCAAGTTTCGTTAAAATCCGTCCAGTAGTTTTTGTTTCTATAAGGAACATACAGACAGACAAAAATTTTACTGATTGCATTTTTGGCATCAGTATTGATCACTAATCACCCCCTGATAGTTATTTTGAAAATATATTTCCTGTACAGAATTGACCTCTCTACAGATTTATTATAAGTAGGTATAGATACAGGGTCATTTGTAAAACATCAAACCTCGCTTTCATATAAACTACATCAGCTGTTCGATCGTTTAGTATGGAAAGCCGTTTTTTGTCGATTTAGGAAAAGTCGTAGAACAAACGTTGCTGTTTATAATGTCAGTAATCTACTCCTGCGAGGTTGTTGATGTTTTACAAATGACACTGTATAAAATTGTATAAAAACAATTTGACAGTTGATAAAAATTTACATACCTAACGATTAGTGGTACCTACTGAGTGAAATTCTTGGCCAACGTGGCACTTATATAATGTCATTGAACTATTATTACTAGCGTATGGAACCGACGCAGCGAACAAGTTTTTAGCGCCGTGCGTTGTTGCCGATCGGCAACAACTCGTTTAGTCACTCGCCTACGTTCACGCGTAAGCGCCATGAAATTCACGGCGTTTACGACGTTTTGCTCGCGAGAAAAATGTACTCTATGAGCGATATAGCGCTGCGTGTTTTAATAGCTTAATTAGACGACAATTGTTAGTTTTAGCGCTGCAAATGCTGAAACACGCTCAGTCCATGCTTCGTGATAATATTTTTGTTTGACATAGCTTCTCTATACGTAGTAATAATAGCTCAATGTAAAATGTGAAATAATAAGATTGTACAATTTTTTATATATAATAGACTAGCGACCGGCTCTGACTTTACACGGTAAGCACAAAAAAAATTGAAACTATGCATATAAACCTTCCTCTTGAATCACTCTGTGACAACCGCATCAACATCCGTACCCCCCTTTTCTTGCCGGATTCTTCTCATCATATCTCTTTCAACTGTTTCTGACGATTTATAAGTGTTTCTTTAAAACCTATATAAATAAAGAATATTTTGACTTTGACTTTGACTTTGACTTTGACTTTGACTTTGACTTTGACTTTGACTTTGACTTTAAGTAACGTTTTACACCATGTTAAGACTATTTACATGAATACTACTAGAATAACTACCAGAATGAACTATAAAAGAAAACATAATGTGTTTTTAGAAACTTTTCTGCAGACCGTCAACCTTTGGCGCTTTGCGTCTCAAGATGTGACTCGAAATCTAATTTCGCGCGAATTCTATCACATCTTGATAATCACCAGCCGTCTGGCATCTAGCGAAGATGAGACTGAAGCACTCAAAAAAAGCTGGATTCTTCACAACTAGATACAATCCACTGTATAAAAGCGGTATCACCCATAGTTTCCATTCCCATAGGATGAAGTATACTTTATGTTACTTGCTGATATAGTAAATATATAAATATCATACAACATCACATACATTGATCTGACTCCGAGGTAAGTAGCTTAAGCACTTGTGTTACGGATATCAGAATCAACAGTAATATTACAATTATATACTTAAATATTGGAAATTAACACCCAGACACAGAACAAACACAAGTATTCATCATACGAATATTTGTCCTGGGTAGGGATCGAACCCACAACTCTTGTCAAAAAAGATAGGGGAACCAGACAATTTTTGAATCATGGTTACAAATCCAAATTTATTTGAATTTGCAGGTTTCATCACGATGTTTTCCCTCACCGTCGAGCTAGTGGTATAAATACGTACATAGTTTTTGAAAAATCCAGAGGCACGTGCCCGGGTTTGAACCCGCACTCCTCGGTTAAGAGGCGCGTGTACTTACCATTAAGCTACCACCGCTCTAAAAATACCTTCCATGCTTAGGTACACCATAAAAAATTGCTCCTATCGAATTTGTCTCTGACGGGCCTGTCTATACAATTAAGTATGGTTTTATAAACAAAATATCCAGCAGTTTACGTAGGTTACTCCTCCTAGCGTTATGTCCCGTACTTAGACGGGGTCCGCTTAGACCATGATCCAAGATTTAGCGAGTCTGGTTACATTGAAGCGATTGCCGATCTCATCTCCGCAACCCGTGAATAGCGGACCAGATAAATTTAATCATGATTATACATCCCCAATTATTTGATTGTGTAAATCTCTTTAAAATTGATTCTAGTTTTGATTGTTCTACCTTGGTAATAATTGTTTATTTTCTGTACTGCTGTTATTGCACACGATTTGTTAACATTTAACTCATAGTTTCCTATAATTATTAGAAAGAAAGAAAACTTATTTATTTGGTGCATAAAACTTAACCTAAAACAAATATTAACGATACAACAAACATTATGGACAAAATCGTTTAGGTATAACAAAATATTATAACAAAAAGATTATGATGTGCAGCCAAAATGTTGGCCACTCAGCATTTGTCATGACGTTGTGGCGACATGACGCTGATTTTCGGTGGTACCAGTGTAGAAGGTGGAGTAATGCTTGTGTGTAATTGAGATTGTTCAGTATCAATAGAATAAGATAAATATACAGGCAAGTGATATATGTACAATATCATCATCTTCCTAGCGTTATTTCCCGTGCTTAGACGGGTTCCGCTTAGACCATGATCCAGGATTTAGCGAGTCTGGTTACATTGAAGCGACTGCCGATCTGACCTTCGTAACCCTAAGATAGGCGAACCAGACAATTTTTGAATTATGGTTACAAATCCAAAGTTGTTTGAATTTGCAGGTTTCATCACGATGTTTTCCTTCACCGTCGAGCTAGTGGTATAAATACGTACATAGATTTGAAAAATCCAGAGGTACGTGCCGGGTTTGAACCCGCACTCCTCGGTTAAGAGGCGCGTGTCCTTACCATTGAGCTTCTTTAGTATCTAATTAGTAACCTGTAATTATTATTAAATAATTAGTACCCTGTATTAATAAGGAACCTAAGTTATGTTTTTTACGTTTATTTAAGTTACGCTAATCATTGTAATTATCTTACGTAAGTGAATACATTTGTAATTCATGTGAGATTAAATATTTTAAACCATAAAATATTTTCATCGACATCAAATCCGCAGATAGATTTGAGAAATCCTGAGGTACGTACCAGGATTTAAACCAGCTCACATAATAAGACGCGTGTCCTTACCATTGAGCTATCAAAACACCTCCTCTATAATGGCTTCTATATGACGTCGTTCATGGTCTCCATAATAGTGAGTGAAAAACTGGGTTGTATAGGCCTTGAATGTTTATTAGTTAGACTGACAATAACTTATATTTTTCAAAATGCCTCAACCGGGAATCTAACCCACGTTACCCGCGGCGTTGAGGCCACGACACAATTTTTTTGCCAAAAACGGTTAATCCCATTTCTTAGCACATAAATCAGGGTAACTGTACAATGTTGTTCGCCGACTCGACCCAAAATTATTGGCGTCGATTGTACCTGAGAAGAATATTTAATAAGTTAGTGTAATACCCGAGTGTGGAAGTGATTTTGTGGTTCTGAACTACGATAGAAAAGCCTTGTACTTTACTTGGCAGTTTGACCATGTCTGGTCAGTCACATACATTTTAGATTTCGTATAGACTTGACACAGACAGATGTCGCTACAGGCATCATTTAGACTGATTGAGAGATAAAACCAAATAAAAACGTTATTATTTCACTTTAAAAAAAAATTTTTTTCATAAAATAAGTTATTTACGTCATTTCTTAGATAATTTATTAAATTTAGGTGAAAAACATGAATATAAAATATTATCTTCAGAAGCAAACCAAAATAATATTTGTTTTGAAACCATGAATTTTACACAGATAGCGTATTATTACTAAGAAATAACTAACCTGTGCTTGTAGCGCCATCTTGTATTATTCCTGACAAACAGACTAAACTTTGCTGTAGTTCCAATTACTCACCACTGTCGCTGTTCTCGCGCGAGTTATAGCAGTAACTTTTCAAGTATGGGCAGTGACCCTCTGTTGTACGTAGTATATTTACTCTGTGGTTTGACAGTTTAGACGAAATTTTTTTTCCAATGAGGGTTTTCACAAATACAAAAACCGCCAGATGGCACGAGGGAGTCTCGTGGTCTTATCACTGTCACTATTGGCTCCTTGTTGACAGCATGTCAGTTTGTTCTGACAACTAACCCATTAGGAGGGTGACAAAGTCAAAGTCAAAGTCAAAATACTCTTTATTTATATAGGTTTCAAACAAACACTTATAAATCGTCAATTCAACAGGAAAATCAACTAATAATATGAATCTACCACAAGACCGTACGTCACAGTTACGCCATCTATCGGATGTTTTAATTCAAAAAACCCCTCTTTAGCCATAAAAGATAGATAAGGACGGGCCCGTTCGAGTAGTCAGAAACCCTGGCCACAAAATCGAAGGTCCCGCGTTCGAATCCCGCTAGAGACAATCCATGACTCAATTATTTCCGTGTTCGAAACACGGAAACACGAAACATTTTCTCAGTGGGATTAGAACCCGCGATACTTTGTTTCGTGACCACTGGACCATCGAGTGAGACAAAAATTAGGCTGAAACTGATAGATTTAATATCAAAATAATACTTATGTGTTCTAAGTACTAGCAAGCTAGCGCCATCTGATGTCGTGTATATTTGCCTATGTTTATGGTCTATGATGTCTATCAGATGTTGCACCATAAATCGTCTGATATAGACGTAAAGGTCAATATATATGGTCTATGACATAATGTTATTGAGAAAATATAATTAGTCTATGTATTGAAATACATAATGAAAAAAATTGCAAACGCACTAGCCGCCCCTACGATTTTCGAAGGTTCCGATCGATTTCTCAAGGATGCCATCATCAGATCCTGGCTTCCTTATCATGGGACCACCACAGAATTGAACTCTATCCAACAAAAAAATTTTTGAAATCCGTCTATAATAGGCTAGATGACTAAAAAATTCTGTTTAGTCCGTCAGTTAGATTATAAAAAAATATTGAACACGTATTTTTTTATTTATTTGTCAAACAAACATTGACGAAGATACAATGCATTCAAGTTGCGCGTGACGTCACACTTTCGTACAATTTTTACTAAATAGTGACGTCGCAAGCTCCCACTCTAAAACTTTGATGCTCATTATCTTTGTGATTTTTTGTTAATTTGATAAAGCGAAAAATATGTGTCTAGTATTTATGTATAAATTAACTGACGGACTAAATAGAATTATAGTTTTTTAATGCAGTCATCATCCCTATTAACGGAAATATCGGTGAACATATATAAAAAAAATATTATACATACAGACGAATTGAGAACCTCCTCCTTTTTTTAAGTCGGTTAAAAACCGTCTCAAATTTTTCATTAGATACTGTTTATACGGAACTCCAAAAGTGCGGTTTAAGATCGTTCTTGGCTGTTTTTTTAAATTCTCGTCTAAGAAGACTTAGCGAATCGCATACGAATCGCATTAAAATAACATTTTCGGAGTTATCCAATGTATTTATAGTGGTGACTCACCGATTCTGTGAGAAACACATTTGTCTTTAAGCGAGTCAAACATCATCAATTGATAGGTATTTGTACATGTTCCAAATTGTTCTGGGACTTAAAAAGAATGTGCCAACTGTGTTCCTTGCCTAGCATGTCGTAAAAGGCGACAAATGGTATATCGGGTTTTGGGTATGTATTGTGTAGGCGACGAGCTAACGACTTGTCACTACTTCTTCACACTAAGGATGATGACGGCATTAAAAAACTATAATACTATTTAGTCCGTCAGTTAGATTATACAGAAATACTAGACACATATTTTTCGCCTTATCAAATTAAAAAAAAATCACAAAGATGAACAGCATCAAAGTTTTGGGGTGGGGGCTTGCGACGTCACTATTTAGTAAAAATTATTTAATGACGTCACACGCAACTTGAATGTATTGTAACTTCGTCAATGTTTGTTTGACAATTAAATAAAAAAATACGCGTTCAATTTTTTATTATAATCTAACTGACGGACTATATCCATTTAACTTTTATTCTTTGCTAAAAATGGTTAAATTAATTTATTATTCGATTGTTGGATAACCAACACCTAATGTTTAAGATAACGAAACGAAAGATTATGAGCCAGGATCCTAGCAAATGGAATGATTTGATCTCTGCCTATCCGCATGGGAAAAAGGCGTGACTTTATGTTTTTTCTAGCTGTACCCGCGGTTTCACCCGCGTTCATGGTTAATGTTATATAGCCTATAGCCTTCCTCGATAAATGGGCTATCTAACACTAAAATAATTTTTCAATTCGGACCAGTAGTTCCTGAGATTAGCGCGTTTAAGCAAACAAACAAACTCTTTAGCTTTTTATTGCTAGTATAAATAAATATCCGACTACATCACATACATTGATCTGACTCCGAGGTAAGTAGCTTAAGCACTTGTGTTACGGATATCAGAATTATCAGTGGTATTACAAATATATATTTAACTATTAACACCCAGACACAGAACAAACACAACTATTCATCATACGAATATTTGTCCTGGGTGGGGATTGAACCCACAACTCTTAGCGCATGGGGCAGGGTCACTACCGAATGCGCCATCAAACCAGTCAAATGGTCATTCCTAACCGCGTATTCAGTTTAAGTATTCGTTAAACAGGCATTACAATTAAGATTCCTTAAACATTTCCTTCGACCTTATTAGACGACAATAGCTTGGGCGAGGCTTTGCAAATATTTGGAGTAGGTATTCAATCCAATAAACTATGCTTAGCACGTTTCAAAGTCATCATTCGATAAGCGCTTTTTTCGCACGATGGGCAATCAACTATGACACAGAAATGTATAACTATACTGTTATACGAGTCATGTTGATCTGGAACTTAAAAATAATACGTAGGTGTTTCTTGAGGAATCTGAGTAGTCATGCTCACTAAAATGTCGCTGTGTGGCGGTGGGGGTGGCGCTATGTGGCGGGTCGTTACATTCCCTAAAATATGGTTGAGTGAAGCGATGGCTGACACATACGTCATGCTTGGGAACAGGTGCCGCCTTTGGGGACTGGTCTGCTCTGTCGGGTCAAGGTTTTGGTTTGTAATTTATATATTTTTATTTCGATACTCTACAAGAAGCCCACCCTAAAACATGGTTCAAAGTTAATTATGATTTATACACCTTGTATAAATTGTATTGAAAAGTTTCTACCGAATTTCTTGCCGGATTCTTCCGGTAGATACAACATTCCGAACCAGTGGTAGAATCATATAGCTGTGGCTTTACCTGTATTTGACGATTTATAAGTGTTTTCTTGAAACCTATATAAATAAAGAATATTTTGACTTTGACTTAGACTTGCCTAGCATGTCGTAGAAGGCTAGCATTAGAGACAATACAGCGGCATTTTTTGCTTCAATGGAAGCTAAAATTGTGCTGGACTCAGCTAGATTGCTTGATGCAGCATTCCAGTCTCTAGTAGGGATTGAAATCCAGCAGCATTGAACCAGCACATGTCGCTGGCTCCAGCACTGCTAAAATTGTGATTGCCGGATCTAATGAGGGTTTTCACAAATACAAAAACCGCCAGATGGCACGAGGGAGTCTCGTGGTCTTATCACTGTCACTATTGGCTCCTTGTTGACAGCATGTCAGTTTGTTCTGACAACTTACCAATGAGGAGGGTGACAAGACCGTACGTCACAGTTACGCCATCTATCTGATGTTTTCATTCAAAAAACCCTCATTGCAATCCCTAGGTAGCTAGCATGTCGATTATAGTGTACCTATTGAGTTTGTGATTATAATAAACTAGCTGACCCGGCGCACTTCGTGACGCCCCGTTCTCGGATTTCATTACCCATTTCTTATAATTTTCCGCGCAACTTTTTTATTTTTTTCTTTCATAAGAACCTTCACCTGACAATAACAAACACAACTAAAAAGAATTAGCGAAATCGGCTCAGCTGTTCTCGAGATTTGCGCTTAGCAACACATTCAGCGATAAATTTTTATTTTATAAGTAGATGATAATAAATTCTCCAAACTGACACACCTCAAACTAAGTTTATTAACTTGTGCTATAGATACTAGGTGAACGGATAGACATACATACTTAAATACGTTAATAAAGATCCATGACTCGATTACAAATGTCCATGTTCATCACACGAAACATTTGCCCCTAGCAGGATTCGAATTTCGAACCCGCGTCCCTTGGTTCACTCAACCAACGAGCCTGTCAATTTGTGATTATGCGCGCCACAACCTAGCCTCTTGTCTCTATTTTCCATCTAGTCGAACTCGATTCGATTTTTGGCTGAATGATGTTAAAGATGCTTCGTTCCTTTAGCTCCCCCTCCCCTCAGGGGTTGAGGGGGTGATGGTATGGTATGTAAAGCTGTTTCTAAATGTTACATATGATATAATATACAAATCTCCAATCTCTAACAATATCTTAATAACATTTTATACGTACTAAGATGAGCGGTGGTAGCTCAATGGTAAGGACACGCGCCTCTTAACCGAAGTGCGGATTCAAACCAGGCATGTACCTTTAGATTTTTCAAATCTTAACTAACTTACTAACTAAACTTCACGCCACTTCCCTAGCGGGATAGGCAGAGAGAACCAAACGAAATCTATGTACATATTTATACCACTAGCTCGACGGTGAGGGAAAACATCGTGATGAAACCTGCAAATTCAAATAACTTTTAATTTGTAACCAATAATCCAAAAGTTTTCTAGTTCCCCTATCTTAGAGTTACGAAGGTCAGATCAGCAGTCGCTTCAATGTAAATACCAGACTCGCTAAATCCTGGATCATGGTCTAAGCGGAGCCCGACTAAGCACGGGGCATAACGGTATGAAGATGATGATGACGGAGGTACTAAGGTAAATTACGAACCAGGTCATATTACGAACCTACTGCCACCTACTGCCAACCGCAAAAGGTAACTAGGTATAATGCGAAAAAGAATGAAACAGCATAATGCCAGAATAAGATAACGGTAAATGACATAAATCGTTTATATACCTAGAAACGACTTCGCAAAGTAATATAAAGGATTTCTATCTCAACTTAGTATCAAAATATCTATTTAGATTCTGCATTGAAACGAAGGAATTACAGATTGTTATGCGTCTAGAATACCTAAATGTTCTACGCGATGCCAATGACCTACGCAAAATGAGATTTTACATAAAGTTGTAGTTTTAAACGTCTGTGTCCATTATACGGAGAAATGTCGGGAGGCTTTAAAAAAATATTTCTACTACTTTGGTCACATTTTTAAGCGTGGCAACACTGTTGAAATTGTGAAATTCTTAAACATTTTATTATAAACACTATCTTTATTTTATTAACTTAAGGTAACTTAGGATTAATATTAAGAATACACTTTACGTTAACATAAAGATGGTAAGCAAGGGAAACTAAGTCACAAGGCAAAATATAAAATGACAAAATTTCGCGTTTCTAATATTAGTAATTAGTAATTAGGAAGTTAATATCTCGCCTGGTTTAGTTGGAGTCCGTTCAAACCATCATCTCGGATTCAGTGAGTCTGGTAGCGACAGCCGACCTGAGCTTCGCAACCCTTAGTTCTTAGTTAGGGGAACCACACCATTTGGATCACAGAGTCAAAGTCAAAATCAAAGTCAAAATACTCTCTATTTATATAGGTTTGAAACAAACACTTATAAATCGTCAATTCAACAAGAAAATAAACTAATAATATGAATCTACCACCGGTTCGGAATGTTGCTTCCACCGAGAAGAAACCGGCAAGAAACTCGGTAGTTACTCTTTTAACAACATCTTTTACAAGGGTGTATAGATCATATTTGCATCTGAACCATATCATGAAGTCGGCTTGTCAGACACCAAAATATAAAATAATGATGTTTACTAAATTTAAGCAGACCAGAGCAGACCAGAGAAGACCAGTCCCCCAAGGTGGCACCTGTTCCCAAGCATGACGTATGTGTCAGCCATCGCTTCACTCATATTTTAGGGAATGTAACGACCCGCCACTTATCGCCACCATCCCAGCGACGTAATAGTGAGGATAAATAACTACTCAAGCTTGGCGCGGTAAAAAAATAAAATAAACAAATAATTGATTGAGAGACATCCATACCTAGTTGTTTGAATGTGCAGATTTAATTTATTACCTCACCGCTTAGTAAAAGCCAAGTTAAATGAACACAGATTTCAAAATCCAGACGCAGGTACGGTCCGGGTTTGAACCAGGACTACACGGTAATGAAACACGTGACCTTACCATTGAGCTACCACCACCACCCGCTATCATCTCTATGATCGCAATATAGAATTAGCTGTTTGCCGCGACTTCGCCCGCATAGACTTATATTTCTGTATCCTACAGAAACTGCATTTTACCGGTACCAAAAGGAGCACATATCGTATTCCAGACTGTAATCTATCTCTGTGCCAAATTTCATCCATATCAGTTTAGCAGTTTTTTCGTGAAGAAGTAACTTACAAACTTTCGCCTTTATAATATTAGTGTGATTTAAATAGGATTTTCAATTTACTCATTCTCGTATCAACATGACAATGGACACCGGCCTTCATAAACCCCAGTCACGAACCAGGAGCCTTAGAAAAACATCTGGACTGGCGCTGGCATTTCAAAAATACTCGGGAAATTTACTGCCTGCCTCCCAGGAATTAATGTGGGAATGGGAGAGCTGTAACTAGACTGTAGTTCTGGAGTAAACGTATGAGAGTATGGTTAACTGAGTCTTGATAATTGACCTTCTTAACCCGAGCTTAAAAGTTACTATTGGTTTTGTGTCTTCTTTTTGTTTATGTAAATAAAATAAAACGCACAATTCCTACAAAATTACCGAATTTTAGCCGTGAGCGTAGAAAATAAATTGTTATCAAGTATTTCGTCATGTCGGACTTTTGCAAGCTTCCTTCTGATATTATAATTACCTACATGTTAATCTGAAAATACTTGGGCTAGGTACTAAACAATTTGTTTTAATTAAAATAGTGCAGGTACCAAAATAAAGTTTTACTGAATTTAGTAAATGTTTCATTTTCAATGAAGAGTATGCTAATGTCTGCTTAAGATATGCGTAAAAGTGACATCTTTTGCTTATTATGAGAACTAATAGAGAATTCATACTAGCACAAGCAGTTTATGTAATAGATGATTAATAATAGAATAAACAGATGGCAGCACTAATTCATACATTTTCATGTTACATTTGTATGACCTGCACAAAATTTAAATTTATATAAAAAATTAAAATTTATATTTATTACTTTAAATGATAATTAAAGTAATAAATTAGTATCTAAGATATTTATTTATAAAACTTTTGTTTTCTATTAATTATTTTACTCATTTATCTAATCCCATTCCTGGCAACACCGACGCGTCCAAACGTCAAAATTTGTTTATCAGTGACTGCAATTCCCAATTGCATTTTCCACCCAAAAACAACAGATTTACGAATAAACTTCCATAAAAATAGTATTTTAAACGATAATGTCTGACGAAGAGGACACGTACTGCCGCCTGTGCGCCGAACCGACGCCGATGAGACAACTAATATCTGCAGATGAAGACGTTGGTATATCGTCGAAGATTACTACAAAAATGCAATGGATTAATGTTGATACCAATTCGAAAATACTTCCAACTACAATTTGCTTCGCTTGCTTCGACTTGTTAGAGCGTACTTGGTCATTTTTACACAACGTCCGGTCTGCACAAGATAAATTACACACCATCTTTATTAATAAGTCAGAAACCAATACCACTATCGATGTTAAGTGCGAAAAGGCGGGACAACCAGTCAATGAAAACTGGGAAGACTTCCAGGATACCAAATACCAGGTGGTAGACGAACTTCCTGTAGAGAACTTGCAGGTAATCACCGTAGATCCCAATTCTATCATCGATGTAGATATTTCAATTGTTAAAACTGAGAATCATAGTGATAATGACATGCATGTTGACCATTTTGATTCTACAGACAGCGATTTGCCTTTAGGATTGGCCGTTAAGAAAAAGAAGAAAAAGAAAAAGAGCATAGCTTCAGAAATAACGGATGTGAATAGTGCCAATGTGAAACCTCTCACGTGGGACGATTATATGTGCCGTTGTGCCAGCTGCGATGCTCAATGCAAGAACATTGCATCGCTACGACTCCACTCGGTCCAAATACATTCATGTTGTTGTTCGTTCAAGTGTTCAGATTGCAGTAAAGTTATTGCTAGCTTCCGGACTTTTGTCAACCACGTACGGATACACAATAAGCTACTTCGATACTGCTGTGAACTGTGCAATAAACGTTTCACCAGATCAGCGTATATGAAGAAACATGTCAATATTGTACATAGAGATGCATTTTTAACGATGTGTGGTAACTGTGGAGCCATTTTCGACACTCATGAGCAACTGAAAGAGCATGTCATGACGTATTCCAAAGGTATTAAAAGGCGTACTGTGAAACGAGAAAACGTAGAATCAGATTTGAAATGCCAGGATTGTAATAAAGAGTTCAAATCGAGGAGCAATCTCCAGCAACATAAGTTAGTTCACACAAATAGGAGCAGAGATTTCTCATGTCATGTTTGCGGTAAAATGTTCTTTACCAAAGGTACGCTCAGTACGCATATGACAACCCATGAAGATACTAAGCCATTTAAATGTGAATTCTGTCCAATGGCATTCAGAGCTAGAGGCAATCTACAATCTCATATAAGTCTTCATTCCGGAGCTAAACCGTTTGTTTGTGAACAATGTGGAAAAAGCTTTAGAGTTAAACGCCACTTAAAATCCCATTCAATCGTTCACACCGACTTAATGCCTTATGTATGCCAATATTGTAATAAAACGTTCCGATTTAAAACTAGATTGAATCTTCATTTACGGCAACACACTGGGGCTAAACCGTACAACTGTATTTATTGTCAACGAGAGTTCACTAACGGTTCTAATTTTAAGAAGCATATGAAACGGAGACATAATATTGATACGTCGAGGAAGAAATACAATAATATCATAAACGAAGACCGGTTGGAGGGTGAAAATGTTTCGTGAAAGTTAATTGTTAAGTTAATGTAAGGGTTATATGTACTTTTATAACGGTTGTCATAGTTTTAGACGAGTTGCTTATTGCGATTAATCCCTAGTATTTTCTAAATTTTAAGTAAATAATGTATTTTTACTTTTACACATTTTCTTGTAACAATGTTAATTTTATTTACATAGCTAAGTATATATATTTTTCATCATTAATTCTGATCATTATATAGAATATTAGATATATTCTGCTACACTATGCAATTATTAATATCCATATTTAGGCATATAGTAAATTTTTCACTGGTATATTGGTGAAGTGGGAAATGACATTCATTATTTTGCTTTAAAAATCTGATGAAGACATTTAAAAATAATTTTATTAATTTTTTTATATTATGTAATGCATAAAAACTATAAAATCACTTTAAATCTATGACAATGTATAATTTCTGTATAACATGTAATGTATATATTTGAGTTAAATAAGAGTAATAATAATAGCTTAATCATTTTTATATGCTATTCACATATTTTATATTATTTGTATTCTAATTTAAAATGGTATATATTTAGGTACCAATTCAAGTCTGGGTTTTGAGGACAGCTCTTAATATGTTGCTATTTGTTTTAAAATAGTATTCTTTCTGGTAAAGTTATTTTTTGTATTAAAATGGCAGCTTTCTTTCCCATATTATAATTTTTTAATATTGTAAATATGTGTATAATAATGTAAATTAGTCCATCTCAAAAAATGCTTTTAAATATATATTTTTTTATATTGTGCATTAAGTATTTAGGTGGTACTGATATATTTTTATGTTAAGACCTGGTTTATAGATACAATTTTATGTATTTGACTCGGTGAATTGTATAAGTATACACTATTATTAAATTTTGTTATAAAAATGAAAATAATGTAATTAACTACAGCATAAATACGTCAGTGTTAAGAATTTTATTTGTAGCACATTTATTTACTTAAAAGTCAAATAAGATTATTTTGAAGTAAATTTAAGCAAAAGACATAACTTTTTTTTTTATTTACAACAGATATATATCTACATATATAAACTTATTATAAGTTTGACAGATTTTATAGAGTAACCATAGAGCTTGTATGAAAAGGATTATGAATGTTGAAGAGGCGAGTGGGGTGTGTAAGGATCATGCCATATGGCGTTCGGTTCTCTCTGCCTACACCGGTAGGGAAGTGGCGTGAAGTTTAGTTAGTTTGTTAGTTAGTTATAGAGTATGTCATATAACCTATTATTTCATTAGTATATCTGTTGATATACATAATTATTGGACCTAGACTGAGATGGACTATCTAAATATTAAAATGTAAATTCAGTGGCGTAGCTAGGCAACTTGGGGCCCAGTAACCGATAATGGGGCCCCTATCTAAATCGTTATAAATATACTAGCTTTTACATTAAGGCTTGGTTCACCCGTAATAGGACAGTTACCTCATTTTTTACGTCCATTAGTGAGATAAAAAAAATATTGCTTAGGTTTTTTTTTCTTTTGTACAGCAAACCAAAAATGACAGAGCGTTAAATTTCCGCGTGACGTCACTTGTTCCGTTACATTTAAGGAACAAGTGACGTATAAGCGCCCCACTCCAGAACTTTGCAGCGCTGTATCTTAGTAATTATTAGCATAAGATTAAGAAAAAAAAGTGTTCAATATTTATTGATAATCTTACTTACGGACACGGATCTAAAAAAAGAAGGACTCCACGCTGTCATACTAGCGTGAAGTCACGTTTATGCGTGTGTGAGTGATACTTAAGGATACCATATATCGGATATCTGTCAATTGGAGCACTTATTATGTCAAAGTGTTACGTAAGTCGCGTGTCAATTTGGAGCACCTGAGAAGCTTCAACTTCTAGTTAGTAGCGCGGAGTCCTTTTTTTACAAGTTCTTGCTGACGGACAAAATCATGTTTGATTCACCTAGCCTATTCCTTCGTCAACAAACGAGAGCTACGCCCCTGTAGATATAAAAAATATAGACTGAGAAATTGTTTATAATATATTATCCTAGTTCAGGTCAAAGCCATGTCTTGATAAGAATTAGAAATTACAACCCTAACACCACTATTCGTCTTTTACGACATCCTAGGCAGGGAATGTGTTCCTTACCTAAAATGTGTTCTGGGAGTCAGAAAGATCTGTGGTCCCAGACCAACATGAGACTATCCTAAACATCGTATAAGTATTTTAAATAACTGCTTAATTAAAGACGGTGATTAATTTCGACGTTTTTAATTTACTTGTCAATTGTTTAAAAAATATTTTTAAAATGTTACCTACATATATAACATCACGCCCATAATCCCCGGAGGGGTAGGCAGCGCTAAAGAGGCAGCAAGCCCCCTTAACCACATTCAGCAAAAAATAAGTTTAGTGTGGCATATTAGTGCCTTAACAGACTAATCCAATGCATAATCTATGGAAGCATGGTGGTCCTTAATGAGTAATTAAAAATTCAAAAAGTTCAAAATTTCAAATCTCTTCATTTAACTACTTATATAGGCTTCAAAAAAGCACTTATAAATAGTCAATTTAAAACAGAAAAGAAAACATTACCACCGGTTCGGAACTTCGGAAGTTATCAAGAAGAAACCGGCAAGAGACTCGGTAGTTACTCTTTTATATGCCAAAGTTTACAATTTCGTAATTAATAATCTACACTTACTAGGTAACAACACTGCAGGTGAACACTTCATTATGAAACATATATGCTTATTTATCATTTAGGAAGTCTTCAATCTTATAGTAGCCCTTACTCATTAAAAACGCTTTAATGCACAATTTGAACTTATGTGAAGGCAATGCTAGTAGACTTTCTGGAAGTTTATCAAATATTTTAATACTAAGACCAATAAATGAATTACCACTCTTCTGGAGTCTATGGTTTGGAACAGCAAGTTTGTGTTTATTTCTAGTATTAAAACTATGAGCGTTTGATCGCACGGATTAGTAAAAAAAGAAGGAATCCGCGCTGTCATACCACAGCGTGAAGGCACCCTTATGCATGTGTGAGTAAGATTCTTATTGTTATCAGATGTCGGTAACCTATCATTTAAAGCGCTTATTTCAATGTGTGTTGTAAGTTGCGTGTCAAGTTGGAGCTCCGCAGATGGCTAAACGTCTAGTTAGCGGCGCGGAGTCCTCATTTTATTACTAGTCCGTGGTTAAAAGAAAGTTTAATATCTGGTACGTATTTATTCTGTCTAGATTCTGATAAACCTCTGGCACATTCTACTTTCTTTTACAGTTTATTAGCTAGAGTATTTCTGTCAATAATAAGTAATTTATCGATACAAGCTTAACAATAAATCATAGATTTTATTATTGACTAGCTGTGCCAGCGGTGTCACCCGCGTTTATGGTTAATATTATAAAGACTATTTCCGTCACACATGATTTCTATGTAACTTTAACCATTAAGGCTGCACACGCGACGGAAGCTTAAAAATGGAGTAACTTCTGCTGTTTTCCCAACATTTCCCTTCACTACTCTGCTCCTATTTATTGTAGCATGATGAAAAGTATACTATAACCTGCCCAGGAGTATGAAGAATAATTGTACCAAGTTTCGTTAAAATCCGTCGAGTAGTTTTTGTTTCTATAAGGAACATACAGACAGACAGACAAAAATTTTACTGATTGCATTTTTGGCATCAGTAGGTATCGATCATTAATCACCCCCTGATAGTTATTTTGAAAATATATTTCATGTACAGAATTGACCTCTCTACAGATTTATTATAAGTATAGATTTACGAATTCCATAGAGAATAGTATTTTTGTAGTAACAGGTTTAAGACGTCGACAGACAGAAGAGAAGTCTCAACAGAATTAATTAAATATTAATAAACACACGCGTGTTTTATCGATGTCAATTTAATATATCTGCTATGCGACATTCCCTGTAAAACATATTTCAAGAGCAAGCAAACGCTTGCTAACACATACCTACCATCACGACCGTAATCCCCGAAGGGGTAGGCATAGTTCCAAGAGCAATAAACTTAATTCCAATCAGCCAAAAACTAAATTGAGTAAGGTAAGATGGAAATTGTGAAAAAGCAGTGACAAGTGGCTAGCTCGTCGTCTACTTAATCACAAAACCAATACTCGGTACATCATCAGTCGCCTTTTACGACATGCTTGCAATGCATGGCAAGGAACAGAGGCGGCGTAAGGCGTGGGCGGTGTGGGCCACCGCCCACGGCCTCACGGTGCAAAGGGCCTCACGCCTCACAGATGAAAGTAGATTAGAAAAAGTATGGAAAATTCAAAAGTAATACATTACAATTATTTCTCAATTTAAAGATATTTCACTCTTCGGCGCACGAAATGAATGTGAATGAAAAAAACGAGGCCTGGGGCAGCAAAGAGCCGTACGAGGTCCCTAGTAGGGATACGAACAGTGTTGCTTGACCGAATATGAGCCCCCCCCGATCACTCAATAGCACTCGATCACTCATTTTGTTTATACCTCAAAGGTGGAAAAATAAACTGTCAAAGTGAGTGAGGTATGTAAAGACCGTGCCGTATAGCGTGGCGTTCGGATCTCTGCCTACCCCGCTAGGGAAATGGCGCGAAGTTAGTTAGGTGGGAAACTAGCATAGAACCCGTCGGAAATATCTGCGAACCTGGTTTAATGATGTCATGCGTTGGCGCTTACGTTGGCAACGAGTGTGCACCCAACTCTGCAAAATTAGTTCGGGGTTCTATGATTGCACTTAATTTATTATTATTTTTAGTTATTACGTCTCTCGACACAATCACGGGACAAGTCCGGGCCTTTATGGCTTGCATGGGGACATGGGTCCAACATGTAGAGGCCTTTTGAGAGTTTGATCCTCTGAGTACTGAAACGACCTAATGTTCTATATAAACAATCTTCTATACAAATATGATTAATATCGATATTGTATTCATAAACCTCTATCTATCTCTTTTTAACAAGTCTACAATACTGCACGTAAAGAGAGACAACAATATATTTGCCTGAACTATTTTCGGTAACATCATCAAGTGACGTCATAGAAATACCTAAGTGAAGCCGGCTTACCAATTTGGTTTCTCGCTTTAAGTTGTCAACATACATACATACATAATGTCACGCCTTTTTCCCATGGGGGTAGGCAGAGATCACGTACTTCCATTTGCTACGATCCTGACATACACCTTTCGCTTCTTCTACATTCATAAGTCTTTTCATACACGCTCGTCGGTTAAGGGTGCTGTTAACCTGACCTTTTGTTAATACATTACCAATCTGGTCATGGAAAGTCCGTCTAGGTCTTCCCCTCCCAACGGCTCCATTTACACTTGCCTTATATATCTCTTTCGTCAATCTTCTTTCATCCATTCTCTCAATATGCCCAAACCATCCAAGCATGCCTTTTTCAATCTTAGTCACTACATCTTCTTTCACTCCACATCGTTCTCTTATTTCTTCGTTTCTTATTCTATCAGTCAGTTTCACTCCTAACATACTTCTGAGTGCTCTCATCTCTACTGCATTTATTCTACACTCGTGCTTCTTCTGCCACACCCAGCATTCACTTCCATACATAAGTGTGGGAACCAACACTCCTGTATGAACTGCCAGACGTGCTTTCTCAGACACTTTCCGACTGTTCATAAAGGAATGCAGCGCACCATTCACCATGTTCCCCGCATTCACTCTCCTCTCAATATCACTCTCACACTTTCCATCTCTTGTAAACTTTGTTCCCAGATATACAAACTCATTCACTTGTTCTACTTTTTCACCTCCAATCAAAACATCACATTTAGTCATCTCTTCATCCCTTTCAAAGACCATAACTTTCGTCTTACTAACATTTACATTCATCCCTTTCATTCTTAAAGATTCATACAGCACGTTCATCATCTCCTGCAAGTCCTCAGCTGAGGACGCAAGTAGCACTTGGTCATCAGCATATAGAAGGCATTTGATGAGTAACTCATTCATTCTTAGACCCTTATCACACTCTTTCAAACCTGCCAAGCACTTATCTAAGAACAGGTTGAACAGCCATGGCGACGCTACACATCCCTGTCTTACACCCTTCTCGATGTTGAACCATTCAGTGCACGTGCCATTTATCCTGACGCAGGCGCTAGAGCCCTCGTACAGAGACTTCAGCGCTCGTATCAAGTTGCTGTCCACCCCATACACAGATAGTGCTGACCACAACTCATTCCTCACGACTCTATCATAGGCCTTTTCCAAGTCCACGAACACGCAATAAACCTTATGGCATTTAGCCAAACATTTTTCGGTTATGCATCGTAAGGAAAAGACCTGATCCATGCATCCCATTCCCTTTCGAAAACCCGCTTGTGCATCCCATAACTTCCCATCAGTTATTTTCATCACTCTTTCAATCAATATCTTTGCATACAATTTTCCGACGACGCTGAGAAGGCTGATACCGCGGTAATTTTTACAGTCCTGCTGCGACCCCTTTCCTTTATAAAGCGGGACGATCACCGCCTTACACCAGTCTCCCGGTACTCGGCCATTCGTCCAACAACTGTTGAAAAGGCGGTGCAGCTGACTTGTCACCACTCCCTGCCCAGCCTTCAGCATCTCTACGGATATCCTATCATATCCTGCAGCTTTACCAACTTTCATTCCTTTCAGCCCTGTCAGAATTTCATCCATACTGATACTATCATCCCGACTGCCTTCGCCACTACTCTCCTCTCCCCATGGTGTCAGCAGCCGTAATGTCGTATCTTCCTTTTCAAACAGGCTTTCGAAATATTCCTTCCATCTCTTCAACACGCATGCCTCTCCAGTCACTAAACTTCCATCTCGACTTCTAATTTTCGTCAGGTCCGAGTTAACATGTTTACCCCGGACCGATCTTACGGATTTCCAGAAAAACTTTACATTCTTCCGAAAATCTTCAGAAAGTCTTCGATCGAAGTTATCCTTTTGCTCACCTTTCTTTCTATCTATCACTTTTTTTACTAAATCTTTTACTCTCTTGTATTCCTGCCTTGCTTCATTCACATCCTCATCCGTCGCCTTTTGTGTTTTATGGTTGCCTTTTACCGACAACCAATCTAACCATGCTTTCTCCTTTTCACTTATAATCTTTTGTACGTCCTTGTCCATCCATTCCTTTCTATCATTCATGCTATCGCACCTTTTAGCCTCCCCACACACTTCAATAGCAGCATTCACAACCCCATCTTTAAATAAATTCCACACATCTTCTATCTCACTCGTCTCTTCCATCCTTGTAAAGCTTTGTTTCAACCTTTCACGGTATTTCTCTTTTACTTCCTCTCCTTCCAAATTTTCTACTTTTATTCTTTTTAGAACTCTTGTTGGAGTTTTAACTCTGTGCCGCCACCGTCTGAATAGTCCGTTTATACGGCAGACCACCAAATAGTGGTCTGTATCTATAGCGACCCCGCGGCACGCTCGAGTGTCAACAAGGTTCTTCTTCAGTCTATCATCCACAATCACAAAATCAATCATGCTTCTCAAACTTCCTTCTTCTCTAGTATACATATGGATCTTCTTATGAGCAAACATTGTGTTTGTCACGTGAAGTTTCCATTCCAAGCATATCTCAAGCAGACTTTTTCCATTTTTATTAGTTCGTTCATCACCATATTTACCAAGTATACTTTCATATCCATCTCGCTCGACACCTACCCATGCATTAAAATCACCTAACATAATAACTCTTTCATTATTCGTGCATTTTAATAAGGTGTCTCTCACACTGTCCCAGAAATCAAGAATCTCATTTTTGGCTTGTGTTGACCCGCCCGAACCAATATTCGTTGGCGCATATACACCTAGTATAAAGATCCGGGAAAGTCCAACTTTTAGCCTAATCCAAAGAAGTCTGGGACTAACACTTTCATACCCAGTCACACACTCGTTCATCCTAGGAGAAAGGAGTACACCAAGTCCCTGACACCCACGGCTGGTACTGGATACTCCCGACCAATACGCCGTATAGGGACCCTGTTTTGTGATACCACATCCTTTCCGCTTTGTCTCGGTCACACATAACACGTCCAGGTGTCTCACTCAATGTCAGTGGAATTTGCGGTGTATTGTGCCAATATTGATGAAATTTGTGATTATAACATAATCTAACGTGTAACATTCAAAAACATCGTCATAAATAAATTGTTCAGAGACTTATAGTATGTAAATAAGTAAAGTGGAATGACACTACACAAAGGCGCCATATTTGTTTCTCACTCAAATTGGGCTTCACTTTTTCGTAGATAAGCCATCTCCATTAGTTTCAGTACTCAGAGGTTTGATCTAAATGTGTGATGAAACACCGGCCGGGTGTTGCCCTTAGTTGCAGTATATACATACACTCTAAAAAGGAACACAAAAAACCGGGGTTATGGAGGGATGTTCTACTATGGACAGGAAATTGAGCTATGGAGTGAGATACCGGACATTATTATTAGGTATGAATTGTGAAATGATGTAAACTCTGTAATTTAATATGGCCAATCGCTGAAACAAATGAATTGAATCGAATTGAAAACGGGGCGAGCGCATTCCAGCGAGGTTTGCAGATATGTCGACGGCTTGTAGCTATATTATAGCCTTTTGGTAAGCGGTCACCGCAGCCTATAGGCGCTTGCAGCACTAGTGACGTCACTCGCATGTCGCCGACCCTTTGAAGGTTCTGTTGAGGAGTCAACGCGCGCCAGGAGTGAGTGACGGCGCGACAAACACCCTATGTCCCTTGTCGCTGCAAATCCTCTGTATTTGGGCCTCTGGTTTTCTGATTAAGGACCAAGAGATCCCGGGTTCAATAATTTGTAGCTGGGTATTCCAATATTGAAATTACTCAGTAACAGTCCGGAGTCAGAAAGTTGGCGGTTTAATCACCCACATGCCTCGGAAAGCACGTTAAGCCGTTGGTCCTGCGCCTGACCTCTTTCCGGTCATGCCACTTACATTATTACATTACATTATTACTTAAGCGCTCCAAACATCCGATATCGGGTTTTACTGACTAGTATGAGAGCGCGGAGTCCTTATTTTATTAGTAAGTAGTCCGTGCTCTCCAACCACTTGCTGACGTCGAATTGTGCTGTTTGGTATACCAAATAATGTAAGTTCGGTGTTAACGCAATTATGGTGTCATCAAGCTGGTCTGATGATGGAGACGGAAGACGACTTTAAAGGTAACTTAATATTTTGTTTTTTTGGTGAAATTCTACAGGACTTTGGCAGTGAAATAAATTAAGCATTAGAAAAGTCTGGTTGCTATATATTAAACTACCAAACAGATTTGTTTTTTTTTTTATACAAGACAAGCCTTTCTGATTTTTGCTGGAAAACTGTGTGTTAAATATTTAACCGCCGCGAAATATTTGTGCACTCAGTAAAACCGCGTACATACTTTTATTATTATAAGATTTATTTTTACCAAATAAAATGTTACAATTGGGATGTCGACACCATTTATATTTAATTTTGAAATATCAATTCTAAAAAAGAATGTATCGTAGTATGCTGTTAAGCCTTATTGATTTTCAATCATATTGAGTCTAAGATTTTTAATTTTACAAATACTGCTTAATATTAAGTCAGTTGACTATACAAACTAGTGACGTCACACGTTGACAAGCCCATACAAAATCTATGAAGTGATTTCGTTTTGACAGCTCTTAAAAATTATCTCAATTGACTAGCCAGTCAACATCCCTATTCCCGCCCTTCTTACGCCATTTTTTCTATTAACTTTTATTTTTCTTAATTAAGAAAACATAACAAATTTTCGGCCAGCTTGACCAAAAAGGCTTAATATCATCATGAACTTTGGGGAGGCCTGTATCCAGCAATAAACGCCTTTTGGCTATTGATATCAAGATGATTATATTCCAGATTAGTAATTAAATCTTAATTTATTACTATGAGTCTACCTTTCCCTCGTCCTACAGGCTATACAAACAAAGTACGCCATGACACATGAAGGCGCCATTTTGTTTTTAGGGCAACGAAAGGACAATAAGAAACATAAGACAAGTCATGCTCCAAATAATAACCATTGTTAAGACTTTACGGTCTGAGAAGCACACACGGAAGAAAGGGACAACACGATTTGTAGTATCGTAACTCAGGAAGCGTTGGTAGCTCAATGGTTAGGACATGCGCCTCATAACCGAGGTGTGCGGCTTCAGTTTTAATTCCCTTTCTTCAATATATAATAATAATAATAAATAAATCCTCCAGACTGACACACCAATGCCAAGTTGTAAAGAACTCGAGTTTTTGAGTCCTATTTTTTGAGCTTGGCTGACAAATTTCACAACTTGACTCATTGCAGTAATTTAAGACTACAAGACTGGATGACTTAAGTCTAATGAGCTCTTGATCGCATCATGAAGATCGAGTCTTTTTCAAGCTCTTTTCCGGTTGGAGTCTTCTGCTATAAAGAAGAAAAATGTTATCTACTTTTGCGTACGACATATTTATCACCAGAACCGTATTTTAAAAATAAGAGTCATCATCTTCCTAGCTGTATGTCCCGTGTTTAGACGGGGTCCGCTTTAGGATTTAGCGAGTCTGGTTATTACATTAAAGCGACTGCCGATCTGACCTTCGTAACCCTAAGATAGGGGAACCAGAAAATTTTTGGATCATGTTTACATATCCAAAGTTGTTTGAATTTTCAGGTTTCATCACGATGTTATCCTTCACCATCGAGCTAGTGGTATAAATACGTACATAGACTTGAAAAATCCATAGGTTCGTGCCCAGGTTTGAACCCGCACTCCTCGGTTAAGAGACGCGTGTCCTTACCATTGAGCTACCACCGCTCCGCTATTTTAAAAATAAGAGTGTTAACAGAAAAAACATTTTAATCATCACGAACAATTTTTTAGTACCAAATCTAAAAACAGAACTCAAGCGTACTTTCTAAAACGAGCTTCAAGTCATGTCTTATATACTTCAAGTTTGAAGAGTCCTATTTGAGCGCTTAAGTCTTCGTGAAATGTCTGAACTCGGCACGACTCCAGACTCCGAGCTTAGTTAGCACACCGAGTCTATCGAAATGAGACTGAAGGACTCGAGTTCTTTACAACTCTACCAATGCCCTAGTTTCAAACTAAACTTATAAGCTTCTGCTATGGATACTAAGTGAATGAATAGACATACATTAATACGTTTATAAACATCCATGACTCGAGTACGAAGGTCCATATTCATCACTTGAAACATTTGCCCTCGGGATTCGAATCCGCGACATTGGTTTCGTTCCAAGAGGACCTTCAACCGGAAAAACAGTTCATTTCGATTGATAAAGAAAAATCTTTATTAACTCGAATAGAAGTCGTGGGAAAATCTACCATAAATCATTCTCAATGCAATTAAAATTTAATTAAAAAAATCTCCAATATACAGTTAAGAATTATTTGAGTTTTTAGTACCGCCATGTATTAAATATCATAAATAGAAAATGGTCGTTATATGAAGTAGTTATCTCTGAATCGACGTATAACTACTAAAGATTAGATAGAATCAGATAGGTAAGATAAATTTTACAATGTGCTGACCGCAAAAAAGATGATGGCCATATGACATAGTAACTATAGTTACTATGTATGATGCCATCATCAACCGGCAAGAAACTCGGTAGTTACTATGTATACATAACTACCGAGTTTCTTGCCGGTTACTTCTCGGTAGATGCGACATTTCGAACCGGTGGTAGATTCAAATTGTTCTATTTTATACCTATTATTATTACTTGACGATTTACAAGTGCTTTTTTGAGGCCTACGTAAATAAAGATAGTTTGAGTTTGAGATACGCGAGTAATTCTCAGACAATTTAATTTAAAGAACAAATTATTTTAAACCCTACAACATTTATCAATTTTATTTATTTGCATATTTTGTTTTCTAATTAATTTAAAAGAATGTGCCAACTCTGTTTCTTGCTTAGCATGTCGTAAAAGGCGATTAATGGTGTATTGGGTTTTAGGTATTTGATTGTATAGGCGACGAGCCAGCCACTTGTCACTACTCTTTCACAATATTCCATTTAACCCAGTACAGTTTTATTTTTAGCTGAATGTGGTTAAAGAGGCCTGCTGTCCTTTTGACTCTGCCTACCGCTTCGGGGATTATGGGCGTGATGTTATGTATGTATGTACCCCCGAAGTGACTCGGGTAGACAAACCAAGGCAAAAGCTCTCGAATCCCAATACTTAATACTAGATAGACTAGATATTAGTCGCTTTTTACGACCAGCTATAGGGACAGTTGGTACATTGTTTGTAAGTCCCAAACCAACATGGGACAACACCAAATTGTATCTATAGATTTGAGTTTAAAGCCTGGTTTGAATAATTGCCACTCGCAGATGAGACGTGTCTTAAATTAAGCTATCACTTTTCAACATTAACAAGGTAATTGCTTTCAAACAAAAATCTGTTAATTACACAATTACTGATATCGTAATTTATCATTCCAGTGCTTAGGTGAAATATTTCGATGAAGAATTCTGCATATTTCGTCTTTGCCGAGCGAAGCACGCGACGCAAAGATGTCCGCTATACATGAGATTGTTGCTTGAGAATAGGAATCGACTGGCAAGTCAATGAGGGTTATTTATTTATTTATTTACTTATTTGCACAAAATTCACAGCTTTTAATAATTTTTTCAAGAAACCTTAATTCTAATCTTAAAGCTAATGACGGATTTTTAAAATACAAAATCCGCTAGGTGGCACGATGGAGTCTCGTGGTCTTATCACTGTCACTATTGGCTCCTTGTTGACAGCATGTCTGTTTGGTCTGACAACTAACCAATGCGGAGGGTGACGAGACCGCACGTGACAGTTACGCCATCTTTTGGATGTTTTGATCCAAAAACCCTCATTGAGATACTTTTTAAAAGCTGTCAAAACGCAATTACTTCATAGATTTTGTATGGGCTTGTCCGTTTATACTGTCACTAATTCGTATAGTCTACTGACAAAATATTGAGCAGGTTTTGGAAACTCAGGTTACTAGGTAAGGTTACTCAGGAAAACTGTACACTCATCTATACTTATAATAAATCTGTAGAGGTCCATTCTGTACATGAAATATATTTTCAAAATAACTATCAGGGGGTGATTAGTGATCGATACTGATGCCAAAAATGCAATCAGTAAAATTTTTGTCTGTCTGTCTGTCTGTTTGTCTGTCTGTCTGTCTGTCTGTATGTTCCTTATAGAAACAAAAACTACTTGACGGATTTTAACGAAACTTGGTACAATTATTCTTCATACTCCTGGGCAGGTTAAAGTATACTTTTCATCACGCTACAATCAATAGGAGCAGAGTAGTGAAGGGAAATGTTGGGAAAACGGGAGAAGTTACTCCATTTTTTAAGCTTCCATCGCGTGTGCAGCCTTCATGGTTAAAGTTATATAGAAATCATGTATGACCGAAATAGTATTTATAATATAAACCATAAACGCGGGTGACACCGCTGGCACAGCTAGTTATAATTAAAAATCATTAAGGTTTTACAACACATTACAATACTTTCTTTTACGGAATGGATATAACAAAATAAATTGACACCATTTCAGATTCGTCTTCCTAGCTTTATCTTTCGTGTTTAGTCAGCAAGCTTAGACCATGCTCCAGGATTTAGCGAGTCCGGTAATTACAGTGAAGCGACTGCCGATCTGACCTTCGTAACCCGAAGATAGGGGAACCAGACAATTTGATCATAGTTACACATCCATTGTAGTTTGAATGTGCAGATTTCAAGAGGGCAGAGGAAAGCAAGCTTCACATAACCTAAAATAAAGTTGTGTTAATTTAGATGGTGCACTGGGCAAAGTTGTCGTCGCCTATATCAAAATCAATACACCAATAGTCGCCTTTTACTACATGCTAGGCAAGTGACACAGTTGGCACATTATTTATAACTCCTAGACCAACATGGGTTAAAATAATTACTTACATTTCGAAAATTGTTATCATAACGGGTCTCATAATCCATACGAGCTTTTTCGCAGAATTCTTTAGTGTAGTATAGATACTGCTTTGTTTAAAGTCTTTTTATCAGAATATGTATCTTTCGCTAAATGTCATGATAGGACTTAAAACATTATTATTAGTCTCTGCTTATTTGACACACCCGACAATTTTATTGCTGACCAAAGTCATGTAATCCAACGTCCCCTATCCAATATAATAAACACAAGACATATCTCAAGACCGATCTGGTCCCGGCGCGTGCCCCACCCAACCCACTCATGCTTATCAAACCATGCACAAAACAAAAGCGATGGAAATACAGCACCAGTTCACGACAAGAAAGCGTACGAGGCAGATTCCTACCTACCGCTACGCTATTTCTACCAAAATCCCGAATAAAACCGCACGCTATCCGACCTCTTTCGCATCATAGTAGAAAAAATTAAAAAGTTGCGCCGAAAAAAATTGGGCTGTCAAATTTTACCGCGCAAATTGCGCAGCCAATTACGCAACTGTTTACGCAATTTGGTTAAAATACGAATGAATAAATTACGAAGATTATGAATGTTGGATGTGTTAATAAAATAATGAGTTAACAGCTGTTTCAGACAGTGGAAAGTGTACTGGAATCTAATTTAAATGTAATAAGTGTCGTGTTTGATGTATTGACTGTTTGATTTTTTCAAAATGGACGCCGGAAGAGTGGCGACGGCGTTGAAGATATTGCTCCTTGCTTTCTGCACACGGCATGTGAGCTCGCAAGATTATTTCCGAATGGTAAGTTTCTTAATTGTGTCAATTTAGATGATATCGGCATGAATTGTGAGATGCGATTGTTATTTACAGAACTACCCGCAATTAAATATTTTACAGTAACACTTTAAATGATGAGGCCACTAATGGTATACGGGTTAGGTGTGTGATAGTGTAGGCGACGAGCTATTATAAAATTTCAAAAATGTCTTTATTTATGTAGGCCTTAAAAAAAGCATTATAAATCGTCAATTTACAAAATCATTAGAGCAATGTGAATCTACCACCGGTTCGGAATGTTGATTCTACCGAGAAGAAACCGGCAAGAAACTCGGTAGTTACTCTTTTCAGCGTCAAAATATACATGAGTAATATACACTTTTTTTTAAGTTCTAAACCAAATACAATCAATGAGTGTGGGAGATGACATAATATGATTATAATAAAAGTGTAAGATTAACCAGAGCAGACCAGCCCCCAAAGGCGGCACCTGTGGCTAGCTAGCGACTTGACACTACTTTTTCACAATATTCAATCTAACCCAGCCCAGCTTTAGTTTTTGGCTGAATGTAATTAAGAGGGATAGCTTCTTTGACTCTGCCTACCCCTTCGGCGATCACGTCATGATATGTTTGTATTAAATATTCAGACTTTCCGTGACCAAATTGAAAAACTATTAATAAAATGTCAGGTAAACAGCACCCTTAACCGACGAGCGTGTATGAAAAGACTTATGAATGTAGAAGAAGCGAAAGGTGTATGTCAGGATCGTAGCAAATGGAAGTACGTGATCTCTGCCTACCCCCATGGGGAAAAGGCGTGACATTATTGACTGGCTCGATGGCGCATTCGGTAGTGACCCTGCCCCATGCGCCAAGAGTTGTAGGTTCGATTCCCACCCAGGTCAAACATTCGTATGATGAATACTTGTGTTTGTTCTGTGTCTGGGTGTTAATATCCAATATTTAAGTATATATTTGTAATACTTACCACTGTTGTTTCTGATATCCGTAACACAAGTGCTTAAGCTACTTACCTCGGAGTCAGATCAATGTATGTGATGTAGTCGGATATTTATTATGTATGTACTATGTAATAGTATAGGTAGTAGTCCGCATATGAAGAGAATGGAAGATGAAAGATGAAGCAGATATACAATGCGAAAGAGGAAGGAAACTAGTATCGCGGAAGGTCCCGACTCACCTACCATGATCAAATTGATCGTGTGTTAAAAGAAGGTGATGTTAGGATAGAAATAAAATAACATACATACATACATACATAACATCACGCTCATAATCCCCGAAGGGGTAGGCAGAGTCAAAGAGGCAGCATGCCCTTTCAACCACATTCAGCCATAAATAAAGCCGGGCTGGATTAGATGGAAAATTGTGAAAAAGCAGTGACAAGCGGCTAACCTGTCGCCTACACAATCACACACCCAAAACCCGATATACCATTAGTCACCTTTTACGACATGCTAGGCAAGGAACACAGTTGGCATATTCTTTTTAGGTCCCAGACCAACATGGAAATAAATTTTAGAAAAAGCAATTTATGAGACATCTTCGAGTAATTTTTTTAAGCTTAATAAATTTTCTAAATGTTTACTGAACTCTGACATCCAAATTAAATCATTGCTACGAGCGCGGCTACGAGCTAGCCACTTTTTACTACTTTTTCACAATTTGCCATCTAACCCAGCCCATTGTCGCATGTTGGTCTGAACTTAGTAACCCTTAGATTTTAGGAGAACCATACAATGATTCATTGAACCATTGTATCTTGCTAATATTATAAACGCGAAAGTTTTTATGGATGGATGTGTGGATGTTTGTAACTCTTTCACGCAACAAGTACTGCATGGATTTTAATGAAACTTTACAATAGTATAGCTTATACATTAGAATAACACATTAGCTATGTTTCATCGATATAAAATATGTTGTTGAAAAGAGTAACTACCGAGTTTCTTGCCGGTTTCTTCTCGGTAGAAGCAACATTCCGAACCGGTGGTAGATTCATATTATTAGTTGATTTTCCTGTTGAATTAACGATTTATAAGTGTTTGTTTCAAACCTATATAAATAAAGAGTATTTTGACTTTGACTTTGACTTTGACTTTGATGTACCATGCGAGCAACGCCGCGCGCAGACCCTAATACTTGATATAAAACATAGTCGCCGATTCTGTATATTCGTTTAGAATTTTTAAACTACGCGAGTGATGTTGATGCGGTTTCCACCAATTGATAGACTGATTCAAGAGAAAGGTCTATAGTTTGGTTTCATACCATTTTATCCTCACCGTGCGAAGCCAGGGCAAGTAGCTAGTCGTAAAACCAAATAAAATATTAACAAAACAATGGACACGAAAATTGCCCCAGCCGGCCTTCAAACCCGCACACAGCGGCACCGTTCCAGCTTGTAACCACTAAACATACGCGACATGTTCTGCAACCTTCACGGTATGACCAAGGTGGCGTGACAGAAATCATTGTTATTACCCGACTTAGAAAATGGAGGCACGAAATATCCAATTTCTTTTAAAGTCTGTGATCGGAGACTATAAAATTGTATAGCAGTACTGCTACTATAATGATTGAAATGAAATGAAATGATTTATTTCTGCAAGTACATTTGTAACAAATTCTTTTGCACGTCACACTTTGTTACCCTACCAGCACCTCGACGTGAATGGCCTGATGAGAAGAGGTGCCGCAAGAAACTCAACAGAAAGCCTTTTTTTAAAACATGTTTTACTTATCTCTAATATCATCTTCTTCCTAGCGGTATGTCCCGTGTTCAGACGAGGTCCGCTTAGACCATGATCCAGGGTTAAGCGAGTCTGGTAATTACATTGAAGCGACTGCCGATCTGACCTTCATAACCCTAAGATAGGGGAACCAGACAATTTTTGAATCATGGTTACAAATACAAAGTTGTTTGAATTTGCAGGTTGCATCACGATGTTTTCCTTCACCGTCGAACTAGTGGTATAAATACGAACATAAATTTGAAAAATCCAGAGGTACGTGCCCGGGTTTGAACCCGCACTCCTCGGTTAAGAGGTGTCCTGACAATTGAGCTACCACCGCTCTAATATGTGGTACATTAAAATATCATGACTAAAAATTTATAATGATATGATTATGATTACATTATAGTAACAGTACTACTATACATACATACATACATACATACATACATACATACATACATACATACATACATACATACATACATACATACATACATACATACATACATACATACATACATACATACATACATACATACATACATACATACATACATACATACATACATAACCACTCGCATTCCGTATAAAGCAGTGTTTTCCGATCTTAATCTTGATACTTTATAGATTAAAAATTTTAGCGACCTTCTTGAGCCGTAGACAGAAAATCGCACTAAAAGTGTGTTCAACTCACGGACTAGTAAAAAAAGAAGGACTCCGCGCTATCATACAACAGCGTGAAGCCATGTTTATGCATGTGTGAGTGAGATACGGATACCATATATCGGATATTTGTCATTTGGAGCACTTATTATATTAATGTGTGACGTAAGTTGCGTGTCAAGGTGGAGCATCTGAGGAACTTCAATGTCTAGTTAGTGGCGCGGAGTCCTTCCTTTTTTACTAATCCGTGGTGAAACTTTGCCGTTCTCCTTTTCCCGGCGACCTCCCAAGCAAGGCTTCTCGGCCCCCCTTTGGGGGGTAGCATGTCCTAAAAGGTGAATTATTGATTTTGTGTATTGTGTGCTGGGTATGTGATTTGGTTAGCGGAGCGGTGGTAGCTCAATGGTAAGGACACGCGCCTCTTAACCGAGGAGTGCGGGTTCAAACCCGGCACGTACCTCTGGATTTTTTAAAATCTATGTACGTATTTATACCACTAGCTCGGCGGTGAGGGAAAACATCGTGATGAAACCTGCAAATTCAAACAACTTTGAATTTGTAACCATGATCCAAAATTTGTCTGGTTCCCCTATCAGGGTTACGAAGGTCAGACCGGCAGTCGCTTCAATGTAATTACCAGACTCGCTAAATCCTGGATCATGGTCTAAGCGGACCCCGTCTAAACACGGGACATAACGCTAGGAAGATGATATGTGATTTGGTTAGCGACGAGTTAGACAATTCTTATTCATACACTCATGTCGCTGATTATGGCTGAGCTGATTATGCCCATGCCCCATGTCTTAATCCCTTTTGATAGACATAATAACGTAATTATTCTAACCCATGTGTCACGTACCACGAAGGCCATCTTGTCACGACTTGCAACGGTTTTGACTCGCTTAATACGTGAAGACATCCGGCCATTTTGTTAATAATTCGTAATATTCTGCAATAAGTGCAAAATAAATTTTACTCTGTCACGAGTTTAGAATTACAGGGTGGAAATGTGTAATACTGTAGTAAGTGGTGTAATAGAGAAGATTACAGTATAGCCCCATGTCTGGGACTTAAATAGAATGTGCCAACTGTGTTCCTTGCCTAGCAAGTCGTTAAAGGCGACTAATGGTGTATCGGGTTTTGGGTATGTGATTGTGTAGGCGACGAGCTAGCCACTTGTCACTACTTTTCACAATTTTCCATTTAACCCAGCCCAGTTTTGTTTTTGGCTGAATATGGTTAAAGGGGCGTGCTGCCTCTGACTCTGCCTACCCCTTCGGGGATTATGGGCGTAATGTTATGTATGTATGTATGTATAAATAATAACTGTATTTATTTCTCTCACAGTCAGGTTAGTTATCGGATACAATAAGCTTAAAATACATTTAATTTACCATACCTAGTGTGAGAGACTGATGCCTGAGGTAGGTTTCTGAAAAACCCGTATTACAGGTCATCGGTCTCGGTCTGACTGGCCCGATAGTCGAGTGGTCAGAGACCCTGGCCACGAAACCGAGGGTCGCGGGTTCGAATCTCGCTAGGGGCAAATGTTTCGTGTGATGAACATGGGCATTTGTACTCGAGTCATGGATGTTTATAAACGTATTTAAATATGTCTATCCGTTCACCTAGTATCCATAGCACAAGCATAAGCTTAGTTTGGGACTAGGGAATTGGTGTGTCAGTCTTGAGAATTTATTATTATTATATTTATTATTTATTATTGTCGGTGTTCCACCCCCAAGTTGGTAGAGTGATTATGTTGAATGTGAAGTACAATATGAAATAACTACTTAACTGTTAACCAACTTAACTATATCTATCGCACTTGGTAGTGACCCTGCCCCATGCACCAAGAGTTGTGGGTTCGATCCCAACCTGAACATTCCTGTAATGAATACCTACTTATGTTTGTTCTGTGTCTGGGTGTTAATATCTGATATTTAAGTATATATTTGTAATACCACTGTTGTTTCTGATATCCGTAACACAAGTGCTTAAGCTACTTACCTCGGAGTCGGATCAATGAATGTGATGTTGTCGGATATTTATTTATCTCATCAATCCTACCAATAGTCCGACGAGGCAGTCAAAAGTATTTCCACATGCCTTCAAAGAGTTATCCATCTCTAATCAGGACAAATTATCGACATTTGATTTCTCTATTAAGTAAGAATACTAACTCGTTGTAAAATTTATTGTCGTTATGTTCACCCCATTGTTCTACAGTCTTAGTTATGTAACAGTTTCAAAGCTGGACAATGGATACCATTATTTTCTCTTTCATTGTCAACTAACTCTAACTACTATAGTCAAGTGCACGGCCGGATCTACCATATGGCTTTTTGAGCTTCAGCCCAGGGCCTCGTGGATTCAAGGGGCCCCCAGCTAAGTCGTCAAAGTCAAAAATAGACGAAAATGCGAAAAATTCCATAATTTTATTAAATTAAACAGATCGTATGATTTGCAGCCACGCGAATCCTGCGATTAATCAAACCTATTCAATTCATTTATTTCAAGTCTACGTCTTATACTTTGAGTACCACCCAGGACGATGTAAATAATGCTCTCTCACAGATACTATATTGGTTTACAACCAATAATTTATTACTAAATGCCAAGAAAACCAAATGTATTAAATTTTCATTGCCCAATGTAAGGCAAATTGACACTAATATTATTATGAATAATGAACCTATTGAAGTTGTTAATTCTACTATGTTCCTTGGAATCACAATAGATTCAAAACTTCAATGGGCTCCCCATATTGCTGCCCTGGCAGGGAGACTTAGTTCAGCTGCATATGCAGTGAGAAAAATAAGGAGTCTAACTGATATTGAAACGGCAAGGTTGGTATATTTCAGTTACTTTCACAGTGTGATATCATATGGTCTGCTGCTGTGGGGATCTGCGGCCGATATTCAAGCCATTTTTATATTGCAGAAAAGAGCCATCAGGGCCATATACGGCCTCAGACCACGTGATTCACTTAGAGAAATATTTAAGGAAATCAATATTTTAACAATAGCCTCGCAGTTCATTCTGGACTGTATCATGTATGTGTACAAAAACATACACATGTTTGCTAAAAAATCAGATACACATACTTTTAACACTAGGAATAAACACAAGCTTGCTGTTCCAAGTTATAGACTTCATAGGAGTGGTAATTCTTTTATTGGTCTAAGTATCAAAATGTTTAATAAGCTGCCACAAAGTCTCACTGATCTACCTGAGCATAAGTTTAAATTATATATTAAAACTTGTTTGATTAAAAAGGGCTACTATAAGGTAGAAGATTATTTAAATGATAAGAATATATGGCCAGTCGCATAATGGGCTGTTCGTCTGCACTGATAGATTTAAATTGACAAAAAAAAAATATTGTAACTACATAATAGCTATTAAGTCTTGGCATTTAAAAGAGTAACTATCGAGTTTCTTGCCGGTTTCTTCTCGGTAGAATATGCTGTTTGAACCGGTTTATATTTATATTTATTTTGTTCTGACGATTTATAAGTGCTTTTTGTAAGCCTATATAAATAAAGATCATTTCATTTCATTTCATTTCATTTCAGTAATTAGGTGGGCCCCTATAGTATTAGCCCTAGGTCCTCTAAGCTCACAGTCCGGCCCTGGTCAAGTGAATAACTTCTTAACGTTATGTCCCGTTCCTAGTCTGGGTCCGCTTGGACTATGATCCTGAGTAATAATAATAATAAATACTCCAGACTGACACTCCAATTCCCTAGTCCCAAACTAAGCTTATGCTTGTGCTATGGATACTAGGTGAACGGATAGATATACTTAAATACGTTTATAAACATACATGACTCGAGTACAAATGTCCATGTTCATCACACGAAACATTTGCCCCTAGCGGGATTCGAACACGCGACCCTTGGTTTTGTGGTCAGGGTCTCTGACCACTCGACCGACGGGCCAGTCTGAGTGAGGCGAGTCTGGTTATTGCATTGACTGCCTGACATATAAAAGTTTGAAACTCTTACAAAAGGGCTCTCCATGTACTCACATACATAACATCACGCCCGTAATCCCCGAAGGGGTAGGCAGAGTCAAAGGGGCATCTAGCCCCTTAAACAATATTCGGCTAAAAATAAAACTGGGCTGGGTTAAACGGAAAATTCGGAAAAAGTAGTGACATGTGGCTAGCTCGTCGCCTACACATCACACACACAAAACCCGATATACCATTAGTCGCCTTTTACGACATGCTAGGCAAGGAACACAGTTGGCACATTATTTTTAAAACCCAAGCTAACACGGTAACTACTTAAGTTTGAATAATCCGAATCTGGATCAACATCCCTCTCGGATATGCAACGTGTGCTCTAACCATTGAGCTGCCACCGCTCTACTAACTATAATATAATAATGTCATCCTAACCGATATAGGTCACGGCGGCCAATCTCAACGAGGAGCCATCTGCGCAGGAGATATTACCGTGCACAAGTGTGTGCGCAAACACAAGTGCACTCTCTGTTCCTTCACTCTCATAGTCTGGTGGGACGACACCGACATGACCAGAGAAAGGTCAGGCGCAGGACCAACGGCTTAACGAGCTTTCCGAGGAACGGGGGTGATTAAACCGCCAATTTTCTGACTCCGGACTGTTGCTGAATAATTTCAATATTGGAATACCCAGCTACAAATTTTGGCCTGATCCGGGCTTTGAAGCCGGGACCTCTTGGTCCTTAGACGGCGCATGCTACCACTAGACCAACGAGGCAGTCAACTTTAATACAAAACATGTAAAGTACTTACAGTAGCCAAATATGCCATTGTTTGTTTTGTAAAAGTAGACCGTTTTGAGTAATTACTTCGGATAAGTGACGAAGGGCCGTTACTTTGACGACGAATGTCAAATAACTGTTGCTTTTTTATACTTAAGTCTCAGGATGGGGCATATTAGTCCAAGAAAATAGGCCTTTAAATACGAATTTGAGGTAAATACTTGAATTTTTGATATAAGTTACTTTGAAAGATTTAAAAACGATCTGTGAAAGTTTTTTGTAAAATCACCCCCGAGAACATTTGAAAAAAAAATAAAAAGTATTTGTTTTTGAAATTTTGGGAAAACGGTAAGTAGTAGAAAAAAAAGTTTTAAATAAAAGTTGTAGAGCATCAGATTTTATAAAGAAATGCCCTTTATATGTTTTCGCTAACATTAAAATTATCTGAGATAGAGGGCGGTTAGAAGCTTGGGGATGATAGTAATAGTCCGGTCAGTTTTCCATTTTGATCTGAAAGGATAGGACCAACGGGAAAATTTGTGTGTATACTAGATATTTAACAATCCAGAAATTCAGGTCTCTGACACATCAGGTTAGCTAAAAAAAAAAGCGCGGAAGATCGAAAAAGGCAAATAACTCATGAGTAGTGCAAAATATTGAAAAACGCTAAAGGTAAAAGTTATAGATAATTGAATTTCCTACAAAAATGGTATCTGCATATTTTTTCATAAGTGCGATGCTTTTCGCAAAAAACACACCTAAGTGTAAAATTATTTAAAAATGTTTCTTACAAGTTTTTCTCAATAAATAATAATGCGTATAGCTACATTATTAAGTCTATTTTTCAATAATAAGCAGCACTTTAAAAAATATTTTTTCCTTACTAAGATTAATTTTTTTTTCTCATCTAGACGGGTTTTTAATGCAGAATTAAATCCTTTGGTTTATGCGAAATCCGTCTACTTAGTACCTGTAATTTATTAACTTTCATTGAATAAAGAGAAATGATCAGTAGTGACTGCCTGACCGAGTCAGGATTTCTTGCCAAAACCGAAACCGAAACCGAACATTAGGCAGCTCTCTTAGTTTTGGCTTAGGTTGACATAGCATGTTGAAATGAAGTGTATCTTTACTTTTATGTCTCCTGACCCGGTGTCTATCTGTAATAGTGAGATTAAAAAAAAATATTGGTTTCGTTTTTTTCTTTTGTTCAGAAAAATAAGAATGACAAATACAGCGCGTTAAAGGTCCCCGTGACGCGCTCACTCCAGACACTACAGATTTTTGAAGCGCTGTACTTTTGTAATTTTCCGAGTATTCGATATAGCAAAAAATTGTAACATTAACCCATCGAGTTTGAGTTTGTTTGATTTGTTGAATATAGATATTTGATTTTAAACTTTCTCTTTGCATTGTCAGTAGAAATAATACTGACTGGACTAAACGCGATATGCCGAAACATCAAGCTGTAAGTACTCATGTAGTGTCAGTCTTTATCTTCATAGCGTTATGTTCCGTGCTTAGACGGGATCCGCTTAGACCATGATCTAGGATCTAGCGAGTCTGATAATTACATTGAAGCGACTGCCAATCTGACATTCGTAACCCTAAGATAAGGGAAGCAGACAAATTTTGGATCATGGTTACAAATCCTAGTTATTTAAATTTGCTGGTTTCATCACGATGTTTTCCCCTTACCGTCGAGCTAGTGGTAATAAATACGTACATAGATTTGAAAAATACAGAGGTGGTTAACATGCCCGGGTTTGAACCCGCACTCCTCGGTTAAGAGGTGCATGTCCTTACCATTGAGCTCAAGTCTAGTTTAGTCCCGTCAGTATTATTTCTAATGTTTGGTCAAAGCTTTTATCAAGACATCTGATGATGCAGTGGCACCAAGTTTCACAAGTCCCCTAGTCCCTAATGATATCCAGGCTTTAATATGTGACCTCGATGACTTCAATTGGATGTGGATTATACTCCAGGATAGCTCTTTCCCGACAGTTAACTCTGTAGACTAGCTATTTAGCATGCTTATGGCGTATTGTGTGGCGTATAGTGTGGATATTTTGTGGGATATATAATAACCTCCCTTTGTTTTACACAAAGAAACCCTGAGCACAGCTTGCTCCATAGTAGTCGCGTTAATACCTTACTTCATGCAATGGCGTGAAGTAAGTTCGCTCTACCTACCCCGCTAGGGAAATACCCCTCTAATAACCCCCCTTTGTTTTATACCAAGAAACCCTGAGCACAGCTTGCTTTATAGTAGTCGCGTCAATACCTTACTTCATGCAATGGCGTGAAGTAAGTTCGCTCTGCCTACCCCGCTAGGAAAATGCCCTAGCGGGGTAGGTAGAGCGAACCGAACGCCATATGGCACGATCCTTACACACCTCACTTGCTACTTTAACATTTTCACCTTCACTTTTCTGTTACCGCACGACCAATTTGGTCATGGTGGGTAAGCCTGGACCTTTCGCGGCTCCTTCATTCTTCTACTTTCGCTCAATCTTTCGTCATCTACTTATCCCACATGTCCGGATCACCAGAGCATGCTTTTTCTTACCTTAACTCCGACGTTGTCTTTCAGACCAACTCTTTTTCTTTCATCATTGCTCCGAACGCAGTCTGTAAGCGATACACCGCAGATTTTACGCAGTGCATGCACCTCGACCGCGTGCTTATTCTACTTCCATGCAAAACCCGCAGATATGTCGGTACCCAATAGTAAAGCAGTGCCTCCATTATAGTTGAGTGGTGGAATTTAATGCAATGGCTATATCAAATGATATAGCGAAGATTCCATCCCCCTATCCCAAGATTCTGAAATGGGCAACTTCAAACGCGTCAATTATGGACCTCCATGTCCGGAAACCATAATATATGCCTCGTCGATGTCATTACTTGTTTTAAGTAGAACTTTTATAACTATATTTAAGTCTATGTGTTTTCTAAAGGCGTACCGTGTCAGTCTGTATTTTTACTGAATAGGTTTTTCTATTATTGTATTGTAGAACTTATAGTCGTAATGATTTGTGTATGATCTGAACTGCTATCATAACAGCTTTTAATATTTGAATATCGCTCTGAGAATCCATTAAAAACCAGAAAGTCTAGGACGTCTGGTCGTTTCTTAGGATCTGTGGGCCAATATGTTTGATAAATAAATATCCCATGACATCACATACATTGATCTGACTCCGAGGTAAGTAGCTTAAGCACTTCTGATACAGTTGTCAAAAACAACAGTGGTAATACTAAAATATACTTAAATATTGTATATTAACACCCAAACCCAGCCATCGAATCAGGTGAGAATCCTCGTCCTCACCCCCGCGAGATCCAAGCATGGCGGGATGAAGCGCGAGAAGCATTGCTCGTCATATGGTCGGAAAGACTTGATAACTCGGGAGCTAGCCGGGAACTAGTTGATGTAATAAGTCCTCCAAGACTGGGTCAGCTGCAAACATGGCGAAATGATATTCAACCTGGCACAAATACTAACTAGCCATGGCTGGTTTGGTAAATATACATGCATGCCGCCTTAGCCTGCGCTAGCTAGTGATGAATAGAGGGATCCATCACCGGCATCCGAGCCAGACGTAGACGCCCCTTGTGTTCCGGGGCATCTAGTCGAAGTATAGCTCGATGGAGCAATGTTAAAGTCGTGCTCGCAAGAGCGACCGCAGGTGGGAGGGGTTCATTGGTAGGCATAGCGTTCCCAGGGCTCCTCTCCAGAAGCGATGCGGCGGAACACCCCGGGTGTTTTAGTCAGTAGGAGTCTGACATACTCCCGCAGTTCTCGTCTCTCGGGGGAATGACGGATTACACCCGGGAAAAAAAAAGGATCACTACGGAATGCACCATAGAGCTTGTCGAATATTTTGTTTGACCTGTGCTGAATACGTAGACGTTGTTCTTGTCAAGGATTTTCTTCAGCTCTCGTCCTCTTGGAAGAGTCAGACGTGACTCCCATGCAAAAAATTCAGACTCAAATGCAACATTCTTTGCATGGGAGTCACGTCTGAATTTATAAATCTATGACAAGGGGTCCTAAAATAGTCAGTAAATTGATTTTCCTATGTTGTATGTTTTAGCTGACCATGTCCATCTTGCACCATGACAGATGTTACCTGCAGATGTACTGTTTTATATTTTGGTAGTACTTTATGGTTTATATTTCTTTTCCCAATCACAGCAGTTCCTGCATGAGCAGTCCCGTCTGGATGGAAGATTGAGTAAATGTGGTAGTCCTTGATTGTAATGCTGAACTTATCTTTATTTACATAGGCTTCAATAAAGCACTTATGTGATTGAATATTAGTTGTGCTTCAGAGACAAGCAGTACATCAATGTTATGCTATGGGAGTAGAATTTCAACATAATAACATAAACGACCAGGCTATTGATGTTCCAAGAAGCAACTGTATAAGCTGGCATTACTCTATTATAATTTTATTAATTACTGTTATTAAGAGGTTCCTCAGTATTGGTATATTGGTATATCCGTTTGGTCGATGAGTTTGTCTAGCTTAAGAACTTATTAAGTGAGTTGGATTTCTAGGCTTTTGTTCTTGATAAAATGTTAAACTGTGAAGGGTTTTTTGGCCTTCTTTGCTTTTGATGATTCCTCCTGTTTACTTGAAAAAATATTTGTTTTGTTTCGTAAGTAAAATTATCAAAATATTGAATACGTATTTTTTGCTTTATCGAATACTTGGAAAATTACAAAGATACAGCGCTTCAAAAATCTGGAGCGCGGCGCATTTACGGAACAAGTGACGTCACGGGGACCTTTAACGCGCTGTATTTGTCATTCTTATTTTTCTGAACAAAAGAAAAAAAAAACGTAACCAATATTTTTTTCTAATCTCTCTATTACATATAGACATAAAAGCTTGTAAAGATACACTTTATTTCAACATGTTATGTCAACCTAAGCCAAAACTAAGAGAGCTGCCTAATGTTCGGTTTCGGTTTCGGTTTTGGCAAGAAATCCTGACTCGGTCAGGCAGTCACTACCGATCATTTCTCTTTATTCAATGAAAGTTAATAAATTACAGGTACTAAGTAGACGGATTTCGCATAAACCAAAGGATTTAATTCTGCATTAAAAACCCGTCTAGATGAGAAAAAAAAATTAATCTTAGTAAGGAAAAAATATTTTTTAAAGTGCTGCTTATTATTGAAAAATAGACTTAATAATGTAGCTATACGCATTATTATTTATTGAGAAAAACTTGTAAGAAACATTTTTAAATAATTTTACACTTAGGTGTGTTTTTTGCGAAAAGCATCGCACTTATGAAAAAATATGCAGATACCATTTTTGTAGGAAATTCAATTATCTATAACTTTTACCTTTAGCGTTTTTCAATATTTTGCACTACTCATGAGTTATTTGCCTTTTTCGATCTTCCGCGCTTTTTTTTTTAGCTAACCTGATGTGTCAGAGACCTGAATTTCTGGATTGTTAAATATCTAGTACACACACAAATTTTCCCGTTGGTCCTATCCTTTCAGATCAAAATGGGAAACTGACCGGACTATTACTATCATCCACAAGCTTCTAACCGCTCTATCTCGGATAATTTTAATGTTAGCGAAAATATAAACAGGGCATTTCTTTATAAAATCTGATGCTCTACAACTTTTATTTAAACCTTTTTTTTCTACTACTTACCGTTTTCCCAAAATTTCAAAAACAAATACTTTTTATTTTTTTTTCAAATGTTCTCGGGGGTGATTTTACAAAAAACTTTCACAGATCGTTTTTAAATCTTTCAAAGTAACTTATATCAAAAATTCAAGTATTTACCTCAAATTCGTATTTAAAGGCCTATTTTCTTGGACTAATATATTTAGTTTGTTTGCTTATTTATTTATGAGTAGGTGAACGGTAAGGACACGCGACTCGAAAGAAAGGGGTTTGGATTCAAACCAGGACACGTACGTTTAGATTTTACATACATACACAACATCACGTCCACAATCTCCGAAGGGGTAGGCAGAGTCAAAGGGGCAGCAGACCTCCTCAACCAAATTCAGCCAAAAACAAGACTGGGCTGGGTTAGATGGAAAACCGTGAAAAAGCAGTGACAAGTGGCCAGCCCGTCGCCCATACAATCACATACCCACGACCCCATATACCATTAGTCGTTTGGATTTTTGGCCGATTAATAATAAAAAATTCTCCAGACTGACACACCAATTAACTAGTTCCAAACTAAGCTTGTGCTGTGGATACTAGGTGAACAGATACTAAAATACGTTTATAAACATCCATGACTCGAATACAAATGTCCATGTTCATCACACGAAACATTTGCCCCTAGCGGGATTCGAACGCGACGCTTGGTTTTGTGCCCAGGGTCTCTGACCACTCGACCAACGGTCCTGTTAAAATATGCTTATTACATTACCAACTCGTAAATACAGAAAATTATTTTTTTAATAAATTAATTGATTATTTCAGGGTGTCAACAGCAACTCGGCTGAGGCGATGCAGTTCCTTCGGGAGTACGACAGGGAGGCTTCGGGGATGTGCTACAGGTAAGTGGTCACCCATCCAAATATTGACACAGACGAGGGTTGCTTAACTTTTAGGTTCAAACTAGCCTCTGTAAGTTGATTTTTATAGCACAAAGTGTGATCTGGTCATCATAGTAGGCTCTTGTAGCACGAGGAATGGCACTCGTACGTTGCCAATCCTCACGAGACGAGAATATCTTCGTCAGCGTGTCGAAGAAATATGTGGAGTGATTTTGACTGGCTCGAAGGCTCATTCGGTAGTGACCTTGCCCCATGCGCCGAGAGTTGTGGGTGCGATCCCCACCCAGGACAAACATTCGTATGATGAATACTGTTTGTTCTGTGTGTTAATATTGAATATTGAAGTATTTATTTGTAATACCACTGTTCTGATATCCGTAACTTAAGCTACTTACCTCGGAGTCGGATCAATGTATGTGATGTAGTCTGATATTTATTATTATTTTAATGCCATCTGTTAACTAATTAACTAACTAACTAAACTTTACGCCACTTCCCTAGCGAGGTAGGCAGAGAGAAACGAACGCCATAACGAAATGAAATAAAATGAAATGAAATGAAATTGAAATGAAATAAAATTATTTATTTCTGCAAGTAGATTTGTAACAAATTCTTTTGCACGTCACACTTTTTTACCCTACCAGCACCTCGACGTGAATGGCCATAACCATCTGTTAACATGCTTATTTTTATACTAGCTGTGCCCGTCGTTTCGCACGCGTTTGTGGTTGATGTTATATAGCATAGCCTACCTCGATAAATGGGCTATCTGACACTGAAATAATTTTTCAAATCAGACCAGTAGTTCCTGAGATAAACGCGTTGAAGCATACAAGCAAACAACTCTTCAGCTTTATACTTAATGTTATGTATAGATTTTAGAACTTTATACTTAAATCTTATTGCTGTCCATCCAACCCAGCCACACTGTCCCATGTTGGTCTGGGACATAAAAAGAATATGCCAACTGTGTTTCTTGCCTAGCATGTCGTAAAAGGCGACTAATCGTATATCGGGTTTTGGGTGTGTGATTGTGTAGGCGACAGGTTAGCCGCTCGTCACTGCTTTTTCACAATTTTCCATCTAACCCAGCTTTTATTTTTGGCTGAATGTGGTTGAAGGGGCATGCTGCCTCTTTGACTCTGCCTACCCCTTCGGGGATTATGGGCGTGATGTTATGTATGTATGTGTTATGTTTAGCTCGATTCCCAATATTAGCCACAGACACCACACCTAACCTGGTCTTCCTCTTCCAGAGTGACGATATCACAATGGCGCTTCGTCACCAACATTACGGAGTACAATCGCCGTCGAATGCTTGAGGAACTAACCCTCAGCTCTAAGTTCGAGAGGCTCTCCTGGAGGAAGGCAGCTGCTTACGACGCTTCCAGGCTCTCTGATGCTCAGGGGAGACGGCAGCTGAACAAGATTGTGCAGGCTAGCAGGGCCGCTTTGCCTGATGAGAAGTTTTCTGAGGTAAGTAACAATTAAGGAAACAAATTAAATCAAAAATATTTATTTAATTTTAATTTAATTTCAGACTGACACACCAATCCCCTAGTTCCAAACTAAGCTTATGCTTGTGCTATGGATACTAGGTGAACGGATAAACAATACGTTTATAAAAATCCATGACTCGAGTACAAATGTCCATGTTCATCACACGAAACATTTTGGGCGGATTTGAATTCCGCTAGGGGAATTCAAAATCGCGACCCTTGGTTCCGGCCAGGGTCTCTGACCACTCGACCAACAGGCCTGTTGATTTATACTAAGAACATATGGTTTCAAATCTTTCGAGATTTTTATCCTCTACATACATATGATAGCACGCCGGTAATCCCCGAAGGGGAAGGTAGAAGCAGTCAAAGGGATAGCAGGCCTCTTTAACCACATTCAGCTAAAAATAAAACTGGCTGAGTTAGATGGAAAATTGTGAAAAAGTAGTGACAAGTGGCTAGCTCGTCGCCTACACAATCACACGCTCAAAACTCGATATACCATTAGTCGCCTTTTACGACATGCTAGGCAAGAAACACAGTTGGCACTTTTTAAGTCCAAGACCAACATGAGACAAAACATTTGTAACTCCGAAATAAAGGTATATACAAAAATTGTGCATATTCCGTTCATTCCGAAGAGCGGTGGTAGCTCAATAGTAAGGACACGCGCCTCTTAACCGAGGAGTGCGGGTTCAAATCCGAGGACGTACCTCCAAACCCGGGCACGTACCTCTGGATTTTTCAAGTCTATGTAATTATACCACTAGCTCGACGGTGAGGGAAAACATCGTGATGAAACCTGCAAATTCAAACCACTTTGGATTTGTAACCATGATCCAAAAATTTTCTGGTTCCTCTATCTTAGGGTTACGAAGGTTAGATCGGCAGTCCCATCAATGTAATTACCAGACTCGCTAAATCCTGGATCATGGTCTAAGCGGGACATAGCGCCAGGAAGATGATTCCGTTACATTCCGAGGTTGACTCCTATTTAGAACTTAGAGGACCGTACTGGCACACCATAAAATAATCATTCCCCCCCCCCCACCTTTTCTCCCCAGATTCAGCAACTAATAACGGAAATGAAAGAAGTATACAACTCAGCCAAAATCTGCCCTTACGGCCAGAAACCTTATGATCCACACGTGCCTAGAATACCGAGCTACAACCAGGAATACCAGACGAGCCAGTACCAGCTGGCGAACCAACCGTATCAGCACTTGCAGCCATACCAGGAGAATGGCGAGAATTCCAATTACTGTGATATGCAGCTGGATCCTGAGATATCAAGGATTCTGGGTAACTATTAGACTACATTACATACATTGATCTGACTCCGAGGTAAGTAGCTTAAGCACTTGTGTTACGGATATCAGAATCAACAGTGGTATTACAAATATATACTTAAATATTGGATATTAACACCCAGACACAGAACAAACACAAGTATTCTTTACACGAATGTTTGTCCTGGGTGGGGATCGAACCCACAACTCTTGGCGCATGGGGCATGGTCACTACCAAATGCGCCATCGAGCTTGTCTAAATAACGTTTGTTGTATGGAAGCCCCCCTTAAACATTTATTTTATTCTATTTTTAGTATTTGTTATACGCAATGTGGGCAACAGAAACACATTATTTGTAAAAATTTCAACTGCTTCATGTGATACAGCCTGGTGACAGACGGACGGACGGACAGTTTCACCCTTTGTGTACGGCACCCTGAAAATTAAGCATTGTTTGCTAGTCTGGTTAATCTTAAAAAACAGCTCGTTCGATTTGAATAGATATTTTTTTATTTAAATGCCTTCAATGCATAAGGTATTTAGAAGTAAAATTATAAAGGCAAAAAGTAATTCAGGTTTTTAGCCACCGTGTAGTGTTGCCGAAAAATCATCAGTTTTGCAATCGATAGTTTAACGGCTAAATCATCTACACTGTCGCTGTTCTTGCGCGAGTTATAGATGTAACTTTTCAAGTATGGGCAGTGACCCTCTGATGTACGTAGTATATTATTACTTTGTGATAGGACAATCGATAGTATCGATAGTGTTGATGTCTCTGTTTATACAATACTATCGGTAAATAGCAATACTAGCGATAGTATCGATAGTTTCGATCGCTGCTAACCAATGAATCATCGATAGTACCGATACTATCGATAGTATTCCTCTACATTACCAAATAGACTATTGTTAGTACAAAACTATTGGTAGTCCATACGATATTGAAGAGCAATACTATCGATAGTTCACTGGTTAGCAGCGATCGAAATTATCGATAATACCGATAGTATAGTTGTTCACTGATAGTTTTCTGTATCGATTGTCAATCGATAACCAATCGAGTGGCAACACTACCACCGTGTGGAGCCAGGACGGTTCGTTCGTAAGTCGGAAGTAAATAAATTTATAGATACTACATATTTCCAAATACCATACATACAATATTTCTTCCAGCATACATTTTTTTTTATATTAAAAAAAAAATCTTCCAGCTAGTTTCGAATAAAAATTTTCTTCCAGCCCATTCCAGGATCGAAAGCGAGTTGTTATACGTGTGGAAGAGTTTCCGGGACCAGACCGGGCCCAAGCTGAAGAACCGTTTCATGAGATACGTCCAGCTTGCGAACCAGGCCGCTGTGGAAACGGGTGAGACAGTCCCACATTTCATCATCATGTCATTAAGTCGTAAAAGGCGACTAATGGTTTACGGGCATTTGGGTATGTGACCGAGTAGGCGACGAGCTAGCCACTTGTCACACCTTTTTCACAGCTTTTCATCCAACCCAGCCCACTGTCCCATGTTGTTCTGGGACTTAAAAAGAATATGCCAACTGTGGTACTTGCCTGGCATGTCGTAAAAGGTGACTAATGGTATATCGGGTTTTGGGTGTGTGATTGTGTAGGCGACATGTTAGCCGCATGTCACTGCTTTTTCACAATTTTCCACCTAACCCAGCCCAGCTTTATTTTCGGCTAAACGTGGTTGAAGGGGGATGCTGCCCCTTTGACTCTGCCTACCCCTTCGGGGATTATGGGCGTGATGTTATGTATGTATGTATGTATGTCATTAAGTCATTAACATGACACACGAGCAGGGCCGGACCGTGTGTTTAGGGGGCCCTGAGCTAATACTGCTTAGGGGCCCACCTAATTACTCAAAGTATAAGACAGACTTGAATAAATGAATTGATTAGGTTTGATAAATCGCAAGATTCGCAGAGCTGCATTTAATAAATAACGCTAGGAAGATGATGTGGTTAAAGGGGCCTGCTGCCCCTTTGACTCTGCCTCGGGGATTATGGGCGTGATGTTATGTTATGTTAAAAATTATGACTGTTTACCTACTTGGTAATAGGTCTGTGATTATGTAGTCGGTGAACTGCCATTTATTACTACTATGTCGCAATTTTCTATATAGTCCAAGGACTAGTAAAAAAGAAGGACTCCGCACTCCGCAGTTGCCTTGACATCTAGTCGTAACTAGACGTTAAGGCACCTGCGAAGCTCAAAATTGACACGCAATTCACATCACATATTGACATAAGCGGTCCAAACTGCTATTGACAGATTTCTTATATTTGGAATCCCTAAAAATCTCACTCATACATGCATAAGCGTGTAGTATGACAGCGCGGAGTCCTTTCTTTTTTACTAGTCCGTGATCTAATCTAATTAATGTTTTATTTTTACCTAAGAAACTACCACTTATTTCAGGATACAGAGACGCCGGCGATCAGATGAGGGCAGCTTACGACGATCCCTCCTTCAGAGCGAGTGTAGAGGAGATGTACAACCAAGTAGCTCCTTTGTACAAGCAGCTGTTCACGTACGTGAGGAGACGGCTGGTCCAGAGATACGGGGAGACCACTGTGAGGAGTGACGGGCCTATACCAGCACATTTGTTGGGTGAGTTTCGTTAGATTTTGAGGCATCTATACCACGGACTAGTAAAGAAGGAAGGACTCCGCGCCACTAACTAGACGTTGAATCGCCGGTGATACAAATTGACACGCAATAACACACATTGGCATGAAAGCTCCAAATGACAGATTTCCGGTAGTTATCTGGTATCGATTTATCTCATTCACACATGCATAAACGTGGCTTCACGCTGTAGTATAACAGCGCGGAGTCCTTATTTTTTAACTAATCCGTGTTTGGAAGCAAAGATTTTTTTTGCATTTAGTGTTTTTCATCTAACCCAGCCCAGTTTTATTTTTTGGCTGAATGTGGTTAAGAGGGAAGCTACGCCTTGGACTCAATTGATGACTCTGCCTACCTCTTCGGGGATTTTTTTGTTTTTCATGTCCCATGGTCTGGGACTTAAAAATGTGCCAACTGTGTTTCTTGCCTAGATGTCGTAAAAGGCGACTAATGGTATATATGGGGTTTGAGTATGTGATTGCGTAGGCGACAAGCTAGCCACTTGTCACTACTTTTTTTCACAATTTTCTAGTTAACCCAGCCCAATTTTGTTTTTGGCTGAATGTGGTTAAAGGGGCCTGCTGCCTCTTTGACTCTGACTATTCGGGGATTATGGGCGTGATGCTATGTATGTATATATGTATTGTTTTTAGATAGATAGATAGATGTTTATTTTTTAAAACAACAAACACACATATTTGACATTACATTCACATTATAAACAAAAACAAAAACCAATTAATACAAAAAAAAATAAGTAAACAAATGAATAATACAATTTAAAAAAAATGTAAGTCTGCTGCAGAAAGAATTGGGAACAGAAAGAACTGGTTTTTCATTTTCAAAACGAGATCCCGCCATTCTTCACAGGTAATATGTGGGCGCAGAACTGGAAGTCGATCATGGACCTGGTGATGCCGTTCCCGCAGTCCCCCAACGTGGACGTGACTGCTGAGATGCTGCGACAAGGATTCACACCTTTAAGGTACTTAACGGTTCAATAATTATCTTTAAGTGAAAAGCAGTGGTAGCTCAATGGTAAGGACACGCGCCTCTTAACCGAGGAGTGCGGGTTCAAACCCGGGCATGTACCTCTGGATTTTTCAAATCTATGTATGTATTTATACCACTAGCTCGACGGTGAAGGAAAACATCGTGATGAAACCTGCAAATTCAAACAACTTTGGATTTGTAACTATAATCCAAAAATTGTCTGGTTACCCTATCTTAGGGTTACGAAGGTCAGACCGGCAGTCGCTTCAATGTAATTACCAGACTCGCTAAATCCTGGATCATGGCCTAAGCGGACCCCGTCTAAACATGGGACATAACGCTTGGATGATGATGGATGGTTTGGGCATCTTGAGAAAATGAAAGATGATTGACTTGATTGATATTTATGTCTATGAAAATTTTTGGATCATAGTCCAAACGGACTCCATGGCCAATACGAACGGGACATAGCACTAAGAAAATAATGAAAACGATGTCCCTCATACAAATAAAACGTCTCTTTTACGCCTCTCCCATTACAGGATGTTCCAAATGGCTGAAGAGTTCTACACGTCGATGGGGCTCAAACCGGCCCCCCCGGAGTTCTGGAGAGGGTCCATGCTAGTACGACCCCCCCAGCGGAGCGTGCAATGTACTGCAAGTGCGTGGGACTTCTGCAACAGGATCGATTACAGGTAATGGCAACGTGGGGGATCCGCCTCTATAGTTCTGGAGGGGGTTCATGCTGGTGGGACCCCCCACCGGAGCATGCAGTACACTGCTAGTGCGTAGGACTTCTGTAACAAGATTGATTACAGGTAATGACATTCTGGGGTCATGAAGGTCTAGGTCTAGGTCATGAACAAGGATCTCCTCTGGGAGAAGTCAATGCTGGTGCGACCGCCCTGCGGAGCGTACGGTATACTGCTAGCGATTATAGGTAATAACATTCTGAGGGGGTCCAACCTCAAGGGACCCCCGAATACGAGTAGGCACTTTGGGTCACTACTTTTTCAGATTTTCTATACAGCTCAGCTCTATATTTTTTTGAAGCAGCTTGCTCAAAGAGCTCCTTAACAAATGCGTGAAAGATAATACGCAAATTACTAACTAGCTAACTAAACTTCACGCCACTTCCCTAGCAGGGTAGGCAGAGAGAACCGAACGCCATATGGCACGATCCTTACACACCTCACTCGCCTCTTCAACAAATTACCATAAATAAGCAATTTACAATTGATACAAAATGTGTTCCAGGATCAAGCAATGCACCGAGGTGACGATGCAAGACCTGATCTCGACCCACCACGAGATGGCCCACATCCAGTACTATCTGCAATACGCTGACCAGCCGCAGCTGTTCAGGGATGGAGCCAACCCTGGTGAGTGAGTCCCGGTAGAGATAGGGGGCTAATGTTCGCATGATGAATAACATATATACATAACATCACGCCCACAATCCCCGAAGGGGTAGGCAGAGTCAAAGGGGCAGCATGCCCCTTCAACCACATTCAGCCAAAAATAAAGCCGGGCTGGGTTAGATGGAAAATTGTGAAAAAGCTGTGACAAGCAGCTAACCTGTCGCCCACACAATCACACATCCAAAACCCGATATACCATTAGTCGCCTTTTACGACATGCTAGGTAAGAACCACAGTTGGCATATTCTTTTTAAGTCCCAGACCAACATGGGACAGTGGGCTGGCTTGGATTGAAAGCTATGAAAAAGGAGTGACAAGTGGCTCATGGGATCAACATCATCAACATGGGAATTGAAGGGGCATGTTGCCCCTTTGACTCTGTCTACCCCTTCGGGGATTATGGGCGTGATGTTATGTATGTGTGTGTATTGTTGGAAATTTTAGGGGTTTCTAATTTAAACTTTAGGAATAAATATTTCTGGGAGTTAGTAACACTGTCCCGCCGCTAGGTGGATGATGAGCCACTGGTTGATACCTATGTACGTATATACATAACATCACACACATCTACCCAAAACCCGATATACCATTAGTCGCTTTTTACGACATGCTAGGCAAGAACCACAGTTGTCACATTCTTTTTAGTCCCAGACCAACATGGGACAGTAGGCTGGGTTGGATGGAAAGCTGTGAAAATTGCCAACAAATTACTTGAAAAGCCCCTAAAAATGTATAATCAGAATAAATAATAATTAAGTACCCGTTCATATTCATAACGTCGCGTCGTGTCGATCATGGGCACGAATCCGTCTCGCACTTGACCGATTTTAGGGTTCCGTAACCAAAGGGTAAAAACGAGACCATATTACTAAGACTCCACTGTCCGTCTGTCTGTCACCAGGCTGTGTGACACTTGAAATTTCCACAAATGATGTATTTCTGTTGCCGCTATAACAATAAATACTAAAAACAGAATGAAATAAATATTTAGGCTTACCTACCACGAGACCGGTCGTGTATTAACAGAAGGTGATGTTAGGAGTCATAAAAACCATAGAGCTTGTATGAAAAGGATTATGAATGTTGAAGAGGCGAGAGAGGTGTGTAAGGATCGTGCCATATGGCGTTCGGTTCTCTCTGCCTACCCCGCTAGAGAAGTGGCGTGAAGATTAGTTAGTTAGTTATAAATTTAAGGGGGGCCTAACATACAACAAACGTAATTATTTTGCCGTTCTTTGCAGGATATAACGTAAACAGGTACACGATTGAAATATTTACAAAATATTGAATTGTATATTCACTTTAAAAATAAATAGTCAAATTAAAATAAAATAAATATTTAAGGGGGGCTTCCATGCAACAAACGTAATTTTATTGCCGTTTTTTGCTTCATATTAATAACGGCAACAGTTGAAATATTCACAGAATATTTAGTTGTTTAGTGTCTAATGTTGTAAAGATTGATACGGAACACTTCGTGCGCGAGTCCGACTCGCACTTGGCCGTTTTTTTCTAATCCTAACGGCAAATTCCGTGACTATAGTGAGAGTTTACCTACCGATAATCAAAATGGATTCAAGATGTCTGAAGTGTTTTTATATTTGTATGGGACTCGGTGACATCTATTTAAAACTTTCGCTTTTGTACAGATTTGTATATTTATAACTAGCTGTGCCAGCGGTGTCACCCGGTGGTTAATATTGTATAGACTATTTCCGTCATACATCATTTCTATGTAACTTTAACCATTAAGGCTGCACACGCGACGGAAGCTTAAAAATGGAGTAACTTCTCCCGTTTTCCTAACATTTCCCTTCACTACTCTGCTCCTTTTGATTGTAGCGTGATGAAAAGTATACTATAACCTGCCCAGGAGTATGAAGAATAATTGTACCAAGTTTCGTTGAAATCCGTCAAGTAGTTTTTGTTTCTATAAGGAACATACAGACAGACAGACAGACATACAAAAATTTTACTGATTGCATTTTTGGCATCAGTATCGATCACTAATCACCCCCTGATAGTTATTTTGAAAATATATCTCATGTACAGAATTGACCTCTCTACAGATTTATTATAAGTATAGATTAAAAACGTTTAGTAAAAAGCACAGACTAGTAAAAAAAGAAGGACTCCACGCTGTCACGCTATAGCGTGAAGCCACGTTTATGCATGTGTAAGTGAGATACTTATGGATACCAGATGTCGGATATCTGACATTTGGAGCGCTTATTATATCAATGACTTAAGTTGCGTGTCAAGTTGGAGCACCTGAGTAGTTTAAAACGTCTGGCGCGGAGTCCTTCTTTGTTTACTAGTCCGTGGTAAAACATTAAAAATTATTGAAAAGGAATTCCGATATTCACTCTCCCTTGAGAAATAATTTGGAACCAAATGAAAAGAGCACTGCAATAATAATGTCTATAATTTCTTTGATTCTAAAAACTGGGTAATTCGAACACTTTATACATTCTGTAGTCCCATGTTGGTCTGGGACTTAAAAAGAAAGTGTCGACTGTGTTCCTTGCCTAGCATGTCGTAAGGCGACTAATGGTATATCGGGTTTAAGGTAAGTGATTGTGTAGGCGACGAGCTAGCCACTTGTCACTACTTTTTCACCATTTTCCATCTAACCCAGTCCAGTTTTATTTTTGGCTGACTGTGGTTAAAGGGGCCTGCTACGCCTTTGACTCTACCTACCCCTTCGGGGATTATGGACGTGATGTTATGTTATGATATATGATGATGAATGTTAACTGATGATGATGTTATCTATTTCAGCGTTTCATGAAGCGGTAGCCAATGCAGCATCCCTATCGGTCTACAATTTGCCTCATCTTCAGAGAGTCGGACTTTACCAAAACAAGTCAGTTCGAACTTCTGTTCATTTCTTTTATAATATTGTAGGAAAGAATTTAATGAATTAGCTGTGGTAGCGTAAGGTAAGGAATTACGTCTCTTAACCGAGAGGTGCAGGTTTAAACCCGGGCATGAACCTATGTTTTTTTTTTAATCTTTGTACATATTTATACCACTAGAGCGGTGGTAGCTCAATGGTAAGGACACGCATCTCTTAACCGAGGAGTGCGGGTTCAAACCCGGGCACGTACCTCTGGATTTTAAAAAAATCTATGTACGTATTTATACCACTAGCTCGACGGTGAGGGAAAACATCGTGATGAAACCTGCAAATTCAACAAACAGCTTTGGATTTGTAACCATGATCCAAAACTTGTCTGTTTCCCCTATCTTAGGGTTACGAAGGTCAGATCGGCGGTCGCTTCAATGTAATTACCAGACTCGCTAAATCCTGGATAATGGTCTAAGCGGACCCCGTCTAAACACGGGACACAACGCTAGGATGATGATGACATATTTATACCACTAGCTCAGAGGTGAGGGAAAACATCGTGATGACACTTGCACATTCAAACAACTATGGATATGTCCATGGACCATGATCCAAAATTCTCTGGTTCCGAAGGTCGAATCGGCAGTTGTTTCAACGTAATCGCCAGGGGCGCTAAATCCTGGATCATGGTCTTAGCAGACCCGACTGAGCACGGGACATGTCGCAAGGAAGATGATAATTCTTCTTTTTCTTGGATGACAACAATTTAATTGATAAGTAGATGAATATTATAAGTCTTTTTGGAAATGAAGAATTTGGAAATTTGGAAAAACATACTCGGGTATTACTTAATTGCTGGCCTTCAAATTAAAAGTCAAAGTCGAAGTCAAAATATTCTTTATTTATATAGGTTTCAAAGAAAAATTTATAAATCGTCAAAAACTGTTAAAGCTATATGATTCTACCACCGGTTCGGAATGTCGCATCTACCGAGAAGAATCCGGCAAGAAACTCGGTAGTTACTCTTTTCAACAACAGTATTAACAAAGTTGTAAGAGTCATATTTAACTTTGAACCTTAATGACTGGTCAGAGACCCTGGCTGTGAAACCAAGGGCCGCGGGTTCTAATTGTCCCCGTTAAGGACAAATATTTCGTGTGATAGACATGGACATTTGTACTCGAGTCATATAAACTTAGCTTATAAACGTATTTAAGTATGTCTATCCGTCCACCTAGTATGCATGGCACAAGCATAAGATTAGTTTGGAGCTAAGGAATAGGGATGTTGACTGGCTAGTCAATTGCGATACTTTTTAAGAGCTGTCAAAACGAAATCACTTCATAGATTTTGTATGGGCTTGTCAACGTGTGACGTCACTAGTTTGTATAGTCAACTGACTTAATATTAAGCAGTTATTGTAAAATTAAAAATCTTAGACTTAATATGATACAAAATACTTTCTTTTTCAAAATTGATATTTCAAAATTAAATATAAATAGTGTCAACATCCCAATTATGTGTGTCAGTGTCAGATTTTTGATTATTTACTTTCAGGAGTCACGACCCCTACGAAGTGAGCATGAATTTCCTGATGACAATGGCTCTGGAGAAGGTGGCTTATCTGCCCTTTGCGTTCATGGTGGACCAGGTGAGTGTAGCAGGTAGGGGCCATCCATAAAGTACGTCACACGAATTTCATGATTTTTTGATCCCCATTGACGGGGGGGGGGGGGGCGTCCTTGTCACAGCTGGTCACATTTGTGGGACTCCCCCCTCCCTAGTGTGACATTACATGTTTAGCAATTTTACATCCCGAAATTGCAAATTATTATGATATATTACATTTTGAAACGTGATGTCACGAAACTAAGGACCCCTCCCATCCCTTGTCACACCATGTCACACATCGTAGACCCCTTCCGTCCCCCTTTACGTGTGACGTACTTTATGGATGGCCCCTTTTTATAAAATCTATCTATCCATCATTATAAAAAATTACAGCTAGCGCGCGAGTTGAACGCAGAGCTCAGGTATGTCTCATCTCAGGCCTCGACTGCATTCAACTCGCAAGCTATCTGTAGATATGTATCGATTTTCTACATACATACACATAACATCACGCCCGTAATCCCCGAATGAGTTTTTTTTCACCCGGAGCACCTCGGGGGGGGGGGGGGGATGGTTATAAACTTCGGGATTCATCCTCCACATGACATGACGACCGGATGCATGCAGTCGTCTCCCCAGTCCAGCAGGTCCGTTAAGCGCTAGTCAGAGCCCTCCGACCCTGACCAGCTGGACCCACCAAGAGACACGCTCTAGGACATCCAGCCCAGGAATCAGACGACGTTCGTCGCGACCGCGGTCCACTCTCGCGCTGTGCCCTCTACTGAATCAGAGGGACATGCGGAGTCTCGTCGGGGAGGGGGGCCGCCTTGCACCCAGCGGCCCAAATTGAGGGCAGAGCCCTGACGACGCGGGGAGAGATCTCCCCGCGACCCACCGCAACGCATCCTCAATGCCCCCTGCCGGGTTGCCGAGGATAAGGAGGCGAGCAACGAAACACTCAGCTCCTCCTCTTCCTCGGCAATCCTCGTCCGACCGCAGACAGAGCCGCGGCCGGTGCTGCGACTGGTCCGCCACACCTCAAGCAGTCGGGCCACCTCGAAGTTCCTCTTGGCTTCGGCCCAGTCCCGGTAAACAGGGCCTACTAACCCTCCCCGGTAAAGTAGACTGGGTCAGACGAAAATTGTGAAAAAGTAGTGACAAGTGGCTAGCTCGTCGCCTACACAATCACACACCCAAAACCCGATATACCATTAGTCGCCTTTTACGACATGCTAGGCAAGAACCACAGTTGGCATATTTTTTTTTAAGTCCCATCCCGACAAATAGTTTATTAGGACATGGGACTAGTATAGATTTTTTATTTATTGAAAGAATTCACCAACTAAAGTTTACATCGTATGCATAATAAGATACTGTTACAAATAAATATCGGGTTTTGGGTGTGTGATTGTGGAGGCGACAGGTTAGCCGCTTGTCACTGCTTTTACACAATTTTCCATCTAACCCAGCCCAGTTTTATTTTGGGCTGAATGTGTTTAAAGTCCTATCCCTTTGACTCCGCCTACCCCTTCGGGGATTATGAACGTGATCTTATGTTATGTGTTTTTTCTTAAATTCCACACGAACAAAGTCGTAACAAATAATATCAATAAATAGCAGCCATTAAAATTATAATCAAATGTAATATAACTGTGTTGTTTCAGTGGCGATGGTCTATATTCGAAGACGGAGTCAAAAATATGAATAACAGATGGTGGCAAATGAAGTTGAGATATCAGGTACTAAGAAATAGAACTATTGGGAATTCCCGTTTGACCCATTGATATTAGGACTCATTTATTCATTCGTTTGAATTTTAATATTGTACTCGTATATACAATAATTGATTTTTTAACTTCCACATGCAAAAATACAAATATTCTTATAGTGTTAATTGAAAGGAATCAAAATAGATCAATATTCACAATATATGCATACATACATATTATATTAATAATACATTTGAAGTACCTATGCTTTTTAGGGTTCCGTAGCCGAATGGCAAAAAACGGAACCCTTATGGATTCGTCATGTCTGTCCGTCCGTATGTCACAGCCACTTTTTTCCGTAACTATAAGAGCTATACTGTGAAAACTTGGTAAGTAGATGTATTCGGTGAACCGCATTAGGATTTTCATACAAAAATAGAAAAAAAACAATGAATTTTTGGGGTTCCCCATACTTAGAACTGAAACTCATTTTTTTTATTAAACCCATACGTGTGGGGTATCATATCATATGCATAGGTCTTCAAAAATGATATTGAGGTTTCTAATATAATTTTTTTCTAAACTTAATAGATTGCGCGAGAGACGCTTCCAAAGTGGAAAAATGTCGTCCCCCCCCCCCCCGTAACTTCTAAAATAAGGGAATGATAAATGTAAAAATAATATATGATGTACATTACCATGCAAACTTCCACCGAAATGGTTTGAACGAGATCTAATAATTACATTCAATCAACTCCAATATAGTAAAGAATAAAGAAAAACATTTATTTAGATGTATAGTGGTACGGAACCCTGCGTGCGCGATTCCGACTCGCACTTGGCCAGTTTTATTTACAAGTTTTTATTTAACCCCTTCAATCTATGTACTTAGATTTACTTTTGTAAATAAGCAAGGAAATTAAATAACTTAAAGTGATTGATTTTAACTAAGTATTAAAATGATCAAAGTTAGTAAATACGTGTAATGACGTCATAGGAAAATAATATAAGTTAGAAGGAATTTTTTTATAAAAATATTTTTTGACTTTTTTAAATTACATTTTATTAATAGAATACTTATTGATCAACAAGTTGTGAATAGATCTCTATAATTACATAGAGTCATAGAACTAACGTAAATTCCTATTTTAACTTTATACCTGACCAATGGAACTACTTCATTCATTATCATTTCCCAGGGAGTGATACCACCTATGCCCCGGACTGAAAACGACTTCGATCCCGGATCAAAATATCACATCATATCAGACCAGGTATGACCGGATAGTGTTACATGAGAACCGTAAAAGGAATGGTATTATAGTAAAAAATTGGTTATTATACTCAAAAAAAAATTATAGCCCGTAAGTTAGATTATCAAAAAATATTAAAGACGTATTTTTTGCTTTATCTGATACTTGAAAAATTACAAAGATACAGCGCTTCAAAGATCTGAAATTTAACGCTTTACGTCACTTGGACGGTAAAATTTTACACACCTAGTGACGTCACGCGGTACTTTAACGCGCTCTATATTCATCATTTTTATTTTGAAAAAAGAAAAAATACGAAATAATATACTTATTATTTTTTGGGGAAAATAGCCTATTACGTCATGTCACTTGCAATTGGTTCCAAAATACAAAATTCCAAATGTCTTTATTAATGTTGCCCTCAAAAAAGCACTTATAAATCGTCCATTCTACCATAATCTATAAAGCTGCTTTACTTGTTTTGTAAAAATCTAACACTAGTTTAAAACACTAAGGGCCGATTTTTTAACGGTCAGATAAGAATTAACCGACTGATAAAGTATAAAGTCACCAATTAGCGGATGTCACACGGTATTTTACATAGGGAACAGGCAATGACATTTAACAAACATCCGGATTGTTATTTATTCGATTGTTATCTTTTATCTGACTGTTGTAAAATTAGCTAATTAAGGTAGTAGGTAGAAAAATCAGGATTTTTCAAATCTATGTACGTATTTATACCAGCTCGACGGTGAGGGAAAACATCGTGATGAAACCTACAAATTCAAACAACTTTGGATTTGTAACCATGATCCAAAAATTGTCTAATTTCCTTATCTTAAGGTTACTGCTTGGTTTTGACTTTGGTTTTGACTGCCTCGTTGGTCTAGTGGTAGCATGCGCCGCCTAAGGACCAGGTCCCGGGTTCAAATCCCGGGTCGGGCCAAAAATTTGTGGCTGGGTATTTCAATATCCAAATTACTCAGTAACAGCCCGGAGTCAGGAAGTTGGCGGTTTAATCACCCCCGTGCCTCGGAAAGCACGTTAAGCCGTTGGTCCTGCACCTAACCTCTCTCCGGTCATGACGGTGCCGTCTCACCGGACTATGAGAGTGAAGGAATAGAGAGTGCACCTGTGTTAGCGCACACACTTGTGCACTATAATATCTCCTGCGCAGTTGGCTAATCCTCGTTGAGATTGGCCGCCGTAACCGGTATCGGTTAGGAGGACATTATTAAGGTTACGAAGTGACCTTCGTCAGATCGGCTCTCGCTTCAATGTAATTACCAGACTCGCTAAATCCTGGATCATCTAAGCGGACCCCGTCTAAGCACGGGACATAACGCTAGGAAGATGATGATATACACATGATCTTAGTTGTCTAGTCAAAATGTATCACTGAAATCCGATTCCAAAAAAAAAACAGATATATGTTATATCCAAAAATATTATATGGACCAATTATGTTGTCAAATTTATATGTTTTGCTCGAATTTTATAATGTGTTAAGCAACTTGACAATAGGAATGGAACACTACATTACCAAAAAGAAAAAATTAAATCATAGCTTAGGTACTAAATCTTACAATTATGTACCTATAACTACATCTTCATCAAAAGCATCTACATATTTAAAGCCCTATTAACATTCTATACCATCTCATCCTACAGGAGTATATCAAGTACTTCCTCGCCACGATCCTGGAGTTCCAGATCTTCGAACAGCTGTGCACCGTGTCTGGTCATACAGGTCATCTGCACGAGTGCGACATTTACAGAAGTCGGGATGCTGGGAGACTGCTGAGGTACCAATTAAAATAGGACTGGCTCTGTGGCGCATTTATGAGTTTGGTCCCAACTAGGGTTGCCAACCGTACTTTATTATAAAGTATTATACGTTATTTTGGGCAATTGTACTTTTTACTATATGAAGAAAATAAAATACGCGAAAGTACTTTATTCTTTCTCTGGTATACAGTTTGAGTATACTCATTATACAAAAAAAGTTGTTGGTTTTGATTGTTAGAATATTTGTGAATAATTGAACGACAGTTACTGGGGTTGATTGGCAATGATAATTACCTGTTAAAAGTTTATAAAAGTAATGTTTTTAAGCAAGACGATGAAGTTAAATATATCGTGTTTTATTTAGACAGTATGTACTTTTTTTTTCCTGTCTTAAATAGCCAATATACTTTATTTGCCCAAAAAAAGTTGGCAACCAGTCCCAACCCAGAACAAATATTAGAATGATGAATACTTGTATTTGTTCTGTGCGCTTTTAATAAAACTGGGAAATTAATTTAAACAGAAAATTTTTAAAAAAAAAACAGTCGAATTGAGAACCTCCTCCTTTTTTTTGAAGTCGGTTAAAAATAGAACAAGTGATTAGCAAGCTCATGGCCTCCTAATTAGAAACCAAATACACTATTAGTCGCCATTTACGACATTCTAGACAGATACTCATTACAATCTGTTCTTTCTTTACTTCTTTACAGTGAAATCATGCAACCAGGATCATCGAAACCCGCTTCAGAGATTATACGAACCATGACCAAAGGCAAGACTAATAGGATATCGCCGGAAGCGCTCGTTAAGTAAGCAATAACATATTTTTTTAAATCGAGAGGTACGTGCCCTAGTTTGAACCCGAACTCCCCGGATATGAGGCGCTTGTATCTTTAAATACCACCGTTCTCAGTCGCCGAATGAAAAAAAATTGCATCTGAGATAGGTACTCACAGTGAACTTAACTGCTTCCTCTCCCATCAGGTACTTCAGACCGTTAGAACTGTGGCTCCGCGTTCAGAACCGCGACGAGCACCTGATCGGCTGGAGCTCCAACTACCACGACGCGGCTCTCTTCGCGCCCCAGAGGGCCGCCGCGCCCCGCGCCGCCTCTACCGCGCTGCTAATTATTACCGCCTGCCTGCTACTTATAGTGGAATAAAGCTTGTTACCCTTTGAATAGTTTTTTTTTCATACTATATATCCCAGTAGTTCCATTGGTGTGATAAATAGGACACTAAGATTCCCAATAGTTACATTGGTGTGACAAATGGAACACTAAGATTCCCACTAGTTACACTAGTGTGACATATGGGACACCGAGATTCCCACTAGTTACACTAGTGTGACATATGGGACACCGAGATTCCCACTAGTTACACTAGTGTGACATATGGGACACCGAGATTTCTAGTAGTAACACTGGTGTGACAAATGGGACATTAAGATTCCCAGTAGTCCGATTAGTATGATAAACGGGACGCTGAGTACTTCTATAAGTGAGACAAATAGGACTCCTGTATTTCACAATAATTACGAGCTAAGTATGTTTCGTTATAACCGTCTCGATACCACATTAGACTGAAATAGTAACTACTTAAGCACAGTTTGAGAAATGTTTAACATAAGAGTGATACACTGCAAATATTACGCACGTATGTTAATCAAATATTCAATATTCAAATATTATAAATATCTTTATTTATATGGGCTTCAAGAAAGCACTTATAAATAGTCAATATACATAAAAAAAAAGGATAAGAAATAATACTACCACCGGTTCGGAAGGTAGACTCTATCGAGAAGAATCCGGCAAGAAACTCGATAGTTACTCTTTTAAAAACATTTAAAAGAGTAACTATCGTTATTACATACATACATACATACATACATAAAATCACGCCCGTAATCCCCAAAGGGGTATGCAGATTCAAAGGGACAGTAAGCCTTTTTTACCACATTCAGTCAGAAATTAAACTGGGCTGTGTCAGACGTAAATTGTGAAGAAGTAGTGGCAAGTGGCTAGCTCATCGCCCACACAATTGTACGTAGGTATGTTAGTCGTAGAAATAAATCTCACAAATAGCCATTAATCATAAAATATCCTACTAGGTTACTAGCATCGATGAGTTTTCAAAAGACAGTCCATTCATCTTATTGCTAATCATATCGTCTCATTATTTTTTTGTTCATCCAACTCGTAGGTTTGACAGAGCGAGAAATTAGTTTTTTGACGTTTCAATTTGCATATATATAAAACTGAAAGTGCTGTTAATACATACACAGGTACATACATATATCATCGCGCCTGTAATCCCCGGAGGGGTCGTCGAGTCAAAGGGGCAGCTAGCCCTTTTATCCACATTCAGCTGAAAGTGAAATTGGGCTGGGTTAAATGAAAGATTGTGAAAAAGTTGTGACAAGTGACAATCACATACCCGATTCACCATTAGACGCATACGCACGCTAGATAAGAAACACCAGAATTTATATAAATATATTGAGACTCGGCCATCGCATGAAAACACGTGTAAATTTAATTATTTAGTGCGATGGCCAAGTCAATATATTTATATAAAACATTAAAGATTTTTAATATTGATATGCATCACTATAAGATGCTGTTAATTATTACGTAACAACTTAATGCTTCGAGTACGGAGATTCCAGACACAATTGATTTTCAATTGTTATGGACCACGATCGTGGTGTTAGGGACTGGACGTATTAAGACAGAAAGTCACTTAAGTAGAGACTGAATATAATAATAACCGACTTGGTATTACATGGATCTCACAACTTTTTACCGTAGAACAACTGAGTTGCGAGACTTGGTTTTTTTGACAAGTATTGTTTTTGATGGGATCTCATTTCTTTTTGTATTTTGTAGACAGTTCTACTTTTTTCCTTTTCGGTACCTTCTACTTATTGTATATACCTATGTTTATCTACCAGCAACGAATTTTCTTAAAGCCCTCTCTCTGACATATGAATTTTTCTTATTTTTGTAGGTAGCCTTCCGTTTTCTCTTTTCCGGTACTACTTCTTGAGCTTCAGCTACAGTTTTTCTAAGAGCCCACTGCCTGTCTCTATGCGTTTTTCTGGGAGGCTTTGATGTTACAATTTTTGACAAATCTGGACGATAAATGCTTCTTGGTCTGTTGTATTCACAAATTGAGGATCTCTGCGCTTTAATACTTCCAAAGTCGACATTAATTAGATGTAAACCGCCCAGACTTGTAACTGTAAGACTTGTAATTGTGGAATAAATTCGCATGACGGGAATACCCATTTTTTGCTCGATCTGGCAGGGGCACTACCGTGCGCCTATATTTATATGGGATTACAAAGTTATTTAAGCAGTTATGTATCTAGAAAACTGAACCGTAATTAAAAAAATTTACTCGACTTGGCGGGGGCACTACCGTGCGCCTTTATATTGATATGGGATTACAAAGTTATTTAAGCAGTTATGTATCTAGAAAACTGGACCGAAATTAAAAATTTTACTCGACTTGGCGGGGGCACTACCGTGCGCCTTTATATTTATATGGTATTACAAAGTTATTTAAGGAAGTAGTTCAATATTTATAAAACTGGACCGAAATTGAAAAATTTTGCTAGACTTAGCGGTTGCACTACCGTGCCCCCAAATATTTTAGTTTTTCCTTAGTTCATACACCAAACAGTACTTATATTCCAAATTTGAAGCTTCTAGGTCTGCTAGAAGTGCCTTAGAATTTTGATGATCGGTCAGTCAGTCAGTGAGTGACAAAATTAAGAAACCTTGACCCATTATAATTCTTAAACTACTGGTTCAAATTGAATGAAATTTGAAATATACCGTGTCTTTACAATGCCTGCATGGTTACTGAAAATTCAGTCTTCTAGTTTTATCCACAACGAAGTTACAGGGGGTCGAAAATGGCCTGAATTGCTTCGAGAAAAGGATGGTACGGCCGTGCCGCTTTTTTGCTCGACTTGGCGGGGGCACTGCCGTGCCCCCAGATTCAAATTAGTCCATTAGTTTCGGAGCCTATTCTATACAAACAAACAATTAAATCTATCCTCTTTATAATATTAGTATAGTTATATAAACTAAATAAATATAATCAGACTACATCACATACGTTGATCTAACTCCGAGGTAAGTAGCATAAGCACTTGTGTTACGGATATCAGAATCAACAGTAGTATTACAAATATATACTTAAATATTGGATATTAACATCCAGACACTACCGAATGAGCCATCAAGCTAGTCAAAGTATAGATTACATACTTAAGATTATTCTATTTTGAAAATTTACAGACTAAATTAGCTTACATATTTAATAACTCCGCATATAATTTCAAAATACCTTTCTTCCATTTAGAAAATTTAGAAACCAGAACAAGTTATAATTTCAACAACTGCATATTTGATTTTCAAAATACATTTATTCTATTTCAAAAATCACGGGTGTTTCCTTTCTCCTCTCTAATAAAAAACGCGAAATTTGAAACTCGAATCTCGACCACATTTTGGCGGGTGAAAGTGTGACCACACGTGGTCGCGTACTCTCGGTTCGAGTGGTCACTTTCGACTGGTGAATTGATTATGGAGTCGATAGAGACTTCATTAGATATTAATAACATCTATATCTATAATTATAATAAATCTGTAGAGAGGTCAATTCTGTACATGAAATATAATTTCAAAATAACTATCAGGGGGTGATTAGTGATCGATACTGATGCCAAAAATGCAATCAGTAAAATTTTTGTCTGTCTGTCTGTCTGTCTATATGTTCCTAATAGAAACCAAAACTACTCGACGGATTTTAACGAAACTTGGTACAATTATTCTTCATACTTCTGGGCAGGTTATAGTATACTTTTCATCACGCTACAATCAATAAGAGCAGAGTAGTGAAGGGAAATGTTGGGAAAACGGGAGAAGTTACTCCATTTTTTAAGCTTCCGTCGCGTGTGCAGCCTTAATGGTTAAAGTTACATAGAAATCATGTATGACGGAAATAGTCTTTATAATATTAACCATAAACGCGGGTGACACCGCTGGCACAGCAAGTTTATAAATAAATTATTCACACCGACACACCAATTTCCAAGTACCAAACTAAGCTTTAAAGTTCGCAGTCAGGATTTAAATATTCGCATACAGACTTTCATTACAATTTATAATAAATTATACTAACTAAATAAACTTCACGCCACTTTCCTAGCGGGGTAGGCAGAGAGAACCACGATCCTTACACACCTCACTCGCCTCTTCAACATTCATGATCCTTTTCATACAAGCTCTACGGTTTTTATGACTCCTAACATCACCATCTTTATAATAGTAAGTAGTATGACTTAAGTATATATTTGTAATACCACTGTTGATTCTGATATCTGTAACACAAGTGCTTAAGCTACTTACCTCGGAGTCAGATCAATGTATGTGATGTCGTATGATATATTTTTATTTATTAACATATATTTAAATGCGATCAATGGGGCGGTGGTAACTTAATGTAAGGACACGCGCCTCATTACCAAGGAGCGCGTGTTCAAAGTGTTAGCCCCATGTTGGTCTGGAACTTGGCCTTTATTTAATACACGACCAATCTAGTCGTGGCAGGTGAGCCTGGGCCTTCCGCGGACATTCTTCCACTTTCCCATTGTATATCTGTTTAGTCAATCTTTCATCATTCAGGCTTTCCACATGTCCGAACCACCGGAGCATGCCTCTTCTTACCTTGACTCCGACGCTGTCTTTCAGACCGACTCTCTTTCTTACATCATTATTCCGAACGTATTATTATATTATATATAAATAGAATTAATTAATACTAGAACACTAATTCTGTAGCTGCAAACTTTACAATATCTGTCGCCTTTTACAACATAATGGGCAAAAAATACAGTTCGTACATTTTTATTAAGTCCCGAAACAACAAAATTATACAAAAAGACAGAGTCAACGCTGTCATTTTACATATTTAGATAAACATACAGACAGTCATATTTAATCAGGCATGCCCTACTAACTAATTCTCTAACGATTCTACAAACCATCTCGAGCGATTCCAGAATAACAACCCGTTTTGCTTACAATCTTACACTTCATGTAATAGACTGTAGTCTAGACTAACTTAACTTAGACTCATTTGGCGGTCACGATTCCTAATAATTGTTCTTCTGTAGACTGATATTAGTACATACATACATACATACATAACATCACGCCCATAATCCCCGAAGGGGTGGGCAAAGTTTTGTTCAGCCAAGAACAAAACTAGGCTGGATTAGATGGAAAATTGTGAAAATGTAGTGTGACAAGTGGCTAGCTTGTCGCCTACACAATCACATACCCAAAACCCGATATACCATTAGTCGTCTTTTACGACATGCTAGGCAAGATCATAGTTGGCACATTATTTTTAGGTCCCAGACCAACATGGGACAATGGGAAAAAGTAGTGACAAGTGTCTGATATTAGGCAGATGTAAAATCATTACTATAGTATACTATCATCTTCCTAGCGTTATGTCCCGTACTTAGACAGGGTCCGCTTAGACCATGATCCAGGATTTAGCGAGTCTGGTAATTACATTGAAGCGACTTTGTAAGGACTCGCGCCTCATAACCGAAGGGTGCGGATTCAAACCCGAGCACGTACCTCTGGATTTTTCAGATGTACGTATTTATACCACTAGCTTCACGGTGAGAGAAAACATCGTGATGAAACCTGCTAATTCAAATAACTTTAGATTTGTAACCATGATCCAAAAAAAATGTCTGGTTTCCCTATCTTAGGGTTACGAAGGTCAGATCAGCAGTCGCTTTAATGTAATTACCAGACTCGCTAAATCCTGGATCATGGTCTAAGCGGACCCCGTCTAAGCACGGGACTTAACGCTAGGAGGATGATGATCTAACATAGTTGATACACTCGTTTCAAATCCCAACATGAGACCGTTAATTACAATTCATGTTAAACCTTTAGAAATAATTAAATCAGTGATAGGTACTTATTTATTTTGATTAATTCACGAGAGTTTTAATTCCTTTATTTTATTCAAGATTTTAAAGTAAACGATTTTATTCGAATGTTTGAGCGTCTCGCGTGAAATAGACGTTTGAATGTAATTATGTTTTTTTTGCATTCATTAGGAGATTACGAGATGAATGAGATCCACAGAACAGTAAACACTATTAGAAGTGGCTTGTTACAAAATTAGTATTGAATACACCACGGAACTTGCGCGCACTAATGGGGCCTCTACTCGGGATTCAAATAAAAGTCCATATAGGTGACAAAATGTTTTTTTTTTTTGAGAGGACGTCGGTAGTTGGCCGAAGGCGGCCTTTACTACCTACCGGGCTGGAGGGGGAGCGGGAAACTCTCACCCCTAAAATTCAGGCAACAGCCTGAGGGCGCCCCTCGGCTCAGGACGTTGCTGAAGAGAGCATACGCACGTAGGTTTGGGGATAGAAGCGACCGGGCCGGGCCGGTTACGCGAATAAGGACCTAGCGGGGGCGGCGCGACGCGAGTCCTCGCCGGCGAGGAATGTGACAAAATTGTAAGTCTTTAAGCCTATAAGTACTTTCGGAGAAAAATCTCATCACCGCGATTTAGCACATTAGCCGATGCTGTTTAAATTACAGCCATCTAGTAACAACTTATAAAACTATCACGTATTGCATTTAGATGTCATGACGTGCAAATGGTTTATACAAGTATTAAAAAACGATGAAGTCAAACTCACACACATACGCTACTATTCACATACTACGCTACAGATAAGCAATGAGCTGGATTGACCGTTCTTATTTTAGTCAAAAACAGCTTATCACATTAGTCTTTCATCAGAAAACATACCTTCATTCTTTTGAAAAGTTTCAAAGCCTATTTGATGCAAACAATTAAAAAATCTTTATAATACTAACTAACTAACTAACTAAACTTTACGCCACTTCCCTAGCGAACCGAACGCCATATGGCACGATCCTTACACATCTAACTCGCCTCTTCAACATTCATGATCCTTTTCATACAAACTCTATGGTTTGTATGACTCCTAACATCACCATCTTTATAATAGTAGTATGATTTAAGTATATATTTGTAATACCACTGTTGTTTCTGATATCTGTAACACAAGTGCTTAAGCTACTTACCTCGGAGTCAGATCAATGTATGTGATGTCGTATGATATATTTTTATTTATTAACATATATTTAAATGCGATCAATGGGGCGGTGGTAACTTAATGTAAGGACACGCGCCTCATTACCAAGGAGCGCGTGTTCAAAGTGTTAGCCCCATGTTGGTCTGGAACTTGGCCCATGTTGATCTGGGACAAAAAAAAGAGAATGTGCCAACTGTGGTTCTTGCCTAGCATGTCGTAAAAGGCGACTAATGATTTACGGGCTTTTGGGTATGTGACTGAGTAGGCGACGAGCTAGCCACTTGTCACTCCTTTTTCACAGCTTTCCATCCAACCCAGCCCACTGTCCCATGTTGGTCTGGGACTTAAAAAGAATATGCCAATTGTGGTTCTTGCCTAGCATGTCGTAAAAGGCGACTAATGGTAAATCGGGTTTTAGGTGTGTGATTGTGTAGGCGACAGGTTAGCCGCTTGTCACTGCTTTTTCACAATTTTCCATCTAACCCAGCCCGGCTTTATTTTTGGCTGAATGTGGTTGAAGGGGCATGCTGCCTCTTTGACTCTGCCAACCCCTTCGGGGATTATGGGCGTGATGTTATGTATGTATGTATGTATGTGTGTTCAAACCCGAGCATGTACCTCTGGATTTTTTAAATCTATTTACGTATTTATACCACTAGCTCGATGGTGAGGGAAAACATCGTGATGAAACCTGCAAATTCAAACTACTTTTGATTTGTAACCATGATCTAAAAATTGTCTGGTTCCCCTATCTTAGGGTTACGAAGGTCAAATCAGCAGTCGCTTCAATGTTTACCAGACTCGCTAAATCCTGGATCATGGTCTAAGCGGACCCCGTCTAAACACGGGACATAACGCTAGTAAGATGATGATTTAAATGCGATCACCTATCAAATACACTACAAAAATGCAACTAAAACGTTATCTATCCTTTCCCCAGCTTTAACATTAAAAGAATCGATCGAATTTACATTCCATTTTTTTATTTAATTGCCTATAAAGCTAAGAGATCCAATTACAGACAGTTGAAAACATCAAAAACACTTTTTCGAAACAATTCGTTTTTTTAAATTGGCTCTAGTTAGGCAGTATAGAGTTCAATCGTCAAAATAAAAAAAAACCATTGGATAAAGGTGTCTATTGTTTTATATTTTAAAAAAAAATTCGGTAAATGTATTATAGGTAAACTTACTTGGAAATTGAAAATGAAATCTGTGATAAAATTCGGTAACTATTAAAATTAGCTTGCTAACTATTTTTTCATGGTAATTCCAACTGCCAAAATTAACATTAGTTAAAGTACCTTCTTATTCACAGTCTAATTAAATATTTTATCTTTACAAATTATATTTTACCATAAATACACCCAGCCTAAAACCATAAACGCTTTTCTTACTGACCAGCAGCACTCCGCGGTTTCACTCGTGTAGTTCCCATTCCTGTAGGAGTACGGGGATAAAATATAGCCTATGTTACTTGCTGATAAACTAGCTTTCCATTGGTGAAAGAATTATTCAAATCGGTCCAGTTGTTTCGGAGCCTATTGAATACAAACAAACAAAGAATCAAATCTTTTCTCTTTATAATATTAGTAAGTACTAGCTGTGCCAGCGGTGTCACCCGCGTTTATGGTTAATATTATAAAGACTATTTCCGTCATACATGATTTATATGAAACTTTAACCATTAAGGCTGCACACGCGACGGAAGCTTAAAAAATTTAGTAACTTCTCCCGTTTTCCCAACATTTCCCTTCACTACTCTGCTCCTATTGATTGTAGCGTGATGAAAAGTATACTATAACCTGCCCAGGAGTATGAAGAATAATTGTACCAAGTTTCGTTAAAATCCGTCGAGTAGTTTTTGTTTCTATAAAGAACATACAGACAGACAGACAGACAAAAATTTTACTGATTGCATTTTTGGCATCAGTATCGATCACTAATCACCCCCTGAAGTTATTTTGAAAATATATTTAATGTACAGAATTGACCTCTCTACAGATTCATTATAAGTATAGATAACTGTTTCACCAAATTGAAAAATAATTAAAACAGGATAGCATTATATAACCAGTATCTGCATAAAAAAAACCGTCTTTTACACATCATTTGTCATTAACACAGGACTTGAAAAAAGATCCTAATTGAGCTCAATACGAGAGAACAGGAGCGGTGGTAGCTCAATGGTTAGGACACGCGCCTCTTAACCGAGGAGTGCGGGTTCAAACCCGGGCAGGTACCTCTGGATTTTTGAAATCTATGTACGTATTTATAGCACTAGCTTGACGGTGAGGGAAAACATCGTGATGAAACCTGCAAATTCAAATAACTTTGGATTTGTAACCATGATTCAAAAATTGTCTGGTTCCCCTATGTTAGGGTTACGAAGGTCAGATCGGCAGTCGCTTCAATGTAATTACCAGACTCGCTACATCCTGGATCATGGTCTAAGCGGACCCCGTCTCAGCACGGGACATAACGCTAGGAAGATGATGATGACGAGAATAACATTTGCGAGCGCTTTTGACATAATATCTATGTCATACAGTCTGCTTGTAAAGTCAAATTAAAGTCTTATTGCTGAACGCATACGAAGTGTACGCGGAACGTTTAATAAACACTTGGTGACAAGTAGCTAGCTAGTCGCCTACACAATCACACACCCAAAACCCGATATACCTTTAGTCGCCTTATACGACATGCTAGGCAAGAACCACAGTTGGCACATTATTTTTAAGTCCCAGACCAACATGGGAGAATGGGCTGAGTTAGATGGAAAATTATGAAAAAGTAGCGACAAGTGGCTAGCTCGTCGCCTACACAATCACATACCCAAAACCCGATATACCATTAGTCGCATATGATATGCTAGGTAAGGAACACAATTGGTACCTACATTATTTTTAAATGAAACCAAGATGGGATCATAACATACATACATAACATCACGCCCATAATCCCCGAAGGGGTAGGCAGAGTCAAAGGGGCAGCAGGCCCCTTCAACCAAAAATAAAACTGGGCTGGGTAAAATATATATTGTGGAAGAGTAACATACGGCTAGCTCATCGCCTACACAATCACACACCCAAAACCCGATATACCATTAGTCGCCTTTTACGACATGCTATGCCAAGTTGGTATATCATTTGTAAGTGCTAGACTAACATAGGATAACAAAGATAGTTATATTCTACCAAATTATACAAAATTAAGTATATCATTAATACAATTAAACAGATGACACAAATAATCGTAATGGAATTACTCATTTTAAGAGAGAATTACTCATTTTAATAATTCAACTCTTTAAAAGTAATTTCTAAAGCGAAAGTGAGTCATATTAATTAGTTTTTTTTTCGGACAATTAATTAAGTACCTATCCATTAATTTTGCTAATTATTGTTGAGATTTCGTCTAAAATTTTAGTGTGAGACTTGAAATTGAATTGAATATAAATAATAATAAATAAATTTTCTTGACAATTCCCTAGTTCCAAACTAATAGTCCGGTCAAAATAGACATCCAAGGTTACATTAATTCGCACCTTTCTGAAAATTGGCATGAATGTTGGGAACCCTATTACATACAATTTGTCAATTATCCACATCAATCCAAGGTGTGGAAAAAAATTTATTCAAGGTCAAATGTTGCAAAAATCGGTTTTTTGAGTTTTCCAGCTAAACGGTAAGTTTTATCATAAAAATAGGTGAGACAAAAATTATTCATCATGCAATTATCTATAAAAATTGTTCTTATACTTTTTTTCATAAGAATCACCATTTCGGAGATATAGCGATGCAAAATGTTCAAAAAGTTGTATTTTTCATAATATGCATGTCAATCACCGTTATATACTTTACAGAACGATAATATAAGTAAAAATATTAATTTTTGTGGCGTATACATACATATTATACAATTGTAAGAATATAAACTCGAAAAAAAACATAGTCCCTCATTTTATATGACCCTACGGCCTTGAGCAACATCTGTCTGCTATTCAATTGTCTGCGTGGCGACGCTCGGCTCGTATACCTGCTCCTTCTTCAAGGGCCTAGCTAGATAGAATAGTATTAGTCTCAAGCATTCCTTCGTACTTAGTAAGAACACGTAGTTATTGCTTATATTTTCAAACAAAATTTGTGCAGTTTTGTGTTTGTAATAAAAATGTCGCAATTGTGCTTTATTTGTAATAAAGATTTGGCCGATAGCGAAACAGTTACTGTTGATCGTGGCCTAAAGACGTTAATTGATGCAAGTATTGAAAGAGGTGATGAATTTTCTGAATACCTGAAAGAGCAGACTTCTGTGACAGTTCATGTGCAGTGTCGAAAAAACTACACTCGGAAGGGTACAATCGCTGCATTTAAAAGAAAACAGGAAGAAGAACAAGCTGGTACATCAAAAATAAGTCCACCTCGTACTAGAGCACGCGTAAGTGAATCATTTTTTTGTTTTAAAAAGTGTTGTTTATTTTGTGGCAATGAATTGAATGAAGAGTTAGAAAACAGAAAAGCACTGAAGTATCGGCGTAAAATTTTTCATGTAACAACACTTTCATTCAAAGAAACAATCTTGAATATAGCCCAGACTCGTTCTGATAATGTAGCGAAAGCTGTTATTACTCGAATTGAGTTTGAACATGATTTAGTTGCTGCCGAAGCTAAATATCATAAAGATTGTCATAATGCTTTCTTGAGACCGACTACGGGTGGTCAAGCCGGTCGTCCTCAATCTGAAACTACGAATCTTGCAATGGAAGAAATATTTGCACACATCGAAAATAGTGATGATTGTCAATTTACATTGGACGAATTACAAAATATTTGCCAAAATTCGTTAGATAATAGAACCATTAAGTTACGATTAAAGTTGAAGTATGGCGATAAAATTATTATAACAGAAAAGTCAGGAGCATCAACATTCATATGTTTAATTGATAATCACTATGATATTTTAAATCGAGCTAGCTACGAAAAAAAAAAAAACAAATGAAAAAGAAGAGGATTTAGAATCGTGAAGGCTGCGGCAGCAATCATTCGAGAAGATATTCAATCTGCAGTTTTTGATAATTCTCATTACCCCCCGCCAGGTCGTATGTTTGAAGATATTAACACTCAAATTCCAGAGTCACTGACTTATTTTTTGGAGAAAGTTATTCTGAAAAAAAAACGAAAAAAAAAAAAAAAAAAAAACTTTTTAACTCAACAGAAACACAATAGATCGTGGAATAGGCCTACCGGGGAAACCACGTAAAAAAAAAAACGCGCCATGTACACTACCTCACGGGTGGCGCGGAAACGTGTGCATATTATGAGTAACACAACTTTTTCAACATTTTGCATCGCTATATCTCCGAAATGGTGATTCTTATGAAAAAAAGTGTAGGAACAATTTTTATAGATAATTGCATGATGAATAATTTTTGTCTCACCTATTTTTATGATAAAACTTACCGTTTAGCTGGAAAACTTAAAAAACCGATTTTTGCAACATTTGACCTTGAATAAATTTTTTTCCACACCTTGGATTGATGTGGATAATTGACAAATTGTTTGTAATAGGGTTCCCAACATTCATGCCAATTTTCAGAAAGGTGCGAATTAATGTAACCTTACCCCTATTTTTGGAGCTAATTTGACTGGACTATAAGCTTATGCTTGTGCTATGGATACTAGGTGAACGGATAGACATACTTAAATACGTTTATAAACATCCATAACTCGAGTACACATGTCCGTGTTCATCACACGAAACATTTGCCCCTACGGATTCAAACCCTCGGTTACGTGACCAGGGTCTCTGACCACTCGACCACAGGCCTGTCATATACCAATTGTGTTCTTTGCGTACCACATCGTAAAGACGACTAATGTTGTATTGGGTATTGGGTATGTAATTTGTAGGCAATTAGCTAGATTGTCACTTCTTTTTCACAATTTTCTCATTTGTAATGTCAATCAATCAATCAATGTAATATTTTAGATAAAAACAGACACTTCTGTATAGAATAGATAAAAAAATCTATTTCCCTAAAAAAATTTATCGACTGGCTCGATGGCGCATTCGGTAGTGACCCTGCCCGATGCGCCAAAGAGTTGTGGGTTCGATCCCCACCCAGGACAAACATTCATATGATGAATGCTTGTGTTTGTTCTGTGTCTGGGTGTCAATATCTAATATTGAAGTATTTATTTGTAGTACCACTGTTGATTCTGATATCCGTAACACAGGTGCTTAAGCTACTTACCTCGGAGTCAGATCAATGTATGTGATGTAGTCGGATATTTATTATGTATTTTTTAACTCGTCAAGTTCAAGCCAGTAAGTCTTTGGTGGGAATCGAATGAGCACCCCACGTACATAAAACCGAGTTCCTACCCATCAACATACCTACTCTCTGTATTTATGCAAAATAAGAACCAACTTTAATAACCTAAACACAGGTCTAGAATCTGGAGCTACCTTTAACCCTAAATAGTAGTCTATGGTTTCATAAAAGAGCGAGATTTGTAATCTATGATTCTCAACGCCGCCTGACCATCACGATTCTAACTGGTATGTTTTTAATGGGGCAGGGTCATGAATGTTTTAACCAATAGACTCCGAATTAGATTGACTGCGAGCAAAGAATTCATTTTTTCCAATTTATTTGATTTTAATGTATGTAACAAAGTTAAGTTATTAACTAAAGATAATATTAAGATTTTAGAAACTTCATTACCAAACACAAAAGTGAGATGTTTACAATTTATCCAGAAGACCGGGCCCGGGTTTGAACCAACACACCATGCATTAAAGAAAAGTGTCCTCACCATTAGGCTACCATCGCTATTCTTTGCCATTGCATATTTAGAAAACAAATATACATAACATACACTCATAAATACATTACCCTCCTTTGATAACGCATAGTGGGGTAAACTAAATATTCAGAATTACGGCCTGGTCTCGAATCTGCAGCCACGCGTGTAAGACCACATTCCAATCTATTACCCAACCAGCCTTATATGGACTTCAAATGTACCGACAAGAAAAACTCGACCAAACGACGCGAATTTATCACACTATACTGGACCGATTTGAAAAACTTCTTTCATTAATAGAAAGCTACTTTATCAGCGAGTAACATAGGCTATAGTTTGCTGTTGACTGGCCCGTTAGTCGAGTGGTCAGATAGCCTGGCCACGAAACCAAGGGCCGCGGATTCAAATCCTTCTAGGGGCAAATGAAAATTTACATTTGTACTCGAGTCATGGATGTTTATAAACGTATTTAAGTATGTCTATCCGTTCGCCTAGTATCCATAGTACAAGCATAATCTTCGTTTGGAATTGGTGTGTCAGTCTGGAGAATTTATTTATTTACTAGCTGTGCCAGCGGTATTACCCGCGTTTATGGTTAATATTATAAAGACTATTTCCGTCATACATGATTTCTGTGTAACTTTAACCATTAAGGCTGCACACGCAACGGTACTTAGCTTAAAAAATGGAGTAACTTCTCCCGTTTTCCCAACATTTCCGTTCACTACTCTGCTCCTATTGATTGTAGCGTGATGAAAAGTATACTATAACCTGCCCAGGAGTATGAAGAATAATTGTACCAAGTTTCGTTAAAATCCGTCCAGTAGTTTCTGTTTCTATAAGGAACATACAGACAGACAGACAAAAATTTTACTGATTGCATTTTTGGCATCAGTATCGATCAATAATCACCCCCTGATAGTTATTTTGAAAATATATTTCATGTACAGAATTGACCTCTCTACAGATTTATTATAAGTATAGATTTTATCCCCGTATTCCTGCTATAACGAGATAGATTAGAAATCGTTACACCTTGTTAACTTGTCTACACCCAGTATGATAATGACAGACAGACAGCATGCTCTAATTACGTAAGTACGTTTATTAATTACTCCGCTAATGTGGGTTACAGTTGTCATGGGAATAGGCCTATTAATGATAGGTAAAGAAAGTTATGTCAGTACAACCTAGACGTTTTTCTAGAAGGTATTCGGATTTAATTGTTTTCGCTAAATGCTTATGACGACTTCATGGGAATTACTACAGTTTGCATGAAATGTTTGTAGCTTGCATTCTACGTGACATCACTAAACCATAACAGCACTTTGTGACGTCATTGCTCGCCATTTCAAAACTTTGGTGCCTTGTGTCTTCTTTTTTAATACAGTTGCTCAAAAAGTGGCGTATCGCAGGGACGTATAGCGTTCGGGATGTGGGCTATTACATACTCGTGCTTTTTTTTTACCTTTCCCGAACTTGTGCGTTCTCTTTCCCAACTGTCAAAATAATGTTTATTAAAAAGAAAAAAACTGTACCAATGTCAATGTCAATTAAATGATTAGTTAGTTGAGTTTATGGTGTTTTTATTATTTTATTAAATTGCTTCATTTTTTCGCAACTGTATTAAAAATAGTCGTTCAGTACACGTACGGAACCGTCATTGCAACTTGTTCCGACTGTCAATTTTCTCGGAACTCTTTGCAATGACAGCCTTTCCGTACTTGTAATGAAATATACTATTATTTAATACTAGCTTCTGCCCGCGGCTTTGCTCGCGTGGTACATCGATAAATCATAGCCTATATGTTATTCGGGTGTATAAGCTGTATTATTGTAAAGTTTCATTAAAATCCATTCAGTAGTTTTTGCGTGAAAGAGTAACAAACATCCATCCATACTTAAACTTTCGCGTTTATAATATTAAGTAGTATAAAGTCTATTCTCCGATGCCTTTTATATTCATCTTATCATAATATTAAATGTAAATATAAAATCTAATTAATTAAAGAAAATCTTTACATGACTTGACATGCCATATTTGAATCTAACCAAAACGTCAAAAAGTCTCATGGAATCATAGGCAATGTAGTCCTGCATTATCGACATTGCTAGGTACAGCTTTACCGACATCATTAACGAATGAAGAAATACATTTTCTTTACATACATATAATAAACTTAATTAAATACATTTATATAAACATCCATAACTCGTGTACAAATATAAATTTTCATCACACGAAACATTTGCGTACGTATTTATGCCACTAGCTCGACGGTGAGGGAAAAAATCGTGATGAAACCTGCAAATTCAAACAACTTTGGATTTTTAACCATGATCCAAATATTGTCTGGTTCCCCTATCTTAGGGTTACGAAGGTCGGATCGGCAGTCGCTTCAATGTAATTACCAGACTCGCTAGATCCTGGATCATGGTCTAAGCGGACCCCGTCTAAACACGGGACATAGCGCTAGGAAGATGAACTCGAGTACAATTGTCCATGTTTATCACAGGAACAATTGCCATCATCGGGATTCGATCTCGCGTTCTTTAGTTAGCGACCCGTGATACATTGCCCTTGAGATACGGAACTCATAAGTATACTTAAGTACCGAAACATCAGCGAAATTATACTTTCCCATCTCATTGACGTACCTAAAATATTATGATCTATTACTTGAATATAATGGCGTCATTTAATTTGCCTTATAAGGGCTCCGAAAAACTAGTACTGTTTTATCTCAATCAAGCAACAAATTTATTATTTAAATTTGGGGAAAGCCTGCGCCAAAAATTGTGTACGAGTGAAAAAAAATATATTATGATGGATGTTGTAGAACGATGATTTTGATAATTAGACAATGCAGGAGGTATTAGTGCACAAGTGTGTGCGCAAACACAGGTGCACTCTCTGTTCCTTCACTCTCATAGTCCGGTGAGACGACACCGACTGGAGAGAGGTCAGGCGCAGGACCAACGGCTTAATGTTGTTTTCAGGGCATGGGAGCAAAATCAATATCCAGACTCCGGGCTGGTACTGAGTAATTTCAGTCATCGAGACAAATATTTTTGGCCTAACCCGGGATTTGTTAACATGGACAACAGTCCATGTTTATCACGCGAAACATTTGCCCCTAGCGGGATTCGAACCCGCGACACTCGGTTTCTTTCGGGGTCTTGGCATATACTACAAGTGGTTAACGAGGGGAGGAAGGCAGTGGCGGATTTACCCTAAGGCCCAGTAGGCCCGGGCCTAGGGCGGCCAGATATTAGAGGCGGCCAATCGTGATAAAAATTAAGTGATGACGCTTTAGTACTGAGAATTATGGCCTAGGGCCTACAGCGGCCAATACTGTAAATCGGCCACTGGAGGAAGGGGTAGAAAAATCTTAAAAATTGGTCACGTAAAATGGCTACGTTTCCTAATATTTAAGTAGAGTAAGTTTTATTCATAAAAATATGTCTCCAAATTAGTGTCACTTGACACCAAATTCACGCGACATCTTAACTTAAAGACAAGTTTTGACAAAACCAGTCTCTTTGATAAGGCGACGTCTCATTAGAAATTATTAAGCCTACTTGTAGCAATTTAACTGGAGCAAAAGAGAGATGTGAGTGAATCGAATGTGGAGTGAGCGATGTATCGATATTTCAATCTATGTTAGAAATCCGTATGGTATGGGAATTAATAATAATAATGTAATGATTGTTTTCCTTTAAAAACTTTTTAACATTAAATTAAACCGCCGGTAAAGCAGAAAAACGAAACTTAATTAAACCTAATTAACAACTAATAATTTTCTATTTAACCTTAACTAGTGATCGACCACTGGTTGAAATTCTACTATTATTAGTTAAATTTTTTTCTTACATACATAACATCACGCCCATAATCCCCGAAGGGGTAGGCAGAGTCAAAGGGACAGCTGGCCCCATTAACCACATTCAGCTTAAAATAACACTGGGCTGGGTTAGATAGAACATTGTGAAATAGTAGTGACAAGTGGCTAGCTCGTCGCCTACACAATCACACACCCAAAACCCGATATACCATTAGTCGCCTTTTACGACATGCTAGTCAAGGAACACAGTTGGCACATTCCTTTTAAGTTCCAGACCAACACGGGACGAGATTTTTTTCTTATTTATTAAAATATCAGCTTTCTGCACTCCTTCTCCATATAAACTTTAACTGTGCCAAATCTCATACTCCTCCGTCCGCGTAATTCTCATATTAAGGGCTACAAAGTTTTGCTTAACGTATTAATATATAGATAACTTAGTTCTTAAACTAATGTAAGTAAACCTAGGTATATATTTTTGTAATTATTTTGATTTTTTTAATTAAACTTAATAACCAAGTTCCTAAACTAATATAAATAAAGGTAACTAAGTAATTTTAAGTCGGCGCCAAACAAGCAAGTTAATTAATTACGTAAAGCATGATGCGATCTTTAGAATGTTAATCTTAATCGCTTGAAATTTCACGTTACATTGTTAATTTGCTTAAGTTATTTCTTAAAATTTGAAGTAAATTTTCTATCTAACCCAGCCCATTGTCTCATGTTGGTCTGGGACTTAAAAATAATGTGCCATCTGTGGTTCTTGCCTAGCATATCGTAGAAGACGACTAATGGTATATCGAATTTTAAATAAATTTAAGGTTAGCCACTTGTCATCACTTTTCACAGTTTTCCATCTAAACCAGCCCAGTTTTATTTCTGGCTGAATGTGGTTAAAGGGGCCTGCTGCCTCTTTGACTCTGTCTAACTTCGGGGATTATGGGCGTGATGTTATGTATCGAAGTAATTTAGTGATCTTTGTTCATTGATTGTTTGACGTCGACTCAAAATTAAATAGGTATTATGATATCGATATTGTTAATAAACATCAAAGTCAACTCTACAGCGAAATGGTCGATAGCCTTATCTAATCACACCCTTTCAAAATCCTTCGCACTTTCTAAAACAAGTTTCCTCGCTACGGATGTCTTAATCGTTATTTTCAAAAAGTAAATTTCTCTTCCACTCGCTCGACTTTATAGCTAATTTTAGAAACTCATTTTAATTGATATACTCGTAACATAATTCTTGGTGCGTTTGTAGATTAACAACTAATTTATTCATTCAAAAAGGTAGTCGTTACTTTGTATTATTAAGTAAGTGCTAAAACAATAATGGCAGAAGTGATGTTTGATCATTCTGCGTGTAAATGTCTTAATTTCATTACGTTAACAGACCGATTAGTCGCGGTTAGACGCCTTGGTTACTCATCATCTACCTAGCGTTATGTCAGGATTTAGCGAGTCTGGTAGACATTGAAGCGACTGCTGATCTGACCTTCGTAACTCTAAGAAGGGGAATCAGACATTTTTTGGATCATGGTTACAAATCCAAAGTGGTTTGAATTTGCAGGTTTCATCATGATTTTTTGCCTTACCGTCGAGCCTGTGGTATAAATACGTACATAGAAAATCCAGAGCCCGGGTTTGAACCCGCACTCCTCTGTTAAGAGGCCCATGTCCTTACCATTGAGCTACCAACAGTTCTCCGCAGTGAGAGTGAAAGAAACCGGTTAGAATACGCTTAAATATTTAATCGTTGCTTAATTTTAACACTTCCAGTCAAGTACAATAAGTTGTCAAATTCGTTAACTGTCAAAGTCATATGATGACATTTCTTAAGTTAAAAGTTAGAAGAGCTACTTAAGTATTACTTAACACACTTGTTTCTCGGAACTTAACCGGGAAAAAAGTGTGTTAATTAATACTTATGCAGCTCTTTTCTTAACTTCAAGCTGTTGTCAAACATTGAACAATTACTTATTTACACACATACATAACATCACGCCCGTAATCCCCAAAGGGGTATGCCTACCCCTTGGCAGAGTCAAAGGGGCAGCAGGCCCTTTAACCACATTCATCCAGAAGCAAAACTGGGCTGTGTTTCCTCTTTATAATATAAGTAAATAAGTTATGCCGACCACAGATAACTGTCATTTAAATAAAGTAATTAGATTCAGCACTTAAACTTGAATATCATTATCTATGGAGCTGTGAGGTTAGACAGCCTAATGGCTGACTGTCAAGCACTTATCTTCGTTATTAAAGAAGGTTCAGATGTCTATTAAATAAGATTAATAGAGATATACAAATAAATTGTTTAAATATCTTTACTATAATAACTCTAAGTTATAGAGCGGCGGTAGCTCAATGGTAAGAACACGCGCCTCTTAACCGAGGAGTGCGGGTTCAAACCCGGGCACGTACCTCTGGATTTTTCAAATCTATGTACGTATTTATACCACTAGCTCGACGGTGAAGGAAAACATCGTGATAAAACCTGCAAATTCAAACAACTTTGGATTTGTAACCATGGTCCAAAAATTGTCTGGTTCCCCTATCTTAGGGTTACGGGCAATCGCTTCAATGCAATTACCAGACTCGCTACACCCTGGATCATGGTCTAAGCGGACCCCGTCTAAGCATGGGACATAACGCTAGGAAGATGATGAATAACACTAAGTTATACCATGATATGAGGCTTAAAAAGAATGTGCCAACTGTGTTCCTTGCCTAGCATGTCGTAAAAGGCGAGTAATGGTATATCGGGTTTTGGGTGTGTGATTGTGTAGGCGACGAGCTAGCCGCTCGTCACTACTTTTTCACAGTTTTCCATCTAACCTAGCACAGTTTTATTTTTGGCTGAATGTGGTTTAAAACGTATTGGTATGCAAAATCTACAAGCAGCCGAAATCACAGGTAATAAATAGTAACGAATTATGTTCTCCGATGTTGGTGAACAAGATTTCTAATCGCTAGTGTGAGCCCAAAGTTGCGGTTCGGCTTTTTGGTAGCCAAAAGCCGAAAAAAAAGCCGAAATACGAAGTCACTCTGTTACGGTATCACCTATAAACCACTTAACGGGTTTCCATAAAATTTGGTCCTCTAAAGTTTTGGACCCTTGAAGCCGAAATGCGATGTGACCCCACATAGACTTCTTTTGTATCCCACAAATAAAGTTTGAGGGTTGCCCTCGATTTTCCCGGGATCCCTTCATCAGATCCTGACTTGGTGGCAATGGGACCAAATCGGGAGTAAACCCTTTCGATTAAAAAAAAAATTTTGGAAATCGGTTAACAATTCTCAGAAATATCGAGTAACATACATACAAAAAATTAAAAAAAATACAGTCGAATTGAGAACCTCCTCCTTTTTTTTTAAGTCGGTTAAAAACATAGTTATTTGACAGATTGTATTTATTAACCTTTACATTGAATTGAAATAGATAAAACAGTAACCAAAGACTCGGTTCTCTGCCTACCCTGCTAAGGATTTGACGTGAATTTAGTTAGTTTTATTTATAACGCCTCGTTCTCGGATTTTCAATACCCATTTTTTTTTTTTTTTAACTTTTTTATTTTTTTCTTTCATGAGAACCTTCACCTGATAATAACAAACACAACTAAAAAAGAATTAGCGAAATTGGTTCAGCTGTTCTCGGGATTGGCGCTTAGATAAATAAAAAAAAAATATCAATGTGTCGTGCTATGAAATACTAAGATATAGGAATATACAACGTTATACGTACAAATAAATACGTTTATAAACAACCAAGACTCAAGTACAATCTGTTTATGTACAAATAAAATAAAATAAATAAAAATAAATTGATCTTGTTCAATACGCAAACGTTTGATAACGGGATTCGAACCCGCAACCTGATTATTGCCCGGTCTTCGACCACCAAAGTAATTTTATACCAAAACCTGATTGATCATCCGCTAATCACCAATAATTTTTTGCTACGAGCCGTTCGTCAGTAATTGATTTAAATTGTATCGCCGTCATAAAAATTTATCGGCTACTAAGCCTGGGGACGTACATCACTTTTTTTGCTTCTAAATTAAACTATGATTAGCTTTAGCCTGCGGCTTCGCGTGGAATTCGGTATGTTAATAATTTAAAAAAAACACTTGTCATCAATAGTGAATGAAACTCTTGAGTACTGAAACCAATGGAGGATGACATACCTACGAGAAATTGAGTCCAATTTTTAATGAGAAACAAAAATGGCACCTTTTCGTGGTGTCATTCCTCTTAACTTATTCACATAAGTCTCTGACCAATTTATTTGAACCTGCATTCCTCGGCTAAGAGGCGCGTGTCCTGAAGATTGAGCTACCACCGCTCCTATTAATATTAAATATTTTAATAAAATAAATAAATTCCCCAGAATGACACACCAATTCCCTAGTCCCAAACTAAGCTTATACTTGTGCTATGGATTCTAGGCGAACGGACATACTTAAATACGTTAACAAACATCCATGAATCGAGTACAAAAGTCCATGATCATCACACGAAACATATGCCGCTTGCGGGATTCGAACCCGCGACTTTTGGTTTCGTGGCCAGCGTCTCTGACCACTCGACCTGTGCTGTCAATAATTGACCTCAGGTTAACTGACATCAAATACATTAACCAAATTCAATATAACTTAGACTTTTTCCTTCTAAATCTCATCTCCTAAACTATAACAGAATATTGATAGGAACTAGCTTCTTAAATACACAAATAAAAAAAAAACATTTATAATTAAACAGTCATTGAAAACCGCCACTTCCATTTAACATTTTTGTTTATTATCATTAAAATACTTTTAATTATAACTTTCATTAAGTACTTGTTCATTGATGAAATAATCAATCTTCGCATTTGTGCAAAAAAATTGCCAAGTCCGAGTCGAATGTGGAATCGTGGGCTCCTTAACCTATAGAAAAAACCGGCTAAGTGCGAGTCGGGCTAGCACACGAAGAGTTCCGTACCATGATCTTTAAAATGGCAAAAAACAATCATGTCTTATTGTATGGGAGCCGCGTTAAATATTTATTTTATTCTGTTTTTTAGTATTTGTTGTTGTAGTAGCAACAGAAATACATCATCTGTGACAGTTTCAACTGTCTAACAATCACGGTTCATGAGATACAGCCTGGTGACAGACGGACGGACGGACGGATAGCGGAGTCTTAGTAATAGGGTCCTTTGGGTACGGAAATATAATAAAAATTTTTAAATTCATGCAAATTTGTTAAATATGAAGACTTATACATCTATACTTATATTATAAATTGACTGCCTCGTTGGTCTAGTGGTAGCATGCGCCGCCAAAGGACCAAGAGGTCCCGGGTTTAATTCCCGGGTTGGGCCAATATTTGTGGCTGGGTATTTCAATATTGAAATTACTCAGTAACAGTACGGAGTCAGGAGGTTTAATGACCCCCGTGCCTCGGAAAGCACGTTAAGCCGTTGGTCCTGCGCCTGACCTCTCCGGTCATGTCGGTGCCGTCTCACCGCACTATGAGAGTGAAGGAGCAGAGAGTGCACCTGTGTTTGCGCACACACTTGTGCACTATAATATCTCCTGCGCAGTTGGCTAATCCTCGTTGAGATTGGCCGAGATTGGTTGAGGATGAAATAAATATTTAAGAGGGGCTCCAATACAACAAACGAGAGTTTTTGCCGATAATAGTACGGAACTTTTCGTACGCGAGTCCGACTCACACTTGGCCGGTTTTATACCTAAATATCCCGGCAAGGTACCATAATAGGAAGGTATTCGTTCACCTTTTCCCACGCACGTACCTAAGTTACTACGACTTCCATTACATTAATGCTTTGTTAAGTTGTTATTTACGCCTTAAATTAGATTAAGTTCAAATTAAAATCTTCACAAATTAGACTTTCCCAGTATGTCTTACACAAGAGTCACGTAATTTATAATCGAAATTAAAGTTGATTAACTAATTATTTGGAGTTAGGTGCGATATTGGCCCTCTTTGTAACCTGTGGTAAAAATGAGATTGTATAGCACGGACTAGTAAAAAAGAAGGACTCCACGCTGTCATACTTTAGTGTGAAGCCACGGTTAAGATGTGTGTCAATGTGTGACGTAAGTTGCGTGTCAAGTTGAAGCACCTAAGCTTCAACGTCTGTATAGTACCGCGGAGTCCTTCTTTTTTTACTAGTCTGTGGTACAATTAAAAATATATCTGTATATGTAACTATAAAACAACAGATTTTTCCTGAATGAAATGAAAAGAAAATTGAAAAAAAAATAAGTACAATATTTTTTCCATTTAACAATGAACGACCACTTTTGACGTGATATATAAGTTCATTAATAAAATCTAGTATTAAGTACTACAATATTGTCAGAAAGGAAACAATTTATTTTTATCATAAGCTTTATTAATATTTTCACGTTTATCATACGCATGCTTAATAATAAAGTGGCTTAACCCAAAAATTGTTGTAAGTATATTTAAATTAATATTACGTTTTAAAATTTTGGTTCGTTTTGCCATCAGCAGCATATTTTGTGTTAGGTCACTTTGCTACTAAGCATGCCATATACATATAGCAGCGCCCCGCGATTTCACTCACATAGTTCCCGTTCCTGTCGAAATACGGGTATAAAATATGGCCTATGTTATTCGCTCATAAAGTGGCTTTTCATTGGTAAAAGATTTTTTCTCATCAGTCTAATAGTTTCGGAGCCTATTCAATACAAACAAACCATTAAATCTTTCCTCTTTATATTATTACTGTAGACTATACCAATAGTTTTATAACAAAGTATTATACATGCAAATAGACTAACATACCCAATTCAACACTTTAGGTTTTAACCATTTGCCCAAGGAACCCTAAAAAGATCTTAAACTTACAACCGTAAAAAGTATGTAAACATACAACATTCTTTTTTTTTCATCATCATTTTCGCATACTTATGTATGATAACAACCAAACGAGGCGATTAAATGTTTTTGCCACTAAATGTCAGTGGTCGGAGGGTACTGAGACCATAGATTTAGGATTGCGTAGTCAAAAAATTCTAAATCTATGACTGTGACAATTAATTATCGTAATATAGATTTTTTTAAGGCCAATTTCAATTCCATATGATTGTTGAGTAACGTCTGCAATTCCCTAACTAATACTTATTTGAAACGAACCCACCTGTAATATTTAATAGTACGTATTATCTATCATTATACGGTCTTTTTGGCAAAGAACTGGATTAAAAACTTTTTAATTAATCCAATCACTACGTGAAACTACATCCGTTAACCATTATAAAAAAATACATTAACCAAAAATGTGGACTCAAAAGTTGATTACCTACATCGCGGAGAAAAAAAATCAAAATTTTTAACTACGTAATGCGTCCATTTTAATAAGACCTCTCCCGCTATTTGAGCATAGACGGTTTCAATTAAAATTGAGTTCTAATGTGGGATTCTATGGGTCAAGGTAATTTGGTTATCAAGCTTCATGATTACGACCAAGCCGCATAGGCAGAATACAAGATTCCTTTGCCACCGCCGCTGGCGCCACTGTCTATGCACTACTTAGAAAATGTATGCGTAATTTTAGTTTAAAATTCCGCCACCTGCAATACAAAATTGCCACAGATAGTATACTTTCGAAGTACGCTTTACAAATTGTACAGTCATAATTTCGGAACGGCACCCTTCGAACGCATTCGAAATTCGAAAAATGTTCGTGCGCGCGGGAATTTTGACAATTTTATTTTTAGTCTCATCTTTTAATGTCGTAAAAGCAGATAATGGCGAAGGATTGCTGTCGGTTTTAGAAGATAAGTTAGAGTTTAAGTTTGCGGAGTACGCGAATTCTATCACGCAATGGTTAGCCAAATTTAATGATAAACATTTAGGCGGGCACAGTGAGCTGGGAAGATTTTTGCACTATGAAGACATCAAGGCTAAAGTTGAGGAGGCCGAAACTAGTGAGTAAAACCTCTTTTATGTAAACTGTGAAATTACAACTGTTGGGGATTTTTTTGAATTTATAAATAAAATTAATTTAATTAAAATATAATTTTAACTAAAGAACGGTGGTAGCTCAATGGTAAGGATACGCGCCTCATAACCGACGAGTGCAGGTACAAATCCGAGCAAGTAACTACCTATGTATTTTTAAAATCTATGTACGTATTTATACCACTAGCTCGACGGTGAGGGAAAACATCGTGATAAAACCTGCAAATTCAAACAACTTTGGATTTGTAACCATGGTCCAAAAATCTCCTTATTCCCCCACCTTAGGGTTACGAAGGTCAGATGGGCAGTCGTTTCAATGTATTTACCAGACTCACTAAATCGTGGATCAAGGTCTAAGTGGACCCCGTCCAAGCACGGGACATAACGCTAGGAAGATGATGATGATGTTTTGAGGTATTCAAATACTGTTTCGCAATTAATCTAGATTTTATCTTAATACTAGAGCTTGTATAATTATTGTGTACCAAATAAAACACTATTAGACTTAATATTCTGTCTACATTTAGCGTCTAGTAATATGGCGAGCTTGTTAATTTGAGATGGTGCAAAAATGGCTGTTTATTCAAAAATAGAATATTTTCTAGCGTGTAATTAATAAATAATAAATAAATTCCCAAGACTGACACACCAATTCCCTAGTTCCAAACTAAGCTTATGCTTGTTCTATGGATACTAGGTGAACGGATAGACATACTTAAATACGTTTATAAACATACATGACTCGAGTACAAATGTCCATGTTTATCACACAAAATATTTGCCCGTAAAAGGATTCAAACCCGCGACTCTTGGTTTCGTTGCCAGGGTCTCTGACCACTAGACCAACGGGCCAGTCATTAAAAGTATTTATCTCAAATGCAACGCCTCTTCCATGCAAACGGAATCCATTATTATATCAATGATACAACAATACTATTCTATTATCATTCTCATTGTTAGTTTCATTAAGATCAGTTAAAAAAACGGTGAACGGTTTTTTGTAGCGCCGGTTTTTAAAAAAAAAACGGGTGATGTTATGAACTGGTAGGGGTGCCGCTGTTTTTGAGAAAAAAAAATATGTACTTACATTAACGAAAAAATAAAAGTAAAAACACTAAGCACTAGCAGCGCCCCGCGGTTTCACCCGCATAGTTCCCGTTCCTGTAGGAATATGGGGATAAAATATAGCCTATGTTACTTCCGGATAATGTAGCTTCCCAATGGTGAAAGAATTTTTGAAATTGGCACAGTAGTTTTTGAGTTTATTCATTACAAACATACACACACACAAAAATTCAATTCTTTCCTTTTATAATATTAGTATAGATGGGCACAGGCCTCCTAGGCTGGTCTAGGACTTAAAAAGAATGTGCCAACTGTGATTCTTGCCTAGCATGTCGTAAAAGGCGACTAATGGTATATCGGGTTGGATGTGTGATGTGTAGGCGACGAGCTAGCCACTTGTCATTACTTGTTGACAATTTCCCATCTAACCCAGCCCAGTTTTATTTTTAGCTGAAGTGGTTAAGGGGCTAGCAGCCTCTTTGACTTTGCCTATCCCTTCGGGGATAACGGGCGACATGTTATTAATGTGACCTGATTCTAAGTAGGTATTATACTTTTCGCTAAAAGCGGTGGAAATTGCTTTTTGCTTCTTGTATTCTACCTACTTTATGTTTGTATGTGTGTATGGATGGATGGATGTATAACCATGATCCAATTAGTTCAGTTCATCTAGCAACTAGACTTGGAACTACCAGACTCGCTTAATCCGGGACCCAAATAATCACAGGACATAACGCTAGGAAGATGATGTTAAAAATTTGCTCATCATTTTTTTAAACTGACCCGTCCGGTATCAAACCTGGTACTGGCTACGATCAAGCTTCTAACCCACTACGCCTACTCTCGTCTCGTTCATTAAGGTCACTAAATACTTGTTAAATTACTCCACTATAACGGAGCGAACATATATTATTCATAGCTCTTATTTAATCATACATTTTTTTTATGATTAATAGATTTTACGCTATGAAAACTATTTACAAATGAGTAATAGTTATATCTATACTTATTAATGTTATAAAGATGAAATATTTGATTAGTGGTTTGTATCGAATAGGCTCCGAAACTACCGGACCGATTTGAATAATTCTTTCACCAATAGAAAGCTACTTTATCAGCGAGTAACATAGGCTATATTTTATCCCAGTATTCCCACGGGAGCGGGAACTACGCATTGTTATTGTATACATGGCGATTTAAAAGAGTAACTACCGAGTTTCTTGCCGGTTCTTCTCGGTAGAATCAACGTTCCGAACCTGGCGGTAGAATATTTATTTTGTATTATTATGACTATTCATAAGTGCTTTTGTGGAGCCTACATGAATAAAGATATTTCTATTCTATTCTATTCTATTCTATTGAAACTGCGGGGCGCTGCTAGTGCTTAGTAGTTTTACTTTTGTTTTTTCGTTAATGTAAGTACATAATTATTTTTCTCAAAAACGCTAGTACTTGGTAAATGTAATGGCGACGGTTAAGTGCGAATTTGAATAGCACGCAGAGGATTTCGTATCGACTCAAATAATGAATGTTAACACATTTTTTTTTTACAAATAATCCAAGTTGCTCTTTATTACCTACATAAACTTTTTGCTATTGAATGATCCGTCAAAATCGGTTCAGCCGTTTTTGATATTAGCCGGAAAAGACAGACAAAATTTAAAACATGTTTTTTTAATATTAGGACTACTTACATACATACATAACATCACGACCATGATCCCCGAAAGGGTAGGCAGAGTCGAAGGGGCAGCAAGCCCCTTCAACCACATTCAGCCAAAAACAAAGCCGGGCTGGGTTAGATGGAAAATTGTGAAAAAGCAGTGACAAGCGGCTAACCTGTCGCCCACACAATCACACACCCAAAACCCGATATACCATTAGTCGCCTTTTACGACATGCTAGGCAAGAACCACAGTTGGCATATTCTTTTTAAGTCCCAGACCAACATGGAACAGTGGGCTGGGTTGGATGGAAAGCTGTGAAAAAGGAGTGACAAGTGGCTAGCTCGGCGCCTACTCAGTCACATACCCAAAAGCCCGTAAACCATTAGTCGCCTCTTACGACATGCTAGGCAAGAACCACAGTTGGCACATTTTTTTTTTTTGTCCCAGATCAAAATGGGCCAAGTCCCAGACCAACATGGGACTAAACTAGACTAGGACTACTTATTTGTTGCATATTTTTACATACATAACATTTAGTAACATTATTTTTTTACATTTAGTATTTCAAATATACGTTTAAATGCTATTTATTTGACCAGCCGATGGCGCATCCGCTAGTGACACTGCCCCATGCGCCAAGAGTTGTGGGTTCGATCCCTACCGACGACAAACATTCGTGTGATGAATACTTGTGTTTGTTCTGTGTCTGGGTTAAATCAAATTAATATCTATTTAAGTTTTATCTGTAACACAAGTGCTTCAGCTAGTTACCTTGGAGTCAGATCAATGTATGTGATGTAGTTTGATATTTATTTATTTTATTTAAGAATTAAGGAGCTGCGGAAGGCCCAGGCTCACCTACCACGACCAGATTGGTTGTGTGTTAACAGAAGGTGATGTTAAAACCGTACAGCTTGTATGAAATGTGCAGGCGACGAGCTAGCCACTTGTCACTTCTTTTACACAATTTTCCATCTAACCCAGCTCAGTTTTATTTTTGGCTGAATGTGGTTAAGAGGCCTGCTGTCTCTTTGACTCTGCCTAACCCTTCGGGGACTACAGGCGTAATGTCATATATGTTATTATTAGTTTATCGTTCAACTTGAACGGATTTTTTGTTGAGTTACAAAAAAATTGCAATTAAATTTAAGAGTGCAATCTAATTACTACAAAAAAAAGTATAAACACGTAACTCTAGCGCACGTGCCTCATATATGAATGTCATATTAGATATGTCATTATCTATGCTAGTGCTGCCGCTCGATAGCCTATCGATAGTTAAAGAAAATGGATAGTACTGATAGTTTATCGTTACTACAAAACTATCGGTAAACAGCAATGCTATCGATGGTATCGATAGTTGGAATCGATGCCAAGTAATGAACTTTCGATAGTATCGATAGTATTGCTCTTCAATACCGAATAGTAGATAGTAGGAAAACTATCAATAGTATCGATTATATCGATAGTTTATTGGTTGGGAGCGTTCGAAACTATCAATACTATCGATAGTATTGCACTAGCAGAGACATCGATACTATCGATCTTATAGTTCATTTAAGCGTTGAACAATCGATTGCAATACTATCGATTTTTCAGCAACACTAATCTATACAAATAAATAAAATCGAAATGTCTATTTGTAATGTCAAAATTACTTTTTTCTACACGCATGTGAAAGTTTAGAGCGGCGGTAGCCTAATGGTAATGACACGCGCCTTTTAACCGAGTAGTGCGGGTTCAAACCCGGACACGTACCTCTGGATTTTTCAAATCTATGTACGTATTTATACCACTAGCTCGACGGTGAGGGAAAACATCGTGATGAAACCTGCAAATTCAAACAACTTTGAATTTGTAACCATGATCTAAAAATTGTCTAGTTCTCCTATCTTAGGGTTACGAAAGTCAGATCGGCAGTCGCTTCAGTGTAATTACCAGACTCGCTAAATCCTGGATCATGGTCTAAGCGGACCCCGTCTAAACACGGGACATTACGCTAGGAGGACAAAAAATAAAGAAATTTTTAATTTAAATTTGAATTTGAATCCTACTAATATTACAAATGCGAAAGTTTGTATGTATGGATGGATGTTTGTTACTCTTTCACAAAAAAACTACTGAATGGATTTTAATGAAACTTTACAATAATATAGCTCATACACCCGAATAACATATAGGCTATGTTTCATCGATGTACCACCCGAGCGAAGCCGCGTACAGAAACTAGTACCTAATAATACCAATTTCGCAAGGCAATCTATACCTAAGTAGATCTTCAATCACACATAACAATAGTTGATTATTGCCTCTCACTTCGTTCGCAATTAACAAAATTGAGTTCACACATCAAGCGACCGAATGAATTGCCACTTGACATAAAAACTAGACGATTAATAATAATTGTGTCTCCTGGGGCGAGAGCCTCATCGTAACAGGTGAAGCTCATATTTACGGTTGCTTAAATACATACATTCATACATACATACATAATAATAGCACAGAGTAATAATATACTACGTACAACAGTATCACTGCCCATACTTGAAAAGTTACTGCTATAACTCGCGCAAGAACAGCGACAGTGGTGAGTAATTGGAACTACAGCAAAGTTTAGTCTGTTTGTCAGGAATAATACAAGATGCCGCTACAAGCACAGTTTAGTTGTTTCTTAGTAATAATACGCCATCTGTGTAAAATGTACGGTTTTAAAACAAAGATTATTTTGGTTTGCTTCTGAAGATATAATTTATATTCATGTTTTTCACCTAAATTTAATTAATTATCTAAGAAATGACGGAAATAACTTATTTTATGAAAAAAACATTTTAAGTGAAATAATAACATTTTTATTATTCGGTTTTATCTCTCAATCAGTATAAATGATACCTGTAGCGACATGTGTCTGTGTCAAGTCTATACGAAATATAAAATGTATGTGACTGACTAGACATGATACATACATACATAATAATGGCCTCCTAACGGATTTCGGTCTTGGCGGCCAATCACTAAAAGGATTAGCCAACGCAGGAGATATTATAGTGCACAAATGTGTGCACAAACGCAGGTGCACTCTCTGTTCCTTCACTCTTAGAGTCCGGTGAGACACCAACGGAGAGAGGTCAGGCGCAGGACCAACGGCTTAACGTATTTTCCGAGGCACGGGCGTGATTAAACCGCCAACTTCCTGACTCCGGATTTTTTGGCTCGACCCGGGATTTGAACTCAGGACCACTTGGTCCTTAGGCGGCGCATACTACCACTAGACCAACGAGGCAGTCAACATACATACATCCATATCATAACGCTTCTAAAACCACATACCCCCCCCCCCCAAACCTAAGGGCTCCGCGGAACACACTTTGAGTGTAGCTGGCCTACACAATCACAAACTCAATACTTAATACACCATTAGTCGCCTTTTACTAGCTCGATGGCGCATTCGGTAGTGACCCTGCCCTATGCGCCAAGAGTTGTGGGTCCGATCACCACCCAGGACAAACATTCGTATGATGAATACTTGTGTTTGTTCTGTGTCTGGTGTTAATATCCAATATTTAAGTAGGTATATATTTGTAATACCACTGTTGCTTCTGATATCCGTAACACAAGTGCTTAAGCTACTTACATCGGAGTCGGATAGATCAATGTAAGTATGTGATTTAGTCGAATATTTATTGTACGACATGTAAGGCAAGGAACACAATTTGCAAATAAATTTTAAGTCCCAGGCCAGCATGTGGCATTCAGTATTTATTTACATTTATCAACTTACCTTTTATAATTAATTAAATCTATAATCAATTGTATGACATTGCACTAATCTTAATGGTAAGGACACGCGCCTCTTAACCGAGGAGTACGAGTTCAAACCCTGGCACGTACCTCTGGATTTTTCAAGTCTATGTACGTATTTATACCACTAGCTCGACGGTGAAGGAAATCATCGTGGGGAAACCTGCAAATTCAAACAACTTTGGATTTGTAACCATGATCCAAAAATTGTCTGGTTCCCCTATCTTAGGGTTACGAAGGTCAGATCGGCAGTCGCTTCAATGTAGTTACCAGACTCGATAAATCCTGGATCATGGCCTATGCGGACCCCGTCTAAACACGGGACATAACGCTAGGAAGGTGATTGCACTAATCTTAAGGCTTCAAGTACACGACGCCGGAACCGCACCGGCGCCGGACCGCATTTTTATGTATACGAATGAAAACCGCGCCTGCGCCGCACCGAGGCGTTTGATGTATTTTGATGCTGAGTGAGCAACGATTATTACGCGCCGGTGCGGCGCAGGCGCGATATTCATTCGTGTTGCATATTGCTACCATCGTTCTTTATAACAAAAAATATTGACCTCACATTTATAAATATCTCCGCAATGCTTATTCAAATAGCGACGGCATGTCCCATGTTAAAAAAGTGCCTACGACTCTTTCCGGTCGGTCGTTGAAAAAACGGTCAAGGGTGATCCGGAGTTTTGCATCAATGGTCCGGACAAAACAGCTTGGTTTACAGTTCCGTAATTGTTTTATATTCTTCAGCACAGTTGATAGAATTAGTTTGTATGATTTGGACACTAGGTGGCATAGTATTACAAGAAATATCGAGACAAAGTATCGTTTCTTGTACAAAAATAATTCAAAGATATAGTTTTACATATAATAACATTATAGTTTACAATCTAACTAAATCATTGATCAATTTAATTTATATGCTCATTTCAAATAAGTAGTAAAAATTATCTACTACTAAATATATACACTATATGTCAGAAGAAAATTGTGAAAAAGCAGTGACAAGCGGCTAACCTGCACACCCAAAACCCAATATACCATAGTCGCCTTATACGACATGCTAGGCAAGAACCACAGTTGGCATATTCTTTTTAAGTCCCAGACCAACATGGGACAGTGGGCTGGGTTGGATGGAAACGGATATATCTGTTAGATGGATGATATCATCATTCTTTTTTTTAAACAAACATTTCTTAATATACACGCCTTGTTGACAACATTATTGAACTTAAAAAGGCGAGTCATCATCAAACAAAAGTTGCCAATGTTTGTGTTGGCAACACGTGTTGGTAACAAAAGTTTCTGTAAAGGCGAGTATCCACTGAACTAAAATTAGCAACTATTATGTTGCCAACATAAAAGTTTCCAACTTTTGTGTTGGCAACACGTGTTGGTAACAAAAGTTTCTGTAAAGGCGAGTCTCCACTGAACTAAAATTAGCAACTATTGTGTTGCCAACATAAAAGTTGGCGACTTTTGTGTTGCCAACATAAAACATAAATGACAAAAGTTTATGTAAAGGCGAGACTTTACCAAACAAAAGTAACACACTTTGGTGTTGTTTTGTTCGGTGGAGACTCGCCTTAACGCTTGTCCACCGATCTCCAAAAGTTACCAATACAAGAGACTATTCAATTAGATTTCACCTCAAAGTGTTAACAAAATAAACACAAGCACACGATTACATTTTTAACGTGGACATCATTTTTGTGTTACAAGTTGTGAAGATCGCAGTGGCGTAGCGTGGCTTGGCGGGGCCCCGTATACATTTTTTTTTGAGGCCCTTATGAATTGTCAATATTTCTCACAAAAGAAAAAAAATGTTTGTATAAAATAATAGAAATATTTATTCATCATAATTATCTATCACTTTTTTGAAAATGTTTAACAAACAATTTAAATGCAAATTAAATATACACTCTCCTTGCCTTTTTTTTCGGCAAACTGATTTATTAATTTTGAAGTTTTTCTTAATTTTCTTAAAGACTTCGGGGGCCCCCGTGGCCGGGGGCCCCGTAAAATTGATACTGCAGATACGGCAGTAGCTACGCCTGATCGTGTTAACTAACCGACTACTTATGTAAAAGAGGATTATGACTTTTACATTCTATGTTTATTTATTTTAACAAAAAAAATTTGGCGCGTTTTTGGCCGTAAAATACGTGACATTTTTTGGGGCAGAGTTATTATCTGATGCCTCAAAAAACTACAGATGTTTTTGTTATCATTGACATACTAGCTTTACCCATGACTTTGCTCGCTTATTCGGTTCTTGTTGAAACTGTCCTGCGGTAGATATAAATTTAGTATGTCGTTTTTCAGAGTTCTGATGTAGCGTATCTTGTCAAAATCAGTTAAGCAGTTTAGGAGCATCACGTTACAGAATCAATCAGATACTTAATATAAAATTGGAATCCAAGGAGCAATTAACTAATTACACCCCATTCAACCAAAAATTAAAACAAATAGATTTTGATAGAATTTCACAATTGGACAATTGTGAAATTCAAACCAGCCTAGTTTTATTTTTGGCTGAATGTGGTTAAAGGGGACTGCTGTCCCATTGACTCTGCCTACCCCTTAGGGGATTACGGGCGTGATGTTATCGAGACAAAGAAGTGACAAAATTACACAAAAGATACTTAAGAGAAACACTCAAAATTCTAAATTCGGTTGTTCTCAACTCGTACTTAACGATTTGCAATTAACAATTTTCTTGTAGTAGGATGTGAAAGTGGTTTGTATGTACAGACAGACAGATTCACTTTCGCGGATTAGTATCATCTTTTTTGCTTGTTATATATTTTAATGAGTTTAATGAGAATGGAAATTTGGTTTTCTTAAAACGTCAGTTCAGAATAATAATGAATGGACTATGTAAGTCTTTAAATATATATTAGTTGCTTTTGTCCCATGTTGGTCTGGGACTTAAAAAGAATGCGCCAATTGTGTCCCGTGCCCCGTAAAAGGCGACTAATTGTGTTTTGAGTGGTGGAGTTTGTGATTATGTAGGCGACAATTTAAAATTTTCAATGTTTGTTTGTCCCGGGTTAATGGCTGAACCGATATTGACGGGACTTTCACTGATAGATGCCTGGTGGTGCTTTTTATAACATACTAGCTTTCGCCCGCGAGTTCGACCGCGTCGAATTGATAGTTCATTTTATTGATTCCTCATACATATATCTACCCACCCCCTTTCACCCCCCATAAAGTATGATTTCTGAGATAAAAACTTTTCTGGGACTTAAACTATCTCTACACCAAATTTCATCCAAATCGGTTCAGCAGTTTAAACGTGAAGAGGTGGCACACAGACAGACACTTTTGCATTTATAGTATGTATTAGTATGGATTGAGTTATATTTTAGTTGAAAAAAATATAATTACATTACTAACTAACATGCATTCTTAATATCAATAGGGATGTTGACACCATTTATAATTCATTTTGTAATATCAATTCCGTATTAGAAATTATCTTAGTATGATATTAATGATTCTGAATTATATTGAGTCTACGATTTAAAATTTTACAAAACGGCTTAATATTTAGTCAGTTGACTATACGAACTAGTGACATCATACGTTGACAAGCCCATACGAAATCAATGAAGTGGTTGCGTTTTGACAGCTTTTAAAAATTATCTAAATCGACTTGCCAGTCAACATCCCAATTAATGTTGTACCAAAGGCAACCGATTACTTACTACAAAGATGAGTTAAAACTCTATTTAATAAATTATCACCGCTAATCCATTTTTATCTCATTATAAAATCAATTATTTCTTTCAATGTTTTCTTTCAAACACTGATCTATTTTATTATAATAAACCAGGTCGAACAGATTAGCTCAATGAAGGTTCTGTACAAAATTAAATGTGTACATAACTCTCAATTATATTTGTCCCATATTGGTCTGGGATTAAAAAAGAATGTGCCAAATGTGTTTGTTACCTAGCATGTTGAAAAAGGCAACTATTGGAACATATGTCAAGTTTTAGGTGTGTAATTGTATAGGCGACGAGCTAGTCACTTGTCACCTTTTCACAATAGGCTAGATGACTAAAAAATTATGTTTAGTTCGTCAGTTAGATTATAAAAAAATATTGAACACGTATTTTTTTATTTGTTCGTCAAACAAACATTGACGGAGATACAATGCATTCAAGTTGCGCGTGACGTCACGCTTTCGTTCAATTTTGACTAAATAGTGACGTCGCAAGCCCCCTCTCCAAAACTTTGATGCTTTTTATCTTTGTGATTTATTGTTCATTTGATAAAGCGAAAAATATGTGTCTAGTGTTTTTGTATAATCTAACTGACGTACTAAATAGAAATGTAGTTTTTTAATGCAATCATCATGCCTTTTTTCCGTCTTACCCAACTCATTTTGTTTTTGGCACAATTTAGTTTAAGGAGCTTATCGCTCCGTAGACTCTCCCTCCCCCTTAGGGGATTACAGGCATGATGTTATAATATGTCCAGAATTAAGTCTGTGGCGACCGCGCGACAAGATAGACAAGATTCTCCAGTAATACTTAAACAGATGACGTCGATCGAACATGCAGAAATGTCATACAATCCTGCATCGCGCTGACTCGTTATTCTCGCCACTAACTCGGTAGTGACCCTGCCTCATGCGCCAAGAGTTGTGGGTTCGATCCCCACCCAGGAGAAACATTCGTATGATGAATACTTGTGTTTGTTCTGTGTGTGGGTGTTAATATCCAATATTTAAGTATATATTTGTAATACCACTGTTGATTCTGATATCCGTAACACAAGTGCTTAAGCTACTTACCTCGGAGTCAAATCAATGCATGTGATGTAGTCGGATATTTATTTATTTATTTAATATACAATACACCTCACGGTCAGTCGGCGCTAGGTCCCCGAGCGAGCAACACCTAACACCTAGCTCGGCGGAAGTACTTACTTTCACTTTTAGTGCGAGCGCGTAGTTCGCAAAGTCGGCGAAGATAAGCTACGGGACCCAAAAATGGGACAAACGTTTTTCAATTACGTCACGGTACTCTAAAAGTCTACACAATTAATAACATTGAATTACTTCCGCTATCAAATAATTCAATATTTAATGAAAGAGATCACTTTGATGAACACAAAGAATGGTCTATTTCGTTTGCGAATCGTTTTGGTATAATTGTATGTTCTCTTTGCAAATTAGTTTTTTATCTACCGTCCTTTTTTGCTGACTTGATTATGGTTAAGGTACATAAGAGCGGTGGTAGCTCAATGGTAAGGACACGCGCCTCTTAACCGAGGAGTGCGAGTTCAAACTCGGGCATGTACCTCTAGATTTTTCAGTTCTATGTACATATTTATACCACTAGCTCGACGGTGAGGGAAAACATCGTGATGAAACCTGCAAATTCAAATAACTTTAGATTTGTAACCATGATCCATAAATTTTCTGGTTCCCCTATCTTAGGGTTACGAAGGTCAGATTGACAGTCGCTTCAATGTAATTACCAGACTCGCTTAATCCTGGATCATGGTCTAAGCGGACCCCGTCTAAGCACGGGACTTAACGCTAGGAAAATGATGATGATTATCAATTATTAACATTATATATAATTATAAGAGCTCTCTATTTCTTCACTCTCATAGTCCGCTTAGACGACAATTCGACATGACCGAACAGAGGTCAGGCGCAGGACCAACAGCTTAAAATACTTTCCGAAGCAAGGCGTTGATTAAACCGCCAACTTTCCGACTCCAGACTGTTACAGAGTAATTTCAATATTACAATACCCAGCCTCAATTTTTAGCCCGACCCGGGATTTGAACCCGAGATCTCTTGATCCTTGCGGCGCATGCTACCACTAGACCAACGAGGCAGTCATTAATGAACTATTGAAAGCAGACCATTTGATTGTTCCTAGACCCTACCCTGAAATGAGATGATTGGAATCTTTTAATTAAAATTATTCATCCGGTATTCTCACTCAGGCAAAACTGTAGTCTATGGTTTGTGAATTATTACATATTACTAAAGTTATCGTTGGCATGTCGGTGTGTTTATATGTCAGAATTTATAAGAGCAGTGTCCCGCATTGCCGCACGTAGCAAAATACAGCACGTTGGTACTCCACGTAGTTAACCTAACATGAGTAAGCATACTCTAACACAGCTATACTCAATGTGTGTTCCGCGGAACCCTGGGGTTCCGTGAAGCCTTTCTGGGGGTTCCACGAAAATTGGTACTGATCATAAATATCATAACTCCTGGGGGAAAATCCGTTAAAAGTCGATTATTACACCCCCCCCCCCGCACTGCCGCCCGCGCTGTTCTAGGGTCCCGTCAAATACTCCGTTTCCTAAAAGGGTTATATAGCATAAAAAGTTTGAGAAGCACTGTTAAACAGATTGAATGATATATAAACAGTGATACGGCGGTAATTAAATCAGACCTATACCAACTGTTGTCTCAATTACCCCCGTCCCATACTTGGTTAAAGTGGTGACCCCGACGTGATGGGGTAGTTGAGACTTATACCAACTGTTGTCTCAATTACCCCAGTCCCATACTTGGTTAAAGTGGTGACCCCGACGTGATGGGGTGGTTGAGACTTATACCAACTGTTGTCTCAATTACCCCCGTCCCATACTTGGTTAAAGTGGTGACCCCGACGTGATGGGGTAGTTGAGACTTATAACAACTGTTGTCTCAATTACCCCAGTCCCATACTTGGTTAAAGTGGTGACCCCGACGTGATGGGGTAGTTGAGACTTATACCAACTGTTGTCTCAATTACCCCCCCCATACTTGGTTAAAGTGGTGACCCCGACGTGATGGGGTAGTTGAGACTTATAACAACTGTTGTCTCAATTACCCCCGTCCCATACTTGGTTCAAGCAGTAGTTATTTAGATTTCACGTGCAGTGTAAGTTCAAATCCCAGTGTACATACATACATGACATCACTCCCGTTATCCCCGAAGGAGTAGACAGAATCAATGAGACTAACCACATTCAACCAAAAATCAAACCCGCCCGCGTTTCACCCGTGTAGCTCCCGTTCCCGTGGGAATACGGGAATAAAATATAGCCTATGTTACTCGCGGATAAAGTAGCTTTCCATTGGTGAAAGAATTTTTCAAATCGGTCCAGTAGTTTTGAGGCCTATTTAATTCAAACAAACAGTCAAATCTATCCTATTTATAGTATAAGTAAAGAATTATATTAAAATTACCCAAGTATCAGCCCAAAGTTACGATGTGCTAACAATGCTGTTTAATCACCCCCGTGCCTCGAAAAGCACGTTAAGCCGTTGGACCTGCGCCTGACCTCTCCTGTCATGTCGGTGCCGTCTCACTGAAATAAGAGACCTGCGTTTGCGTCGACACTTGTGCACTATAACATGTCCTGCATTGGCTAATCCTCGTTGAGATTGGCCGCCGTGACCGAAATCTTTTATTATTAGCCAAGGTTTGTGGGTTAGATCCCCACCCAAGACAAACATTCGTATGATGAATACTTGTGTTCTGTGTCTGGGTGTTAATATCCAATATTTAAGTATATATTTGTAATACCACTGTTGTTTCTGATATCCGTAACACAAGTGCTTAAGCTACTTACCTCAGAGTCAGATCAATGTATGTGATGTAGTCGGATATTTATTTTATTACTAGTTGACCCGGCGCACTTCGTAACGTCCCGTTCTCGGATTTTCAATATTTTTTTTTATTTATAAGGCCGCTTTTTTATTTTTTCTTTAATAAAAACCTTCACTTGACACTAATAAAAAAAAATCGATAAAGCCTTTCTCAAGTTATAGCTTTGGGGTGGACCACTCTTAACATTTAGGGGTATCAAAAATAGATTTTAGCCGATTCTCAGACCTACCCGATAAGCACACAAAATTTTATCAAAATCGGTTCAGCCGTTTCGGAGGACGAAACAAACACCGCGACACGAGAATTTTAGATATTAGATTTATTATTTATTAATGTCTTTATTAACCTCCCCCTCTGTCCACAGAAGGCCGCAACATGAAGAAGATGTCCTTGGCTCTGATCCCCCTCATCTTCCACGTCGGCTCCACCTCCACGTGGATGATGCTGACCACGCTCCTGGCCGCCAAGTCCGTCGCTATAGGAATGCTGTTGCTGATTTTCAAGATTGCTGTCAGCTCTGCCAAGGTTTGTGGGGATTGGGCAAGTGCCAATTAGGGGCCATGACCCACTGGGTTAATTCAAAGTCAAAGTCAAAATACTCTTTTTATAATTATTTATATAGGTTTGAAACAAATACTTATAAATCGTCAATTCAAGATAATCCTACTAATATTATAAATGCGAAAGTTTGTATGTATGGATGGATGTTTGTTACTCTTTCACAAAAAATCTACTGAATGGATTTTAATGAAACTTTAGAATAATATAGCTCATACACCCGAATAACATATAGGCTATGTTTCATCGATGTACCACGCGAGCGGAGGCGCGGGCAGAAGCTAGTCAACTAATAATATGAATCTACCACAATTCTAGATTGACTACTGTTAATACTGATTATTGACAAATGACGAAGCCATTAGTTAGTGACAGGATCGTTGGTCGAGTGGTCAGAGACCCTGGCGAAACCGACGGTCACGGGTTCGAATCCCGCTAGGGGCAAATGTTTCGTGTGATGAACATGGTCATTTGTACTCAACTCGTGGACGTTTATAAACGTATTTGGGTATGTCTATCCGTTCACCTAGTATCCAGACAAGCTTATAGCTTAGTTTGGAACTAGGGAATTGGTGTGTCACTCTAGATAATTTATTATTATTATTGAATTTGTGATTGTGTCTCTTGTAAGACAATTTTAAATCTAACCCAACCTAGCCTTTTTTTGACTAAAAGTGGTCAACTCTGCCTGCCTCTGGGCAGATTGTATTGTAATATATTCGATTCTGTCATCTGCCAATTGAAAAATCATTTCTCTGACTCGATGGCGCATTCGGTAGTGACCCTGCCCTATGCGCCAAGAGTTGTGGGTTCGATCCCCACCCAGGACAAACATTCGTGTGATTGATACTTGTGTTTGTTCTGTGTCTGGGTGTTAATATCCAATATTTAAGTATATATTTGTAATACCACTGTTGATTCTGATATCCGTAACACAAGTCCCTAAGCTATTTAGCTCAGAGTCAGATCAGTGTGTGTGATGTCGTCTGATATTTATTTATCTATACTAATATTATAAAGCTAAAGAGTTTGTTTGTTCGCTTGAACGCGCTAATCTCAGGAACTAATAGTCTGATTTTTTTAATTCTTTCAGTGTTAGATAGCCCATTTAACGAGGAAGGCTATAGCCTATATAACATTAACCATAAACGCAGGTAAAACCGCGGGTACAGCTGTTATTAATATCTGTTATCTGTCAGTCTCGTACGTGTACGAGTTTTCTAATAAGTTGTCTAACAATACGCATTATAAAGACACTTTTGATTCCTAAATCAAATCAAATCAAATCAAATCATTTATTGCACGTCACAGGTATAAAGGGTCTTCTTAATTTAAAATAGTTCCTATGTGACACCCTGTTAGGGCATAGCAATTTGAGAGTTACAATCAAAATTAAAATTAAACTTCAACTTAAAACTAGAACATTACATATTTAATATTATTAGAGTGAGATTTATTTCCCCTCATAATAGCCTATATATGTATAAATGTTTATATAGATGTTTATATAGGCACCATTTTTTTTTATATATAAGTATATTCTTTACACTTATATAGTAGAACAAACGTTATTATGCTCAGTGAGTATGTATTAATGATTGCGTCTGATATTGATTGGTTTCTATCGATCTTTAGAGTTCTTTAGCAGAATGATGAAACCTTATAATTTGGTGTCAACCTATTTGCACATAGTTATCACAGCTGTTTTCACGACAATTTTAAATGGATTTGGTCTGAAATTTCCCATGTTGGTCTGAGACTTAAAAATAAAGTGTCAACTATGTTCCTTGCATAGAAAGTCGTAAAAGGCGACTAATGGTATATCGGGTTTTGGGTGTGTGATTGTGTAGGCGACGAGCTATCCACTTGTCACTACTTTTTACAATTTTCCATCTAACCCATCCCAGTTTTTTATTTAGCTTTATGTAGTCAAAGGGGCCTGCTGCCCTTTTGACTCTGCTCACCCCTTCGGGGATTATGGGCGTGATGTTATGTACCTACGTATGTATGGTCTGAAAGTAGAGTGAATTATATATTTGTCATGCTGTCCATTTTAATATAAACAAATGTGATATTGATATAATATAATATGTATATACACATGATACAGGAGCCAATAATATATTATGTTCTAAATTGCCACTTAGTATTAATAGTTTTCCATCAACGTGATTATAGTAATTATAGGAGTAAAACAACAAAAAAAATTGCAATGTGAACAATTTTTTTTTTTGTACAAAAAAAATAAAACACAAAAATTTATTTAGGGGTCGGGGTCGAAAAATTTTAAAAAATAAGTCACGTTCCCTAACCAAATTCGACATAGCCCTCAGTATGTATGTTTTTTTATAAATAAATAAATAAAATTTTCGAGTGCAGAACCCTAATTAAAATCCCAACTCACACTTGACCAATCGTTATTCTTAACATACGCAAAAAAACGAATCCATTCCGTTTAAACAAAATAGGGACACACAGACGCACTTTCTCATTTGTAATTTGAGTAGAGATCGAATCCGGCCCCACAAGATTTCGTCTTAAGTAGATCGAAATTTCAAAACGTTCCATTTTACTTAAGTACTATCAAATTGAAGCTATTAAACTACTCGGACTCTGCTTGCCGAAACTGGTTTGTCGTTATCTGTAATTGTTAGGTGTGTTTAACAAAAAATGCGACACACATAACTGGACGTTAATTATATAGTCAGAAACGTGACACTGTATAAGGCACCTTCCCATTTGTATCTGGGGCTGAACATTCAAATTAAAATAAAAAATTCAGTCGAATTGAGAACCTCATCCTTTTTTTTGAAGTCGGTTAAAAAGAGTAACCATTCTCGTAGGAATATACGAAACGTTTATTCTATTAAATAAATAAACGTTATATATTTATAAAAAAATAATTAAAATAAAAAAATAACAATTCATGGAAGAATAAACATGTCGTTTAGAGAATCGGTACTTTTTAAATGACAACTTTACAATTATGTAAATTTAATTTAATAAATAAATAAATATCGTACTACATCACACACCATAGTGCTAAGTGCCTAAGCTACTTACCTCGGAGTCAGATCAATATCTGACTCCGAGGTAAGTAGCTTAGGCACTTGTGTTACGGATATCAGAAACAGACTCCAAAACTAACTGATTATTGTAAATATTTAAATACGTGTTAAAGTTTATTACTTTCAAGTCGGAAGATATTATTTTATACTTTTTAGTGTTTTAGACATGATTTAGAATTTTTTGTACATCCTAAATCTATGGTTTTAGATATTTAAATAGCTATTTAGGCAGGTTATTATGTGCTTTTTTTCTCATAAAACTTTATTTTCGTGTTTTTTTCATAAACATTTTTTGCAGGTTTTTTGAAGTCGGTTTTTATTTTTTTTTAATTAACAGTATGGTTGGGAACCCTAGGTCCGTTACTACGTCTGTCCGTCCGTTGATCTTATTGATAGACGGACAGATGTATAATATTATTAGATATAGACTTTTAAGGTTACCGCTTTTTAAAGATCTGTAGGCATTATAACTGAATGGTTGTATGGAGTATTTTTAATTACTTATACATTATATATAATTACATACATACATAACATCACGCCTATAATCCCCGAAGGGGTAGGCTGGGTCAAAGTGGCAGCAGGCCCCTTCAACCACATTCAACTAAAAATAAAGCCGGGCTGGGTTAGATGAAAAATTGTGAAAAAGCAGTGACAAGCGGCTAACCTGTCGCCTACACAATCACACACCCAAAACCCGATACACCATTAGTCGCCCTTTACGACATGCTAGCTAATAAACACAGTTATGTATGTACTTTTTTGACTCGCCCGGAGTTTGAACCAGCTCTTGTCAAACAGCAATTTATTTTTAACACTAAGTGTCTTCAATTAGACAAGTGTATAAAATAAGTCCTTAGCAAACACTTAAGTTCTAAGTAGCACAGACGAACGTCTGTAGAATCAACTTCGTCAGAAACGATTCAAACGTTATTTAACTAACTAAACTTCACGCTACTTCCCTAGCGGGGTAGACAGAGAGAACCGAACGCTGGCACGATCCTTACACACCTCACTCGCCTCTTCAACATTCATGATCTTTTTCATACAAGTTCTACGGTTTTTATGTCTCCTAACATCAGCTCCTGTTAACACACGACCAATCTGGTCGTGGTAGGTGAGCCTGGGCCTTCCGCGGCTCCTACATCCTTGCACTTTCGCATTGTATATCTGTTTAGTCAATCTTTCGTCATCCATTCTTTCCACATGTCCGAACCACCGGAGCATGCCTCTTCTTACCTTGACTCCGACGCTGAAAAAATAACGTTATTAAAAAATTTAAAAGAGCACCTATCGAGTTTCTTTTTGATAGAATCTACTTTGCTGTCTTCAAGACTGCACCTATAAATAGTCAATATAAATAAAGATGTTTTGAATCTAAATTTGAAAACTTCATAATATAATTACATATCATCACGTCTGCAATCCCCTAAGGGGTAGGCAGAGTCCACAAGCAGTAAGGTCCTAAATCCATATTTAGCCAAAAATCGAGTTGGGTTAGATGGGAAATTTGTGAAATGTAGTGACGATTGGCCAGCTCGTCGCCTACAAAATCACATCCCCAACACACAGTCGCCTTTTACGACAGGCTAGGCAAGGAACACAGATAGTTCCTTTTTTTTAATCTCAAACGAACATGGGACAAATGGAACTTAATTTAGCGAGTCCATTACATAGACCAGGGTTTCTCTAACTAATGGCTCCACGTACCCCTTTTAAAGTCTCCAGAGGGCGGCGAACCCATAGACCCCCGTCAGAGTAGGTTCAGATCAGGCAGTACGTTCAGTAGCGCGCCCAACAAGCGAGTCGCACGGGTCAGTCATTCATCCACCATTACGTAAATCTTCACGCGAACTGATGATATGGTCGAATGGCGAACCCCTAGAGGTTCGGGTACCCCCCTTTGAGAAACGCTGACATAGACAATGCCACCGAACACAAAATAGTGAACAGCTATTCATTATATTTTGAATGTTAATTTTGATCCGTCATTTCCTCCTCTAACTGTTCGCAAGTTATTAAGTATTCGTTACAAAAAAACTCATTCAGATTCCTTTCTTGTCTAACACTTTCTGTCTAGCAATCAAAACTGAAAAATTGAGTTATAAATATACTTTAAACAACTTCGACTTTCAACAAAAAATAATGAGCCAACTGTGGTTCTTGCCTAGCATGTCGTAAAAGGCGACTAATGGTGTATCGGGTTTTGGGTGTGTGATTGTGTAGGCGTCGAGCTAGCCACTAGTCACTACTTTTTCGGAATTTTTACAGCTCAGTATTATTTTTGGCTGAATGTGGTTAAAAGGGCCTGCCCCAAGTAACACACAAGCATGATAACAGTACTAATGCGACTCATAACACAGTTAATAGTTACGTAACATTTGTGTTACAGTTAAGGAAATAGCTAAATTCTGACTAACGTTGTATTACGGCTATTATAATTTTTTAAGCTTAGTAAAATTTGTATAATTTCGGCTTCTTTCTTAAGGCTTAGTAATAACTTTTATTCTCAATATTACACAAACGTTTCTAAGCTTACAGAGTTTCACATAGCTTTAATTTGCATAACAGTAAGCTAAAAGATAACAAGCTGAATAAACGTAATGTACAATACTATTTTACAAACATTATTAAGCTTATTGCTGTTAAAAATGCTATATTCTGTATAAAGTACCCTCAGCAACTAGATGCTGAATAATAGTGTTAAAATTCGGTTTTAAAATGCTTGTATCTGAATAACAGCTTTAATATTATTTTGAAATCTTATAAGGTTCTTTATTTTGCGAATTATTCAGCTGCTGATAAAAAGTATTTTCTGGGTTCTAATTAAGCTTATATTGGTATAAAAGAAATGTAGACATAGTTTATAACTCTATTACACATACTTCTATTCTTATACCGAAACTAGCAGTTTTAAAGTTAGTTAAACAGTATTTACACAGAAGAATGCTGAATATTGCTTTATTTGTAGATATTTATTAAACGTTAGTTGTTGTAAGTTGGGCGTAGGCAGCATAGTGTTTAGTAAACTAGCTGTGGAAGAAAGCGGTCAAGCTAACCTTAACAGTCAAGTGCGATCGTACATAGAAGAGTGTTCCGTACCCGCAATTTCATATACAGACTGTGTGGGTGACGATGATTACACATCTAGTGGAGATGAATCAGATGAAAATATTAACGAATTCAAAAATACGCGCGGTCCGAATCATTTTATTCTAGCGTTTTGTATTTGTAGTACATTCAATGCGGTAGTATAAATCTACCTTTTGTTGTGTCCGAGGTTTTGAATTTGTATAGTATATTCAAATTATGTGTCATTATGATATTATTAATACGTATCTTTAAATAAAAAAACTATTGTATACCTATCTATATTGTAATCTGAATGTCGAAAACGGCTCCAAGAATTTTCATAAAATTTAGTATGTAGGGGGTTTCGGGGGCAATTAATCTATCTAGCTAGGTTTAATTTTGTTTTAGGTTTCCGTTTATCTATACTTATAATAAATCTGTAGAGAGGTCAATTCTGTACATGAAATATATTTTCAAAATAACTATCAGGGGGTGATTAGTGATCGATACTGATGCCAAAAATGCAATCAGTAAAATTTTTGTCTGTCTGTCTGTCTGTCTGTATGTCTGTATGTTCTTTTTAGAAACAAAGACTACTCGACGAATTTTAACGAAACTTGGTACAATTATTCTTCATACTCCTGGGCAGATAGTATACTTTTCATCACGCTACATTCAATAGGAGCAGAGTAGTGACGGGAAATGTTGGGAAAACGGGAGAAGTTACTCCATTTTCAAGCTTCCGTCGCGTGTGCAGCCTTGATGGTTAAAGTTACATAGAAATCAAGTAGGACGGAAATAGTCTATATAATATTAACCATAAACGCGGGTGACACCGCTGGCACAGCTAGTGTAGGTATAATATCCGTTTGTTTTCAGACAATGAAAAACTGCTACATTATCATTAGAATAGATGGGGAACCAAAAGAGACCTCGTTTCTTTTCCCTTTTTAGCATTTTAATAAGGTATGCAGTACATACGAGTAGTTAACTCAAACTAGACATAGGTACGTAAGTTGAAAAAAAAAAAACATGATTACCACAGCTTTTTTTCTAAATAAAACAAAATAAAAAAAATATTTTACATCCTTTTTACGTTAGATTGGTATACCTAAATAGCTTTAATTCATTTGCTTAATTATTTTTTTTATTTAAGTGAAATGATTGCATTATATAATAGTTAAATAATAAAGTTCGATCGATCACCTAATCATTTTTCCACTAAATTCTAGTTTTTGATTGTTCTGTTTTGAACCCTAATAAGCTGTTTAATAAAACATGTGAACAAATACTCAACTGTTATTCAGAAATTATTCCGCCATACCGCGCTTTGCCAAATAAAGGCTTAATATGTGACGAGTCAAAACTATTATTCAGCAGCAGCTCGGTAAAACAGCTCCGTGAGCAGCTAATAATCAGATTTATAGGAATCGCCATTATAACCTCAAAAAAAAATGTTTTTGGAATTGTTTTTGCTATCAAATGCTGTGTTTTATTAATTCAGATACAAATTCGAGTATTATACATAAACTAATTATTACTTTTAAAACACTAAAATAAGAAATTACGCTAAAAGTTTTTTTTTGCCTTATTTCTGTCTTGTACATTTACTTATTTCTATCATTAAACTTCGATATTGAAGCGGCGCGTAAAACCAATAGTTACAGGACATACGTTATTGACGACAAAATTACTTGCGCAATATTATTTCACTTGTATAATAGCTAAAACTCGTATTTTTAAAAATTACTTAACAATTCCAAGTATTCATTCCGTCCACATTAATATCTTAATAAATATTAATGATATCCACAATTTCTTGAAGGAAACACACATTTTGTTTGAAATAGTGTGGTACAAATGTGCTTATAGCTGAGTAGTTTTTGAATATCACAGCCACAAATATTTTTCTGAATAAACATGATAAAACATCTGTGTATAAGTAACGACTGCCGTTTTTCAGACGTTATTAAGCTATGTGGACAATTACATTGCTACTACTCAGATTTGATATTGCTATTATTCAAATTAAAGCATTTAAAAGTGTGCCCAATTTGCTTGAATAAGAGCTGAGTACACGTTTACTCAGACATTAATCAACAGCTTTTTAAGCTTATCGCTCCCGGGTTTGCTGTTACTAAGACCTTATACTGCTATCTGTGTTACTTGGGGCTGTCCCTTTAACTCTGCCTACCCCTTCGGGGATTATGGGCGTGATCTTGTGTATGTGTGTAAGTAAAAATGATAAAAAGTTCAACTCATCACTTAGGGGCCATCCATAAAGTACGTCACACGTAAAGGGGGACGGAGGGGGTCTACGATGTGTGGCATGGTGTGACAAGGGGTGGGAGGGGTCCTAAGTTTCGTGACATCACGTTTCAAAATCTAATATATCATAATAATTTGCAATTTCTGGATGTAAAATTGCAAAACGGTGTGTCACACTAGGGAGGGGGGAGCCACAAATGTGACCAGCTGTGACAAGGACGGGAGGGGGGTCAAAAATCATGAAATTCGTGTGACGTACTTTATGGATGACTGGCCCGATGGTCGAGTGGTCAGAGACCCTGGCCACAAAACCGAGGGTCGCGGGTTCGAATCCCGCTAGGGGCAAATGTTTCGTGTGATGAACATGGGCATTTGTACTCGAGTCATGGATGTTTATAAACGTATTTAAGTATGTCTATCCGTTCACCTAGTATCCATAGCACAAGCATAAGCTTAGTTTGGGACTAGGGAATTGGTGTGTCAGTCTTGAGATTTTATTTATTTATTAATTTATGATACCATACACAATCAAATACCCATTAGTCACCTTTTACGACATGCTAGGCGAAGAATACAGTTGGCACATTCTTTAAGTCCCAGACCAACAAGTGGCATGGAGAAAAATAATAATCAACTTTACATTACGGTAAAATATGATGATTAATGTTACTCGAGTAAGGATAAATTAAATAGCATTTCCATATACAATAGAGAAGCTCTTTTAAAATTAAATACCGGCCAAGTGTAAGTCGGACTCGCGCACGAAGGGTTCCCTACCATTATCTATAAAAACGGCAAAATAAAAAACACGTTTGTTGTATGGGAGCCCTCCTTAATTAAATATTTGGTTTATTTTAATTCTTTATTTTTAAAGTGACTATTTATAACTAAATATTCTGAGAATTTTTCAAGCAACTTGTAGACCTGTTGCCGTTATGAATATCGAGCAAAAACGAGAAAAAACAACACGTTTTTTGTATGGGAGCCCTCCTTAAATATTTGTTTTATTTTAATTATTTATTTTTAAAGTGACTATTTATAACTAAATATTCTGAGATTTTTTCGAGCAACATGTAGACCTGTTGCCGTTATCAATATCGAGCAAAAAAAACACGTTTGTTGTATGAATTATTAAAAAATAATAATTATTAAAAATAATTATTTTATTTTATTCTGCTTTTTGCAACAGAAATACATCATCTGTAAAAATTTCAACTATCTATCACAGTTCATGAGATACAGCCTGCTGACAGATGGACAGACAGACAGACACCGGAGCCTTAGTAATAGGTTTTACTCTTTGGGTACGGAACTCTAAAAAGGTGTCTTATCTAGCCATTCAATTTAAATCTAGAATGACTAGACTACTATTATACTCGTTTCATTAGAAATTACTATACAGCCAATATTTCAATCAAATTCAAAACATCATAATAAGCTTGTTATAATAAAGATTTCAAAGTGAATCAAATCTCTCCGACACTTGAGGACGTGTATTCTAAATTGAATAAAAAAATCTCACGAGTGTTATAATAAAAAAAACTTTGTATGTCTGTCCGCGTTATATTAGAAAGTAGAGGTCATATCATTTTTAGGGTACCGTACCCAAAGGATGAAAACGGGACCCTATTACTAAGACTCCGCTGTCCGTCCGTTTGTCTGTATGTCACCAAGCTGTATCTCATGATCCGTGATAGCTAAACAGTTGAAATTTCAACAAATGACGTATTTCTGCTGACCCTATAACTCATTAATAACATCACGCCCACAATCCCCGAAGGGGTAGGCAGAGTCAAAGGGGCAGCATGCCCCTTTCACCACATTCAGCCAAAAATAAAGCCGGGCTGGGTTAGATTGAAAATTGTAAAAAAGCAGTGACAAGCGGCTAACCTGTCGCCTACACAATCACACACCCAAAACCCGATATACCATTAGTCGCCTTTTACGACATGCTAGGCAAGAACCACTGTTGGCATATTCTTTAGAAGTCCCAGACCAACATGGGGCAATGGGCTGCTCATAATGGCAACAGGTAGACGCTTGAAATATTCACAATATATTTACTTTAAAAAAATATATTAATAATATTAAAATAATATAAATATTTAAGGAGGGCTCCCATACAACAAACGTGATTTTAATACCGTTTTTTGCTCGATATTAATAACGGCAACAGGTAGACACTTGAAATATTCACATAATATTTAGTTGTATATTAATTTCAAAATGAAATAATTTATTTTAACAAAATAATTAACTAATTAGTCTGTTGCATGGGCCAAATATTGGTACGGAACCCTTCGTGCGCGAATCCGACTCGCACTTGGCCGGTTTTTAATCGGATGATACGCTAATTAAGTTATCTGAGATGGTTTAGCTAAAGAGCTTGTCAAATGTTAAAAGGTACGGTAAGTGAAATAAAAGTAACATATCTAATAGATCTGCCAATGATGGGTAATTTATTTGAGACTAGCAGCGCTCGGCGGTTTCACTCGCATAGTTCCCGTTCCTGTAGGAATATGGGGATAAAATATAGCCTGTGTTACTTCCGGATATTGTAGCTTTCCAATAGTAAAAGAATTTTTAAAATCGACACAGTAATTTTTGAGTTTATTCATTACAAACACACCCAAATACAAAAATACAAATCTTTCCTCTTTATAATATTTGTATAGATAAGTAACACAAGTTCTGTGAGTCATAATTGAGGTTAAGTATTTGGACTTGAAGTTGAAGTTATATCAGTAGCGAGCTTTACTCTTTTCTTTTAAATAAAAGAGGGACAACAAAGTCTAAAAGAGTGTATTAACCAACTGTGTTCCGTGCCAACTGTGTTGCTTGCCTCCTGTCCATGTCGTAAAGGCGACTAATGGTATATCGGGTTTTGGGTGTGTGATTGTGTAGGCGACGAGCTAGCCACTTGTCACTACTTTTTCACCATTTTCCATCTACTTAATCCAATTCACTTTTATTTTTGTCCGACTTTGATGTTTCCATCTAACTTTGAATGTTCCATTGAACCCAGCCCATTGTCCCATGTTGGTCTGGGACTTAAAAATAATGTGCCATCTGTGGTTCTTGCCTAGCATATCATAGAAGACGACTAATGGTGTATCGGGTTTTGGGTATGTGATTATGTGGGCGACAAGTTAGCCACTTGTCATCACTTTTCACAGTTTTCCATCTAACCCAGTCCAGTTTTGTTTTCGGCTGAATGTGGTTAAAGGGGCCAGCTGCCCCTTTGACTCTGCCTACCCTTTCAGGGATTATGGGCGTGATGTTATGTTAATGATAAGAATTAATTTATTATTTTTAACTTTCCAGCTCGCGTCGTTCTTCACGGTGCTGAAGGGGAAACATCTTCTGGCTCACCACCACGAGTGGGCGCCCCATTACGAACACCATGGTCAGTGAACAACACCATAGCTTACAACCATTCTTATGAACATGCAAACGCTTTTAGCTTGTAGGTAGGTAACTAACTACAACATCATCTTCCTACCGTTATATCCCGTTTAGACGGGGTCCGCTTAGACCATGATCCGGGATTTAGCGCGTCTGGTAATCACATTGAAGCGACTGCCGATCTGACCTTCGTAACCCTAAGATAGGGGAACCAGACAATTTTTGGATCATGGTTACAAATCCAAAGTTGTTTGAATTTGCAGGTTTCATCACGATGTTTTCCTTCACCGTCGAGCTAGTGGTATAAATACGTACATAGACTTGAAAAATCCATAGGTACGTGCCCGGGTTAGATCCCGCACTCCTCGGTTAAGAGGCGCGTGTCCTTACCATTGAGCTACCACCGCTTAACTAGGTAACTAACTGCGACGATATACAAAATAAAATTTATATATCTATCTACAAGTTTTTGAAAGTCGACTGTAACACCTAATTTAACATGACACACATCGTTATACGGTGGCCTGAGAACCGGAGAAAGACTTTGGGACGAGAAGTTATTCCGTTTTATGAAAGAAGTATATTTTTATGAGGCAGTACAATACTCTTGATAGTTAGACCAGCAAGTACCTTGGTAGGTACAGGACTTCCAGGGGAAGCTGCAAAATTTTAAGCTAGCTGCTTAATTATTTCAAGCCCATTGTGGCTTATACTTGGTAATATAATTAAGCTTTCAATATTCATCTGGGTATCTTAGGAATGTTACATAATACATTAATCTTATGTGATACAAATACTCCCTACAGAAAATTGCATTCAGTTGCTCCGCATCTGTTAATTTTCGTTATTCTGAGACAATATTAAGCCTCTTAACGAGATTTAAAGTAACATCATCACAATAGGTTTAGTCGTTATTCGTGAAAACATAATAAATAAACAAACAATGTTACTTTCACATTCATATTATTAAAAAAGACTTATGTTTTGAAGCTTAACTTGGTCCAAAACTTCAAATTACCGCATTATACAAATGAAATAGAAAATGCTTTAAACACTTTCGATTCAATATTGTGACAATATGTTTGAGGGAAGCTAATTTTACTTTTATTTGTGGCTATTCAAAGGGCTTTTGTTACCTTAATGATAATAGTCGTGGGATCATAAAAAAGAAGTTAAAGGTTGATTGTGTAATGGTTTGTGTAGTTGATTGTGAATGGTCACAGCTTAATGATGACGGCACCTCATTCGAGAGGGAGCTTGGTTCAAATCCGAGCACGTTTCTTTAGCTACATCAGTGTTTTTTCAACCTTTTTTAATACGCGACCCCCTAACAGATTTTAAAAATTTTCGCGACCCCCTGGGTCATAGACGGAAAACAGTTTTTCACTAATAGTGTGTATAACTTTGCTGTTTTCCCTTTGGCGACGACCCCCCGAGTATGGCTCAGCGACCCCCTTTGGGGGTCGCGCCCCACAGGTTAAAAAACACAGAGCTAGATTATAACATTAATTGGTTGTAATTATAACGGTGGTGAAGGTATTGTTTTTTATCAATTTCTATTTGTACTTCGCAACTCTAGCTTAGGACCAACTAAATAAATCTTAGTTAAGTATACATACAAAGTGATTTAAATTAGCAAGTTTTGTTGCTATGTTTTTCCTCACTGCAAAGATAGCGATATAAATCTGTACTTATAACTAAAAATTCAGAGGTGCATGTTCAAGTTTCAACCAATACTCATCATCACATATAAGGCATTTGTCTTTGCTCATTAAGCTACTACCTAAATCAAATGTTCTGGTAAGATAAAGGGCAACACCATAAACTATTTCACCTTAAAAGTAAATCGCATGAGGTAACCAATATATCGGAAGGTAAAAAACCCACCATTCCCTTTTTAACCTTCAAATATTTCCTCTTAACAACAGTTAATGTTATGGTCATAGTTAAAAATTAACTTTAACTCAGAATAAGTATCGCAAAATTCGCTGTGCTTTTTAGAAGAGCTATCAATAAATCCAGGCAACATAATAGCAGAGGTATTTTATATATATTTTTTTTAATTTGCCTTGCTTCAAGCTATCTACTAACGTGCTAACAAAATCTTGTTTCTCTGTAAATAAGTTTACAAGTAATGATCTGTTTCTGTTTGCAGGTCATAAAAGAAGCTTAGGGCACCTAGGTAAGGTCCTTTTGATATAAATGAGATTTTGTTAGTATCATTAACCGTATCTTAATTAATTTAGATTGTGTAGTACTTTAGATGCACTTTAGTTTAGTATGACTCACTTTAGTTTCTGTATGAAATGTAGTTTGTTGGATATCAGTATGACTATGTATAGATAAATAGAGCTGAAGATCGGTGTGGTTATTTAGAACTTTTTGGATTTTCTTGACTAGAGTGATTATTTGTGTATATTCTTAAGCCACACATCAAATTTACGTCATATTCAAAATCATGTTTTAAATTAAGGCAAAAAACATAGATTAGCCTAAAAAAACTAAAACTTCACCATTTTATTGAAAACAGTAACATATCTCTCATTCACCCCTCTATTCTGTTCCAGGCCACCCAACTTACGTGGAACACCCCCCGTCCGACTGGCATTCGTACACCCCGTCGCATACCGCCCCCGAGTGGTCGGCAAAGGAACCCCAATACCAGACTCTGGCATCCTACAAGCACGCCACTGACCCCTACACGGAGTACGCGGCTGAGAGCAAGCAAGTGAAACAGACTGAGAAGAACTACGGCTAAGCGTTTTGAGAGCAGTTTGAGAAACGGTATTCTGAGATCAGTTAAGCAAGATTTCAATGTGATCGGATTCTTAAAACATCTAAAAAAATATACATACAAACAGACATACTATTGCAATAGGGTAGATGGCACCACCAATCATTTGATTGCTTTTTATGAGCTGTCAAAACGCAATGCTTCCATAGATTTTGTATAGACCTACTGAGTTGTGACGTAACACCTCAGTAAACTCAACTGACTATTAATTGTTTTCAAATCAATGAAAAAAGAAAATGTGCAAATAAATAAAAATTAAGAATGTTGTGGTGTGTTAAATAATGTGTTCTTTAAATTGAATTAAGTCTGGGTGGTAACTCGTATTTAGGTGTAATCTATACTAATATTATAAAGCTAATAGAGTTTGTTTGTTTGTTTGAACGCTGTAATCTCAGGAACTACTGGTCCGGTTTAAAAACATCTTTCAGTGTTACATAGCCCATTTATCGAGAAAGACTATCTGTAGAACATTAACAAAAACGCCGGTGAACGCGGGCACAATTAGTAAATACATACATATGATATTTAACGAATAATCGACGAATATTTTTCATTTCAACAAAATTTACATACATACATAACATCACGCCCATAATCCCCGAAGGGGTAGGCAGAGTCAAAGGGGCAGCATGCCCCTTCAACCACATTCAGCCAAAAACAAAGTCGGGCTGGGTTAGATGGAAAATTGTGAAAAAGCTGTGACAAGCAGCTAACCTGTCGCCCACACAATCACACACCCAAAACCCGATATACCATTAGTCGCCTTTTACGACATGCTAGGTAAGAACCACAGTTGGCATATTCTTTTTAAGTCCCAGACCAACATGGGACAGTGGGCTGGGTTGGATGGAAAGCTGTGAAAAAGGAGTGACAAGTGGCTAGCTCGTCGCCTACTCAATCACATACCCAAAAGCTCGTAAACCATTAGTCGCCTTTTACGACATGCTAGGCAAGAACCACAGTTGGCACATTCTTTTTTTTTTGTCCCAGATCAACATGGGCCAAGTCCCAGACCAACATGGGACTAACAAAATTTAATTTTGGCTAAATGTAGTTTAAGAACCTCATTGCTCCTTGTCTCTGCATACCCCTTCGGGGATTGCAGGTGTGATGATATGTGTATTATAGGAGAATACCGTTTCTCATATACCAACGCTACGTAGTACATAATTTACCAAAACAAAATGGGTTAGGGGACATTTCGTCCCAGTCCAAAACTGGTCCCTGGTTCCAGTTTTGGGCTGGGACGAGATGTCCCCTAACCCAACAAAATGCATTATTTATTTGAAATAGATAAGTGATTTATTTATTTTCGCTCGTAAGTACAAACCGTGTTTAGCACGCAGTCATTAATTTATTATTATTTATTTATTATTTATTAATCTATTTTATTTGAAATATGTCAATAAATGTTATATCTAATACTGAAAAATTACACATACTCTTGTCTCGGAAGTCTGTATGAAAATTACGTAATTTAACTTTAAATATAATATAACTTTAACTGTCGTTAATCATTTTACAATTTATATTTTAAATTTTGATTTTTTTTTTAACCAGTCCTTAAGTATAATGACATCCTTGTATTGAGGTAACAAACATTTATGAATGAAAAATAGAATAACTAATAAAGTAAAAATTATTAGTTAAAATAGATATGTAGGGCTTTCTGTTGTTGTATTTGCATTGACCTGGAACCAGCCCCGATCAGAACCGAATATCCAGACTTTCGATAACAAATCATAACACAAAATACGTGTGACAGTCCTAGATTATGTTTGTTGCATTTATTAGATGTATGATTCGCAGGGGAACTATATAATATGAAGGGTCCATTGCAGAAATGCTGAATGTCAATAATATATTTGATTCTGACAAAACTGCGTAACTCGAACACTTTATCTATTCTATGTTCAAAATATGTTTCGATTTAAATTTCAAAAGTTTTGGAGATTCATCATTATTGCACCCTTCATACGTTATCTGGTTAATTTCTATACATTTGGTTAAACTTATCATCACAGTCATCATTTTCATTTATCATCATCATTGTCATCTCTAACGAGTTTCATTCAATACTGTTTAAAAATCGATTTAGTTTAACCAAATTGGGAAAGGAAACAGATATTTTTGGTTAAATAACTTTTTTAATAAACCCTTTTTTTATTTTATTTAATTACCTAAGTATTGTTAATTAACCAAAAATACTTGTTTTCCCATTTGACTGTTTAAGCATTTATTAATTCGTCGTGTGATGTATTTTTAGAAATTAGTACTATACTGAAAACGTTAGTTATTCTTTCAACGAAAAAGATTTTAAAATATATTACGTCAAAAGCAATATTTGCTAACAGTATTAACTGACTTTTACGGTATTAGGAAAATTTGTAATAAAATAAGACATCTTGTAACATAAAAAATGCATTTAATACAATTTTGAATAAAATATATTCTTTTTACAAAATGGACGGATTTAATTTTAACCTTAAAAATAAATACTGTATAAACATTTTAGCTATAAAATTTTGAATATAAAAATATACATACCTGTTTTTAATACAAGACTGCCTAATTCGTCATTTGATATGGTATCGAAATCAGTTTCTAATTACCTACTAAGACCATATTCTGTTAAGATAAACTACAACTTTTGGTTTCACAAGTTACGAATAGAAACGAAGAAATTTTAATTTAATAATCATTTAAGAATATGCAAAAGTAAATATATAATTAAATTAACTATAATTAAAACATTAACTGACGTTAAATATCTGAAAACATTTATGGTTAACGTGAAAAGTAAGTAGGTAGTAATGTAATCAAATTTACAAAATATAGGCAGTCTTTTTTCAGACATATTCGAACACAAAATAGCTGAGATTCTTACTCCTTAAACGAAAAATTAAAGCTAACAATTTGTGAATGTAAAGAAAATGATTTTAAAACGGTACAGATGGTTTTATAGATATAATCATAATATTTTTGCATCATTAATAGCCGTCGTATAATATTTTTATGTTAACTTTAAATTATATTGTAATGTATAATGGAGATAGGGTTGCCAACCGTACTTTATTAAGTACGCGAAAATACTTTATTTCGCATGATTTGATTTCTCTGGGATACAGTTTACGTATACTCATTATACAAAAAAAGATATTGGTTTTGATTGTTAGAATATTTGTGAATAATTGAACGACAGTTACTGGGGTTGATTAGCGATGATAATTACCTGTTAAAAAGTAATGCAAAAAAATATTTTTTATCAAAACGACAAAGTAAAATAAATTTAGACAGTATGTACTTTTTTTTCTGCCTTAAATATCTAGCCGACATACTTTATTTGCCCAAAAAAATGTGGCACCCCTACCCCTTTGGGGATTGTTGGCGCGATAATATATATATATATATAAAATATAATTAGTCAGCGTTTCAACGTTACGAAGATGCAACATCGTAAATGACATTATATAGAACAATAAAACGTCTTTACAATAAAAAAACTTTGTCAATTGACTAATTGTATACTAACGTAGTCGAATCAAAATATGGTAGTATTTAAATTCTGGTTGTCCAAACCAAATGATATAGGAATTTTCATTAATAAAAATCTTGTATAATTTTGAGTTTTTCCATAAAAAAAATATCACAGCACAGTCTTCAAAATAAAAAAATATTTACAATATTTATATACATTTTCTTCTACATATAAAGAGCACCATGTGTCTTACATTTCAATATATCTAGAATATTTTTTCATTTATACATATATACTAAGATTGCGGCACATCCATAAAATGTAAAATAAAAACAGCTATGACAAACAGACACTATTATTTACCATAAAGTATCGAACTTAACTTTTTAGAAAAATAATACAAAATTAAATACTATAAACATATTATTATACAAGAAAAACAAGTAAATATCATAAAATTAGTCTTTGCGTGGCAAATGTACTGTATAAGGGACATTGTCGCATTGTCCCATTTATGGGACAAAGATCGAATAAGTCAAGAAATACGTCATTATTCTATTATGTAGCACAAAACAGTAGGTCAGTGTTTTGACTTCACAAAAATAATACAAAACAAATATAACTCCCTATAATCTTTACGTCAATATTTTATATTACAAAGCAATTGATTAATCTGTCAAATACCACTCTCACATCAGGGAAAGGGAATTAAATAAATGTTTCTGTTTTTCTTTCCTTTTTAAATACAACATGACAAGCCTGAGTAAGTCACCATGATAATACATGGCATTTCATGTCCCATATATGAGACAATACCTCTAATAATTGCATATTATATACACTATTAAGAATTCAGTATTTCAGTCTACATTTAGAAGTTAAAGATATGTAAAACAGCATTATAAAATTGGTCACATAAGGTCTACATCAAAAGTAAAAAAATATTCTAAAATTTGTCCAGAGACTTCACATCATTCGCCATATTTGGCACACGTCACAATCATAAATAATACTTCATCTGACATGCATTCTAATCTAATGAACAAATATAAGTAGGTACCATACGGCACCGAACACAATAGGAAAAAATACTCTTGTGCCATATATGGTTTCAGTGCAATAAAATTGGCACATACCACGGACTAGTAAAAAAAGAAGAACTCCGCGCTACTAACTAGACGTTCAGGCAACTGCGGAACTCCAACTTGACACGCAACTTACACCACACATTAACATAAGCACTCCGTATTTCCGGTATCTGGTAGACAGCGCGGAATCCTTCTTTTTTTCTAAGTCCGTGGCACACACATTATAAGTCCATTTTGGTTAAAAATTCAAAAATTACTACCTACATATCAAATTCAGTGATCTTAAGGCAAACGCCCAAAAATATACATAGAGTAATCAATATGGAGTCACTGACCAAACCCAGAACATTATTTCTCTGGAACCAACCAGACCTGGTCCTCTTTTTGGTCAGCCTCCTCTTGTCCACATTCAATTTCCTCGCCCAACTGTCAAAATTTGACGGGACCGCTTGACATTGGCTGTCAAACCACTTCCTCGGCGCGCCGCTTGACGTTTTAGCCTGAACGCAGATGTCAAAACGGCCGCCTTTCTGTAGAGCCTGTTTGAACGCGTTGTCTATGGTTATTGTCTTTGAGCGCAGATTGTAGGAGATGTCCTGAGTGTACAGGAGGGAGTTTTTGTCGTCGCGAACGTACAGATAGAAGTCGGCTATGTCTTGGATGGATGAAACGTACCAGTGTGCGTAGATCGCTTCTTGAGAGCTGGAATTGATAAAAAAATTAAATACATACATACATACATACATAACATCACGCCCATAATCCCAGAAGAAGAGGCAGATTTAAAGGGGCAGCAGGCCCCTTTAACCACATTCAGCCAAAAACAAAACTGGGCTGGGTTAGGCTGTGAAAAAGTAGTGACAATTGGCTAGCTCGTCGCCTACACAATCACACACCCACAACCTCATATATCATTAGTCGCCTTTTACGACATGCTAGACAAGAAACACAGTTAGTAGTCATCTTCCTAGCGTTATGTCCTGTGCTTAGACGGGGTCCGCTTAGACCATGATCCAGGATTTAGCGAGTCTGGTAATTACATTGAAGCGACTGCCGATCTGACCTTCGTAACCCTAAGATAGGGGAACCAGACAATTTTTGGGTCATGATTACAAATCCAAAGTTATTTGAATTTGCAGGTGAAACCTCCGATGTTTTCCCTCACCGTCTAGCTAGTGGTGTAAATACGTATTTACTATGTACGTACATAGATTTGCAAAATCCAGAGGTACATGCCCGGGTTTGAACCCGTACTCCTCGGTTACAGGCGCGTGTCCTTACCATTGAGCTACCACCGCTCAATAGTGACTACAAATAACACATAATAAATACTAGTTCCAAAAAATACTCACTACTGCACATCCCTAAACGCCAAATCCGGCTCGCTAGTAAACTCATTCGCGTCTCCTTCATACTCCGCCATCTTCTCGTCATTGGCAACATTGCCGAGGCATAGCAACCGGTCTTCGTCTACTGTCAAGAGGGACTCGCCTTGCAGAGTTAAGGGTTCAGTACATGTTAAGTTGTAATGGGTATTAACGGGGAAAGAAGAGGGGGGTAAACGGTTGAGGTAGTGTTTTAGGGGGCGGACGAAACAGTCGCAGATGAGGCCGTTTCCTGAAACAATAATTGAATTTTGTTACATCGTACACATACATACATACATAACATCACGCCCATAATAATAATAAATAAATAAATTCTCCAGACTGACACACCAATTCCCTAGTTCCAAACTAAGCTTATGCTTGTACTATGGATACTAGGCGAACAGATAGACATACTGAAATACGTTTATAAACATCCATGACTCGAGTACAAATGTCCATGTTCATCACACGAAACATTTGCCCCTAGCGGGATTCGAACCCGCAGGGTCGCGACCCTTGGTTTCGTGGCCAGGGTCTCTAACCACTCGACCAACGGGCCAGTCAATAATCCCCGAAGGGATAGGCAGAATCAAATGGGCAGGATGCCCCTTCAACCACATTCAGCCAAAAATGAAGCCGGGCTGTGAAAAAGCAGTGACAAGCGGCTAACCTGTCGCCTACACAATCACACACCCAAAACCCGATATACCATTAGACACACAGTTGGCACATTCTTTTTTTTCGTCCCAGATCAACATGGGACAAAACATCATCCTACTATCCTACTAATATTATAAATGCGAAAGCTTGTATGTATGGATGTTTGTTACTCTTTCACAAAAAAACTACTGAATGAATTTTAATGAAAGTGTAGAATAATATAGCTCATACACCCGACATATAGGTACATATAGGTACATATAGGTAGGCTATGTTTCATCGATATACCACGCGAGCGAAGCCGCAGGCAGAAGCTAGTAATCATCATCTTCCTAGCGGAGTTTTGAAATCCCATGTTGGTCTGGGACTTAAAAGAATGTGCTTGCTGTGGTTTTTACTTAGCATGTCGTAAAAGGCGACTAATGGTATATCGGGTTTTGGTGTGTGATTGTGTAGGCGACGAGCTAGCCACTTTTCACTACTTTTTCACATATTCCATCTAACCCAGCGTATTTATCTATGGCTGAATGTGATTAACGGGTGTAGATATTTGACTCTACGCATAGTCAAATATTTTTTTGGGTACGGGGTAGCCACCCCTTTCAAAGAAATTCATTAAAATAATCTATTGAGCACTGTAAAAGTACAAATGGCTAGCTCGTTGCTTCCTCGATACACTATTCGTTTTTCAATAGCTTTGGAGCGGTGGTAGCTCAGTGGTGAGGACACGCACATCTTAACGATGGAGTGCGGGTTAAAACCCGGGCGCTTTTTTAAATCTATGTACATATTTATACCACTAGCTCAACGGTGTGGGGAAAACATCCGGGTGTAACCTGCAAATTCAAACAACTTTGGATTTGTAACCATTATCCAAAAAATTGTCCCATATCTTAGGGTTACGAAGGTCAGATCGGCAGTCGCTTCAATGTAATTACCAGACTCGCTAAATCCTGCATCATCTAAGCGGTCCCCGTCTAAGCTCGGGTCATGACGCTAGGAAGATGATGATGCTAGACGAATAACCCAGATGGCAATTTAGTTGAATCTCAGACCAATTTAGCACAAAATTTTTTGATGAAACGACATTATCTCTATTTATTGGAGCATTAATACTGAACTGCGTATTTACAGGTGTTCACTGTTATTTGTCACTGTTACAATAAAAAATAACAGTGACTTTAAATATCACATACCTTCATAATAAACAGACAGTCCTCCACTCTTGATTCCCTTCACCAACTCAGGGTCGAAGCTGGTCAGCTGGTTGTTCCTCACATCTAGGACTCTCAGCTTCTTGGAGCGAGCGATGCTCTCCATGGGCAGATTGAGAAGAGTATTGTTCTGAAGGTATAATTCTGTTATGTTTTCGGGAAAGTAGAATTTGGCGTCGGCTGAAAATTTATGACTTATTAGTAAATAGTACGAATAGTATTATAGTAGTATAGTATAATATAATTAACAGTAGATAATTAGATATACTAAGTTAGAATGAAAATAAAGAAGAGTATTATACAACGTTTTACAAAATATAATTAATTATCAAAGCCAAGGGCCTATCAAATGTATAATATTAATGACTAGCTGTGCCAGCGGTGTCACCCGCGTTTATGGTTAATATTATAAAGATTATTTCCGTCATACATGATTTCTATGTAACTTTAACCATTAAGGCTGCACACGCGACGGAAGCTTAAAAAATGGAGTAACTTCTCCCGTTTTCCCAACATTTCCCTTCACTACTCTGCTCCTATTGATTGTAGCGTGATGAAAAGTATACTATAACCTGCCCAGGAGTATGAAGAATAATTGTACCAAGTTTCGTTAAAATCCGTCGAGTAGTTTTTGTTTCTATAAGGACAATACAGACAGACAGACGGACAAAAATTTTACTGATTGCATTTTTGGCATCAGTATCGATCACTAATCACCCCCTGATAATTATTTTGAAAATATATTTCATGTACAGAATTGACCTCTACAGATTTATTATAAGTATAGATATGCACTTACAGGTTCTAGAGATCAAATCTTCCAAGTTGTTGTTAGACAGATCCAAAATCTCCAGAGATGTAAGATTGCCCAATACATCTGAAAATAAAAACCGGATTATAGTAAATATAAAATACAGTCAGTTCCTTGTATGCTCGAGAAAGTTGTTTAAACAGTGCAGATTATTTCAATTAATCCTACATATATTATAAACGCGAAAGTTTGTGAAGATGTATGGATGTTTGTTACCCTGTATGAACTACTGAATGAATTTTAATGAAACTTTACAATACATACATACATAACATCACTCCCATAATCCCCGAAGGGGTAGGCAGAGTCAAAGGGGCAGCATGCCCCTTCAACCACATTCAGTCAAAAATAAAGCCAGGCTGGGTTAGATGGAAAATTTTGAAAAAGCAGTGACAAGCAGCTATCCTGTCGCCCACACAATCACACACCCAAAACCCGATATACCATTAATCGCCTTTTACGACATGCTAAGCAAGAACCACAGTTGGCATATTCTTTTTAAATAATATAGCTTATTCACCGAATAACATATAGGTTTTGTTTTATCGATGTACCACGCGAGCAAAGCCGCGGGCAGAAGCTACTGTTCCATAATTGTAAAATTCTAGTAATAATAAAATCTTTACAAAGTATAAATCAAACTCGCCACTTTACGCATGCCACTTATGTCTGTTCGCTTAGATCTTTTAAACTACACAAGTGATGTTGATGAGGTTTTCACCAATAGATAGAATGATTCTAGAGGAAGGTTTATATTTATACGTATCGTTTCATAACCGATATTAACCACCTTTTTTTTTTTTTTGTACTTGAGGAATGCATTACGCACCGTCCAAATAGACCTGAGTAGGGCCTACAGGGTGTGTCGGGCTCGAAGCCGGTAGCAATCTCCAGTAACCCTACCGACTAAACCTCAAGGCTGCCGTTCTTCGGGCGCTAACGCAAAACCAACGGGATCCCCACTGTCGGGATTCATCTCGTAAAGTCTACGCAGCGCGCGCTGCCGCCTAGCGGCCCATCTCGAGCGAGTGATATTCTCCCCCAGAACACCTATGGTGGTGTTTCACGACCACATAGACAGCTGTGTACCCTATCCTGACGGACCGGGTGTAACACATGCAGTCGGCTTCTCTGGGGACGATAGAGGGCCAGGGAGCTCCCTCCTCTTACCCCCACGACCCCAAAGGCCCTTTTAGTCGCCTCCTACGACAGGCAGGGATACCTCAGGAGTATTCGGAGCCCCCCTGTAGGGCGCATATTGTTAACCACCTGCTATTCACTTAATAGAAATAGAACAATTGAATTTGAATTTGTTTTGTGCTCAACGAGCAAATCCGGGGCGGGTAGCTAGTAAAAATAAAATAACGATAATGACACTAATAATAACTGACTTATTAATCCGCTACATATGGAAAATCAGAAAAAACAAATACTGTATATTACAAAAAGCAGAGGTCCTAATAGCGTGCCTTGAGGTACTCCCACAGTGCGTCGAGTTAAGTTTAATTAGTTTGGTCTGGGAATTAAAAAGAATGTGCCAACTGTGCCTTGCCTAGCATGTTATAAAATGCGACTAATGCTATATCGGGTTTTGGGTGTAAAATTGTGTAGGAGATGAGCTAACTTGTCACTACTTTTTTACAATTTTACATCTAACCCAAGTAAAATTTTTGGCTAAATGTGGACGGGGTATGCTGCCGTTTGACTCTGCCTACCATTTCAGGGATTAAAGGCGTAAAGTTATAAAATATAAATGAAATGAAGTTATCAATAAATTTGGTGGGCAACGTAATCGAATGCTTCACTTAAATATTATTATGAAAAGAGCAAGCTAGAGACTGGATAATAATGTCAAACAAAGTAATTTGAATGAATTTTTATTGTCTTGTGGCATAGAAAATGAATATAAGTGATGTCGCCACACATTTAAATTGTAAGCCTATAAAGTGTTTATCGGAAATATAGAAGCAGCGATTGAAAAAACGAGAAGTCCTAGCGTAAGGCACTTGTAACAAATTCTAATCAACTTACGTGCTCTAACGTCATTGATGATATTCCCCGCTAAGTTCATCTTCTTCACCTTCCGCGTCCCGAAGGTCAGGTCAAACGTCAGCACCGGTATCTCATTGTGACTGAGGTCCACTTCCTGCAGACTGTAAGGGATCCAAGGGTTTGAAGGAAACATTTTCTTGGTGAGAAATCCGAATTTGTTGTGGCTTAGAATTACCTGAAATGAAGGATCATAAAATTGAATACTGGAAAATCCGTTTTTTATTTATGAGATTCCTAAAGTACAATGTGATATTGCAAACATTTATCAAAAGATTTGGAACATAAGCAGTAAAAACGTTATATACGACTTTATATTGAAAAAAAGCTCTGAAAAGGTTAAGGACATAGCTTACAAAGCTAGCTTAGAAAAACTTACAAAGAGATTTTGTTGCAATAACAAAAATAAGACATAAGTTATTACTATTGAATGCAAAACGTCTAGGAGAATTAAACGAAAAACAAATATTTTTGTAGAGAAAATGTAGTTTAAGCTATTCCTTTTGACTAGCAAGATGGTTCATTCGGTAGTGACCCTGCCCCATGCGCCAAGAGTTGTAGGTTCGATCCCCACCCAGGACAAACATTCGTTTGATGAATACTTATGTTTGTACTGTGTCTGGGTGTTAATATCTAATATTTAAGTATATATTTGTAATACCACTGTTGTTTCTGATATCCGTAACACAAGTGCTTAAGCTACTTACCTCGGAGTCAGATCAATGTGTGATGTAGTGTAATAAGTATTTATTATGGTAACACTAGCTAGCTATCTGTCAGTAAAAATGTCAGAACAAACATACAAAACGTTCTTTTCTTATCGTTAAAAGTATCAAATACTTTCACATTAATTTAGCAATAATACTGATAAGTTATTTTTAACTTAATTTGTAGCCCTCAAGACTGAACCTCTCGCATAACATCGAAGAGAAGTGGTAGTATCTGTAAACCAGCGCTGACTGGGTGCAAGCCGCCTGAGCCAGTATAAGCTGAGCTACTTCCATTTGCTAACATTATATATGTCATCGTCATATGCCACTGTTACTATATACCATGTAATATGAGAGCAATAAAGCATTTTTTATTTATTTATTTATTTTACAAACACCCTCGATTTTTATTATCTGTAAAGATTTTTTAACTTGTAAAACACAACAAATTAAATGTTAATTACTAACCGTTTCGAGAGAGAGACAATCGTCCAGCAATCCATTCGTCTTGTTGTCCAATTTTTCCAACATGTTCTGTGATAGATCTAACTTCCTGTAATATAGAAAAAAATCTTTATTCTATATATATACGAAATAGTATATACCACTAACTAACTAACTAAACTTCACGCCACGGACAGCGGAGTCTTAGTAATAGTGCCCCGCTTTTATCCTTTGGGTAAGGAACCCTACAATTGACCTTAAAACTAAACTAAACTAAACTTCGCGCCACTTCCCTAGCGGGGCTGGCAGAGAGAACCTTGATGAGACAAATGCAACATTTTCTCACCTCAACGCTACAAGACCTTTGAAAGCCTCATTCGGTATCCTCTCCAGCAGGTTGTCGCTCAACGACAGATCCAACAACTGTTGCAGCCCTTTGAACGAGTTCTGCTCTATCGACGATATGCTGTTGCGCGATAGATCCAGTTTGAACAACGTGGGTAGGTTGCCGAAGGCCGATCGTGAGAGGGATGTTAGGTTGTTATCCTGGGGATGATAAAAGGGTTGATTTATCTATAATATAAAAAAGAATCGCTGAATGTGTTGCTAAGCGCAAATCTCGTCATAGATTGCACCTCAGGGAAACATTTTTGCCTCAATATTAATAACAATGAAGACCACATGACAACATCTTTGTCCTAATATTAATTACAAGGAGTACCTCAGGGAGCTATATTAGTACCGGCTCCATTATTACCAACTCACCTGCAAATACAAGTACTGCAAACTGCTAAGCGTATTAAGAGCTTCCCAAGGCGGTCGAGTGACCCCGTTCCCAGAGATGTCAAGTGACTGCAGCGTCAGTAGACTGCTGAAGCTATCCCCGGAAAGTCTGTCTTCAAGCGCGTTCGCGGACATGTTGATTCGGAGGAGCGCGTTCATGCTCGGCCAGGTCAGCGCGCGGATCTCGGATATGTTATTGTAGGCGATGTTGAGTTCGCTGTGAGAAAGAGACAAAGAATAAATGTTTATTATGCACATACACATAACATAAGTAAATAACATACGGTGCAGAAGAAATATACTATATAGATGGTGAAAGCATTATCATTGATGTATGTATGAGGAGGTCTTAGAGTTATCCTTTTTGTTTGATTTTAATCTCTATTAAATCTTAGTTGTTATTTTTCTTTTCATTCCGATCAAAGCAATATATAATTGTGTAAGCGATGATAGAAGACAATTGACAATGTTTATAAATAAATAATAAATAAATAAATTCTCAAGACTGACACACCAATTCCCTAGTCCCAAACTAAGCTTATGCTTGTGCTATGGATACTAGGTGAACGGATAGACTTACTTAAATACGTTTATGAATGATGTACCGTAATTTAACTGCCGGTGAACTTAATAAAATAAAATAAAATTGATCATGGTCATTTTACAAAATTGGCATTTTGACTTAACACATTTCAGGTTGCGTATGATAACATAAAATTGTAACTCGAGCAGTAGCGTATCTACTATACACGTTACTGTTTGAAATATTCCAAAGCACTACGGTTGCAAACTTTATATAATTTACGAATACTAGTAAAAAATCACATGACCTCAACTGAATTATGTTATTATTTTATTAACAATATCTATCTTTGTTATTACTAATTATGTAACTATAAAAATAACAGAATATAAGAAGCCATGGTGTACCTCAAGGAGACGTAATGGCACCAATTTTGTTTTTATAGTGTTCCTTAGGGAAGCAACTTAGCACCGATTATAATAGCAAATAAAAATAGATTTACCCCAAGCTTATAGGAATCTGGAAGATCTTCTCCAGGTAATTGTGGCTGATATCCAGCTTCAGAATAGTTGGTAGTATCCAGAATGCATGTAATAATTTACTGTTACTTAATATCTAACTCCTCAAGTGCACATAATACTGCAAGTCTGTCAGGTGCCACGGTGTACCTCAGGGTGGCGTATTACCACCAATGCTGTTTCTAGGGTGTCTCAGGGAAGCAACTTCGCACCTATTTTCATGGTAAATAAAAATTAACCTACCCCAAACTTATAGGTATCTGGAAGATTTTCTCCAAATGATTATGACTAATGTCCAGCACTCTACAGCTGGCCAACTTAGCGAGACTTCCACGCGACACGTCCCGCAACTTGTTGTACGATAAATCCAGCTCCAGAATAGTCGGCAGTGTTCCGAATGTTGCTGGCTTTATTACTTCTAGGGAGTTGTGGCTTAAATTGAGGAATCTGAAAAGGCAAGGAGTGATTGATTGATAGAAAAATCCACACCTTCGGGGATTACATACATAATACAATGTCCTCCTAACCGATATCAGTCACGGCGGCCAATCTCAACGAGGATTTGCCATCTGCGCAGGAGACATTATAGTGCACAAGTGTGTGCGCAAACACAGGTGCACTCTCTGTTCCTTCACTCTTATAGTCCGGTGAGATGGCACCGACATGACCGGAGAGTGGTCAGGCGCAGGACCAACGGCTTAACGTGCTTTCCGGGGCACGGGATTCATTAAACCGCCAACTTCCTGACTCGGGACTATTACTAAGTAATTTTAATATTGAAATACCTAGCCACACAGAACGGTGGTAGCTCAATGGTAAGGACACGCGCCTCTTAACCGAGGAGTGCGGGTTCAACCTGGGCATGTACCTCTAGATTTTTCAAATCTATGTACGTATTTATACCACTAACTCGACGATGACGGAAAACATCGTGATGAAACCTGCAAATTCAAACAACTTTGGATTTGTAACCATGATCTAAAAATTGTCTGGTTCCTCTATCTTAGGGTTACGATTACGAAGGTCAGATCGGCAGTCGCTTCAATGTAATTACCAGACTCGCTAAATCCTGGATCATGGTCTAAGCGGACCCCGTCTAAACACGGGACATAACGCTAGGAAGATGATGATGATGAACTACCTAGCCACACATTTTTGGCCCGACCCGGGAATTTAACCCGGGACCTCTTGGTCTTTAAGTGGCGCATGCAACAAAATATATTACGCACATACCTCAATGAAAATAAATTCTGGAACACAGCATTGGATATCTCAGAGAGATTGTTGTACGATATATCTACTGTATGCAGCTCGTAAAGTTTGGGGAACGCCATCTTGGGGATGCGTTCTATCAGATTGTGGGACGCATTCACAACCCTTATTCCGGTCATATTGTAGATTGGTACCTGAGAAGGGGATGCGAGATGAGAATAAATAAAAATAAATAAAATTTAAGTATGTAACTAAATAAATTTCCGACTACATCACATACATTGATCTGATTCCGAGATAAGCTTCAGCACTTGTGTTACAGATATCGAATTAACAGTGGTATTACAAATATACACTTAAATATTAACACCCAGACACAGAACGGTAAGTATAACAAAAAAAATAGCAAAGTCTTTGTCTGTCTGTTTGCTACGGCTGAATTGGCTGAAACGATTTTGATGAAAATTTCCTAGGCAAGTAACTGGTGATACAAGGAGTAACTTGAGCTACTTTTTAGAATTAAGGACTTTTAAGCGTTAAGGTTGAATGCAAATATTTTTTTAAATTAAAATTAAGACGATTTTTGTTAAATTCCACACGAACGAAGTCGCAAAAAACAGCTACAAAAACAAGGAAACGGTAACCATAGAGAACAATGGTAGTCCAATAGTGACTATAGTGATAATGATGACGATGATAATGTTAATATTGTTGGTGATGATGATGACAATGATGATGTCAACAATGTTCATAATGTTGACGATGATCATGATAATGATGATGACATTACTCACCTGCCCAAAATCGGTGAACAGGTTGTAGGAGACCTGCAGTTCGGAAGCATAGCTGTTTTCGTCAAAGGCTCCCTTGCTGATGTCTGACAACTGAAAAAGATGTAGTGGTTTTAAGGGCTATTTAAAAATTATCCAATCAATTTTATCCATCAGTTACTAGGGGGTGTTTTTAAAATATGTATGTACGCCTCTAGTTCGTGAAAAGGCGGTTCGTTAATAGGGTATTATCCTCAAAAAATTTAATTAGTCCGTAAGTTAGAATATCAAAAAATATTGAATACATATTTTTTGCTTTATCTGATACTCAAAAAATTAGAAAAATACAGCGCTTCAAAGATCTGTAATAGCGCTTCACGTCACTTGGACCGTAAATTTTTACACACCTAGTGACGTCACGCGGTGCTTTAGCGGGCTGTATCTTTATAATTTTTAGTTTGTTGGACAGAAAAAAAAATACGTAAGCAATATTTTGTTGTAATGGTAATAGTGAACTAGATATTTTTATGAGGAAAATAGCTTACTACGTGTGGATCTGAGGGGGGTGGGGTGTTTGCAAAATCTCTATTTACTCAGAATCTAGAAAGGTAGCCGGTAAATGTATTTCTTATGTATTAACATAAAGTGATAGCTCTGAGAGGCCAGTGTTGTGAGACTTTATTTATTTTGTTGGTTATTTAATTTACTTTTGAAATAAATAAATTCTCCGGACTGACACACCAATTCCCTAGTTCCAAACTAATCTATAAGCTTGTGCTATAGATACTAGGTGAACGTATAAACATACTTAAATACGTTTATAAACATCCATGCCTGTACAAAAGTCCATATTCATCACACAAAACATTTGCTTCTAGCGAGATTCGAACCCGCGACTCTCGGTTTCGAAGCCAGGGTCTCTGACCACTGGACCAATTTGCAATAATTTCACCATCGCCGTATACAGTACCTGGTTGCGGCTCAGGTCCAGTAGTGTCATGTTGTTGCAGTTGCGGAACGCGCCCGGCTCTATGGCGGCGAGCGAGTTGCGCGATATGTTCACTATAGCTAAGTATAGATCTGTGAACGCTTGGGACTCAATCACGGTAATATTGTTTTCGGCTAAGTTGATCAACTGAAAGTAAAAAAAAACATGTTTAGTCAGGGCCGGATCTACCATATGGCTTTTTGGACTTCAGCCCAGGGCCCCGTGGATACAAGGGGCCCCCAGCCATGTTAAAAATAGACGATAATGCGAAAAAATCCATAATTTTATTAAATTAAACAGATCGTACGGTTTGCAGCCCTGCGAATCCTGCGATTAATCATACCTATTCAATTCATTTAATTCAAGTCTGCGTCTTATACTTTGAGTAATTAGATGAGCTCCTATAGTATTAGCCCAGGGCCCCCTAAACTCACGGTGCCCTGTGTTTAGTTGATAGCCAGCTTATTCTTGTCACTTCCTGTTCCGTGTTGTTTTGGGACTTAAAAAATGTGCCAACTGTGTTTCTTGCCTAGCATGACGTACGGTCTTTTACGACAAGCTAGACAAGGAACACAGTTGGCACATTCTTTTTTTAAGTCCCAGACCAACATCCAAATCTGAATAAATATAAAAATAAATAAATTTATTTGAAAATTTGTTAGTAGGAAGTTTTTTTACATGATAATTCTTCGATCACTCCCCCCTCCCGTAGGAAGCAATACTATATTGCCACCCCTGGAGCAAAGCTGAGTACTGACTATTAATGGTATACTGGATGTTTGGTTGGTGACTGTGTAGGCGAAGAGATAGCCACATGTCACTGCTTTTCACCATTCATATTTATCATTACGCCCCGTTATCCCCGAAGGGGTAGGCGGAGTCCTAGGGGCATCTAGCACCCTCAACACATTTAACCTAAAAATAAAACTGAGCTGGGTCAAATGGAAAATTGTAAAAAAGCAGTGACAAGCTAGCTACTCGCCTACACAAAATGTAATTCCTTAAATTTCATTTCAAAATACTCATTTATTGTATAGAAACATTGTCCTACAAGAAAATTTACTAATTTTAACATTATCAATATTGTTCGGTAGCTGATTATAAATCTTTATACACTCTGAGACAATACACAGATAACATCACGCCCGTAATCCCTGAAAGGGTAGGCAGATTAAAGGGGCAGCAGGCCCCCTTAACCACATTCAGCCAAAAATAAAACTAGGCTGGGTTAGATGGAGACAATATTGACAGACAGCAACAATATTTCTGGAAATAAGGGTAAATCTTCGAACCCACTGACCTCAGCGTATTTGACCTGCTGGAACATCTGAAAGTCGACCTTCTTGAGCCGGTTGCGTGCCAGGTCGATAGTGCCTATGCGGGTCACAGCGGAGAAGGTGCCTCGGCCTACGTCAGAGATTAAGTTGTCTTGGAGATATAGACGTCTGTGGGGATGATAAACAACAGGGTATAGGGAAGACCAGGTTGCAAAAGAATACGAATTGATTAAATTTGTTATCTTTATTGTGTGTGGTTGTTGATGATGATGATGATAGTGATGATGCTCATGATCATCGTGATAATATTGTTATGTTGATAACACATACGTACATACATAACATCACGCCCGTAATCCCCGAAGGGGAAGGCAGAGTCAAAGGCGCAGCAGGCCCCTTTAACCACATTCAGCCAAAAATAAAACTGGGCTGGGTTAGATGGAAAATTGTGAAAAAGTAGAGACAAGTGGCTAGCTCGTCGCCTACAGAATCATATATCCATAACCCGATATATCATATACGATGTACGATGATAATGATTGTAATAATGGTGATGGTTATTGTGATGATCATTATGATGGTGATCGTGTTCAGACCGACGATTTCAATGATTTTAATGATTGTAAAGATGATGATCATGATGCTGGTATTCGTGATAATGATGATTAATTAAAACGTGTAATGTCATCGTGAACTCACCTCAGAAACCTCATCCCTCTGAAACTGTTAGTGTCTAACTTCTTTAACTTGTTGTTGTCTAAGTGTATCACTTTGAGAACAGTGTTTCTTGCGAACATCCCCCTGTGAAGATTAGAAATTTAATTATACCTCATCATCCTCTCGCCCTTCTCCCAGTTCATCTGGGGTCGGCGCAGCATGTCTTCCTCTTCCACACGTCCCGGTCAGCCGTCATCAAGCTATCCACTCCCATTTCACTCATATCATCTTTCACACAATCCATCCATCTCTCCAATTTAATTATACCTACTGTTCAAATAATATTTAAACATAGCATTAACTGTTCAGTTGTTAACGTAGACATTGCATTACATTTTATTATTTTCATAGCAACACTAACAATTTGTGTATTTTTATTTTATGTAATGGCAACATTCCTTCTTCTGATTCCTGTATCCTAACGTGCATGTTGTTGGCCATATCTAAACTGAATTAAACAGTGGTAATTATCAAAAACTGCATTTTTTATTTATACACCTACTAGAAGTTGCACAGAAGTCGAAATACAGACTATTTTTAATTTTATTATGTACATAGTAAAATGTTCGAGAATTGCTTAAGTTTCAATAAAAACAATTTAAGCTATTGCAGTTTGAACTCAGAAACAACTATAACTTCAGTTTTGATTAACGTTAAAGACAATATTACTCATATATAAAAAAAATATAACTGTCTTCCGAAAATACTTATTGTTACATACATAACATTACGCCCATAATCCCCGAAGGGGTAGGCAGAGTCGAATGGGCAGCAAGCCCCTTCAACCACATTCAACCAAAAATAAAGCCGGGCTGGCTTAGATGGAAAATTGTGAAAAAGCAGTGACAAGCGGCTAACCTGTCGCCTACACAATCACACACCCAAAACCCGATATACCATTAGTCGCCTTTTACGACATGCTAGGCAAGCACATTCTTTTTAAGTCCCAGACCAACGGGACAGTGGGCTGGGTTGGATGGAAAGCTGTGTTGATTATCGTTACACACAATATTCCTCATATATAAAATAAATCATAATTGTCTCCCGAAAAAACTTATTCTTTCCGGGATAAAAACGTCCATATTTAGGATGCAAACTTTTGACATTTCCAATTTCATCGCAATCGGTTTAAGGGGTTTTTTAAATTAAAACATCCAAAAGATGGCGTAACTGTGACGTCCGGTCATGTCACCCTCCTCATTAGTTAGTTATCAGACCAAACTGACATGCTGTCAACAAGGAGCCAATAGTGACAGTGATAAGACCACGAGACTCCGTCGTGCCATCTGGCGGGTTTTGTATATTTGAAAAACCTCATTCAGACATTAAAACATAACAGACAGACAAACTCACCTCGGTATATCGCCAATCTGATTATGGCTGACGTTACAGAAACCAAGTTTAGTCATGTCTCCTATGTGACTGCCGTCGAGTTTTTGAATTTTGTTGTAACTGAAACAATTACATATTTCATTTAAATCTTAAATAATAAATTCTCTTCTCACAGATAAACAAACAAATTAATAAACTATATGAAACCACAAAACAGTTGACATATTTTTTTATGCGTAGAATAGTTTGACTCGTTAGCAGCGGTGGTAGCTCAATGGTCAGGACACGCGCCTCTTAACCGAGGAGTGCAGGTTCAAACCCGGGCACTTACCTCTGGATTTTTCAAATCTATGTACGTATTTATACCACTAGCTAGACGGTGACGGAAAACATCGTGATGAAACCTGCAAATTCAAATAACTTTGGATTTGTAACCATGATCCAAAATTGTCTGGTTCCCCTATCTTAGGGTTACGAAGGTCAGATCGGCAGTCGCTTCAATGTAATTACCAGACTCGCTAAATCCTGGATCATGGTCTAAGCGGACCCCGTCTAAGCACGGGACATAACGCTAGGAAGATGAGAATAGTTTGACTCGTTGGTGTAGTGGTACCATGTCTGGTCAGTCACATACATTTTAGACTTCGTATAGACTTGACACAGACAGATGTCGCTACAGGCATCATTTAGACTGATTGAGAGATAAAACCGAATAAAAAAATTATTATGCTTTGTCACAAAATAAGTTATTTACATAATTTCTTAGATAATTTATTAAATTTAGGTGAAAAACATGTCAATAAAATATTTTCTTTAGAAGCAAACCAAGATAATCCTTGTTTTAAAACCATTAATTTTACACAAATGGCGTATTATTACTAAGAAACAACTAAACTGTGCTTGTAGCGCCATCTTGTATTATTCCTGACAAACAGACAAAACTTTGCTGTAGTTCCAATTACTCACCACTGTCGCTGTTCTTGCGCGAGTTATAGCAATAACTTTTCAAGTATGAGCAGTGACCCTCTGTTGTACGTAGTATATTATTACTCTGTGGTGTTAGCATGCGCTGCCTAAGGACTTAGAGATCCCCGGTTCAAATCCCGGGTTTCTGACTGGTTATTTCGATATTGAAATTACTCAGCAACAGCCCGAAGTCGGGACGTTGGCGGTATAATCACCCCCGTGTCTCGGACAGCACGTTAAGCCGTTGGTCCTGCGCCTGACCTCTCCGGTCATGTCGGCGCCGTCTCACTGCACTATGAGTGTGAAGGAACAGAGAGTGCACCTGTGTTTGCGCACACACTTGTGCACTATCGCACAACATTGTATCTTCGTCATGTTTGTTCGACAAATAAATAAAAATACGTGTTAAATTTTTTTATTACCTAACTGACGGACTTGACAATTTTGTTTTGTCATTTTGCCTTTACACTCCCAGACCAACATGAGCTGCCACAGTGCAACTTCATAGTTTAGCAAACTTAATTGACAAACCACAAAATGTTTTCCAAACTATTAAAAATCTTAATTGATACTGATTAATGATTTAGTGCATTAATTTACACAGATGAAGTTACTTGGGTATTTTACCATCATAAACTAACTAACTAACTAGTGTTGCCGCGCGATAGTCCACTCTTGATAGCCTATCGATAGACTATCGGTAGTTGGGAAAAAAAAAATAGTATCGATAACCCTATCGATACTATCGATAGTGTCGATACTATCGATCGTATCGATAGCCCCGTGAGTGGCAATACCGACCTACAGCAATGCACTATCGATAGTATCGATACTATTGCTACTGAATATTGCAACAATTGATACCGAATTACAAATATTTACGATAGTTTTATCGATAGCGATATTTTCCTCAATAGTATTGCTAATACAATAATTGTCTAGTGGATGACAGAAAATCGACCACGCAAACATATCGATACTATCGATACTATCGATAGCTCAGTTTGGCCTATCGATATTATAGATGATTCCGAGGTCAACTATCGATAGTCAAACTATCGATAGTTCGGTTAACTAACTAAACTTCACGCCACTTCCCTAGCGGGGTAGGCAGCGAGAACCGAACGCCATATGACACGATCCTTACACACCTCACTCGCCTCTTCAACATTCATGATCCTTTTCAAATTATTCGTCTTCTTTTTTTATACATGCATATGCTTTATTATATTAATATATATAAATTACGCGTCACGTTGTTTGTCCGCGATGGACTCCGAAACTACTTAACCGATTTTAATCAAATTTTCACACCGTGTGCAGTTTGATCCAACTTGAAAGATAGGATATAAGCCATCCATCTCAATTTATTTAACCCGATTGTGTCATTGGCTGTTAGGAAACGAAGTTCGCCGGGTCAACTAGTGTTGTATTAGAAAACTGCACATACAAATAACTATAGATATATAAAAATTGATTGATAATGATTGATCCAATGAGGGTTTTCAAAAATACAAAAACCGCCAGATGGCACGAGGGAGTCTCGTGGTCTTATCACTGTCACAATTGGCTCCTTGTTGACAGCATGTCAGTTTGGTCTGACAAATAACCAATGAGGAGGGTGACAAGACCACAAGTCACAGTTACGCCATCTTTTGGATGTTTTAACTCAAAAAACCCTCATTGATCTGATTCAGTTTCCAGACTCGCTGAATCATAATGCAAGAAGACTGTGACTATAAACGGGATATAACGCTAGGAATATGGTGATTTAACAATACCTAGTATTTATACTGCTATATTTTTAATAATAGGTACCTTAAATCCAGCACCTCCGCGTCGCGTAGACCTCGGAACTGGTTCTTTTTAAGCGCCATGATTTGATTACCATGAAGATCCAGAGTTTTTAATTTCTTTAGATTCTGAAAACGGAATACAAATTTGAACATACATACATAACATCACGCCCATAATCCCCGAAGGGGTAGACAGAGTCGAAGGGGCAGCATGCCCCTGCAACCACATTCAGCCAAAAATAAAGATGGAATATTATTAAAAGCAGTAACAAGCGGCCAACCTGTCGCCTACACAATCACACACCCAAAACCCGATATACCATTAGTCGCCTTTTACGACAAGCTAGGCTCTTGCCTTGCCATGTCGTAAAAGGAATGAAAAAAAAATAATGTGCCAACTGTGGTTCTTACTACAGTTGGCACATTCTTTTTTTTGTCCCATATCAACATGGGCCAAGTCCCAGACCAACATGGGACTACTACTATTGAACATAGTAATTTTATACCCGCCCATTCATAAATATTGTACCTAATATTTGTATCTCAGAAATATTAGGTATGCATCTTGGTATCATTTTATGTTCTAAAGTGCTGAGAAATTCATTAAATATTCCATTACATACTATTACGTCTGCAATACCGGCAAGTATAGGCAGAGAGAGACGCTCAAAAAGCACCTTCTACAACCATTTCAGGGAAAAAAATAATGTTGGATTAAATAAACAACCATACATAAGATGACGCCCATAATCCGCGAAGGGGTAGGCAGATTAAAAGGCCTTTTCAACCATTTCAGCCAAAAATATGGCTGGGTTAGATAGAAAATTGTGAAGTAGTAGTGACAAGTAGCTAGCTCATCGCCTGTACAATCACTTACCCAAAACCCCATATAGCATTAGTCACCTTTTACGATGTGCTAAGCCTAGATAGTCCTGAACACAATAGGAATGATGACTGCATTGAAATACTAAAAGACTATTTAGTCCGTCAGTTAGATAATAGATTATACAAAAATATTTTTCGCTTTATCAAATTAACAAAAAATCACCAAGATAAAGAGCATCAAAGTTTTAGAGTGGGGACTTGCGACGTCACTATTTAGTAAAAATTTTACGAACGCGTGACGTCACGCGCAACTTGAATGCATTGTATCTTCGTCAATGTTTGTTTGACAAATAAATAAAACACGCGTTCAATATTTTTTTATAATCTAACTGACGGTCTAAACTGATTTTTTTGTCATCCTGCCTACCACCTAGTAACTTTCTTTTACGACATGCTAGGTAAGGACTCAGTTGGCTTTTAAAGTATGACAAACATGGACCAAAAATCACAGTGACAAATACTAGTTACTTCACCTGGAACGCCTCTACAGGCACATCGGCTAGCAGTCCATTGACGATATGCAATTTCTCCAATCGTCCTACCGCCTCGCTCCCAGCAAAGATGTCTTTATCCAACTTTGTCATTTGATGGCCATCTATAGAAAGGATCGATAAATTGCCTAGTATCTGTAAAGATAAATAAGATGTTAAATAAATAAAATATCAGACTACATCACGTACATTGATCTGACTCCGAGGTAAGTAGCTTAAGCACTTGTGTTACGGACATTAGAATCAACAGTGGTATTACAAATATATACTTAAATATTAGATATTAACACCCAGACACAGAACAAACACAAGTATTTATCACACGAATATTCGTCCTGGGTGGGGATCGTACCCACAACTCTTGGCGCATGGGGCAGGGTCACTACCGAATGCGCCATCGAGCTGGTCAAAATTACTGTCTCAGATACATGGATTAATGTCATCCTAGCGTTATGTCCCGTTCTTAGTCGGGGTCCGCTTAGACCATGATCCAAGATTTAGCGAGTCTGGTAATTACATTGAAGCGACTGCTAATCTGAGCTTATTTACCCCTTAAATAGGGGAACCAGACAATTTTGGAACATGATTAACACATATTTGTTCGAATATGCAGGTTTCATCACGATGTTTTCCTTCACTGTCGAGCTAGTGGTATAAATGCGTACATAGACTTGAAAAATCCAGAGGTACGTGCCCGGGTTTGAACTCGCACTCCTCGGTTAAGAGGCCCGTGTCCATACCAATGAGCTACCACCGCTGAGCTAGTAAGGACTGATGTTACCTTGAAAGCCTCCTTCGGGAACTCCGCTATCTTCGTATTGGTAAACCTCAACTCCTGTAAGGTTCGGTTCACACCGGCGAACGCGTACATGTCTATAGTGCTTATGGGGGTATCCACGATGTGTATTAGCCTTATAGTGGACCGGTGGAGGAGCGGGCCGAAGAGATGGGCTGGAATACAATGTAAAACATAATATCCTCTGCCGAGTTTCTTGCCGGATTCTTCTCGGTAGATACAACATTCCGAACCGGTGGTAGAATCATATAGCTGTGGCTTTACCTGTATTTGACGATTTATAAGTGTTTCCTTGAAACCTATATAAATAAAGAATATTTTGACTTTGATTCTGGTCATAGCGGCTAATCAAAGTATCCGGCAAGAAAGTCAGTAGTTACTCTTTTCAAAATAAAAAAAATTGCCTGACTAGATCAGAAACTCAATGAGGATTAGCCAAGGAGATATTATAGTGCACAAGTGTGTGCGCAAACGCAGGTGCACTCTCTTATCCTTCACTCTCAGCACTCTTGTGTTAACGAATAGCAAAAAATCTGTTGACTGGTAATACTAACTTTTATCCGACACTGCTCCATACTATCACAATACCTAATAGTAACAAATGAAAATACCGTCACTATCTATATATATACTAGTGACCAAAGTCAATACTAGCCACTAAAGACAATACTGACCACTAGTAGGTATCAACACTGGTCACTAGAATCTACTAGTTATCAATAACCATAAGAAGTAGCTAGTATCAATACTAGTTACACAATAAAGTAACAATTAAAAATACTCACAAAACCTCCCCTCCTTAATCTCCAGCCTTTCAATAGGCATCCCCAACCCCGCCAAGTTACCCAGCCCCACGCTCATGATAGCCAGCCCGGTATTCCCACATCTGATGTACAGCCCTGAGTCTGTCCCTTTCTCGCACACGCATGGGTACATAAGAAGCTTGTCTGTCTCTTTCGGGCATGGGTAAGCAGGGCCGGGGGGGATGTATTCGGTGTGAGAGTGAGGGAATAGTGTTGCTATGACGAGGAGCAATAATAGCGCCATGGTGGTAGCTTGATCTGGAAGAGATGAGTAAAATACTTGAAAAATCTTAGAAAATGTCTAAAACACATTGTATGTGCCTATAAAATTTGAGGGTTTCCCTCAATTTTTCTGGGATCCCTTATCAGATCCTGGATGGCAATGGGACCATCTCGGGAATAAACCCTTTTAAATAAAAAAAGAAGAATGAAAATCGATTAACAATTCTCAGAGATATCGAGTAACTTAAATACAAAAAAAATCTAATAAAAATCTAATATAAAACAAATAATTAACTATCCAGACTGACACACTAATTCCCTAGTTCCAAACTAAGCTTATGCTTGTACTATGGATACTAGGTGAACGGATAGACATACTTAAATACGTTTATAAACATCCATGACTCGAGTACAAATGTCCGTGTTCATCACACGAAACATTTGCCCCTAGCGGGATTCGAATCCGCGACCCTTGGTTTTAATGTAGCAATGACTTTGCCAACCCCTTAATTTGCAGGTATGATGATTTACTTATAAAAGTACTTTGAATTATATTAATTTTGAAGGTAAACTTAAACTCAAATTTAAAGTCGCACTATGTGACGTCACCAAGTGGAGTGGGATTTAAAAATGCATAGAAGTAGGGGGGGGGAAATAATGAGGGTTTTTTGAATTAAAACATCCAAAAGTTGGACGACTACGAAACAGTGAAGCCCAATTTTGAGTAAGAAACAAATATGTCGCCTTTGTGTACTGTCATTCCACTTTACTTATTCTTCACTTAGGTATTTCTATGACGTCACATGATGATGTTACCAAAAATAGTTAAGTAAAATATAAATTGTTGTCTCTTTTTACGGGCAGTATTGTAGACTTGTTAAAAAGAGATAGAGGTTTATGAATACAATATCGATATTAATCATATTTTTATAGCAGATTGTTCGTATAGGAACATAGAGCGGTGGTAGCTCAATGGTAAGGACACGCGCCTCATAACCGAGGAGTGCGGGTTCAAACCCGGGCATGTACCTCTGGATTTTTCAAATCTATGTATGTATTTATACCACTAGCTCGACGGTGAGGGAAAACATCGTGATGAAACCTGCAAATTCAAACAACTTTAGATTTGTAACCATGATCCAAATATTGTCTGGTTCCCCTATTACGGGTTACGAAAGTCAGATTGGCAGTCGCTTCAATGTAATTACCAGACTCGCTAAATCCTGGATCATGATCTAAGCGGACCCCGTCTAAACACGGGACATAACGCTAGGAAGATGATGATTGTTCGTATAGAACATTAGGTCGTCTCCATGTTTCAGTACTCAGAGGTTTAAACTCCTCCCAATGTTGTTTTTTGTGTATTGTTAGATATGAGAAACAGACGTCAACTATTTCACAACGGTGAAGTAAACATTATGCAAATAATATCCGATAATAATAAATAAATAAATATCCGACGACATCACATACATTGATCTGACTCCGAGGTAAGTAGCTTGAGCACTTGTGTTACGGATATCAGAATCAACAGTGGTATTACAAATATATACTTAAATATTAGATAATAACATCCAGACACAGAACAAACACAAGTATTCATCACACGAATGTTTGTCCTGGGTGGGGATCGAACCCACAACTCTTGGCGCATGGGGCAGGGTCACTACCGCATGCGCCATCGAGCTTGTCAAATGAAGACAGCCAGTGTCTATCACATAATGCTTATTAAAACAAATGACACTTGAATAAATAAATAAATTAATAAATACCACCACGCTCGCTATCCCCGAAGGGGTTAACAAGGTTGACCACATTCAGCCAAAAAAAAAAACCCTTGAGATTTAAACAAAAAAAAACGTTCTAATTAGAACGTTCTCAAATTTCATATAACACACGCGTATGACATATCTGCCTCTTATTTACAAGTTTAAGTAATATTAATTAGTCCCATGTTGGTCTGGGACTGGGACCATGTTGATCTGGGACAAATGAAAAATAATGTACCAATTGTGGTTCTTGCCTAGCATGTCGTAAGAGGCGACTAATGGTTTACGGGCTTTTGGGTATGTGACTCAGTAGGCGACGAGCTAGCCACTTGTCACTCCTTTTTTACAGCTTTCCATCCAACCCAGCCTACTGTCCCATGTTGGTCTGGGACTTAAAAAGAATATGCCCACTGTGGTTCTTGCCTAGCATGTCGTAAAAGGCGACTAATGGTATATCGGGTTTTGGGTGTGTGATTGTGTAGGCGACAGGTTAGCCGCTTGTCACTGCATTTTCACAACTTTCTATCTAACCCAGCCCGGCTTTATTTTTGTCTGAATGTGGTTGAAGGGGCATGCTGCCCCTTTGACTCTGCCTACCCCTTCGGGGATTATGGGCGTGATGTTATGTATGTAAGTAATACCATTGATATAACAGCCATCTAGTTAAATTAGCCAGCTAATTATACGACTAGGCCGTTTATTAAACGCCGGCGTGTACCTATATCACGCTCTCAATCCCCGATGGGGCAGTTTGACCACCAAGTAGAGGTGTCAAAGTAGTGACAAATAGTCATTTCATCCCAATACTTTCACATACGCAACACTTACATCCACGGACTAGTAAAAAAAGAGAGACTCCACGCTGTCATACTATAGCGTGAAGCCACGTTTATGCATGTGTGAGTGAGATACTTATGGATACCAGATATAGAATATCTGTCATTTGGAGCACTTATAGTTAATGTGTGACGTAAGTTGTGTGTCAAGTTGGAGCACCTGAGGAGCTTCAACGTCTAGTTAGTGGCGCGGAGTCCTTATTTTTTTACTATATAGTCCGTGTGTACACCATTAGTCGCATTACGACATGCTAGGCTAGGAACGCAGTTGGCATTTTTTTAAGTCCCCGACCAACATAAGACAAGACAATGCATATTTCATAATACTTAAAGTATCAAAAAAATATTATGTATATTTATAATTATACAAATTTGTTCAAAACATTACTAACTTACAAAATATTGTGACTGTCACAGAAATGAATCACAGCTATTGCATAATTCACGTCACGAAACTACAAGAATGTTAAAGATCTGACTAATAATTTCGTCGTCTCTAAGCATTAAATATAATTTTTCGCCATAACAAGAAAAAGGTAGACAATATGATAAATATATGAGTAGGTAATTAATCATCAGTTTTATTAATATAAATATATATATTATATATTTAAAAAATAAACTATATTTTTAAAATCATGCTTACAAGCATTTTATATAATATGCTAATTGGGAATACAGAAAATTAAGAATTTAATTATATATCTATTCCTCTGACACAGTTAATTAAGAAATAAGAAAAAAATTACCAAACAATACTTTCATTTCCGGTACAATAACAAAACAGACTCCTACGACTAGTTATAATTCCCCAATAAACAATAACATTTCATTACACAATAAAGCAAGAAAAAATCTAAGCAAAAAGGACAAAGTTTTTCAAGGCAATTCACTTGCGACAACTTAGTAGTGGTGTAAAAACTTCGTAAAACTTATGAGAAGGTCACTAAAACCTGTTCTTAGTACATGCAATATTGGATATAAATTACGCTCCGCGTTCCGATTTATTAACTAGCTCAATTAGCGAATAATTACCACTCACACAGTTCCATTTCCCTTGACAAAAGTAGTAAAACAAAACTTCGTGGTACATAAATAAGTTACTTTCACTTCGAAATAAACATGTTTAAACCAATTACCTGGCAGTAATCGCACGTCTATTAACGATTACAGCAAATCCTGCGGGTTGTGTGTTATTTTTGACGATTGTAACATAATAATCGCGCTGTATAACACGCAATAATTTTCTTACAAAATTCGCACAGCCTGCCCCGCCATTATCAACACAAAACTGTTTTTTTCTTTAAGACATTTTTTGACGTCACTTTGTAGCTTTGGATATGAGTGCTGTTGTAATACGGCATAGCAATAGATCAACATTTTTTTAGCTAGCAGTGTTTCCATATGTAAATATTATACTCGTCTATACAGTTCGATAATGTTCCTCCAAATAATCCAAACGTAATCGCTGCATGCTCTTTATAAGCAAAGCCTCAGTAATACAAAGAACATATTTAAAGAATGAAGCGACAAAAATAAGAAAAAACTATTTTATGAAGAAACTTCATAGAGGCGCCAACGCCGAGCTACCATAAAGAAAAAATATGTCATTTTCAAATGACACTGAATATATTTTTCTAGTATTTTTACTATTTACCTAGAAATCGTAAATCTTTCATTGGTTTAACAGACAAATAATTAACAATGCCGCCCAAACGAAAGAAGAGGTCTATGGATGAGAGATTCCGATGTGACCAAGTAGAAGGAGAAAGATTTCATGCACAAACAGACGATGTATTTAGATATAACTGGTGGGAAGTGTTCTGCTTCCCCTACATATTGTGTGCTAGATTTTGGGATTGCTGTGTGTCGCTATGTGCGGGTACGAATCAATGCATGGTCTATTGGATGGTAATACAGTGGATCGTATGCAAAATAACTAGATTAACTACCCCAAATGCTATTATATTCCCATATTACTTCTATATGTTCTGCCAAGTAATACTATTGACGTTATTCTTCGTCCTACTATGGCATTGGTTTGGAAGAACTGTAGTTATACCCTACTTCGTAGCATTTTACAATGCTCTACTTGAAGACGAAAAGACAACGTTGTCCAAAAATGCCAGTCGACTCTCGTTCAGGCGATATTGCTTTAGAAAAGGTGAAATATTTGATAGCTCACTGGATACAAACAATTTTGGTACCAATTGTCAGCCGAAGTTTACAACAATCTGTATTATTATTATGAATGTGTTTCTTGTACCAACAAACGATTTATTGATAAATTATTTATCGGACTACTACTTTTTTTATGTTTTATTGAAGCATACGATTAGTATTTTTTTTTTGTAATTGCACTATCAGTCATTTCCTTTTTGCTAAGAGATTTGTGATTAAATTATCCTTTTGAAAAATTCAGTAGACAATTATGTGAGCACGCTGTCATTTAATTAATGAAATCATTTAATGAAAATCGTCTTACATGGTAAAAAAGAATATATATATATATTTTTTATGGTATATTTTTTTACAATGGAAATAATTTTATTTTGTATACGAGAACACCGGTTTATGACATTTGAAGTATAGTAGGAAAATCACTTTTTATCAGTTCACCCCGAAAATGGCGAGAGGTGTGTCATGTCAGTCCTACTGATTTCATTTCACATTTTCACAAAATTGGAGTATTATCTCATCGCGACAGTGTCCCGTTCTTGTACAAAATCGTGAAGGAAATCACTCTCCACGCGTCTGCATATTTTTTTTCTACTGGTAAGTACAATATGGTGGTTTTCTTTAAGAAAAAGTGAAAAAGGAAATTGATTGATTCCGCATACTAAGTTTTCCCGACATAAATTCATTGTAATTTGAATAGTAACTAGAAATAGTTATCGTCAATGCGTTGGAAAGGTATCTCTTTATATTTGCCTAGTATTTAGCGGTCGAAATTGTTTGTAATCAATCGGTTTTTAGTGTTTAGGTCACGGCAACTTAGTAGTATGAAGTTCGGATTGATATTTTTTACTACCAAAGAACTGTATTCGCGTGTTTAAGTAGCGAATACTACGGAATGCTAATTAAAATCGTTCACATAGAACTGTGGCTCTGTTTCTCACTTGACCTACTGAGTAAGCGAGTCCATTTTTGACCTTCTTTATACACTTTCTAATTCATTGATGTTTATTCTTGGTTTACAAACAAGAAAACTGTTGACACCATTATTTTGTGGTTAGAAATTGCTTTTTTTTATAAAGTATTTATGGGAGAAAATAAAGGCTGGCAGAATGTCACAAATATCTTTATTTACTTTCTTAAAATATATTTAATATTTTAAGTAAACTTTTCTAATTAGAATCTGCCCTTAGTACTAATATTATATAAATATATCCTTTGCAGTTATTTCTCTTTTAAAATATGACCTATAAATTTGCAGTTATCTGTGTGTAAACCTGTAGAATAAACCTGCAATAATTTCATTATATGTAGATTCTTCTTTTACTCCATTATTTTTTATGCAATATTTACTTCTGTGTATATATGTATGTAGATGATACATTTGTAAAACCACACCAGATTTTTATATATTAGATATACTGTGTAGTTTATTAACAAAGAAAGTGGACTACAGACTATATGAGTATATTAACTGCAAAGAAAGTGGTAAACAGAAAAAAAAAATTCCAATCAGTAAATTTTGATTAAGAACTTTTATTATCAACATCAAAATGAATAGCGTGCTAGCACACAGACCAGAGATATATACCAGATACCTTATCACAAATAACTATGAATGAACTAATTTGACTGGGCCATTGGTGGAGTATTTAGAATCCCGGGACACAATAACAATTATTGAATACATCTGGGAAAATGTTTTGTGCGATGAACATGAACATTTGTACTCATCAGTCATGGATGTTTATAAACATACTAGCTGTCCCGGCGAACTTCGTATCGCTCAGTAAATGAAAATTGACATTGATTTGTCGATTGACATTTAACATTGACAGATACGAATCCCACCGTTTTATATGAGAAAATACTTTTGCTTTTATTTTGTTTTATCATAAATTTTTCAATGTTTTTAATAGTTATTCTGTTATTCTAGACGAAGACAAATCCAACAAATCAAAAACAATGTAAATCGGTTCAGCTGCTCTCGACTTATAAGTGGTGTAACAAACACGACTTTGTTTTATTTATAAACATATTAAAGTATGTTACCTCGTATCCATAGCACAAGCATACAATGGTTAGTTTGGAAGAAGGAAATAGGTGTATCAGTCAAGTGATTAAAAGATAAAATACTATTGGGTTCATCATTGTCAGCAACATGACATCAGACCCTCATTTCTTTCGTTATTTTTTGTAATTGTGTAACAGGACGAGCAAATTGTGCACCTGATGGTAAGAGTCTGCTCATGGACAGCTGCAGTGCCAAACAGTTACTAAGGATTTACTATCTGGCACTATCCTGCGCCTCCCACACCGATATTACAGTTATTAGGTCTCATATACCCAGTAATTTTTTAGACAAGCTCGATGGCGCATTTGGTAGTGACCCTGCCCCATGCGCCAAGAGTTGTGGGTTCGATTCCCACCCAGGACAAATATTCGTGTGATGAATACTTGTGTTTGTACTGTGTCTGGGTGTTAATATCTAATATTTAAGTATATATTTGTAATACCACTGTTGTTTCTGATATCCGTAACACAAGTGCTTAAGCAAATTACCTCGGAGTAAGATCAATGTATGTGATGTAGTCTGAGAAAAAAAAAAAAAAAAATAAAAATAAAAAAAAAATCACTAGCATACTGACCTTTCTCTGAAACACAGAAGTGTTGAACACACTTCTATTTCATGGTGAAATAATTGGCACTGCAGTAGTACCCACCTAGATGACCAACAAGCTGATGTCTTATCCTTCATCATTTGTTACGGATCAAAGATCAAAACTGATTGAATGAACTATACTTGTTTTCTTCCCCTGATTGAAATTTGACTATAATTCTTATAAAAAATAATAATAAAATAGTTTTTATTCAAAAAGAAACATGCGTACAATAATATTGTGATTGGAGATTTCTGTTAAGCACATGCCTGTATTAGAAATCTCCGCTCGCCCATAAAAGTGTCTCAACGTTACTTAACCTTAAACTTAATAATTAAATTACACGTTATTTAAACTTATTGTGTGTGTGTGTGTGTATGTGTGTGTGTGTGTGTGTGTGTGTGTGTGTGTGTGTGTGTGTGTGCGTGTGTGTGCGCGTGTGTGTGTGCGCGTGTGTGTGCGCGTGTGTGTGTGTGTGTGTGTGCGCGTGTGTGTGTGTGTGTGTGTGTGTGTGTGTGTATTGTTATATATTTTTAAAAAAATTCTAATGCAATATTTAATACAAAAATATTTGTTTTTATCACTTCTCCAATGAAACATAACTGTGCCGAATTGCATACTCCTCTATTCCGCGTAATTTTCGCCAAAAGGGTACAAAGGTTTTGCTTCACATAATACAGTCCATTTCACGTAAGATGATTCTTGTGATAGGTGTCAATACTCCATTTCATGCATCATACTTTCTTTGAATCAAAATATTCGCTATAGATATATCTGCAAATTATTTACGTCATAAAAGTATCAATTATCAAAGTTACAACAATTTTTTATATTAATCAGGATTTAAAATAAATAATTTGTCCCATGTTGGTCGGGGATTAAAAAAGAATGTGCCAATTGTGTCTCTTGCCTAGCATGTCGTAAAAGACGACTAATGGTATATCGGGTTGTGGCTATGTGATTGTGTAGGCGACAAGCTAGCCACTTGTCACTACTTTTTCACAATTTTACATCTAACCTAACTCTGTTTTGTTTTTGGTTGAATGTGGTTATAGGGGCATGCTTCCCCTTTGACTCTGCCTACCTCTTAGTGATTATGGGCGTGATGTTATGTATGTATTCAAAATAGAATAAATTTTGAAATATTGACTGCCTCGTTGGTCTAGTGGTAGCATGCGCCGCCTAAGGACCAAGAGGTCCCGGGTTCAAATCCCGGGTCGGGCCAAAAATTTGTGGCTGGGTATTTCAATATCCAAATTACTCAGTAACAGCCCGGAGTCAGGAAGTTGGCGGTTTAATCACCCCCGTGCCTCGGAAAGCACGTTAAGCCGTCGGTCCTGCGTCTGACCTCTCTCCGGTCATGTCGGATTGCCGTCTCACCGGGCTATGAGAGTGAAGGAATAGAGAGTGCACCTGTGTTTGCGCACACACTTGTGCACTATAATATCTCCTGCGCAGTTGGCTAATCCTCGTTGTTATTGGCCGCCGTAACCGAAATCGGTTAGGAGGACATTATTATTCAAAATAATATAAATAAAAAAGTCGATTTAACTGTCCTAGAATTTTTTAATCGAATGGGTGTCATTAGGGCGCATAATTATTAACGTCAAATTCAAAGTCACGGAAATCGTCATAAGTGAAATTGACAGTTTGTAGATAGTAGTGACGTAACTATACCGTTGGAGCCCCATAGCATTACCATGGGGTCGGATCCTCGCTCAATGACTGTAGTTAGTTAGTTAGTTAAATAAATAAATATCCGACGACATCACATACATTGATCTAACTCCGAGGTAAGTAGCTTAAGCACTTGTGTTACGGATATCAGAATCAACAGTGGTATTACAAATATATTCTTAAATATTGGATATTAACACCCAGACACAGAACAAACACAAGAATTTATCACACGAATGTTTGTCCTGGGTGGGGATCGAACCCACAACTCTTGGCGCATGGGGCAGGGTCACTACCGAATGCGCCATCGAGCTTGTCAGAATGCTCTTAGTTTAAAAATACACTACTTCATAATTTTGTTTCTTCAATATACAGTTTATTAGAGCAATACAATATTACTATTATATTTTGTAATTAGGGCCGTTCAAGGTCTACAACAGGATGTTACATAAAAAAAATATATAATTGTAAGTCTATTAAAGTCGTTAGTCTATGAAAAGGATTATGAATGTTGAAGAGGCAAGTGAGGTGTGTAAGGATCGTGCCATATGGCGCTCGGTTCTCTCTGCCTACCCCGCTAGGGAAGTGGCGTGAAGTTTAGTTAGTTAGTTAGTTAAAGTTCATTTTAGTTGTAATAAGTTTTATAATAGAAGGCTTCATCTGGGTAAGGGTATTATAAAGAGCGGTGGTAGCTCAGCGGCAAGGACACGCGTCTCATAACCGAGGGGTGCGGGTTCAAACCCGGGTATGAACCTCTGGGTAGAAAAATGAGAGAAATCAAATCTGTAAATGAATTGATCAGTTGTACACAAGTAAACTATAATGTAGGATATGACTCCATACACTTTGTTAACAAAAAAAAAATCTGTCGAATTGAGAGCCTCCTCCTTTTTTTTAAGTCGGTTAATAAAAGCAACCTTTACACCAATGTAAAGCTACTTTATCAGTGAGTAACATAGGCTATATTTTATCCGCATATTCCCACGGGAACTGCAACTACGCGGGTTAAACTGCGGGGCGCTGCTAGTAAAAATAATTCATTTTGGACATGGCTTGATACATACATACATACATAACATCACGCCCATAATCCCCGAAGGGGTAGGCAGAGTCAAAGGGGCAGCATGCCCCTTCAAACACATTCAGCCAAAAATAAAGCCGGGCTGGGTTAGATGGAAAATTGTAAAAAAGCAGTGACAAGCGGCTAACCTGTCGCCTACACAAACACACACCCAAAACCCGATATACCATTAGTCGCCTTTTACGACATGCTAGGCAAGGAACACAGTTGGCATATTCTTTTTAGGTCCCAGACCAACATGGGACAATGGGCTGGGTTAGATGGAAAATTGTAGAAAAAGTAGTGACAAGTGGCTGAAGTACAATATTTTTGCAATTACAATATTTGCATTTGCATAGATTATAACATTCTTTGTTCTTATTTCCACAGACAATAGCCTAAACCACAAAGAACACATACACAATAAAAATCCAACATCTATGGTTTATTGGCTTAATTTAGGTGCCTTTGTTGTATTCTATACTTATAATAAATCTGTAGGAGGTCAATTCTGTACATGAAATATATTTTCAAAATAACTATCAGGGGGTGATTAGTGATCGATACTGATGCCAAAAATGCAATCAGTATAATTTTTGTCTGTCTGTCTGTATGTCTGTATGTTCCTTATAGAAACAAAAACTACTCGACGGATTTTAACGAAACTTGGTACAATTATTCTTCATACTCCTGGGCAGGTTATAGTATACTTTTCATCACGCTACTGTCAATAGGAGCAGAGTAGTGAAGGGAAATGTTGGGAAAACGGGAGAAGTTACTTCATTCTTTAAGCTTCCGTCGCGTGTGCAGCCTTAATGGTTAAAGTTACATAGAAATCATGTATGACGGAAATAGTCTTTATAATATTAACCATAAACGCGGGTGACACCGCTAGCACAGCTAGTGTAAAATGAATTATTAACATTCGTTTCGTTCTAATTGTTACTGTATAATATAGTTTTAATTAATGTTGTAGGAAATGGCACGTTGCCTCTTTAAACAAGCAATTTATATAAAATATATGAGCTAGCCGCTTGTCACTACTTTTTCCCAATTTTCTATCTTACCCAGCCCATTGTCCCATGTTGGTCTGGGACTTAAAAATAATGTGCCAACTGTCTTTCTTGCCTAGCATGACGTAAAAGGCGACGAAATGTTTGCACATTCTTTTGTAGTCTCAGAACTCAGACCAACATGGGGCAAGTGTACAAGGTCATTTTTAATATATTTTTTAATCTATTAGTCCGGCAGACTAATAAAAATAAACAAGAATGTGCCAACTGTGTGGCTAGCGTGTCGAAAAATGCGACTAATGGCGTATTGAGCGTTTTACTACTACTTCACAATTTTCCATCTAACCCAGCCCAGTTTTGTTTTTTGGTTGAATGTGGTTATGGGGCTTGACTCTGTAGATATTAAATAGCATTGTTTTTATATACATGGCGTTTTAAAAGAGTAACTACCGAGTTTCTTGCCGGTTCTTCTCGGTAGAATCAGCGTTCCGAACCTGGCGGTAGAATTTTTTTTTTGTATTATTATGACTATTCAGAAGTGCTTTTGTGGAGCCTAGATGAATAAAGATATTTCTATTTCTGCCTACCCCTTCGGGGATTATGGGCATGAAGTTTGTATGTATGTATTCGGTTAGTTTGTATGTATGTAAACGATATGCCAAGTCCCCGATACCAGACAAATCAATATTCGTCCGGCAGACTAATAAATAAATAATATGGTTGCTCCGCGCACGCCGTGACGTCACTCGTCAATTGTCATTCCAATAGGGTATACATGTTTTAAACATTTACTGATTATCATCTGGGACCTGGAACCGACCTGCCTCTACGATAAAGAGCAGGAAGTTTGTTGATAAACTTGTGTGCGCGCATGGTAATGCGTCTGGCCAAGTGAGAGTTGAGCCTAAAGATTTTTTTTTAGGTTCGTCAGAAAATGTGTGTACGTACGTATAACGTGAATTCTCAGTTTAAAGAAAAAGCTGAATTTTTTTTTTCTTAGGTCTGTCATAAAATTTGAAGCGCTATATCTTGGTGAACTATTATTTTGTTTGCTGAACAAAAGAACATCGATTGTATCGATAGTATCGATGTCTCTGTTAGTGCAATACTATCGGTAAATAAACTATCGATAGTCTACGATAGTATTGCTGTTCATCGATAGTTGTCAGTATCGATATTATTCATCGATAGCCTATCGATAGTTGAACTATCGATAGAAAATCGATATTGGCATATCGAGCGGCAACAGTACTGCCTACCACTTCGGGGATTGCGGACGTTATGCTATGTATGTATGTATATTTGAGTAGGTATACAATCACGAACCCAATACCCTAATACTTAATTGACTAGCTCGATGGCGCATTCGGTAGTGACCCTGCCATGCGCCAAGAGTTGTGGGTTCGATCCCCACCCAGGACCAACATTCGTATGATGAATACTTGTGTTTGTTCTGTGTCTGGGTGTTAATATCCAATATTTAAGTATATATTTGTAATAACACTGTTGTTTCTGATATCCGTAACACAAGTGCTTAAGCTACTTACCTCGGAGTCAGATCAATGTATGTGATGTAGTCGGATATTTATTTATTTATTTATTAATACTAACTATCTTCACGCCATTTCCAGTGTGGTAGGCAGTCCTCACTCGCTTCTCTGACATTCATGATCCTTTTCATACAAACTCTTCGGTTACTTCGCTCGCGTGGTACATCGATGAAACATAGCCTATATGTTATTTGAGTGTATGAGCTATATTATTCTACAGTTTCATTAAAATCCATTCGGAAGTTTTTTTTGTGAATGAGTAACAAACATCCATCCTTACATACAAACTTTCAACATATTAGTAGATTATACATACATACATAACATCACGCCCATAACCCCCGAAGGGGTAGGCAGGGTCAAAGAGACAGCATGCCCCTTCAACCACATTCAACCAAAAACAAAGCCGGGCTGGGTTAGATGGAAAATTGTGAAAAAGCAGTGACAAGCGGCTAACCTGTCGCCTACACAATCACACACCCAAAACCCGATATACCACTAGTCGCCTTTTACGACATGCTAGGCAAGGAACACAGTTGGCATATTCTTTTTAAGTCCCAGACCAACACGGGACAGTGGGCTGGGTTGGATGGAAAGCTGTGAAAAAGGAGTGACAAGTGGCTAGCTCGTCGCCTACTCAGACACATACCCAAAAACCCGTAAACCATTAGTCGCCTTCTACGACATGCCAGGCAAGAACCACAGTCGGCACATTCTTTTTTTTTGTCCCAGATCAACATGGGCCAAGTCCCAGACCAACATAGGACTAGTAGATTATGTCATTCCGAATATGACATTCTAGTCTCAACTGTGTCTATGCCTAATGTCGTAAAACATATTTACAACATTTTTAGAACGTACTAATTATATTATAAAGAGGAGATATTTGATTGTTCGTTTGCATTGAATAGGCTCCGACACTACTGCACCGATTTGAATTCAAAATTCAAATTCAAAATTTCTTTATTCATGTAGGCCTTAAAAAAAGCACTTATAAATTGTAAATTTTACAAAATATTTAGAGCAATGTGAATCTACCACCGGTTCGGAATGCTGATTCTACCGAGAAGAAACCAGTAAGAAACTCGTTAGTTACTCTTTTCAGCGTCAAAATATACATGAGTAATGTACACTTTTTTTTAAATGTTCTAAACCAAATCATACAATCAATGACTGTGGGAGATGACATAATATGATTACAATAAAAGTGTAAGATTAACCAGAGCAGACCAGCCCCCAAAGGTGGCACCTGTGCACAAGCATGACGTATGTGTCAGCCATCGTTTCACTCAACCATATCAGAGGGAATGTAACGACCCGCCACAATAATTCTTTCACCAATGTGAAGCTACTTTATCAGCGAGTAACATAGGCTATATTTTATCCCCGTATTCCCACGGGAACGGGAACTACGCGGGTGGAACCGCGGGGCAATGCTATTTAAAAAAAACCTAGAAATTATCCCTTTTTTTCTGATGTTAGACATTTCTTAAAGCAGCAAATACTTGCATACACGTACCAGATTAAGTACCTAACCCAAATATTTATGTATATAAGTGTGCAGACCGGTTTTAGACCATCTTAGTACAGTGTCACAGTGTAATGAATAACAGTGAGGCTACATTTATCTGAGTGTGTAAGTTAATATAATAGGACGAAATGCGCCAAACCCGATACAGATCATCATCTTCATCTTCCTAGCGTTATGTCCCGTGTTTAGACGGGGTCTGCTTAGACCATGATCCAGAATATAGCGAGTCTGGTAATTACATTGAAACGACTGCCGACCTGACCTTCGTAACCCTAATATAGGGGAACCAGACAATTTTTGGATCATGGTTACAAATCCAAAGTTATTTGAATTTGCAGGTTTTATCACGATGTTTACCTTCACCGTCGAGCTAGTGGTATAAATACGTACGTAGACTTGAAAAATCCAGAGGTACATACCCGGGTTTGAACCCGCATTCCTCGGTTAAATGGCGCGTGCCCTTACCATTGAGCTACCACCGCCCCATTGATCGCATTTAAATATATCTTAATAAATAAAAATATATCAGACGACATCACATACATTGATCTGACTCCGAGGTAAGTAGCTTAAGCACTTGTGTTACGGATATCAGAAACAACAGTGGTATTACAAATATATACTTAAATATTGGATATTAACACCCAGACACAGAACAAACACAAAAAACAACATTGACTGTTCTGTTTTTGTTAGACAAATAAATAAAAAAATACGTTTTCAATATTTTTTTATAATATAAATGACGGACTAAACAGAATTTTTCAGTCACCTTGCTTATTACGGACGTTAATTTTTTTAAAGAGATAATGTCTAACCTCCTTTTCCGTCTCAAAAATCTCTAACCTACATATCTTATGACTGGCCCGTTGGTCGAGTGGTCAGAGACCCTGGCCACGAAACCAAGGGTCGCGGGTTCGAATCCCGCTAGGGGCAAATATTTCGTGTGATGAACATGTATATTTGTACTCGAGTCATGGATGTTTATAAACGTATTTAAGTATGTCTATCCGTTCACCTAGTATCCATAGCACAAGCTTAAGCTTAGTTTGGAACTAGGGAATTGGTGTGCCAGATTAAGAATTTATAAAAAAAAAATCTTGCTGGTACACCACTGCTTGGTCAGTAAGTCAGTCACCTCACTGGTTATCGGTACACTGTACAACAAAGTTATAGAACCTGCTCGTCAAGGTTGCCCGAAAATAGAAAAGTGTGTAAGCGACATCCGGCACACAGGTGCAATGTGATGCGCTAACCCTAACTCATATTAATGCGAAAGTGTCCGTCTGTCACCTCTTCACGCTTAAACTGCTGAACCGATTTTTAGGATATTTGGTATGGAGGTAGTTTAAGTTGAGGAGAAGGATATAGGATAGTTTTTATTTTGGAAATTACCCTTTAAAGGGGTGAAAAGGGGGTTTGAAATTTGTATGGGGAGTCAATAGCCGCTTTACCGATTTATATGAAGTTAGATAGTTTGTATAGTAGGGGAGAATGTAGAAGTTTTTATTTCCAAAATCGCCCCTTAAAGTTATAAAAGGGGGTGGAAATATGTTTGGGAAATCAATAAAAAAGGACATTTTTTTTTTTTAATAGTAATCAGATTGAAAAAGCAGTGTGGATAATAAATAAGCTAACCAAATTACTGATTGTACGCGGACGAAGTCGCAGTAAAAGCTCGTCGGCTTATGACTACGATTTCTAAACTAGTTGTGTATAAAATAGTATTATCATGTCTGGTCAGTCACATACATTTTAGATTTCGTATAGACTTGGCACAGACAGATGTCGCTACATGCATCATTTAGACTGATTGAGAGATAAAACCGAATAAAAACGTTATTATTTCACTTTTAAAAAATGCTTTTTCATAAAATAAGTTATTTACGTCATTTCTTAGATCATTTATTAAATTTAGGTAAAAAACTTGAATATAAAATATTTTCTTTAGAAACAACCAAAATAATCTTTGTTTTAAAACCGTGAATTTTACACAGATGGCGTATTATTACTAAGAAACAACTAACCTGTGCTTGTAGCGCCATCTTGTATTATTCCTGACAAACAGACTAAACTTTGCATAGTAGTAATTGGAACTACAGTTCCAATTACTCACCACTGTCGCTGTTCTTGCGCGAGTGTAGCAGTAACTTTTCAAGTATGGCAAGTGACCCTCTGTTGTACGTAGTATATTATTACTCTGTGGTAGAAGGCAATGCTAAAATTTTATTAATAACGATGGCACACACGTTTATACGTGTGATACATTGTTATCTAGACCTGATTTATACATCTATACTTATAATAAATCTGTAGAGAGGTCAATTCTGTACATGAAATATATTTTCAAAATAACTATCAGGGGGTGATTAGTGATCGATACTGATGCCAAAAATGCAATCAGTAAAATTTTTGTCTGTCTGTCTGTATGTTCCTTATAGAAACAAAAACTACTCTTTTATAAACTATTTTTTTATAATCTAAATGACAGACTAAACAGAATTTTTTAGTCATATAGCCTATTGTCTTACAAAATAGCCAATCTGATCAACTTTTTTATGGGAAGTAAAAAATAAATTGCTTTTTTTAAATCCTTTAAATTGTTTGCTAAGAATAATAAGTTACATATGTAGTAAGAAGTTTCGCATAAAATGAAAATAACTTAAATTATTTATCAGCCAGTCCATTTAAACAGCCCATTTAGCTGATTAAATCGACTGGCTCGATGGCGCATTTGGTAGTGATCCTGCGCCATGCGCAAGAGTTGTGGGTTCGATTCCCACCCATCTATACTTATAATAAATCTGTAGAGAGGTCAATTCTGTAAATGAAATATATTTTAAAAATAACTATCAGGGGGTGATTAGTGATCGATACTGATGCCAAAAATGCAATCAGTAAAATTTTTGTCTATCTGTCTGTCTGTCTGTTCCTTATAGAAACAAAAACTACTCGACGGATTTTAACGAAACTTGGTACAATTATTCTTCATACTTCTGGGCAGGTTATAGTATACTTTTCATCACGCTACAATCAATAGGAGCAGAGTAGTAAAGGGAAATGTTGGGAAAACGGGAGAAGTTACTCCATTTTTTAAGCTTCCGTCGCGTGTGCAGCCTTAATGGTTAAAGTTACATAGAAATCATGTATGACGGAAATAGTCTTTTTAATATTAACCATAAACGCGGGTGACACCGCTGGCACAGCTAGTAATAAATATTTTAACTTTTTAAAACTTTTATAAATCAATTCTAGCGACCCGTCCCGGCTACGCACGGTGACATATATGTGACTATACATTTATAAGGCGACTAATAGGGATGTTGACTGGCTAGTCAATTGAGATACTTTTTAAGTGCTTTCAAAACGAAATCACTTCATAGATTTTGTATGAGCTTGTCAACGTGTAACGTCACTAGTTCGTATAGTCAACTGACTTAATATTAAGCAGTTTTTGTAAAATTAAAAATGTTAGACTAAATATGATTAAAAAACAATAAGGCTTAACAGCATACTACGATACTTTCTTTTTCAGAATTGATATTTCAAAATTAAATATAAATGTTAGGTGTGTGATTGTGTAGGCGACGAGCTAGCCACTTGTCACTACTATTTCACAATTTTCTATCTAACCCAGCCCAGTTTTATTTTTTAGCTGAATGTGGTTAAAGGGGCCAGCTGCGCCTTTGACTCTGCCTACCCCTTAGGGGATTACGGGCGTGATGTGTTATATATACTGGTGGATTCCCAAACTATTTTGGGCAAGAAACCCGATTTCCAACATAGCCTGATACTTCAGATCCCCATAGCCAAATTATTTAAAAATCCTATCTCTAGTTTTTGTTTCTGAAATTTTAACGGCATGCTAGGTGATTTAGGTCCGAGAAACCCAGAAAACAATGATTTACTTTTCATACAAAAATAGCCAATGAAGATTTACATAGAAAAATAAAAAAAAGATTAAACATTTTCTGAAATCCTCTAAATTAGTTCCTTAGAAACCATCAATTTCCTTAAAAGACAAACGCTAATAGTTTTAATACTAGAAATAAACACAAACTTGCTGTTCCAAACCATAGAGTCCAGAAGAGTGGTAATTCATTTATTGGTCTTAGTATTAAAATATTTAATAAACTTCCAGAAAGTTTACTAGCATTACCTCCACATAAGTTCAAATTGTGCATTAAAGCGTTCTTAATGAATAAGGGCTATTATAAGATTGAAGACTTCCTAAATGATAAGCATATATGTTTCATAATGAAGTTTAGTGTTCACCTGCAGTGTTGTTACCTAGTAGGTAAGTGTAGATTAATTATTAATTACGAAGTTGTAAGATTGATGACTTCTTAAATGACAAGCATATATGTTTAACTTCATAATGAAGTGTTCACCTGCAGTGTTGTTACCTAGTAAGTGTAAATTATTAATTAGGAAATTGAAAATTTTGGCATTTAAAAGAGTAACTATCGAGATTCTTGCCGGTTTCTTCTCGATAGAGTCTACCTTCTGAACCGGTAGTAAAGTTTTCTTTTCTGTTTAAATTGAATATTTATAAGTACATACATACATAACATCACGCCCATAATCCCCGAAGGGGTAGGCAGAGTCAGGGCAGCATGCCCCTTCAACCACATACAGCCAAAAATAAAGCCGGGCTGGGTTAGATGGAAAATTGTAAAAAGCAGTGACAAGCGGCTAACCTGCCGCCTACACAATCACACATCCAAAACCCGATATACCATTAGTCGCCTTTTACGACATGCTAGGCAAGAACCACAGTTGGCATATTCTTTTTAAGTCCCAGACCAACATGGGACAGTGAGCTGGGTTGCATGATAAGCTGTGAAAAAGGTATTTATAAGTGCTTTGAAGCCTATATAAATAAAGAGATTTTGAATTTGAATTTAGAATAATGAGTTCAACAAGTAGATAAGTTTAATTAATTATTTATTTATTAGAACAACCAACAAGATAAATATTAAAACAACATAAGTTTTAGCATAAACTAAAGTAAGAGCAGAAAGAGCATGAAAGTAGAATAAACGCGGTCGAGATGCGTGCGCTGCGGAACATCTGCGGTGTATCGCTCACAGACTGCGTCCGGAATGATGATGTAAGAAAGAGAGTCGGTCTGAAGGACAGCGTCGGAGTCAAGGTAAGAAGAGGCATGCTCCGGTGGTTCGGACATGTGGAAAGAATGGATGACGAAAGATTGACTAAACAGATATACAATGCGAATGTGGAAGGATGTAGGAGCCGCGGAAGGCCCAGGCTCACCTACCACGACCAGATTGGTCGTGTGTTAAAAGAAGGTGATGTTAGGAGTCATAAAAACCGTAGAGCTTGTATGAAAAGGATTATGAATGTTGAAGAGGCGAGTGAGGTGTGTTAAGATCGTGCCATATGGCGTTCGGTTCTCTCTGCCTACCCCGCTAGGGAAGTGGCGTGAAGTTTAGTTAGTTAGTTATAAACTGAAGTAGTCTTGTTTATCACTAGTCGCTAGTATCGATACTAGTCACTGGTTTCTCCCAGTGGTTAGTTGTTATTTTGAATCCCTATTGTGTTAAGCAATGAAGTAACTAACTGCAAATACCACATTATCGCACGCATTGGCGTGCGATAATGTGGATAAATAATACGTTTTGTATTGACAAAACGTCATTTGATTAGGATGATTTTTGCCAATACTAATATGCTGCCCCATGCGCCAAGAGTTGTGGGTTTGATCACCACCCAGGACAAACATTCGTGTGGTGAATACTTGTGTTTGTTCTGTGTCTGGGTGTTAATATTGAATATTTAAGTATATATTTGTAATACCACTGTTGATTCTGATATCCGTAACACAAGTGCTTAAGCTACTTACCTCGGAGTCAGATCAATGTATGTGATGTCGTCGGATATTTATTATTATTTATTAAAGAGGAAGATTGATGTTTGCTAGTTTGCATTGAATAGGCTCTGAAACTACAGCACCGATTAGAAAAATTCTTTCACCAATGGAAAGCTACTTTGTCAGCGAGTAACATAGGCTATATTTTATCCCCCCATTCCTAAGGGAACGGGAACTATGCGAGTGAAACCGTTGAGTGCTGCTATCTTGAATATTGTACGAGTGTATTTCATTCAGTCAGTGGGTCGCGATCCAATTTTTAACCTCTAAAAAGTTGGCGTATTAAAAATAAAAAATTGGTCAAACAAGCCATTAGATGATTATATAAATAAATTAAATAATTAATTCGCCAGACTGACACACCAATTCCCTAGTTCCAAACTAAGCATATGCTTGTGCTATGGATACTAGGTGAACGGATAGACATACTTAAATACGATTATAAACATTCATGACTCCAGTACAAATCTCCATGTTCATCATACGAAACATTTGCCCCTAGCGGAATTCGAACCCGCGACCCTCGGTTTTGTGGCCAGGGTCTCTGACCACTCGACCAACGGGCCTGTCAAATATACATAACACCACGCTCGCAATCCCCGAAGGGGTTTGTAGAGTCAAAAGGGCAGCAGAAGCTTAACCACACTCAGCCAAAAATAAAACTGGGCTGGGTAAGAAGGAAAAATTTGAAAAAGTAACAAGTGGCTAGCTCACCATCGCCAACACAATCGCACACCCAAAACCCGATATACCATTAGTCGCTTAACGACATGCTAGGCAAGGAACACAGTTGGCACATTATTTTAAGTTCCAAAACAACATATTGGATAATAATAAATCAACAATAGTTAATTTATTTCTATTAAGTGCCTACATAAATATAAGCAAATAAATAATGATATTAATAAGAATAGATTTTGTAATTTTTTAAATTACCTACTTAAGTATATTGCTACACCCTATCAGGGTCCATGTAACTGCATTTCAAATGTATTAATAACTAGCTGTCTGTGGTGTCACCCGCGTTTATGGTTAATATTATAAAGACTATTTCCGTCATACATGATTTCTATGTAACTTTAACCATTAAGGCTGCACACGCGACGGAAGTTTAAAAAATGGAGTAACTTCTCCCGTTTTTCCAACGTTTCCCATCACTACTCTGCTTCCTATTGATTGTAGCGTGATGAAAAGTATACTATAACCTGCCCAGGAGTATGAAGAATAATTGTACCAAGTTTCGTTAAAATCCGTCGAGTAGTTTTTGTTTCTATAAGAAACATACAGACAGACAGACAGACAGACAAAATTTTACTGATTGCATTTTTGGCATCAGTATTGATCACTAATCACCCCCTGATAGTTATTTTGAAAATATATTTCATGTACAGAATTGACCTCTCTACAGATTTATTATAAGTATAGATGTATGTGTGTTATGAGTAAATAAAAATAATGGTTCCTCTAAAGCAGGAGTTCCTAACCTTTTTGTGACTGCAGACCACTTTGATCTCATCATTGTTATCAGGGACCAGTAGGTCGAATGTGAACTGTTTCCATTTTAAAATAACCTTTTTTCATTTCAAACTAATACATTTTTAAGTCTTCCGCGGACCAAATGTCTTGCTTGCTCGTATTATCGTCGTCGCGTCCTGCTGTCTCTGTCGCGTCTTGCGGACTACCGGTGGTCTCCGGACTACTAGTTAGGTAATAATGATAATGTCCTCCTAACCGATGTCCTTCACGGCGGCCAAGAGGATTAGCCAACTGCGCAGGAGATATAGTGCACAAGTGTGTGCGCAAACACAGGTGCACTCTCTGTTCCTTCACTCTCATAGTCGATGAGTCGGCACCGACATGACCGGAGAGGTCACGCGCAGGACCAACAGCTTAACGTGCTTTCAAAGCACGGGGAAAACCGCCAATATCCTGATTCCGAACTGTTACTGAGTAATTTAAATATTGAAATGTCGAACCAACAATTTTGGCCGAACCCTGGACCTCTTGGTCGTTAGGCGGCGTATGCTACCAGTGGACCAACGGGGCAGTCAATGGTTGGGTACTACTGCTCTGAATATAAATAAATAAATAAATATCAGACTACATCACATACATTGATCTGACTCCGAGGTAAGTAGCTTAAGCACTTGTGTTACGGATATCAGAAACAACAGTGGTGTTACAAATATATACTTAAATATTGGATATTAACACCCAGACACAGGACGTTTGTCCTGAATACTTGTGTTTACAAGTATTCATCATACGAATATTTGTCCTGGGTGGGGATCGAACTCTTGGGGCATGGGGCAGGATCACTACCGAATGCGCCATCGAGCTTGTCTGAAGGTACAAAACCCTATAGAGAACGATGAATATCGCCAATTTGGAAGTATTTAGCAAGATGCGGCCATGCCTCCAAGGTCACTATGTCACAAGATGTTTGTTTTGCTATTAACGCTGCCTACGAAATACGTTGCCAGGAGACGATGTCTAGCGGCTAGCTTTCTTCACGCGACTTTGTCTATGTAATAGGCAAGATGACTAAAAAATATTTTTAGTCCGTCATTTAGATTATAAAAAAATATTGAACATTTTTTTTTCATTTATTCTATTTATTTGTCACACAAACATTGACGAAGATACGATGCATTCAAGTTGCGCGTGACGTCACGCCTTCGTACAATGTTTACTAAATAGTGACGTCGCAAGCCCCCACTCCAAAACTTTGATGCTCTTTATATTTGTGATTTTTTTGTCAATTTGATAAAGCGAAAAATATGTATCTAGTGTTTTTGTATAATCTAACTGACAGAATAAATAGAATTATAATTTTTTAATGCAGTCATTATCTCTATTTTGTGGATTATACATACTTACATAACTTCACGCCTGTAATAGGCAGAGTCAATGAGGTAGCTAGCTCCCTTAAGTGAAAGGCCTTAACTACATTAACTGAAAATAAAAACTGGGCTGGGTTAGACGGAAAATTGTGAAAAGTAGTGACAAGTGGCTAACTCGTCGCCTACACAATTAAAGGCCCAAAACCCGATATATCATAATTTTTAAATTTTTTTAAATTATCTGACATCACATACATTGATCTGACTCCGAGCTAAGTAGCTTAAGCACTTGTGTTACGGATATCAGAAACAACAGTGGTATTACAAATATATACTTAAATATTAGATATTAACACCCAAACACAGAACAAACACAAGTATTAATCACACGAATGTTTGTCCTGGGTGGGGATCGAACCCACAACTCTTGGCGCATGGGGCAGGGTCACTACCGAATGCGCCATCGAGCCAGTCATCATTAGTCGCCTTTTACGACATGCTAAGCAAAGGAACACAGTTGGCACATAATTTTTAAGTCCCAGACCAACATGGGACATCGCATTTCATTACATAGCTAATAAGGTAGGCAGAGTCAATGGGGCAGCAGGCCCCTTTAACCACATTCAGCCAAAAATAAAACTGAGCTGGGTTAGATAAGAAATTGAATAACAAACATACATACATACATACTGTGTTCTTTTTTTTGTATATTGACTATTTATAAGTGCTTTCTTGAAGCCTATATAAATAAAGATATTTTGAATTTGAATTTGAATTTGAATACACAGCCAAAGTCATAACCCATTCGGCTCTGCCGAGCAATAAAATCCAATATAAACTCTGTGAAACATGAATGCGGGCTCAATTATTAGATTATTACACAATTGGTTGTTAAATATTATTGAAACCAGCAGTGGATTTTGCAACGCACAGAGTGTTGTACATAGCCGTGATATGTACAAATGTTCATTGTTACCTACATATATAGCAAGACGCCTGCAATACCCGAAGGGGTGAAGTCCGAGGAGGGATAAGGTCCTTGAACTACGTTCAGCTAAAAATAAAATTGAGGTGGGTTAGATGGAAGATAGTATAGGAGCGGTAGCTAGTAAGGAGCGGTGGTAGTTCAATGGTAAGTACACGCGCCTCTTAACCGAGGAGTGCGGGTTCAAACCCGGGCACGTACCTCTGGATTTTTCAAATCTATAAATTCGTTTATACCACTAGCTCGACGGTGAGGGAAAACATCGTGATGAAACCTGCAAATTCAAATAACTTTGGATTTGTAACTATGATCCAAAAATTGTCTGGTTCCCCTATCTTAGGGTTATGAAGGTCAGATTGGCAGTCGCTTCAATGTGATTACCAGACTCGCTATATCCTGGATCATGGTCTAAGCGGACCCTGTCTAAGCACGGGACATAACGCTAGGAAGATGATGAGATGGAAGATAGTATAAGTGACTAGTGCCTAGATCGTCTTAAGTGATTATTAGTGTCTGAATCAAGCATATCTTTTTCTAATATATAAAATTCTCAAGTCGCAGTGTTTGTTACCAAACTTCTCCGAAACGGCTTGGCCGAATTTTGTGAAATTGCATATGTATATTGGGTAGGTCTGAGAATCGGTCGTAATCTATTTTTCGTCCCCCTAATTGATAAGGGTGGTCCACCCCAAAGCTATAACTTGAGAACGGGTTTACCGATTTCGCTAATTTTTTTTTACTTGTGTTTGTTATTGTCAAGAGAAGGTTCTTATGTAAAAAACACAGTAGGCACATTATTTTTAAGTCCTATAAGTATAAGTATTGGGGGCACAAAAAATCATGAAACTCTTGTGACGTACTTTATGGACGGCCCCTAAGCCGATAATTTCAAAATAGTAAGATTATTCTCCATTGTCCACAGATATAAGCTGTGAAGCAGCTGACGAGTAGATATGCGAGTGTGGGGTGCCCACGGCGAGTTCTGTGCTCGCCACCAATGGGAAGTGATCGTGGCCACCCTTGCGCTCCTCGCGTGCGCAGCGAGCGTGGAGCGCCACGGCCCAGGGCTCCGCCCCGAGCGGTGCGCCGGCTGGGCCCGCGCCTGCCCAGGCCTCGAAGCGGAATACCAAGCCGCTGACGCCGTCATCATGACCTTCGTACGCTGCGCAGCCCTTCTTTACGCCTACTACCAGATCTCCAACTTACATAGAATCGCTTCGAAGTATCTCCTAATTATCGCTGGCGTGTTCTCGACTTTCGCCAGCTTTATTTTTACTTCGGCGTTAGCTGGTCTCTTTTGGAGTGAGCTGGCTAGCATTAAAGACGCCCCGTTTTTGTTTCTGCTAGTCGCTGACGTGGCGAGAGGCGCTAGAATGGCTAAAGCGGGCTGGTCGGCTGGGGAAGACCAAGGGAAGAGAGTTGGGAGAGCCCTTGCTCTGCTAGGACCAACGGCTACACTTGATACGTTGTTAGCAGTGCTGTTAGTGGGAGTCGGTGCGTTATCAGGCGTCCCTAGGTTGGAACACATGTGTACTTTCGCCTGTCTGGCTTTGCTCGTGGATTACCTGGTCTTCGTGACCTTTTACCCGGCGTGTTTGTCTTTGGTAGCTGATTTCGCGTCTGGGCGCAAAGATATGACGAGAGAAGGTCCGTTCTCGGAAGCGGATTTGAAGCCGAATCCTGTAGTGCAAAGAGTGAAGATGATTATGGCAGCTGGGTTGCTCTGTGTACATCTGACGAGTAGGTGGCCTTGGGCTGCAGACAACGGGATCGTGGAAGGTCCCAGTGACAATCTGACGCCTTCACCTAACGACAATGTGTTGTTACACTCCTACGTTAAGTGGTTTTCAGTCAGCGCCGACTATATAGTCATAGCCACTCTCCTTTGCGCTCTGATCATCAAGTTCATATTCTTTGAAGAGCAGAGGAACTGGGTGATCGATATGAACGATATGACAGTAAAGGAAGTCATCCAGAATGATAAGGAAGATCTGGCCAATATCCGCAAGCCGTTATTCGCCGTGGGCGACGATTCCAGCTCCGAAATGTCCACTCAGACTGAAGATACTTCGTCGAAAGATGAAGATCTATGGCCTACTTTAACGCCTAGTTCCTCTGCTGCGAAGTTGAATGCTAAGAAGCGTCCAATGGCGGAGTGCTTGGAAATTTACAGATCTGAAGGAGACTGCACATCTCTCAGTGACGAGGAGGTTATAATGCTAGTTGAACAATCTCATATACCTATGCATAAGTTAGAAGGCGTCACTGGTGATCCCCTAAGAGGCGTCCGATTACGTCGAAGAGTGATTTCGGCGAGATTCCAAACGGAGGACGCTATTAAACAACTGCCGTACCTCAATTATGATTACAGCAAAGTCTTGAATGCGTGCTGTGAGAATGTGATCGGTTTTATAGGCGTTCCTGTGGGATATGCTGGACCTTTGGTCGTCGATGGGAAGCCGTATATGATTCCGATGGCTACAACTGAAGGAGCGTTGGTGGCTTCCACTAATAGAGGAGCGAAGGCTATAGGAGCTAGAGGAGTGATTAGTGTGGTAGAAGATGTAGGCATGACTAGAGCTCCTGCTGTTAGGCTGCCAAATGTAGTCAGAGCCCATGAGTGCAGACAATGGATGGACAATAGCATAAACTACGCAATGATCAAAGAAGCTTTCGATTCTACTTCAAGATTTGCTCGCTTACAAGAAGTACATATAGGTGTAGACGGAGCAACCCTCTACTTAAGATTCAGAGCAACCACAGGGGATGCTATGGGCATGAACATGGTGTCTAAAGGCGCAGAAAACGCCCTGAAACTCCTCAAGAAATACTTTCCAGACATGGAGGTCATTAGTCTATCTGGAAACTACTGTTCTGATAAAAAAGCTGCTGCGATCAACTGGGTTAAGGGCAGAGGGAAGAGAGTTGTCTGCGAGACAGTCATCTCTTGTGAAAACTTGAGGACCATCTTCAAAACTGACGCCAGGACTCTGGCTAGATGTAATAAGATCAAGAATCTGTCAGGTTCCGCGTTAGCTGGGTCTATCGGGGGCAACAACGCTCACGCAGCTAATATGGTCACAGCAATTTTCATTGCTACTGGCCAAGATCCAGCCCAGAATGTGACTAGTAGTAACTGCTCAACCAGTATGGAGGTCTACGGAGAGAGCGGCGAAGATTTGTACGTGACATGTACTATGCCTTCCTTAGAAGTTGGTACTGTGGGTGGTGGTACCGTTCTTACAGGGCAGGGGGCATGTCTGGAGATCCTTGGCGTGAAAGGCGCTGGACAAAGGCCAGCTGAGAACTCCGCCAGATTGGCTTCTCTGATCTGCGCGACTGTTTTAGCTGGGGAACTGAGTTTGATGGCTGCGCTGGTCAATTCTGACCTGGTCAAATCTCATATGCGTCATAACAGGTCTAACATCAATGTGACTAGTACGGCTCACGTCGAAATGAACACAGTATCTCTGGAAGTGCCTAAGTTATAACGTTTGGTTGTAGTTTTAAGACATCGAATCTTTTTTGGACTTGTGTGAGAACATTAGAAAGTCTATGCCTGTTAAAGCTGTTAGAAATGTCTGACGATGACATTTCTAAACGTATGGTAGCTAAATGATGTCACCACAGTGAGAGGGTGTAGGTTCAATTTGAAATATGTACCTCTGGATTTTGAAAATTAAGTTCTGGATGCCACTGGCCTAAGATGAGGGCACCTGCACATCTTTTAATGAGTTATCTTGGTCCAATTAGTCTGGTTTCCCTATTTGAGGGTTACGAAGGTCAGGCAGCCGCTTCAATGTAATGTGATAATCGGACTCTGTCTGATTTAGGATTGTACTGAAAACCTGTCAAAAACCGGAACATAATGCTATGTAAAATATATTTTTGAGTTAAAGATTATCTGCAAAAAAAAATATCCCGGAAGTGACGCTACATAGAAATAAACTTGCACATGCGCACTTGAAGGCTCATAAAATAACACTCTTGTTATCGCTCAAATTAGTTGGGACTGTTAAAATGTCACAAATGTCACAATGACGTACGTCGCTTTGACGTTTAATTGACATTGACGCACCGAATAGGGTAGCTGATAGCAATCAGTTGTCTTAGATGATAAAAAGGCTTAGAATTTGTATAGCAATAGGAAACTGTGACGTCACCACTACTTATTTGACTAACTTATTAATCTCAGTTAAGGATGAAGTTTTACAAATGTTTTATAAAGATTTATGTATTTAAATAAAGTGTTATTTAAAAAAAAAAGGCTTTAAAATCATTTGTGTATGGTGTTGGCATCCCTATTCGTGCATGCTGAAAAAAATCAAATTCAAATTTTAAATTAATAACTATCATCATATTCAAATAAATTCAAATAAAAAAAAGTACTTTAATATAAGCTTGAGGCCTTAACACTAAATCTTCAAATTCTGCAAATAATATTGTTCTTTAATGCAAATCTATTACCGAAGGACATTAAGACTTTTAAGTAATGTGCTCACACAAGTATATATATTCCAAATATATGTTGAGTTTGCGGCTCAAATAGAGGCTTGGCTAAGCGCAAATGAGTCGTCGATTTAGACAGTCAATACAGTAACTCGCCAGAAATAGTTAATTTTTGAGTTAATTCTAAATTGCGCCACGAATTTGCAATAAATGAAGTACTACATACATAACATAACGCCCATAAACCCCGAAGTCAAAGGGACAGCAAGCCCTTTTAACCACATTCAGCCAAAAATAAAACTGGGCTGGGTTAGATGGAAAATTGTGAAAAAGTAGTGACAAGTGACTTGTCGCCTGCACAATCACATACCCAAAACCCGATATACCATTAGTCGCCTTACGACATGCTAGGCAATGACTACAGTTGGCACATTTCTTTTTAAGTCCCAGACCAACATGGGAGATTAGTTATCTTTGGCTATAGTCTAGTATGTCTCATTGTGCGTAACGCCACATTTATCGTCGGCATCGATCTACAAATGCCTAAGGTTATTTACATCGTAAAATAAGTATATCTGTTATTGCTTTGTCTTCCACGAGAATTTATGTAATGTGTGTAATCTTATGTAATGTTACAACAGTTTTGCCAAGTCAAAATCATCGTTTAAAATGATAGACACACTTTAAATATAGCTTTCAACTTATCTGTTTTAAAACTAGGTCTAAACTATTTTTAAATCATGCGTGTTACTATTATCAATATTATGAATTTTTATTGTAATTTTTTTTTACTTTGGTTTAAGAAATAGGCTTGTAGATACCAATTGTTCAAAACGGATCCCGACTAGATATGGAAATTACGCTAGGAAGGTAATCATCTGTACATACATACATGAAATAATAATTATTATTATAACAATTGCTTTCAGAATAGAGAAATTATCACTGAGAATGTCTCAAATTACCATTTTTAACACTTAAAGTAAATCTTAAGCGGAATTTAGGGCATTCTTATCGATAAGTTCTCATTTCACAAATCTAATATATAAAAATACCATTAATCTCCTATTTATTTGATTTGGCAACACTGTTAATAACTGATGCGAATTGTCACAACTGCCTTGAAATTGTACCTTTGAGCGAGTCAGGTCAAACTCCGGCATTATTATGTAAGGTCATATTACATCGAATATGCCATGGGTTTTGGCGTATCACAACATCTAAACTAGACTACACCTTTCATAAAATCAACATTTAGGTATAAATAATTGACATTAATGAATGATTTATTGCATATTTTTTCAATTAATTTAAATTTTTTACACAGATAAAGTAAAGCTTCCTTTTTCAAATTGTCATACGCTATTTAAATGACGAGACTGATGACATTTTAAATTAATTTAAAATCATAGATAATTTGTAGAACTTACTTTAATAATGGACCGTTGATGGATCCTTAGGTTTTGGCTAAACCATTGTTTTAAACAAAATATTTTTTTTAATTTGGGATGTAGAAGCAACTTAAAAAATTGTTTCCAATTCAATAATTGATTTTGATTGAAGGTTTATGCCTTAAAAAAAATTAAATGTAAGCAGCGCCCTGCGGCTTTATCCGCGTAGTTCAGCGATAAAATATACCTTTTATATAGGTATATGATAAAGTAGCTTTTCATTGGTGAAATAATTTTTCCAATCGGTCCAGTAGTTTCCTCTTTATAATATTAGTATGATGTTCCAAGGAAATATTACAAAATATTATCACAGTGTACTGCGCTAACGCAATTGCTTATTGATGCACGGGCGAACGCAAGGGGTAGCGGGCCCCCCCCCCCCCCCCCCCGGAACTCCTGTCCTTAGGTTATGTTACTTAAATAACCTAAGTATCAATAATGTTGTATTGCCCACCACTGAACCAAAATCTGCGTACGCCCATACGTTGATGTTAGTATTACGATCCAGACATATGCACTTGAGCAAATATACTAGCTCAAACGTCACTCTGTGACTATAGAATGTTAAATGCTGAAGAGGCGAGTAAGGTGTGTAAGGATCGTGCCATGTGGCGTTCGATTCTCTCTGCCTACCCCGCTAAGGAAGTGGCGTGGAGTTTAGTTGGTTAGTTAAATAACTAGCAAATACATAGGTATTTGTTATTTTATCTCAAAATACTGCATTTTTTGGGGGTACTATATTATTTATAACATAGTTTGAAAAATACTATATTTCGACTAAGAAATGGAGGCAGCCTTAGATCGAACCCACAACTCTTGGCGCATAGGTCAGGGTTATGACCAAAGGCGCCATCGAGCCAGCTTAGTCACAATACTGCGTAGTATATTTGGCACGTCATCATTAATGTTGACATCAAACGGGTTGATGACCCCAAAACATAAGACATAGTTTTTACAAAGTGTCAAAATAAAACTTGTGTTAAAAAATAAAACACACGTTCGCGTGAGCTACGTCGCACGACGTAGCGAGTATATGCTTAGGAAACGGCGCAACGTCTTATGACGTCCTAAAGATTATGATATGTATTTTGGCGGAACGTCGCCCGACGTCTAATTTAAGAGTAAATTCATACCGTTGCTCCTTGCGCCGCATTACATCCCATTTTTGTAGTTTGTTGCGCCGTGAAGCTTGGTTACATGGTGTATGTGTTACGGCGCGACGTCTTCACACGTTGCTTTATTTTGTATGGAAAAAAGGTTGCGCCGCTATACAACATTTTGGACGTGTGGTTGCTCACACGAACGTGTTAACGCTACTTAAATGACAACTGTTTTCGAATTATTGGACATCAAAATGTGTGAAGGTAGGTACATGTAATTTAAAATTTACATACATAAATAACATCAAAAAAAAATCATTAAAATTAATGAAAATCAAGAAATTAATAAATGTCGGAAGATTAATAAAACATAAGAACATCCGATATAAAACCTTTTTTATTGAAGTCTTGAAATTAACAACGCAATAAAGTATATTTCATGGTATAATTTCCGATAAACAGTTTTGTATGACTCGTATTATTTTATCAATTCGTTGATTCATTTTCATATGACTAAAATCAGGTGGTATATAAAATAATTATCTTGTTAAATTCATAATAGAATTATCATCTCTATTCTAACTAGTTTTAAAAATATCTTTCTTTGGACTATTTTAGATAAATAAAGAAAAATATTATAAGATAAATAGTTATTCAACACACTCGCATTACAATAGCTAAGTAGGTTTAAAGTTTTAAAATGTCATCGGTAAATTTTTATCTGAGCACTAAAAAGTCAGGCCTTAAAAAAAATTATCTACTAACGTCATACGCTTGTATTCCAACCGGAAAAAAAATGATGTAAATGACACGTTAGACAAACACAGGATAGCGTGAATCAAACGGTAGCAAAAAAGCAGCTAGCATCTCATCTATCACATTATGCGTAAATGAAGACAAATTGTCGCAAAACGTCCCAATGTAGACGTTTACAAGTCTTCAAATTGCGCCCGCCTATAACTTATCTGCCTCTTATTCTAATATCATTGACTTTAAACAACAGTTTAGTTTGTCATGTAATACCACGGACTAGTAAAAAAAGAAGGACTCCACGCTACCATACTATATCGTGAAGCTACGTTTATGCATGTGTGAGTGAGATACTTATGGATACCAGATATGGGATATCTGTCATGCACTTAATTTGTAAATGTGTGACGTAAGTTGCGTGTCAAGTGGAGCACCTGAGGAGCTTCAATGTCTAGTTAGTGGCGCGGAGTCCTTCTTTTTTTACTAGTCCGTGTGTAATACAATATCTTCCCAGTGTATGCCGAGGTCAACGACCTGACCGCCAATCTTGTTAACATTTAACATTAAATGTATGTTATATATTATGTCTGTCTTATGTGCTTCGTCTAGTTTTTGTTAATTTATTTATTAGAGGTTAGGGACCAAGTGGACGAATGACAGATGTTAAGATTATGTTAAAGTCTAAATAAATATTTATACTAAATTTATATACGTCTTTTATTTCATTTGTAAACAACATAAAAATTGCTCTTGAATTTTAAGACAGGCCCGTTGGTCGATTAGAAACCCTGGCCACGAAACCAAGGGTCGCTGGTTCAAATCTCGCTGCCTACGAATGTTTCGGGTAACATGGACGTTTATACCCGAGTCAGGATGTTTATAAACATATTTAATTAATTCAGTTTGGAACTAAGGAATGGGTGTGTCAGTCTGGAGAATTATAAATAGAAAGCATCGTGGCTAACTAAAAAAATAAAATGTAAGTACAATATAACAAAGTTTAATTTTAAATCTGTAACAACATGAAGTATAAGCTTAGAGATCAGTCGACCAATAAAACGATTCTGCCAAAAATAAAATCGACTTGGGATAGATGAAAAATTAGGAAAAAATTCTGACAAGTGGCAAAATTTTAACCTACATACTTAAATCACAAATCCGGCACCCGTAATTCGCTTACGTCTTGTTAGACGAGAAACAATTTGTACCTACACTCTTTTTTTTTGAGTGTCGGAACCAACATGGGACGAAGTAATTGAAATTACAACTAATTGGACTGTTCTCATTTATTTGACTTAATTTATAAGTCTTTAAGAGAAGTGATCGCCCACTAGTCGAAATTCAGGGTTATTCCCGTTCGTCCCACCAGTGGGACGAACCTTATAATTTAATTTTTATTCCCGTTCGTCCCACCATCAACTCCAGTGGGACGAACGGGAATAAAAATTAAATATTTTTAAATTCCCGTTTGTCAAACTTAATGAAATTGAAAACAATATGGGTAGTAAGATATTCTGAGCCATGTTCAATCAAACGATATATTTTTTTTTTTAATGTTAGCTTTAGGCATTCCTTCTCCATAAAAACTTGAACTGTGCCAAATCACATACTCCTCCGTCCGCGTAATTCTTATAAAAAGGGGTACAAAGTTTTTGCTTCTTTATATTAATAAATAGATAAATATGATGAGCGGTGGTAGCTCAATGGTAAGGACACGCGCCTCTTAACCGAGGAGTGCGGGTTCAAATCCGGGCACGTACCTCTGGAATTTTCAAATCTATGTAGGTACGTATTTATACCACTAGCTCGACGGTGAAGGAAAACATCGTGATGAAACCTGCAAATTCAAACAACTTTGAATTTGTAACCATGATCCAAAAATTGTCTGGTTCCCCTATCTTAGGGTTACGAAGGTCAGATCGGCTCGCTAAATCTCTGGATCATGGTCTAAGCGGACCCCGTCTAAGCACGGGACATAACGCTAGGAAGATGATATTAATATTTATTTAAACCTAAACCTTGTATTGGGAAAATACTCTGATTCATAGTTTGTAGGACACAAACAAATCAGAAGACGTAGATGTCTTTATTAGGTAATATTAACACAAGACGTATATTCAAAGTAACTCACACATTACAGCCATTGTAAGTGTTTAATAATAGCTACGCATTCAGGGTGGCGGACAAAGCAGGCATTTATTTTTAACCTTTCCTCATCCCACTTCCGCGAGCGTAATTAGCATATTTCGGCTTCCCTGAACGTACGCAAGTGAAAGTAGCATCCTTGAAATACGATTGTAATGTCGAATTGTTGAAAAATCGTAATTTTTTTGCAGTTAAGCCTATATTTATTTAATTTTATTGCATAAATCGACTTATGTGTAAAAGTTACGTCTCGATTTGTTGTTTTCAATATCAAAATCGAGAAACTGTTTGTTATTTACAAATTTTTGTAGTTATCAGGGGCGTAGCTACCGCCGTATCTGCCGTATCAATTATACGGGGCCCCCGGGCCACGGGGGCCCCGAAGTGCGTAAGCAAAAATTGATAAAAATTTTAAAATTAATAAATCAGTTTGCCGAAAAAAAGGCAAGGAGAGATATTTAATTTGAATTTAAATTGTTTGTTAAGCATTTTGAAAAAAGTGACAGATAGATAATTATGATAAATAATATTTTTATTAATTTTAAGCAAACATTTTTTTTTCTTTTGTGAGAAATCTTTACCCTTCCATTATGAAGCCCCCAAAAAAAATGTATACGGGGCCCCGCCAAGGCGCGCTACGCCACTGGTAGTTATGTTAACTTACGTGTAGTCATTACGTCTGAATATGAAATCAGGTGTATACTTGTAATTGTTCAGTTTGAGGACAAATCGGACATACCTACTTATCTAATATTTTGACCAGTAAAATGAAAACCGGCCAAGTGCGAGTCGGTCTCGCCACGAAGGGTTCCGCACCATTATCTATAAAAACGGCAAAAAAAATCATGTCTGTTGTATGGGAGCCCCCTTCAATATTTATTTTATTATGTTTTTTAGTATTTGTTGTTGTAGCGGCAACAGAAATACATCATCTGTGACAATGTCAACTGTCTAACTATCACGGTTCATGAGATACAGCTGGTGAGAGACGGACGGACAGCGGAGTCTTAGTAATAGGGTCCCGTTTTACCCTTTGGGTACGGAACCCTGAAAATGTTTCTACTTATCTTACAGGTAGTTTTAAAATTATCCTGAACTGACTAGCAAAACATTATAAGTTGATTTTGACCTAAAAATATAAAAAGCGCTTAGGTTTCTGCAATCATATTAACTGTTAACCTTCAAGGTACCATGTATTACAAAAGTAGAAACGATTTGCATCATAGATAGACTCAGTCTACGATTTGCATAAAGAATAATGCATGCTTAGCTTTTTATTTAAATGATATAATCATATTTCATACTTACGTCGCAAGCAAATTGTATGATTCCGCCGTTTACATACGGCGTCGTCAGTTTAAAAACGCTCGCAGTTATATGTTATGCCCAAGGCTTTAACTCGATCAATTGTTATAATTTCGACTACTAACCTTTTCAGTGTTAATAAACCGTTACACTTAATATGTATACTTATAATAAATCTGTAGAGAGGTCAATTCTGTACATGAAATATATTTTCAAAATAACTATCAGGGGGTGATTAGTGATCGATACTGATGCCAAAAATGCATTTAGTAAATTTTTTTGTCTGTCTGTCTATCTGTCTGTCTCGTCTGTCTGTCTGTATGTTCCTTATAGAAACACAAACTACTCGACGGATTTTAACAAAACTTGGTACAATCATCACGCTACAATCAATAGGAGCAGAGTAGTGAAGGGAAACGTTGGGAAAACGGGAGAAGTTACTCCATTTTTTAAGCTTCCGTCGCGTGTGCAGCCTTAATGGTTAAAGTTACATAGAAATCATGTATGACGCAAATAGTCTTTATAATATTAACCATAAACGCGGGTAACACCGCTGGCACAGCTAGTATTACTTAAAACTAAGATAATGTACATCTACGTCATCATTGACATTGAGTCCTTAATGGCGCGTTAATCCCGGAATCACGCATTAACCCCAGACTCGTGAGTCCGGGGTCAATGCTGGTTAATATTCTTGTCATTCAGTCCACGGACTATCCCATACACTTAATAGGATAAAGGTGACTCAAAACAATCATCAGAGCTAACCACTAGACCACGGACTAGTGAAAAAAAAGGACACCGCGCCACTAACTAGACATTGAAGCTCCTCAGGAGCTCCACCTTGACACGCAACTTACGTCACACATTGATATAATAAGTGCTCCAAATGACAGATATCCTATATCTGGTATCCAAGTATCTCACTCACACATGCATAAACGTGGCTTCACGCCATATTATGATAGCGTGGGGTCCTTCTTTTTTTACTAGTCCGTGCACTTGACACTACTTTGTTACAATTGTCCCTCTAACCCAGCCAGTTTTATTTTCTGGCCGATTGTGATTGAGCTGGCTGCCCCTTTGACTCTGCCTACCCCTTCGGGATTACGGGCGCGATAATTTGTATGTATGTATGAGTTATTGCAAATTGTACATAATTAAATTGTACGTACATCATCCTTCTAGCGTTATGTCCTGTGCATAATCGGGGTCCAAATCGATTTAGTGGGGCAGATTCCACTGCAACTTTTAAAGAGTTCCGCTTTGCCCCAATAGTGGGGCGACTTGGTGGGGCAAAGTGGAACAATTCCACTTTGACCATGAGCCAGGATTTAGCGAGACTGGTAATTACATTGAAACGACTGCCGATCTGACCTTCGTAACCTTCAGCTAAGGTTTTACTTAGTAGATACATTTTTGGAACATACTTACTCATCTACAGTTGTTTGACTGCCTCGTTGGTCTAATGGTAGCATGCGCCGACTAAGGACCAAGAGGTCCCGGGTTCAAATCCCGGGTCGTGCCAAGAATTTGTGGCTGATTATTTCAATATTTAAATTAATCAATAACAGTCCGGAGTCAGGAAGTTAGCGGTTTAATCATCCCCGTGCCTCGGAAAGCACGCTAAGCCGTTGGTCCTGCGCCTGACCTCTCTCCGGTCATGTCGGTGCCGTCTCACCGGACTATGACAGTGAAAGAACAGAGTGCACCTGTGTTAGCGCACACACTTGTGTATTATAATATCTCCTGCGCTGTTGGCTAATCCTCGTCGAGATTGGCCGCCGTGGCCTATTTCGGTTAGGAGAACATTATTTATGTTTGAATGTGCAGGTTTCATCACGATGTTTTCCCTCACCATCGAGCTCATAGATTTAGAGTTTTTTGTACATCCTAAATCTATGGTCGAGCTAGTGGTATAAATACATAGATTGAAATCCAGACGTAGGTATTTGCCCGGCTTATCACTTGATCGATGAAATTGTTTTTTTTAGTAATTACAATTTAAAGGAAAACATTAAAGTGATTGATGTATGACATGTATCGACGATGAAGTGACAATACCTACCTCCTATTTTTTAATGCAGTAGCCTTAAAATTCAATTTCGCGTGGAATATAATTTTTTTCTTGTTGTTATCAAATAATAATGTAATCCTGAAACATTACATTAAAATTTATATGAACGTCTTATGATCAAAACCTAAAAATTGGATTGTTCTCTTGTAAAAAAAAAAAAAAAAACCTTTTGTTATAATTATATGTATATTACATAAATTAATTTTAGTCTTCCGTTCTGTAAACACTTTTACTTGAACATGTAAGGGGGTGGAGGGTAGACTACCTGAGATACAGGACCTGTCCTAGTTCAGGTGTCAGCCTACCATAATCCATCAGATCCTATGTTTACTAAGAATTGTATTCTGTTTATAGTAGTATAGTAGTAGTATATGGTGAGGAATAAATGATTATTATTATTATTATGTCTCTCGGCACAATCACGGGACAAGCCCGGGCCTTTGAGGCTTGCATGGGGACATAGGTCCAACATGTAGAGGCCTTTTGAGAGTTCGATCTAAATGTGTGATGGATATTATTATTCTCCTGTAAAATAAGCATATCTACAGTTAGGAGGTATTGTCACTTCATCGTCGATACGTATGTTATTTAATCTATACTAATATTATAAAGCTGAAGAGTTTGTTTGGTTGCTTGAACGCGCTAATCTCAGGAAATACTGGGTGCTTAGCCAAATGCGCGCCAGCGATTCCATAACGAACTTCGCTACCGCTCGTATCGCGCCACAGACTTGTTTACTAAGAACTCATAGTGCGGAACTCGGAGCTAGTTCCCGATTTGTCCACCCGAATAAGTATGTGGCGCTACGAGCGATAGCGAAGTTCGTTATGGGATCGCTCGCGCGCATTTGGCGAAGCACCCTGGTCCGATTTAAAAAAATCATTCAGTGTTAGAAAGCCATAAACGTTAGATACTTATTAAGACAAGCTCGATGGCGCATTCGGTAATGACCCTGTCCTATGTGCCAAGAGTTGTGGGTTCGATCCCCACCCAGGACAAACATTCGTATGATAAATACTTGTGTTTGTTCTGTGTCTGGGTGTTAATATCCAATATTTAAGTATATATTTGTAATACCACTGTTGGTTCTGATATCCGTAACACAAATGCTTAAGCTACTTACCTCGGAGTCAGATCAATGTATGTGATGTAGTGTAATATTTATTTATTATTTATTTATTTAGTTTAAGGGTTTAGTTTGGGGGTCATGTGCCAAGGGCGTGCTCGTCGCGACTCCTGCCAGTCCGATTTCGGATTGCAACCTTGGACCGATCTAATTCCGCAGAGCGGGGTAGGGCGTTCCCCCGATGCGACGCGCACCGACGAGCCCTCGTCGGTGCGAAAAGTGGCGAGTGCGGCGAAGGGGGCCGCCACCCTTCACGCCACGCCGGACACTGCGGAACGAGGAGAACAGAGTGCCGTATAGGCACGTGGAATGTAAGAGGTGGAATGAAAGATAAGATGTATGAGATGATTGACGTAATGAATGAGAGACGCCTGGATGTTCTGTGCTTGACAGAGACTAAGCGGAAGGGCAGCGATGCAGATGAGCTTCCCGGTGGTATGATGGCTCTGTGGTCTGGTGTGGAACAGAATTGTCATGCCAGCGGTGGAGTTGGAGTAGTGCTTTCCTCTCGTTTAGTCTCTGGTGTGAAAGACTATGGATTAGTTGGCCCGAGACTCCTCTGGGTTCGTATTAAACTGGGTATTACGCGAGTCTTTCTGGTTGCAGGCTATGCGCCAGTAAGCTCAGCCAGTCCCCAAGAACTAGAGGAGTTCTGGGAGTCTGTTAGAGAAATTCTGGACCTGACTGAAGGAAATGAGAGGATAATTATGTGTGGAGATTTGAATGGTTGGGTTGGCACCAAGCGATCTGACTATGAAGCAGTCCTTGGCCCATATGGAGACAAGAGAGTGAATGATGCTGGTAAGCAAATCTTGGAAGTATGTTTGGAACGGAACCTCCTTGTGGCAAACACTATTTTCCGTCATAAGGATATTCACACGTATACTTGGAGACGGAATGACCAAAAAAGTGTGATTGATTTGATTTTAGTCGATAGCCGCCTCCGCAATAGTATATTGGATACAAGAGCCTACAGAGGCCCTACTCTTGAAACAGACCACTACCTGGTAGTATGCCGGTTTGCTGGGCTTTTCAAGAAGTGGAGGCACTGGCGAGTGCGTACTCCATGCGGAGGCACTGAAAGGATAAGGAATGAAAAACTGGAAGATGAAAGTGTAAGGAGTGTGTATGTAGGCTTAGTCAATGAAAGACTTGCGAATGCGAGTCTTTCTGGCTTAGATGTTGATGATTGCTGGAACATTTTGAAAGAGAGCATGGTGGACAGTGCAAAAGAGGCATGTGGATGCGCAAGGAGACGTAGAACAATGAAAGGTGACGCATGGTGGGATGAGGAGGTCAAAGCCTCCGTAGCGAGAAAGAAGAAGGCCTGGCTTGATTATGTCTCATCTTTGCAAATGGATGAAAGTATGCTTGAGATGAAGAAAGAAATATACCGTTATTGCAAGAGTGAAACCAAAGCTTTAGTGAAAGAGAAGCGTGAAAGAGTAGCTATGAATGAAGAAAGGAGACTGACGAATGGTTTCGAGGCTAATTCCAAGCTCTTTTGGAGGGAGGTTAAGAGGTCTCGGGGATATTCGTCGGCATCCGGAATGAGTAAGATTAAATCTAAAGCTGGTGACATTCTTGCAAACCCGAACGAGGTGTTAGAACGGTGGAGTGAATATTTTGGAGAAATGTATGAGTATGTCTCTGATGTTGGCACTGAGAGTGAGGCTATGTCTGATTCTGTGGTGCCAGCGTCTGATGAAGACATCACTATGAATGAGATTGAATGGTCGATACGAAGTCTGAAAAGTGGAAAGGCCGCGGGAATAGACAAGGTATCTGCGGAGATGATCAAGCTAGGTGGCGCTAGCGTCCAGGACGCTTTCTGGTTCTTGTGCAATCTATGCTGGAGAAACGGAAAGGTCCCAATGGACTGGAGACGGGCAGTTATCGTGCCTCTGTACAAGGGTGCTGGGTCACGTATGGACTGTGCCAGCCATAGAGCCATCAGTTTGATCAGCTTAGCAGCAAAGGTGTATGGCAAGATTATTGAGAGGAGAATGAGGGTGAAATCTGATGGAATGTTGTGGGAGGCACAGGGAGGTTTCCGGAATGGTAGAGGATGCACGGATCAAGTTTTCTCTCTTCGCAACATCGTGGAGAAGCATCTGGCCAAGTCAGAGGGTTTTTTGCGGTTTTGTGGATATGGAGAAGGCCTTTGACAGGGTTGTACGAAAGGACCTTTGGGACATATTGCCGAGATATGGGATTGATGGAGCATTGCTTCGTGCTGCGCAGTCCACCTATGTGGGATGTACGGCATGCGTGCAAGTGGAGGGCAGCCTGTCACCCTGGTTTGACGTCAATATTGGTGTCAGACAGGGATGCGTGCTGTCTGCTCTGCTGTTTATCCTATATCTCGACCATTGTCTCCAGAGGATTAGATCTATGAATGTTGGAGTGCGTATGGGTGACCTGGTTGTGAACTGCCTGCTTTACGCGGACGATGCCGTACTTCTAGCAGAGTCGGCATCGGATCTGCAGCAACTAGTCACAACATTGAAAGATGATTGCAAGGAGAGAGGCTTACATTTGAATGCGAAGAAAACAAAGATTATGGTGTTTGAAAGAGATGAAACCAGAACGGATACAAGGATAACGGTTGACGATGTAGTGCTGGAACAGGTGAATGAAATTGTATATCTAGGATCTGCATTTAGTAGAGATGGAAGGTACTCCGCTGATATAGAAAGAAGAGTGAATGCAGGGAATAGGGTGAATGGAGCGTTAGGAAAACTTTTAGGCAGCAAAATCTTAAGCCAGAAGGCCCAGCTCGCCATACACAATGCGGTGCTGATTCCTACGCTAACATATGGAAGCGAGAGCTGGGTATGGCAGAAAGAGCATGAAAGTAGAATAAACGCGGTCGAGATGCGTGCGCTGCGGAAAATCTGCGGTGTATCGCTCACAGACTGCGTTCGGAATGATGATGTAAGAAAGAGAGTTGGTCTGAAGGACAGCGTCGGAGTCAAGGTAAGAAGAGGCATGCTCCGGTGGTTCGGACATGTGGAAAGAATGGATGACGAAAGATTGACTAAACAGATATACAATGCGAATGTGGAAGGATGTAGGAGCCGCGGAAGGCCCAGGCTCACCTACCACGACCAGATTGGTCGTGTATTAAAAGAAGGTGATGTTAGGAGTCATAAAAATCGTAGAGCTTGTATGAAAAGGATTATGAATGTTGAAGAGGCGAGTGAGGTGTGTAAGGATCGTGCCATATGGCGTTCGGTTCTCTCTGCCTACCCCGCTAGGGAAGTGGCGTGAAGTTTAGTTAGTTAGTTAGTTAGTTAGTATTTAGTTTAAAAAAAAACAAAATAAAACCACACAGTTCAAAAACAGTCGTATATTTAATACCCTTTAAAATCACACATATAATTTTCACAACTTTCAATACAACAATCTCTTAGACATTGCACACTAGTACTAATACACCCTGCTTTACTTAACAATTCTAATTACGTCGAAAATAAATGCATGGAACAAATAGACCATCTTTAAGAAAGAATACTTTCCTTATAATTGACAAACTAAACTTTACCTGTTTGTTTTATCTTTACAAATTACTCAACCGATTTTGATGAAATTTGGCACGGCTATAGTTTGAAACGTGAGAAAGGATATAGGCTACTTTTATCCCGGAAAAATATATAGATCTCATAGATATCATTTAATTGAAATAACAGCCTTATATATCAACGCATGAAAATTTAAGAGTTAATAAAAAGTATATTAAGTATTTATGGTATTTAATATTGTCTATTCTGTAATATTTATTTGTTTGTATGTATGAGTAACGTTGCCATTTATTTCCAAAATGGATGGATCGTTTCATATGCGTTTTTCTGTAACGAATTTTGTATTCAGCCATAGATCTTGGAAAGGCGATATGATGTTACCAAACAGGGGATGCTGGAAAAACGAATATTCGAATTTAACTATACAAGGTTATGTTTAGTTAATGCGAAACCGCTTACCTACATATTTAACCAATTATTCTAAATAACCGTTTTAAACGACGTTAGAAAATAAGATGTTGTTGAAAAGAGTAACTACCGAGTTTCTTGCCGGATTCTTCTCGGTAGATGCAACATTCCGAACCGGTGGTAGAATCATATCTCTTTCAACTGTATTTGACGATTTATAAATGTTTCTTTAAAACCTATATAAATAAAGCATTTTTTAACTTTGACTTGACTTTGAGAAAAACAATTTTTTTACTATTCATACAAAAATAGCCAACCAGCTGACCAACTTTTGTATGGAAAGTAAAAAAATGTTTTGCAAGTTTTATTTAAACTAACTAACTTAACTTCTCCAGCGGGGTAGGCAGAGAGAACCGAACGCCATACGGCACGATCCTTACACACCACTCGCCTCTTCAACATTCATGATCCTTTCCATACAAGCTCTACGGTTTTTATGACTCCTAACATCACCTTCTGTTAACACACGACCAGTCTGGTCGTGGTAGGCGAGCCTGGGCTTTCCGCGACTCCTAATTTTCTAAAATGCTTTTAATCTGTTCCTTAGAATAATGAGTTAATCAAGTAGGTAAGTGGTTTCGCATTAACTAACGATAACCTTGTATATCTAGAACTCAGCTAAGTTAATCTCTAAGTGTGATTTGAGGAGCTTGATACCCCTTTGAAAACATTTCATTCAGAGTTAATTATGATTCATACACCTTGTATAAATTGTATTGAAAAGAGTAACTACCGAGTTTCTTGCCGGATTCTTCTCGGTAGATACAACACTCCGAACCGGTGGTAGAATCATATAGCTGTGGCTTTACCTGTATTTGACGATTTATAAGTGTTTCCTTGAAACCTATATAAATAAAGAATATTTTGACTTTGGACTTTGAGTTTGACTCTGTACCCCTTTGGGGATTACGGGCGTGATGATATATATCTATTTGAGCTATATCTGACTCAGTAACTCACTCGTAACACACTGCGCTAACTCGTTGAGTTAACTCAATCTAGCGCTATGGCGCGGCAATGTAAATGTCTCCTGGTGATGTTTATCAAAAATAGACCAATTTCAATACCATTATCTTTAAACTTTTTCCCCGCTAGTGGCGTAAAGTTTAGTTAGTTAAATTATTTGGGGTTTATGTGCAACGAGATTTACCTTGTTTAAATTTAACTAACTAATTAACTAAAAAAAAAAAAACTTCACGCCACTTCCCTAGAGGGGTAGGCAGAGAGAACCGAACGCCTAAAATTAAATTTAACCAACCTTGGTTAAATTTAATTTTAATATATAACTTTTTCGATATTAATGATATTATAGTAGCTTAAACTTTCACATCAGACCCCTCCCCCCCCCTGGGGGAGACAATTATAAAACTTATTGCACTATTTTAAGGGGGGCTGCCCGGATCCCCTATATCCCAAATACCACTCTGACCTTGTGTTCATTTTACATCAGTTAAACATTTTTCCAAATTTTCTTTTATAATCTAACGGTGCATACACATTGCAGTCAGGTTTTGTGAAGCAACTTCATGCTACATGGCAACATTAGGTATCTAACAGGGATAATGACTGCATTAAAAAACTATAATTAGTCCGTCAGTTAGATTATAAAAATACTAGACAAATATTTTTCGCTTTATCAAATTAACAAAAAATCACAAAGATAAAGAGCATCAAAGTTTTGGAGTGGGGGCTTGCGACGTCACTATTTAGTAAACATTGTACGAATGTGTGACGTCACGCGCAACTTGAATGCATTGTATCTTCGTCAATGTTTGACAAATAAATAAAAAAAATACGTGTTCAATATTTTTTTATAATCTAACTGACGGACTAAACAGAATTTTTAGACATCTAGCCTATTACTAATCTACCTGTTTGTAAAGTCAAAATAACAGCATAATACAAAAATAACTTTGTTAATTAGTTTTAGTTAATGCTAAAATAAGCATATACAGTATATAATTATAACAAAAGACAAGTTTAAAAGTTCTCTGTCCTGTCTGTCCGTCCTGATCTAAGAAACTGCTGAAAACATTCAGTTGCTTAACACAAACATTGCAGTGTGAATGCATCCTAAGGCACACTAAATCAGTTCATTTATGTTATATGCATATTGAATTGTACATTTAGGTATAAAATAACTAATAATATATTTGATATAATTATCAGAGATGTTATGAATGCGATATTTATGCAAATTGCTAGGGAAGTGGCGTGAAGTTTAGTTAGTTAGTTAATATGGATAATATTATACCGGTTTCAGATTATCAAATATTTCCGGAGATGACAGACATTAGAGAATTTTATATAGAAAAAGTTGTTATGTCTAGACTATCATTTGATTTGAGTCACAGAAAAAAAATCATCAGTTTTACTGCACCGCATAGATTTTTATTCCGGATATCCTGTGCTTATTACGTTATCAGAGCTTCAAAACATCTCTGATAAAATTATTGTCATAACAGACATTGCATGTCAGTCTTTTACAGACAACTATTAAAAATATATACATACTGAAATAAAAACTGAGTTATATAATATATAGTAATACTTTAAGTATATAGACAAAGTTTTCAGTAAAGAAAAAGTACAGTTTTGTGATAAAGAAACTCACTATTTGCGAAACAGGAATGAAAAAAAGATATGTCATGGAATGATTTAAAGTGTCGATAGCAAGCCCGTCCTGTTATCTGTCTGTCTGTTATTTTTAGGGGCCTCTAGGCGGAGGTCTAAAGGCCCCGCATAGCATAGGGGGCCCCATCAGAAAAAAAAAAAATGAGCGCCATGAATGCCTAGAATCTCAAAGACGTATATCGCTTAGGGGAAGGGGCGGCCCGCTCCGAACCCCTAGTCCTGGGGGGCCTCATATTATCTCCAAGTTCCTGTAATCATCTTATAACAAACAGTAGAATCTCCCCCCCCATTTCGGTCAAGCAAAACTACTCGTATTTTTTAGTTATAATATTATTTGGGATTCCCATTTAATTATGTTATGTTTGTTAGTTAACTATATTTTGATAATGTTTTTTTTATTTTTTATTTTATTGTGGTGTCAAATAAATACTTTTTCTTTCTTTCTAACCACTCTGCTCTCAGACAAATATTTCCTCAGGGCCCCAAAACATTCATATCCTATGTCAACATAATAAAACCTACCCTTACCAATCACGTAAAACCGTTAACGTACGCACAGACAGACAGACACAGGCAGGCAGCCCACCTGACCGCATCACAGCTCGTCCTTCACCTCCTCCTCGGCAGGCACCTCGTCGAAGTCCTCCCGCTCGTCAGCGTCTTCGCTGTCGAACTCGGGGGGGTTGAAGTCACCCCCCATGCCGCCCAAGCCGCCGCCGAAGCCGTACGGGTCGGGGCCGTGGATCTGAGGGATAAAGTGGGATAAATCTATACTTCTATACTAATGATATAAAGCTGAAGAGTTTAAATAAATAAATAAATTTGACAAGCTCGATGGCGCATTCGGTAGTGACCCTCTCCCATGCGCCAAGAGTTGTGGATTCGATCCCCACTCAGGACAAACATTCGTGTGAAGAATACTTGTGTTTGTTCTGTGTCTGGGTGTTAATATCCAATATTTAAGTATATATTTGTAATACCACTGTTGTTTTTGATATCCGTAACACAAGTGCTTAAGCTACTTACCTCGGAGTCAAATCAATGTATGTGATGTAGTGTGATATTTATTTATTTATAAATTCTCCAAACTGACACACCAATTCCCTAGTCCCAAACTAAGCTTATGCTTGTGGTATGGATACCAGGTGAACAGATAGACATACTTAAATACGTTTATAAACATCCATGACTCGAGTACAAATGTCCATGTTCATCACACGAAACATTTGCCCCTAGCGGGATTCGAACCCGCAACCCTTGGTTTCGTGGCCAGGGTCTCTAACCACTCGACCAACGGGCCAGTCAGTTTGTTTGTTTGCTTGAACGCGCTAATCTCAGGAACTACTGGTCCGATTTTTTTAATTCTTTCAGTGTTAAATAGCCCATTTATCGAGGATGGCTATAGGCTATATAACATTAACCATAAACGCGGGTGAAACCGCTGGCACAGCTAGTGTATTTTAAACTTAATATTAAACTTACACACACATAACATCACGCCCATAATTCCCGAAGGGGTAGGCAAAGTCGAAAGGGCAGCAAGCCCCTTCAACCACATTCAGCCAAAAACAAAGCCGGGCTGGGTCAGATGGAAAATTGTGAAAAAGCAGTGACAAGCGGCTAACCTGTCGCCTACACAATCACACACCCAAAACCCGCTATACCATTAGTCGCCTTTTACGACATGCTAGGCAAGAACCACAGTTGGTACATTCTTTAGGAGTTCCAGACGAACATGGGACAAATCATCATCTTCCTAGCGTTATGTCCCATGCTTAGACGGGGTCCGCTTAGACCATGATCCAGGATTTAGCGAGTCTGGTAATTACATTGAAGCGACTGCCGATCCGACCTTCGTAACCCTAAGATAGGGGAACCAGACAATTTTTGGATCATGGTTACAAATCCAAAGTTGTTTGAATTTGCAGGTTTCATCACGATGTTTTCCTTCACCGTCGAGCTAGTGGTATAAATACGTACATAGATTTGAAAAATCCAGAGGTACGTGCCCGAAATTGAACGCGCACTCCTCGGTTAAGAGGCGCGTGTCCTTACCATTGAGCTACCACCGCTCGGAACATGGGACAAATATTATGCAAAGAACACGAATTCCAATTAAATTCCCCCACCAATGTGTTGGTGACTGTTCTAGAGAACATCTCCCACAAATCTATCAGCTCTGACCTTGATGTACTCCCGCTCCATCTCCTCGGTCCAGGTGGTGTCCTCCTCGGTGGGCAGCATCCACTCCTCGCAGTACTTCGCGTGGTTGAAGCAGATCTGGAACATCGGAGAACATACATTTAAGTGAGTAGGTAGAAAACTTCAATAACTAACTAACTTCACGCCACTTCCCTAGCGGGGTAGGCAGAGAGAACCGAACGCCATATGGCACGATCCTTACACACCTCACTCGCCTCTTCAACACTCATGATCATTTTCATACAAGCTCTACGGTTTTTATGACTCCTAACATCACCTTCTGTTAACACACGACCAATCTGGTCGTGGTAGGTGAGCCTGGGCCTTCCGCGGCTCCTACATTCTTCCACTTTCGCATTGTATATCTGTTTAGTCAATCTTTCGTCATTCATTCTTTCCACATGTCCGAACCACCGGAGCATGCCTCTTCTTACCTTGACTCCGACGCTGTCTCTCAGACCGACTCTCTTTCTTACATTTTTACCAACCCCGTGGCATTCTTCCCTACACGCCTGAACCCTTCACCCGTTCCCTCGACCCTACGCAACACTCGCCTCTCTCTCAGCATCCGGCATCACGTCATCCTCCGGTCTCTTCTTGTACAAGTCCGTGATCTCGTCTTCATTGTCCTCGAACATGCGCTCGCACTGGAAATAAAAATAATAAATGAATAATAATAAAAAGCCTTTTATTTCACAACTTTTACAAGACATATTTACATTGTTTTGATATGAAATCAATACATCATCTTCCTAGCGTTATGTCCCATGTTTAAACGGGGTCCGCTTAGACCATGAACCAGGATTTAGCGAGTCTGGTAATTACTTTGAAGCGACTGCCGATCTGACCTTCGTAACACTAAGATAGGGGAACCAGACAATTTTTGGATCATGGTTACAAATTCAAAGTTGTTTGAATTTGAGAGTGGTGGTAGCTCAATGGTTCAAACCCGGGCATGTACCTCTGGATTTTTCAATTCTACGTATGTATTTATACCACTAGCTCGACGGTGAGGGAAAACATCGTGATGAAACCTGCAAAATCAAACAACTTTGGATTTGTAACGCTGAGGAGATCGTGATTCTAGCTTACATCCCAAGCATATATATCTAAGACGACTTTTATTTGTCTGTGTGTTTATTCTCCAAATCTGTTACTATTTGTTGCAATAAGCGACTCTGTGTCTAAAACAATAAAGCTCAATTTATCTCCTCAGCCAGATGTTGTTAAAATACCAGTTTGTTAGTGAACTGAAAAGGCTAATCTTCAGTATTGTGGATTTACTGAGAAACCTATTGTTTCACAAACGATTTCCGTTGGTACCGGTAGCCCAGTGGATGGGGCTAAAATGCGAAAAATGCTGGTTCAAATCCTAGCATGTACATTTGGCTTGTGAAACACTTCGTGAGGATTTATATTAATAGCATAGAGAAAACTATATTATAAAAATGAATCGCTGAATGTGTTGCTAAGCGCGAATCTTAAGAACAGCTGAACCGATTTCGCTAATTATTTTTTATTAGTGTTTGTTATTATCATGTGAGGTGCTTATGAAAAAAAAAAAAATTAAAAAGTTGCATGAAAAAAAAATATTTGAAAATTTGAAAATCCGAGAATGGGGCGTTACGAAGTGCGCCGGGTGCTGACCCGGTGCACATTTTTTATTTGTTTTTTTTTAAAAAACAAATAAAACATCCGTACTCCATAATCCATCCCTAATCCATGTGCAATTTATACAGTAAAATTTTCTACTTAACTCTCTCTCACGACTGGCCCGTTGGTCGAGTTGTCAGAGACCCTGGCCACGAAACCGAGGGTCGCGGGTTCGAATCCCGCAAGGGGCAAATGTTTCGTGTAATGAACATCGACATTTGTACTCAAGTCATGGATGTTAATCATTTATAGGGTTACGAAGGTCAGATCGGCAGTCGCTTCAATATAATTACCAGACTCGCTAAATCCTGGATCATGGTCTAAGCGGACCCCGTCTAAACACGGGACATAGCGCTAGGAAGATGATGAAATAACTCATAAAAATAAAAGGCCAGCAGTCCCCACTCACATAGTACTCCAAACTCTTGTTCAGGTCATCATCGGTCACAAACTTGGTCTTGCTGAACTCAGGGTTCATGGAGCCGCTGGGCATCACTAGCTGCATGATAGCCAGCTTGCCTGTGCTCTTGTAGTAGACACGAACGTAATCATCCATCTTCTTGCCTGTGAAAAAAAAAATAAGTTGATTTAACCATCGTAGAACATTTTATCTAATTGAAAAAAAAAGAATGGCTTTCATACAGATGCATAACTATAAACATGAAATTCGAAGTGTCATGGAACTTTTCTTAGATCAAATGGACTATAGTACTGTATACAATAAGGCATTCCATAGAATTACTAAATCGTTAAAATAATGAATAAAATATCACTTTTTTTCTTTGCCTGTGCATTGGACTCAATACCAAATACATTTTCGGTAATGTGTATAACGGATTGCCTGTATTATGGGCTATGCGTACAGCATAATAACTTCAAGTCAAGACATTCTTCAATTATTTGTTTCAAGGAAACATTTAAAATTCATCAAAAACAGATAAAGAAATATGATTCTACCACCGGTTCGGAATGTTGCAACTACCGGGAAGAATCCGGCAAGAAACTCAGTAGTTACTCTTTTAAACAACAGTATTAACATGTTTTAAAGTGGGCCTGGGATAAATAACGAATTTAGTATATAAAAGTGGTAGTATCAGCATCTAGAAACACAAAATTATACACACACTAACATCACGCCAGCATGCCCCTTCAACCACATCCAGCCAAAAGTAAAGTCAGGCAGTGACGAGCGGCTAATTACACAATCACAAAATTATATAGAAATAATTTCGTGTTATCTAACATATTAATTAATGAAATCACGTTAAATACCATGTTGCATACTCACAGATGCCATCAATCATCTCGGAGATGTACACAGCGGAGCGATGTGCGGGCACCTTATCCTGCATCGTGTTGCCTTGCGCATCCATCCTAAAGTTGCCCACCTGCAATCAACGCCCATTAACTTAGACACCAATATAAATAGTCCTGAATACTGAGGAAATATTCAAGGTTAAGTTGTTGAGAGCGGTGGTAGCTCAATGGTAACAACACGCGCCTCTTAACAGAGGTGTGCGGGTTCAAACCCCAGCATGTACCTCTGGATTTTTCAAGTCTATGTATGTATTTATACCACTAGCTCGATGGTGGAGGAAAACATGGTAATGAAACCTGCAAATTCAAACATCTTTGGATTTGTAACCATGATCCAAAATTTGTCTGGTTTCCCTATCTTAGGATTACGAAGGTCAGATCGGCAGTCGCTTCAATGTAATTACCAGACTCGCTAAATCCTGGATCAAGGTCTAAGCGGACCCCGACTAAACACGGGACATAATGCTAGTAAGATGATTCAAGTTTGGGTTGTTCTCTACATTTTAATTTAAACATAATTAATGGTCATGTTTTTAAAAAGCTTGTGAAGTCTATAAGCTTGTAAACATCTTTAAACTAAGAAATATTACCTATGGTAGAATATTAAAAGTAATTTTTAATTTTATAAATTAAGTAGTAAATAATGCACTAAGAATTTATGTGAAAAATGAAAATACAACAAACATAAATAGACAGGGGAATATCCTTGACCCAAGAAGCATTTAAGTTGATGAAGGTATTAGATATTTCTGTGCTCATTTCATCCATTTTCAATGCACTTCTAAATTTTTCTTGCGATAAAACATAAAATTCATTCATGATAACCAGGATAATAAATTGCTCATTCGATTTTTATGAAACCTACTCCAATAAAACACATAGTTATGGCCAAAGTAAAGTTTGAATGAATAATGTAAGTTTTAAAATATACGAACTTACATCGACTTTTTTCCATTTATCCACCTTCTTTATCGCAGCGTTAAGCTCCTCGAAGGTCGTCCGGCATACTGTAATTAATAATATCTTCGTTAATCACTGAATTATCGAGAAAACCCTATAAAAAAGTTAATTAAAATACACACCTAAACACTTAAGGTTCTTTGGATCTATTCTCGCAGATACAGCTACGAATAAAACAGTGAATGCAAGGAAGTGAAGGCTAATCTTCATCATTTTAATGTTAATATATAATCTCTACTGAGTATGGGCAGTTTTCAAAGAAAATTCGTGTGAATGAGAGATTCAACTACTCGACGTGTAAAGAAGTTTATCTTTCTGTCAAAATACACGCACCCGTTTGTGATTGGTCGAGGGCGTAGTAAATTTTTTTTTCAACTAGATAATTCTGATTGGTCGATTCAATGTCATTTTCGCAAAGGCATAATCCTAACAAAATAGATAGTTGAGCATTATAATACAACTCGAAGGAGAAACATACATTTTTAAATGTTTCAAGAATATTAGGGATGTCCATTCCGGCAACCGATGAAATAAGTTATTATTATTACTGTCATTGTTGGTAAAATAAAAAAAATATAGGTACTTGTGCAACTAAAAAATAATGAGCGCCTAAGTAAATTAATAATAATAAGAAACTGTGATTATAATCTAATCAAAAAATAAATATGTGCAATGCCTTATCTTACAAAAATATAATCCTCCTAAAATTTGGATTTGTAGAACTGGCACCCTTGCTTGGAACCAGGGTTGTTGCGGATATCAGCATCAGCATCAGCATTCGCTGATTATCAGCATTGTTTTGAATATCAGCATTGTTTTGAATATCAGCATCAGCATCGGCAACAATTAATTTTTAATCTGACATTCAAGTTGTGAACATGTTTGTTGATGGTGGGCCGTAGCTCTAGTCACGCGGAGTTTTATGCAATAAACATTTAATTTGTATATGCAAGACTAACACATGTGTTTAATAAGAGCAAAGCCCTCATGTATACAAAAAACATGTTGTAAAGAATATTTTGCAACACTTGCATATTTATTTTGCCTTAAAAAAATTTTTTCAACCTCATTTGCATTAATAGTATGATGAAGTAAGTAAATGTGGTTAATTATTCTTCCCTGATTATGCGTATAGTGGAATTGGCCTTCTCATAGACGTTAAATTAGTCGGAGGCTAGTGAATTATTGCTTAAATATTTTATGTAAACGGACAAATATAATCCATCGTAACATTCTTAGGTATCATTTTCTTAATATCAGCATCAGCATCCGCTGATGTTGTAAAAAACTTGCATCAGCAACAACCCGGCAGTACAGACGAACAGACGAACAGACGAACTACCAATTTTACAGTTAAATAGGCACCTAATTTCATATTTAGACTACATAACTTTGTTTTATTTAAGATATTTGTAAAATGTGCCAATCATCTTAGTTTAAGTATGCATATTGTAGTAACTTAAAAAAGTAAGTAATTTTATTATTATTCCAACAATGGTATGATACTTTTTCAAACTTACTAAACTTCACGCCACTTCCCTAGCGGGGTAGGCAGAGAGACTTACGTCTTGTAAATCATCTCTTGTTCTCAGAACAATTCAATAAGAATTAAAAGTACGCACACCAAAATATATTTGCGATTATGTAATATTAAAATGCACATCCCTACCAAATCATTGCAGTAGTTTCGTTCTGAAATCAATATTCCAAACAAATCGAAATACAAATAACCCTTAGAACAAAAATCCCACGTGCTAAAAGGTGGGAAATTATCGCATAAAATCAATATAATAGAAATTAAAATTCTAAGAAAAACCCTTAAAATGTAATGAATATAAAAACGATCCATTATTAGAGATAAAAATGCTAATTTACGAGAAAAAGAGCTGTCAGTTTTATGTCCTACTTGTAATTGTATGAGTGAGAGGAAAGAGCTGTCGAAATAATGACTTTTATATGTAATCCCTGTTTGTTTTCAATATTGTGTATGAAATACGTGTACTAAAAAGCGTATTTCGGTTTTTGATAATATTCTCCATATGTATTTTAGTGTTTTAGTTGCTGTGTAATGATAAAATATCGCCCTTTCTGTCTCCCTCGGCCGCCCGCTCTCCGGTTTTCCGCCCGCCGTCTCCCACCCATCCACCGACCGAAACTAAACCAACAGTTCGCATTCGCTCTATCTGCGCGCAGGACGTTTGCTCCGCGGAATGTATAATTTTATTGTGCACATCAAATCATTCAAAATCCTTAAAATACCTTAATATTCTCGTTCGTTACGTCTTGAAGTGGCGTTCCAGTGAAAATTGTGAAGAAAGAAGGTGATTTCGATTAAAAATACAGGTGAGTGAATGGTTGACAGATTGCGTCTTTTCTTATTCCGAGCTTTTCATTACTATCCCAGTTGATTTCGATTGCTTTTAACGTCGAAAACCGCTTTTGATCAAACGAAAACCAATTCACCAGTACCATATTGTATGTAGATGATAATCTACACCTGTCGTCTTATCAAACGTTGTGCCCCGTTAATGGAAATTGCATAAATTCTATTCAATTATTCAATAAAAGTGTTATCAGAATGCGATCGTGTCATGTGCAGTCGGAAAAAAAAATCTGAATTTCATAATGACCGCGCGCTCTCTAGATGCAGCGAACGACTTGGCAACGACCATTTAATCACTTGTTATAAACTTCGTTTCGCTTCGAACGAGTAAAAAAATGTTATTATCCTCGCACCGGCGTTTCCCTTTGTTTTCCGTGTGAAATCAGCCCTTTGTCCTTCGATAGGGAGCGCTGGGTGCGCCGAGGTGCAGGAATTTCGACTCTAGAAAAGTGCCTTAATACATGATGTTATGTACGTATACATTCATCGTTGCGAGCGTCGCTTCGGGCCTATGTACGGGTGCCTGTCCCTACGCGGAGGACTGAGTTGTATCTGTGTGGTAGTTTGTTTATAGTCGCTGCCGCGGCAAAGTGCTCCCTATCTTTATCGGAATAGAGCGCGTTATGTTATGTAGGTCGGCGTCCTCGTCGCCGTTGCCTATCGATCTCCGCGATGGCCAATGGCATATGTCGGCGCGCTCCTGCGCGGTCGCGCCTCACCCGCCCGGTGAAAGCACATTCTATAATGTGTATACGTATCTTATCACAAGAAGCGTACGCCAACGCCACCCCCCTCGCATAGCCAGCTAGATGTTGTTTTCGTTTTTCCAATAAGGATTTAAGTACGCGCGGTGGCTGATATAATTCAAATCATGTTTTGTCGCTGTTTGCGGTGGTCAGTCGTGACGGCGCGCGGGGGGAGGCGCCAGAAATAGCGCGGGCTCCGCCGCGACGTGGCAACGTCGCGTCCGCTCAGTGTCTTTTCAAAATGGCGACGCACAGTGATCGATACCGTGGAATTTGCGTTGGAAATGTCCGAATTTGTGTTTTATCCGGTGGTGGGTCGGCCGGGGAGTCGTGCTGGGGCCTCGGGGCCTCGCCCCGCGCAAGGCCCTGTCTCCCGACCCGCTTAAAGTACGTATCCAAGCCAGATTGCGTCGACACTTTGCCCTCAATATGTAGCTATGGATATGCCATGCATAGGTTGTAACTAATAGTCCGATGATCTAGGCAACTATCGCTCGCGTATCCATAGCGCTACATTTTTACGTTTGCGTTGCGTATTATACGATGATTTTGGAATGAAAATGCGAGTAGGTACTTCTTTTTCAGGTTACGTAATCTTTTAAGACGTCGAATTCTTATTAACGCTGGCGTTACATATATCATTAAAGCTTCACATATAAATACTATTCTGAAAGTATGTTACCTATCATATCCATCTGGATTGTGGGGATAAGTTAAAAAAAGTTTATAATCGTCTTTGCACCTGATGAAATCAAAATGGCCGCCAAAATACTGCGCAGTTGTGCGGTGGGGCAACGTCGCGTTCTTGTAATGAACGACGATAAGAAGTTTCAAGGCTAAACTGTTTTAACAATGGATAAATGCGATATAAAAGTTTAATACGCGATCGTATTAGGCCGGTAATTTAATTTTAATAATTGTTGTACAGATGTTTGCGCTCGTAAAGTCCAAATTGGGGTGCACGTCTCGTGTTTTCTGTGCGCGGTAGCAAACAATATGTACCTACCTCGGACAGAATAGCACGGTAGGTAAGATAAAGTTGGATACACAACGCGATTACGTCAGTCGGCGTGTTGTAAACATTACACCTATAGATGTTATTCATTTGATACTAAATGAACGTACGATTATTTTAAATTAACATAACTATGCTATGGTATTAAGGTCGTGATTACCTCGCTGGGATTAACGGTCTTTATAAGTAGGTTTTATATTCATAACACTACCAACAGATTTTGTGGCATTTTTTTTTTTGTTGAATGACATCCTTGACCTAACCATTTATTATGACAATATACCAGGTTCGAAACTTCAATGTTTTTATTATCTTAAATATTCTGTTACCAATTAAATACTTCTATATTTTAGTCTTGAAGGTATTTAAATATTTCACGAGTCAATATTTACCGCCAATAGCCTAGAATGGCTTTGTGTATAGATTCTTTACAACACTGGAACGCTTTCACTTAGTTACGCTAGATGGCGCTACTAGTATGAATCTTCTAATGTTCACCATAGTATTAGACTTAGAGATATGATTATGTTGATACAATATCTATTATTTTTCCACAAAAATAATAACAAGTCATGATTATCAAACAATAACATTAATGAATTTGGAAATCGTAAATTATGTTGTTATCATGATAGATAACTAATGAAAAGTTATCATTTTATACAGCTTTTAAAATTTTCATTCGGCGCGTTGATTTAACAAGTTTCTAAATGTTTTTTCAACCATCATCTTCCTAGCGTCATGTCCCGTGCTTAGATTTCTTTCAGTCAATGCCTTCTAATAAAAAAAAAGATTATAATTCCACCATTCAGTTCATAACAATTTACTACTATATTTTAATAGTACACTGATATTTACTTTAGTATTTAGTCGTAGTAATCCGTCTGTTCAGATAGATTATCTTGACTTTTCTAATCTTGTAAGGTATTTTTATCTTTTTCTATCTTATTTGATTTTTGTACTAAGCATTTACTATTCCTAAATCTCTTATTTTGTTTTTTATTCATTCATAATATTATACATTATTGTAGGGGATTATCTTCTTGCAATCTAAAGTGCATAAGTCTAATACAAAACAGGTTTCTTATAATTTTATGATTTTTTTCCGGTTCTCTGCCTACTACGCTAGGGAATTGGCGTGAAGTTGAGTTAGTTAGTTTTATGATTTATCTCGTTATGTTTATGTCCCTACAGTGAATATCTGAAGTCTTGATAAACACGTGGCTTTTTCATCTTCATCAGAGTATATTACACCACGTGTCAGAAAGGTTATATTAACACCATGGGATAGCGCTAGTGTGATCCAGTCAAGGATTTATAGATTAGTATTTATTATTTTAGGCTCTAGTCCTAGCATAAATTGTAATTTTGTATAAATGATACAAAAAATCATATTATTTCTCACGCCAATCTAATTTGGACTAAATTATTACTATTATTGAGCTACAAATATTTAACAGATATTAACCTCAATTGCCATGTCAGTAATCGACAATTTTGAGTGGCACTGGGTCAACTACGTTAGTCAAGTATAAAGTGAGATCTACTTTGTCTGTCGTTACTGATAATGTTCTATGATATATGTAATTTACCAGGCGCGAAAATACCGTAAGGCTAGGTCATACGCCGTCAGCCTTAGGTTATGGCGACCAGTGGAGTTTGATCAGCAAACCTTCAATTAAATTTATTTACTTTTTTATGTAAAAAGGGTTTACGGGTATATATAGTAATATTTAGGGGTGAGAGCTTCCCGCTCCCCCGCCGGTAGGTAGTAAAGGCCGCCGATAGTACTCTCAAAAATAAAACTTGTAATATTGGTGTCGCAATGACCATAGGCTATGGTGACCGCTTACTTGCTATAAGCTAGTTTATAGCCCTTAGTAGTATTAAAGAAAATAGATATATCTATCTCTATGTCATTCGTTACACAGCTTCGACACTGTATCCAACTCTAATACGGATTGGATCACATTTATTTATGAATCCCTCCCAAGAGTCTTAAGCATCTTAAGCTATGTAGCTGGAAACGTATAAATTTAGCCTGACATTGATCTACCCTAGCTTATAAGTATCAGTTTGTGGGAAGATGTTTATTTCCACTGCGCCGACCTTAATCTAATGTGACCCTTAACCTTTAACCTGCAATGCATGGTCCGTATAACTTGTTACGACCCAGTTAAATTTAAACTGTAAAGTTAATCGTTTCAAGTTTATAATTTAGTAATGTTCTATGTATTAGTAACTAGGTTTGAGTGTTTAGGCAAACTACAATTCACTTACTGGGAGTAAGTAACCCCACATGAAGTTAGCTGTTTAAAAATTTACTTAGCATTTTTTTTTTGTGGATTTTACATGAATATATCACATAGACAAGTCTAAAAGTGTTAGAAATATGTTTGGTTTATGTTTTTTTGGTATTTTCTAGTTACTCGTCCTGTGGAATTCTGTCTTAAACATAGGCATCTTATAGATCTATAAGATATTTCCGGGAAAATAGTAGCCCTTAATAGCCTATTCTTTTCTAGAGTTCAAACTGTTGGCTTACCAAAATTATTTCAAGGTCGGTCATGTGGTTTAGTTTTGAAAACGTAATATTCACCTACATTTAGCTTAATAGCAAAGATCTACATCTGTTCTATTAAAGAATATAGGCTATTAAAGAATAGTCAAGAAGATCAGTTAATTGTTTATATGTGACGTAAGAGATGACGCCGATTCTTATTTCCATTTGCACGTAAAAAGTTAAACACATGCAGGTATCGTTTAACATCTGCTGTTTTTCCTGTTAGTAGTCTGCAAGTAAAATTGTATTTTGCGGACATTCATTGCCTACATAATACGGATTGCATTATCCACTTATACTTTTACATTATTGATACTGGACTACTGAAATATTTTAAGGAAATAAGGGGAACAAAAAATAGCATGGACTCATACTAAGTGCCATCTAGTCATACTGATAAGATTTAGCGAACATTCAAAAGCCTCGCCTTTTAAGTTTAACCAGTTTGTACTGGATAATAAACGTTGTTAGCTCGCAGGTATTTTGATTCTTACAACCATAAAATCACGCCCTTAATCTGCAAAGGAGTAGGCAGAGTCTAAAGAGCGCCAACTTCCTTTAACTAATCATAGCCAAAATTATAATTGCGTTGGGTTAGATGGTAAAGTGTGAAAACCTGGGAAAGTAAAAGCTTGTCGCGTTTTACAATGTGCTAGGCAAGATTATATTAAAGTTCTAATCCGGCATGGCACCGAAGCGTTCCGAGCATAATATATTTGACAACAATATATCAAGACTCGTAATAAATATAATAATATAATTTCGAAATGGAAACGGAAAGACAATCAACTATCCTGAAACTTTCCGTGAAATTAAAGCTGCGGTCGATTTGGCACGATTAATCTTTTGTTAGTAATGATCTAGTCTAGCTAGAAATGTAGATGTAGCTAAGCACATGAGTGAGTAGTATTATTGGTCAAATAAAGTCCCTTTCCACTTCTCATCATCATCTTCCTAGCATCATGTCCCGTGCTTGGACGGGGTCCGCTTAGGCCATGATCCAGGATTTATCGAATGTGGTAATAAAATTTAAGCGGCTTCTGATCTGACCTTCGTAACCCTTATTTATGAGAACCAGATTTTTTTTTGATCATGGTTTAAAAAATCCATATCCACTAAACACCAAAAATTAATAGGGATGATTACACACACACAAGTAATTCGAAGACTACTAATTATTTGTAGAAATTAACATATTATTTACTTATTTATGATTATGACACATTTGCTTTGAAAACATTTAGTGGTTATTCCGTTGAGTCTGCTAAATGGTGACGTAACAATTTTTAAATTGTTAATTTGTAATGTAAGATTTCAGCATTGCATTTTGACTTGGTGTTTCTATTGAAAGCTATGAGAAATAGCGTTGAAAGTGAGTGGAAAATTCAAAATAATAAGTTTCAAAATAAATACTTTTAAAGACTATGACGACTTTGTATACTCCTCACTCATGTGCTGAAAGTAGTTAGTGTCTCATTTTTATTTGAATTGATTAATTGCTTATATATAAACTGCTATCAATCGTCTCTTTTTAGGTTTGCTGAACATTCATCGAAGAAATAAGTTTGATATGTGTAGTAAAATAAAAAGTATAAATCATTAATTGTTTTGCTTATTGTCTTATCCTTTACACTATACTGCGGTAACATTACCGTTTGAGCTCCTAAAAGCATTGGATGGCTCTTTAATGTTATTTCCAATGCTAGTGCGACTCTGTGTTTATGGTCCTTAGAGCCGGGGTAGGCTCTACTAGAGAGACAAAGGTTCTTTTTGCAAGGCACCACGTCTCCAATTTTGGTTCAGGACTAAAATTATCGTCCTGTGTACATGGGTAAAAGAAGCCCTAAATAATACAAAAAAACATGCTTTGAGGAATCTACATCCCTCGACGGAAAAGAAAAGCTTCTCAAATAATACTAGCTATTTATTCAGGTATCTATCGGTTTGGCTCATTAGGTGAGACTTCGTTAATGGCATCTGATCTTTTCATTCGACTGGGTCTTGCCTTCATTGTTCCACGAAGCCCATCTATTAATGTCTAAGTGACAGTTCTCTATAGAAGAGGATAATTGTCACCAGTCTTTGACGTACTTTTAATGAATTATCAAAAGGTAATGCTTTCGTAGATATTCTGTGGTATTAGCAAGTTGTATTGTCATTAATTATTCTAAATGAATAAATTATAATTATAAATATTTAGATAATTATGAAAATACGAGTGAGAGTACCGGAGGCCCATCCACTTTTAAGGTCAGGGACGTTACAACTCATCTGGTGTTGCAGTTGTCCATAGATGGCGGTAAATAGTTACAATTACCCACTTGCTCATTTGCCGCCTCTGATAAAAAATAGAAATCGTGGTCTTCAGTAAAAATTTAAAGAAAATAATGTTTGGGATTGTCCACATACTAACAGGGATGATGACTTCAAGCATGAGTAATTCCCAGATATAATTCAATTTAAAAAAAACATTAAAATCCTACATCATAATTTTCATTTAATTGCATTTTTTGTTTTTTATTAATTTGAAAACAATAATAGCCGATCTGTTCAGTATGCTGAGCCGTTACGTCACACCTCAGTATTTCTATACGAAATCTATGGAAGCATTGCGTTTTGACAACTCATATCAAGTAAGTCAAATGATTGGGTGGTTTCATCTACCCTATTGCAAGTCCTAAGTACTTGAATCTGGCATGTTGAGTGAACTCTAACAATTCTCGAATGTGTACTGTTAGTCGTTAATGCTATCCTCTTCCTACACAAATATTTTATCTATGTTACTGCTGCCCGCCTACGCTTCAAACCTCTCATTTACCTCCCGATCAATACTGGGATCTGTTGAAATTCTCTACAATGCATAACCTACCCTACTCGAACGGTTGTGAACGTTATGACGCTAAGCGAATATTGCACTTGGCTGAATATAGCCAGTTCACAGACCGATCAATGAATAATTTGTATCATGCATAGGCTAACTATGTTGCTTATGGCCTTTTCGTGACTTCATATAATCCCTGTGTCGTTGACGCAAAAGATTCCCTCGAAACGGACGCAATTTCCGATCCTATTGTGTTTGCGCTCGGATTCCCCATTTCAATTATCTTATTGCAGCCCTCCCGATAACAAGTTCTGCTGTCGCCAAGGCAACCAGCCCCGCACCTATCCTCGCATTGCGGGGAACAAAACTTGCACGCTAAGCGCTCACACCATTCGGCGATCGTTGACTTATTGTACCTCGTACACGAAACCTGCTTGCCATCTTGAATAAAAATTCTGTCCAACGACGCATCTAGGTCATCGCTCGTACTTCAGCGCGTTTACATATAGAAAGTGGTCGATTTTGGCGGGAAATAGATACGAAGCCGCCCGGTTGTGCTCTCGATCGCGACTGTTGTATAATTTTAGAGAAAGGAGATTTGTTTTGGTCCACCACCTCCGTGGAGGTTCGTGGCATTTCATATCGCGGCACGTCCGTTTCGCTCGCTATTATTCGATGCGGCGTTGCCGCTCCGCCCCGGGCTCCGGGCTCGATGCTCCGCTGCGGGCCACGGCGGATAGGTGCTGGACGCAGTCAGTCGGCCGCGCAGCTCGGTGCGCGACGTTCGTACGCGGAGGGCTCCGCGCGTCCCTCCTGTCCGACTCTCGGCCCCGCCGTGGGAGCGAGCAAGACGGCGCACCGCGCGAAAGAGCGAGAGCCGCGAGAAAGAGATAGCGCTATGGCAGTGTCGCAACCTCGCCCACCTGACCGTGTTGACGCCGCGCTCGAAAAAGTTGCGCCGCTGCGCTATTTGAAGGCGCACGAATGTGATCGCGCGGAGCGTGTCGTGACGCGTTATTATCACAATCCCTTGTCTTACAACAGTTTTTTGAGTTACAAAATACGTTTTAAACGCGTTTTCGAAGATTTCGACGTTTTATCGCCGTATATTCAGAGGTACGTACACGTTTTTGATTTTTTTACCACGCTAAGTAGGCAAAGGCAGTCCTTTATCTTTGCCGCACGGCAGATAAGGCCAGTTACTGCATCTCCCGTTCCACAAAGTAGGCTGGTTAGTGATCTTCGGGCATAACATTGATTCGCATTGACGTTGAGCGCGCGATGTAATTGTTGGTATTTAGTCGCCATTTTCTACGTCGGTGACGAATACCACCGCGCCGTCCTCGTTTCTACCGGCCCAACGTAAACCGGACTTTACCGCTCTACTCTGAAAGATTATTATCCTCAATCAGTATCCACTTTTTCTTCAAACGAGATCCGCTCGCTATGATTCACTGTGGAAATAATAATAACATTTTGGTGAGCGTATATTGCGTTCATTTTCAAATTGCAAGTTGATGTTTCCGAACGTGACCGTAAAAAAGGCGGGATAAAGCTGTCATGGCTGTCATTTTTGTTTTGTGATTTGTTGCCAAGTGGAGAGATGAAAGTATAAAATAAAACGCATTTTGCGCCGCTGTTCTATGTGGTTGTTCATCTATCCGGGCTGTTATCGATTTGTGTACGTTTTCCGCTATAAATAAGTGCGAGTTTGTGTCATCACGCCCTCCCGGAGACCGGTTTCAGAAACCAAGCGAGGTTCGTAGTGTGTTTGAATACCGAATAAAGAAGTTGCAGAGCCGATCCTATGTTTAAGACCGCGATTACGCAAGGTACACGAATTATTATTATGTATACCGAACGCCGCGTTAGGTATATACGAAGATGTCTACCTACGCGCCTATTTCGTTCGTTCATTGATTGCATTGTGTGACGTCATAACCAGGAATCCATTTTGTCCCGTGCTGGCTTGTAAAAGAAGGGAAATTGGAAACATTATTTCTTTTTCATCGCTGTGTGACCTATGATTACGCAATCATAACATTATCTTATGATACGTTTAAGTATACCTTCAGTACCTACTAGACCAAACTTACTACATGTCTACATAATTCATTAGTCACGGCTAGTGAAAAAAGAAAGACCCCGCGCCGCTAACTAGACGTTGAAGCTACTCAGGTGCTCCAACTTAACACGCAACTTACATAATAATCGCTCGAAACGATAGATATCCAATATCTGGTATCTTTAAGTATCTCACTCACACATGCATAAACGTGGCTTCACTCTATACTATGACAGGATGGAGTCCTTCTTTTTTCTAGTTTGTGTCACTAGTAAATTTGGTTATATTGCAGTGGAATTAGTCTTAGTCTGTGTTAATACCTATTTTCAAAATTTATAACCTAGGTATTTATAAGCTAATGACCTGAGATGTCTTAGCTTTGGCACTTGATAAATAAATAATGAAAACTAACAGTGAATTCAATTAATTCTATTGATTCTTGTCTGTAGATATAAACTAATAGTAGGAATTTAACTTCAAGATTCTATTTAAAAGTCGCGTTCTGAATTTAGGATACCCAGGCTATTTCATTTTCATATTTGCTGTCATATCTTTAGTGTATAATAATAATAATAAGCCTCTTATCCTGAACTCCTTTCTTCTTTTCTTGTGGTTCTCTCTTTAATTGTTATAGGATATCTCTGAGTTCAGTGTGCCTCTTGGCAAAGGCCTCCTCTAACAATTTCCATTGTACCCTGTCTCTAGCAACCCTTCTCCATTTTGGGCCTGCTGTCAGTTTTAGTGCTGCTGTCAGCTTTAGTGTATAACTTTCTATTTATTCTTTTCCTCAATTTTTAATAAATTTGCAACTGTAGGATGTATTCTTCGATGTAATAAATTATTCAGTATTGCCTCCTTAAAATGTGATTCATTTTAAGGAGGCAATACTGAATAATTTATTACTTCCATAATTTACATTATAGACCCTGTAAGGGCACTGCAATTGAATACAGGACGCTTTATTTTGATACTTTAATGCTATATTATAATACTACCTACTAAATCAGGCCTCCTATTTGTAAGTGATCTTGGTTCAAACCCGGGCAAAAATCTCTGGGTTTTTTTAAATCCAAGCATATGTGTACCACTTGCTTGCAAGAGGAAATCTCCACTATTAAATAACTGGATATTATTATAACATCCAGGCACATTTCATCATTCATGAAGAAAAGCGTGTCTGATTTCCCAAGCGTTACAAAGGTTAGGCAGTCACGTCAATATAACTACTAGGCTCCTTAACCTAGGATCATGAACCAAGCGGACTCACCAGGAACATAACTGTAGGAAAACAACAATATAGATAGATAACAAGTTTATTTGTATAAAGGACACATAACAAGTATTTAAACAAATAGTATAAGATAAGAAAAGATATGGTAATAAGGAATTTTCCATCTAACCCAGTCCAGTTATTTTTGGATGTATGTAGTTAACCCCTTTGACTCTGCCTACTCCTTCGGGAATTACGTAGTCTGATGTTATATATATGATAATAGGGAAACAAAAACCAATGCATACTAAAAATAAGTAGATATGTGTGTTGCAGTCCTTAAAAACAGCAATAGTTCAGCATGTGGTTTTGCGAAGGCAAACCGCTGATTTTCAGCTATGACCATCTGTATATTTTCAAGTGCTTTCCGCTCTAGTTATCACATTTTATCATATTGTCTGGTCTAACTATGTAAATGTTGTTTTATAAAGCAGTTATCATGATAGTCAGACTTAATGCACTTTTTATCTTCCATTGCACTATTTGTTTATAGAATAATTAGGGAAAGAGCAACATTGAGTGGTCTTTTATGCTGTACACCAGCTGCGGACATGGTTTCACCCATGTTTATGGTAAATGTTATATAGCCTATTAACTTTACTAGTTGCTGAGATATGGGCTAAGGACTCTGCGCCACTAACTAGACATTGAAGCTCCTAAGTGCCCCAACTTGACAACGCAACTTACGTCACACATTGACATATAAGCGCTCCAAATGACAGATAACCAATATCTGGTATCCATATGTATCTCACTCACATGCATATACATGGCTTCACGCTATAGTATACACGTGGAGTTTTCCTTCTTTTTTTACTAGTCTGTGATTCAACCAAACCAAACTCTTCAGCATAATATATTAGTAAGTATAGATGGCCAGTCGCATAATGGGCTGTTCGTCTGCACTAATAGATTTAAATTGACAAAAAAAAAATATTGTAACTACATAATAGCTATTAAGTCTTGGCATTTAAAAGAGTAACTATCGAGTTTCTTGCCGGTTTCTTCTCGGTAGAATCTGCTGTTTGAACCGGTTTATATTTATATTTATTTTGTTCTGACGATTTATAAGTGCTTTTTGTAAGCCTATATAAATAAAGATCATTTCATTTCATTTCATTTTATTTCAGATGACTGTTAGTATATTGGGTAGGGAAATAATGGCAAATTTGAGTAAACTTGATTGACAATCAAGCAACACTACCTCAATCAAATGAGTTACCAAAGTCTTTGCTGACATTGTTATTAAGAGATTATACTGTTAGTCTAGCAAGGTTTCATGCAGTTAATAATAAGCTACATGTAATCCCTATTATTCATCTGTCTATCAGGATCTTGCAGGCTCTATAAAGATTTTTTGCGATGAAACAAGTTGGATGTCTTTTTTTCAAGCTTAAGCTTCACAAATAGTACTAACATACAAAAAAAAACTATTACGGCATTAATTATGTAAAGAGATATAGTTAACGCTAACATTTTTATTATTGGTTTTTCCCATGAATACCTTACAAATATCCATGTATCCTTGCAAATATTTATTTTATAGTATAAGCAGTAAATGTGAACATTTCAGGTCGCTATTGTTGCAAATACATTAGTTTTTCTAGATCAAACACAACAGGACCTATGAGTCATAGTTAAAAATGCACTGGCTTAAATGACCTAGGTCCATTACAACTATTTATAACCACAACAACAATCGCACAGATCTAGAATACGAAATAACCTGATGAGAACTGTTATTTATTCATAATAACAAAGGTATGGGTTAGCACACCGCTTTTTAAGTTATAACAGCATTATATGTCCATATATACTGGACTGGCCCGTTGGTCGAGTGGTCAGAGACCCTGGCCACGAAACCGAGGGTCGCGGGTTCGAATCCCGCTAGGGGCAAATATTTCGTGTGATGAACATGGATATTTGTACTCAAGTCATGGATGTTTATAAACGTATTTTAAGTATGTCTATCCGTTCACCTAGTATCCATAGCACAAGCTTATGAGCTTAGTTTGGGACTAGGGAATTGGTGTGTCAGTCTGAAGAATTTATTAATTTATTTATTTATTATTATATTTTAACTATTACTCACGGACTAGTAAAAAAAGAAGGACTCCGCGCCACTTAGTAGACATTGAAGCTCCTCAGGTGCTCCACCTTGAAACGCAACTTACGTCACACATTGACATAATAAGTTCTCCACATGACAGATATCCGATATCTGGTATCCATAAGTATCTCACTCATACATTCATAAACATGGCCTCACCATATAGCAGCTATACTCAATGTGTGTTCCGCGGAACCCTGGGGTTCCGTGAAGCCTTTCTGGGGGTTCCACGAAAATTGGTACTGATCATAAATATCATAACTCCTGGGGGAAAATCCGTTAAAAGTGACAAGCATTGCCCTATAGTATGACAGCGTGGAGTCCTTCATTTTTCACTAGTCCGTGCTATTACTATAAATATTTTACCTATTATTATCTGTTTATATTGTAACTAATTAAACCCTAACTATATAATTTTTTATGGTTCTTTGTATGTTCGTCACAATTTAATTGCTGAATGGAATTAGCTGAAAATTGGTACACTTAATACTTATTGGTCTTACTTAATCCATAGGATTTTTATCTTATTCTTGTAACCCATGGTATTATAATAAAATTCTATTGGACGTATTCCTTAGAATTTTTGGTTTTATACTTAAGATCCAGTGCTTCAATAGCCCTCAAGTATTTAAGTCTACACACCCTTGACGTAATTAAGGTTTCAGATATTCTTTTTAGGCTGAATCCTGTCTAGACCACTTTTAGCAATCGCACTCTATATTATAAAGATTTATACATTACATTATGTATAGACAAAACTAAGCCAATTAAGTGAGACTTCAATGAATTAAAAAAAGTCAGATTTTGTCAGATTTTCCTCAAACATCTTGTTTGGTTAAACATTAACAGATGAAATACATGTGTGCCAAGGCCACAACACTTTCGCGCTCTTGCCCTTGCCAGGTTTCTTTATCGTACCATGAATGCGCGTTTCGTTTTCTTTGTTTGTTTATTAATCGGCGTGAAAAAAAAAAAATGGGCGGCCATGATTGTTTAGTTACATAGTCAATGTTATGTTAAAGTATATTTCTATAAACTTTATCAATCCATGCTAATATGTGCACTGTATTATATTTTTTGTATATTAATATTTACTTTTAGTATTGCTATATTTTTAAATTCACCTTTTATTCTATTGAATGGTTCAGTTTTTTCGATTGTCTTATCTTAGGTACGCGGAACCGACCAGACACGGAACATAAAAATCAAATCAGTTGAATTGAGAACCCCCTCCTTTTTTTTGAAGTCGGTTAAAATCATTTAATTTAATAAATTCCATCTCCGATTAGAATACTAATCGGAGATGGAAATGTTTTCAAACTACCTTCTACTTTTTCCTTCTCCAAGAATGTTGATTATGTTCTTAAATCCACTAAAAACATGTTTATACGTAGGTATTATGAGTCATATTTTCTAAAACTGTGACACTTAACTATAATTTACTAAAAAGCAGGGAGTGCCTAAATTGAAAGCCATTGCAAATTTAAACGTATTACCTTTCGAAACGGCAGATAATTGATTGCATTCTGATAGGAGTGGCATAGCCCGATTCGATCGTCCTCAAAGGACTTTGTGCATGCTTAATTGCACTCTATGCCATTGGGATACGAGTCCCTTTCGTAGTTTCGTGACGCGTTTTATATTGTCAACGTAAAATAAGCTCTCCCCCGTACAGATACGGTCTATTATTGTTCAGGAGGAATTAATACTATTTTGATACTTAAGCAATAATATGCAATAAGTAAAATTAAAGACCAACTTCGTAGTAGGCAATTGAACTGTGTTCGGGCTGTTATTAAAGGATCATACTTTACTTACAGTGTTCATAAGAGTAATGTGTCACTTTTAAGGCTATTTTCTTAAAAAAAAAATTTTGTTCACTAAAAGTAATATTGCTTACGTATTTCTTCTTTTGTTCAACAAACTAAAAATGATGAAGATACAACGTGTTAAAGTACCGCGTGACGTCACTAGGTGTGTAAAATTTTACCGTCCAAGTGACGTAAAGCGCTAAATTTCAGATCTTTGAAGCGCTGTATGTTTGTTATTTTACGAGTATCAGATAAAGCAAAAAAATACATCTTTAATATTTTTTGATAATCTAACTTACGGTCTAAAAAAATGTTTTTCATTTATATTAACTTAATTTATATTAAGTTTAAACTTGAGACACGGATTAATCCCTGTAAATGTATAGATCCTGATACGCGATGGACTCTGTCTGTCATACAGACCGAATTTAAGAAGTTAAGTCGCGAAAGTATGTCCATTAATTAATCAATCATAACTTTGTTTGTTTGTACGCGCTAATCCGAGGAAATATCCGTTAGATTCGAAAAATACTCCTAGTGTTAGATAGCCTGTTTAAAGGTGAATGCTTTAGGTTGTATATTATATACCTATACGAACAAAGTCACAGGCAACAGCTAGTCTACAAAACTACCCCCCACATCCCGTTGCTTACCTCCCTAGGTTTGACAACTGCGTACATGGGGGCATATTGATTTTACCATTGGAAGCGTCATACAGTCCCCCGTGGCTTATGGCGTGCCGAAAATGGTAATACAATTGTTTAAATTTACCCATTTCTAACATCCTTCTGAAATGTGGGTATCGACTTGTAAATGCGGATATATTTCTGAAGGCAAACGATATTCATGTAGGGTAAATAGGGATTTAGAATATTGGTAGGGGAATTTAATGTTTTACAAGTATCATGAAAATAGAATATAGATCTACGAATCTAAGTCAGGTTTTGGGGTATGATTAGGTATATAACTAGCTGAATTTATTTTGTTCTTAAGCATTGAGGAATTAATCCGACTCTTTAAATAAATAAAGAATAAAAAAAAAAAGAATTACGACGACGTTTAATACATCCTTGTCGTGCTTAACCACCAGGGTGGTGAATCCTCAACTAAACCTTATATAACGTAGCTTATACGCGCTTGTCTATAGTATAGACGCTTGTGCTGCCTATAGATTATAATTATATGTATAGGCTACATATATATCTTAGGGTTACGAAGGTCAGACCGGCAGTCGCTTCAATGTAATTACCAGACTCACTAAATCCTGGATCATGGTCTAAGCGGACCCCGTCTAAGCACGGGAAATAACGCTAGGAAGATGATGATAGGCTACACTGACCGCTTACCATCTGACCAGTTGTAAGCTTTGTTCGCCGATTCATGGTCTAAAAACAATTCCTATATGAATTTATGTATAATAAAAGTATTAAGATACTTACTGTTATGATCTTTGATTCATCATCATTTCTTGCCCTCATCCCAGTTCACCTGGGGTCGGCGCATGCGCAGCATGTCTTCCTCTTCCACACGTCCCGGTCAGCCGTCATCAAGCTATCCACTCCCATTTCACTCATATCATATTCCACACAATCCATCCATCTCTTATTTGACCTTCCTCTTCCTCTCCATCCACTAACATTCATAATTATCACTCTCTTTGTCACATGCCCTTCAGGTGATCTTTGATTGCCCATTAATTTAAAACGAAGGTTAGAAAGAGAAGTACCTACGATGTTAACTTGTCTCGTCTCCGTTCCAGGTGACCGTGTGATGGGCGCTCTTTGAGCCATGATGAAGCGTACCACCGTGCCGCGGCTCGGCCCCGATGAGCCGACGCCGCTGCCGGCCCAGTCACCAGCCCAGGTAAGCAACATACATCCAAAAGTAGAATCTACATACATACCTACTCAGGATTGAAATCCAGCGGCATTGAACCAGAACACGTCGCTGAATGCAGCACAGCTGAGATTGTGTTGGGCCCAGCTGATGTGCTGGCTAATGCAATCCTTAATACCTACATACATTCATAGTTACAAAACTATTCAAAAGTTCAGTCTACATAGATGCATATACTTCCACGTAAAGTCGAGACTACATACTGCAATCCCCGAAGGAGTAAACAGTCCAAGGAGCAATTAAAAATAAATATATAAAAAAGATAAAAATCGGTTCTGATGTCAGGATGGCGGGTGTACCTAAAATTCAATTCAACAAAAAAAAATGTATGGGCTTGTCAACATATGACGTCACTAGTTCGTATTAGTCAACTGACTAAATATTAGGCAGTTTTTGTACAATTTAAAATCGTAGACTCAATAAAATTCAAAATCAATAAGGTTTTACAACAAACTACGGATTGATATTACATGGTATCAACATCCCTATTTTCATACATATACCTTATCAGACTTTTCCCCCACATCCCGTTGCCTACCTCCATAGGTGCGTAACTGCGTACATGGGGGTACACTATCGTTATCATTGGAAGCGCCGCAAACCGCGCCGGTCTGCGGCGTGCCGGAAATGATAAAACAAACAACATCGCTGTTATTGGCTGCCCACGTGGCGGCCATGCGTTCGAATTATGAAATTTGAAAAAGGTCGTTATAGTGGTGTTATGGTATTATATGGTGTTAATAAACTTGATCATGAGGCATTATTTTCAATGTTATTGAAGGCATAATTAGATTTTACTGCAAAAGCTACTTATGCGGCTAACTGACGTTATTCATCATCATCTTCTTCTTAGCTTTATGTCCGGTGCTTAGACCATGATCCAGGGTTTAGCGAGTCTGGTAATTACAGACAATTTTGATCATGGTTACACTGATCGATGCTTGGTTGATGCTTTACCTCACCGTTGCGAATGTCAGATCGGCAGTCGCTTCAATTTATTGACCAGACTCACTAAATCCTGGATCACGGTCTAAGCGGACCCTGACTAAGCTATGACGATTGGAGGGTGATGTTGCTCACCCTGCAAAGCCAGGCAGGTCGCTAGTCATCATACTAATATTATAAAGAGGACAGATTTGATTGTATGCACGTTTGTATAATTTGTATTGAATAGGCTCTCAAACTACTTAGCGGTGGTAGCTCAATGGTAAGGACACGCGCCTCTTAACCAAGAAGTGCGGGTTCAAACCCGGGCACGTACCTCTGGATTTTTTCATATCTATGTACGTATTTATACCACTAGCTAGACGGTGAGGGAAAACATCGTGATGAAACCTGCAAATTCAAATAACTTTGGTTTTGTAACCATGATCCAAAAATTGTCTGGTTCCCCTATCTTAGGGTTACGAAGGTCAGATCGGCAGTCGCTTCAATGTGATTACCAGACTCGCTACATCCTGGATCATGGTCTAAGCGGACCCCGTCTAAGCACGGGACATAACGCTGCAGGAAGATGATGAGGCTCTCAAACTACTGGACCCATTTGAAAAATTCTTTCACCAATGGAAGGCTACTTTATCAGCGAGTTACGAAGCTATATTTTATCCCCGTATTCCCACGGGAACGGGAACAGCGCAGGTCAAATCGCCAGGCGCTGCTATTACGACTAATATTGTTGTTTCACCTGAGTACCAGAGACTATTTTTGTTACACATTCGCAGCTTGACCTTCAGGTTTTTACTGATAATGTTTACTCCGTCGAATGGCTAATGTTGTGAAGTTTTTTGGTCACTTTGCCTTTCTATATCGTGATACAATAAAATTGTTGACAATAAAGTATCTGTGTTCATGAATAAGAGTCTGAACTGTTTTGTGAAAGATGCGGAAATATCTTGTCTATCATTGCTTTAAATTTAGCCCTGACTTCGTAAGGTGAGCACAAAACGATTTGAAACTATACAAATGAACCGTCTTTTTAACCGACTTCAAAAAAAAGGAGGAGGTTCTCAATTCGACTATTTTTTTTAAATCTTTCTATCTATTGGTGAAAACCGCAACAACATCACTTAGTTTAAAAACACATTTTACATGACTATAAAGTTTGAGGGTTTCCCTCGATTTTCCTGGGATCCCTTCATCAGATCCTAACTTGGTGGCAATGGGACCATCTCACCTTTTGAATAAAAAAATAATTTTGATAATCGGTTCACAATTCTCGGAAATATCGAGTAACATACATACAAATAAGAAAACAGCCGAATTGAGAACCTCCTCCTTTTTTTTGAAATCGGTTAAAAAGATCTAAGCGAACAGACAGAAGCCGCGACTTTGTTATATGTTATGTAAAGATGACATGCTTATTAGGACTACAGTCTTGACAAGTAAATAAATAGACGCCTTTGGAATTAAATAGATGTCTTACTAAACGTTAGACATACATACATACATAACATCACGCCCATAATCCCCGAAGGGGTAGGCAGAGTCAAAGATGCAGCTATCCTCCTTAACCACATTCAGCCAAAAAATAAAACTGGGCTGGGTTAGATGGAAAATTGTGAAAAAGCAGTGTCAAGCGGATAACCTGTCGCCTACACAATCACACACCAAAAACCCGATATACCATTAGTCGCCTTTTACGACATGTTAGGCAAGAACCACAGTTGGCATATTCTTTTTAAGTCCCAGACCAACATGGGACAGTGGGCTGGGTTGGATGGAAAGCTATGAAAAAGTAGTGACAATTGGCTAGCTCGCCGCCTACACAATCACACATCCGAAACCCGATATACCATTAATCGCCTTTTACGACATTCTAGGCAAGGAACACAGTTGGCGCATTATTTTTAAGTCCCAGACCAACATGGGACGTTAGACATGACATGAGCTAAACGACGCGCTAGTTGCTGTAGGAACAGTCCTACAACATTGTTACAGAACCATCAACACCAGTTGTTGAAGTCAGGATGTTGCCTCAGGTCGGCGCAACCGGTCGTACCCTTGGCAGGCTGTCAACTCGGTGCAATGACATCTGAATGGTCGCGAATAATGCATTTGGTATTTGTGCATATTGTTGTGTTATTGTGTGTGGTTAGTGGTAGGATCTGATAGAGAACGATGAAGGTTTAATAATGATGACAGGCTCTTCACATGCAGTAGTAATCTAAGCTCATCAGAGGCAGGGCGGCAAGCTGGATGAGGAACCTAGTATGATTAGTGTTGCTTATCCAAATTTAGATTTAGAGGTTTCCTCGCGCTACCGTGGAGAAGTATGGAGCTCCCCCAGGATCAGTCTGTCCTGAATGCTGAAGAGGACTCGGGGAAGAGGATTGTTGAGTCCTCGCCGACTGTTCCAATTTCTGACTTACTTCTCTGACCTTAATTTGTATTTTGTATGAAATTTTTGACAGGAATAATAAATTGAATTTTTAGAAAATTGCCTATCTTTTTAAGCCCATGTCCCGATTTTTTTTACCATCCACCCCGAAATTTCACCCTTTGCACCAGTGGCGTAGGTAGGTGACAAAGGGCTTTGGGGTGAAAGAGAAACTGGGGTTCATAATAATAATAATAAAAAATAAATTCTCCTGACTGACACACCAATTCCCTAATCCCAAACTAAGCTTGTGCTTGTGCTATGGATACTAGGTAAACGGACATACTTAAATACGTTTATAAACATCCATGACTCGAGTACAAATGCCCATGTTCATTTCATCACACGACACATTTGCCCCTAGCGAGATTCGAACCCGCGACCCTTAGTTTCGTGGCCAGGGTCTCTAACCACTCGACCAACGGGCCAGTCAAGTCATGGGGATACACAATTTTCCTACGGTGATGGTAGACAGTCAAGGTTTGCTTATCAGGTTTTAAAGGCCCCAGCACTGCCCAGCCTTAGCCCTGGGTAACTACGGCACTGCTTTGGACCTGGCGGCCCTAATCAGGACCGCACCAAAACAAGTCTCACCGTCGACGCAATGTTTACCCGGCGCGCGCAAGACCGCGTGTCGGTTATTCATAAGCGCCAAGGTTGCGTTGGCGCTATTTCCGGCGCGCGCGCATCTAACGTGCGCTGAATCACTCGAGTATTGTCGCACTCTTACTTGGTGACGGTCTTTCTGTATGTTTATACAACACTCTGTGAACAAGGGCTTTCTATCAAGAACATAATTGTTTTATGATTTTATACATATCATCACGCCCGTTATCCCCGAAGGGGTGGGCAGAGTCAAAGGGGCAGCTGGCCCCCTCAACCATATTTAGCCAAAAAACAAAATATTTTACTTATTTACAATACATGTTTCGTGTCCCATGTTGGCCTGAAACATAAAAAGAATGTGCCAACTGTGTTCCTTGTCTGGTACGTCGTAAAAGGCAAGGCGACTAATGGTTTTTGCTTTTTTGACCGTGTTAAGACGAGCTAGCCACTTGTCATTACTATTTCACAATTTCCCATCTAACCCAACCCAATTTTAATTTTGGATGAAAGTAATTATTGGCGCTTGCTGACTATGTCTACCTCTGCGGGGGTTATAGGCCAAAGAGCAATATACCTCCTTAAACCACATTCAGTCAAAAACAGAACTCTGTTAAGCTAGATGGTAAGTTATGAAAAAATAGTGACAAGTGGCTTGTCGCCTACATACTGTCGCTTACAAACCCCATGCCCGGTACATCATTAGTCGCCTTATACGATATGCTAGGCAAGGAACACAGTTGGTGCATCATTTATGAGTTACTAAAGCTTTTTTACAATAATACATTTCAGTCATCAACCTAGAAGCCATAAGGAGTCTATAGTCCAAATTCTCCCTCCCCCTTGCATTCAATAATAATAATAAATAAATAATAAATTCTCCAAACTGACACACCAATTCCCTAGTCCCAAACTAAGCTTATGCTTGTGGTATGGATACTAGGTGAACGGATAGACATACTTAAATACGTTTATAAACATCCATGACTCGAGTACAAATGTCCATGTTCATCACACAAAACATTTGCCCCTAGCGGGATTCGAACCCACGACTCTTGGTTTCGTGGCCAGGGTCTCTGACCACTCGACCAACGGGTCAATGATATAATACTACATTGTACGCACGACAGTACTTCAGGCTAAACACTGTATTATTCCGTTGTGATATGGGCTGTTTTGCAATAACTCATAGCCCGATGTGCTGCCGTCTGTACATCGAACACTACAATATAAAATTGCAATGACCTACACCGAGTGTTTCTATAATTACTTGCATATACATTTATGTACTTGCATATATTATAAGCGATACTGACTTGTTTACACATCTAGCCTTCGCGTTGATAATGATAACCTCGCAGAGTTTATCGCAGTTGCATGTTTGTGTTGTACAACAAATGGCGGTGGTGGATCGGTAGTTGGGTCGTGTGCGAGGCGTTTTGGTTCAGATCTGAGTAGTTGGATCTACAGGGGCTTTTGGGCTGCAGCTCAGGGCCCCGAGGACAAAAGCGCCCCCGTGGAAGATGGAGAATGCTAGGCAAGAAACACAGTTGGCACATTATTTTTAGTTCCAGACCAACATGGAACAATGGGCAGGGTTAGGTGGAAAGTTTTGAAAAAGTAGTGTCAAGTGGCTAGCTCGTGGCCTACACAATGACATACCCAAAACCCGATATACCATTAGTCGTCTTTTACGTTATGCTACACAAGGAATACAGTTGGCACATTATTTTTAAGTCCCAGACCAACACGGGACAACATATAATGAACAAATCTGAACATATACAAGAAATGCAAATAATTCATGTGTAGTCAATTAATCATAATCAAATTTATCTCTCATTCCTACCATTTTTAACCGACTTAAAAAAAAAAAGGAACAATTCGGTCGGTTCAATTCGACTGAATGTTTTTTTTTTTAATTGCTTTGTTTTTTTTTAAGGTTTGTATGGGTCAAATCGGCAATCGCTTCAATGTAACAACCAGACTCGTTTAACACATTCACTGCCATTACAAATTTCACGATGTTTTCTCGGATGCCGCCTACAATTGGCGAAAGAAATTGAACTCGCCAGGCGAGTCATCGACCCTGTAATTATATTTAAGTTAACTCTCCAGGCGAGTCGGTGGCACTGAATGTGTTAATCCCGGATCATGGTCTAAGCGGACCACAACTAAGCATGGGACATAATGCTACAAAGACTTCTATCCTTGTCCTGACAATTACAAACACAAAAAAAAATATCTCCAAATAGGTGAAACGGAACACCCATCAAAAAGTTGAAAGCGCTAACAAGTTTTAGGAAGATGATTTTGTTCCTACTTATTTAATGTGTTTTTCCAATTGTTTCAGATACAACAGGCCGGCGCCAGCAACATGCATACTTTGGCCCAGTCTACTTCCATCGCCCAGCCTCAGCTGCTTGGTAAGTTGACAGTATAAATTTGACTGGCTCGATGGCGCATTCGGTAGTGATCCTGCCCCATTCGCCGAGAGTTGTGGCTTCGGTCCCCACCCAGGACCAACATTCGTATGATGAATACTTGTGTTTGTTCTGTGTCTGGGTTTTAATATTGAATATTTAAGTACATATTTGGTATACCACTATTGGTTCTGATATCCGTAACACAAGTGCTTAAGCTACTTACCTCGGAGTCAGATCAATGTATCAAATGTATGTGATGAAGTCTGATATTTATTTATTATTGATGTATGTACGTGACGAGTTATAGCCAGTTGTTTATTACTCTTCCATCTAACCCAACTAAATTTTTGGCTAAAGGTTTAGTTAAAGTTTAAGAAGCTCGTTCGTTGTCCCTGGGACTCTCTGCCTAAAGTGTAATTATTTGTACAGACAAATAATTACACTACAATAATAATTACGAAAAACGAATATTTGTTTTTCGTGCATCACATCGAACATAACATCACGCCCATAATCCCCGAAGGGGCAGGCAGAGTCACAGGGGCAGCACGCCTCCTCAACCACTTCAGCCAAAAATAAAGCCGGGCCGGGCTAGACGGAAAACTGTGTATAAGCAGCGACAAGCGGCCAACCTGTCGTCCACACAATCACACACCCAAAACCCGATATACCATTAGTCGCCTTTTACGACATGCTAGGCAAGAACCACAGTTGGCGTATTCTTTTTAAGTCCCAGACCAACACGGGACAGTGGACTGGGTTGGATGGAGTGCTAAAGAATATCTTTTATATGTATTGTTTCTCCTCACAGACGCGATCCGCACCGGCACCACGATGCTGTCGGTGGGCGGCGGGGTGGGCGGCGTGGGCGGCGTGGGCGGGGTAGGCGTGGGCGCGGTGGGCGGCGTGGGCGGCTTCGGGCGCGCGGCGCCGCGCGGCGCGGGCCCCGCCGTCATCAACTACCTGAAGGCGGGCGCGGTGCAGTACGCGGCGCCCAAGCCGCAGCCGGCGCAGGTGCAGCCGAGGCTCAAGGTTAGTCTGCCGACGGTCTTAGTAAAACACGCACTTAAAGGCCAGAAGACTGAGTGGGTAACACCCAACCCAAGTCTCTCGCAACTGGAGGGGGAAAACAATCAGAGGGTTAGTTTGTGCAGTCGAGGATCGGGGTACTGCTGGGCTTGGGAGGGACAGCTGAGGCTCGACCACGACTGGTGACGAGACGAAAGGACTAGGCTTTGTAGTAAATCTTATGTGAGGAAGAGGATAGGTCCGTGCAGCCGAAGGTCAAGGTATTGATGGACTTAAGGGGAATCTGAGGCTCAACGAATATTATGTGGGGGAGAGGGAGTTTATGTAGCCGTGGGTCAATGAACTGCTAGGCTGAAACGGCTATTAGCTATCAAGGTACTACTGGAGACTGCATAGCAAGGAGAATCAAATCTCATCATCATGGGATAAGGAGGAGACAGCTGCATGCTAAGGCTCAAGGCTCTGCTGGATATTTCAGCATTAATTTAAAGCTTCATAATTAGACTAGCGACCATAACCTTAATACCAAGAAACCTTGATAAAACACATTTAAACGAAATAGCTTTAACAGTACTGACCACACACTTCCCTTCCAGCTCTTCGAACACCAGCCTCACCAAGCCCACCAGCAGCACCAACCGCCCCCGATGGGGGGCCGCGCGTCCCCCGGCCCCAACCAGCCCGCGACCCAGTTCCAGCGGCTGAAGGTCGAGGATGCGCTGTCGTATCTTGACCAAGTGAAGTACAAGTTTAACACGCAGCCCCAAGTGTATAACGACTTTCTGGACATCATGAAGGAGTTTAAGAGTCAAACGTAAGTGATCAGTTAATAAATGAGTGATCTTAATAATAATCATATTATTAAGGCCGTAATTGGCGTGTTAGGTCAATCTTCTTACAATTATTACGTCTGCTATCGCCGAGGGGATATTTAAGAGACCAAGGAGCAGAGTAAGCTTCTTTAGCAATTGGTCAAAAATTTAATTGTGGAAAATAGTGATAATTGGCTGACTCATCGACTACACCATCACAAATAAAAATTGCCGAAAGCAAGGGAGTAATTTATGTAAAATAATCTTTTTTTTATGTACAATTGCAAATATAACACGCCTGGCGTGTAAATCTTTAGGAGGCGTCTTAACAAATTAAGTATGTTAGATTCCTCTGGGGTAAATCGAGTCTCACTTAAAAGATACCGCGGTTACAAAATGATGAAAACAATTACCGTTTGATTTCACTGAAAATATTAATGGCTGCATTTTTTTTTGCCTGATTTATTCTACGTGTCCCACTCCAATTGTTACGAAGTCAAACAAAACTAACACGCGTGGCGTTGTTACAGTATCGACACGCCAGGCGTGATCACCCGCGTGTCGAACCTCTTCAAGGGGCACCCCGAGTTGATTGTGGGGTTCAACACCTTCCTGCCGCCCGGGTACAAGATCGAAGTTCAGAGTAATGGGCAGGTGAGTTTTTCTCTTTTGTTTAATTCGTGTTTTAACAATTTTGTATAGACTAAAGAGCAGTTGTGATGTAAAAGTAGAGTTGGCTACTGTCAGTCGATAGTCGACTTATACGCGTGTTTGCCGCCAGGTCTCCGTGTCGATGCCGTCGCCGACCGGCATGGGCGCCAGCGGCGTGCTGCTGGGCGTGCACCACGCGCCGCCCGCGCCGCACCTGGTGCAGCTGCTGCCCGTCGCGCAGCCCGTCTCGCCGCCGCTCTCGCTCGCCGTGCCGCAGTACGTACCGTAGCGTGTAGTGTGTAGTGTCGCGCCTGGCGTGTAGTGTCTAGTGTTGATGACCGGACTGGGCGCGCGTGCTACAGACATTTGGTGACCAGTCCCCGTTTCACATGTGTGGTTTGCTTATTCCGTTTGTTGCCGAAATTCATCTATGACGTGCATGTCCGGAGTTGATTTTTTTTTTAAATTAACACGGCTTAGGAGTTTGACATTATTATTGGATAATAATATATATAGGTATAGTTATGAAAATACACTACGCCTGCGTACATAATAATGTAAGTATGCGACAAAAAAACACGCCTGGCGTATGCTGCAAATAGTTCATCTGATCATCTATAGATAAAAATATTTTAAAAATGGTTGAACAGTGATGTGCATACTGTCACCGAAGGGGTAGGCAGAGTCCAAGTATTCAGTTCCTTTAACGAAGTTTATTCAGGGAAATAGAATTGGGTCCCGGTTAGATGTAAACGTGACAAAATCGTGACCAAGCTAGCTCATCACCTTGACTGGCTCGATGGCGCATTCGGCAGTGACCCTGCCCCATGCGCCAAGAGTTGTGGGTTCGATCTTCAGCCAGGACAAACATTCGTGTGATGAATACTTGTGTTTGTTCTGTGTCTGGGTGTTAATATCCAATATTTAAGTATATATTTGTAATACCACTGTTGATTCTGATATCCGTAACACAAGTGCTTTAGCTACTTAGCTCGGAGTCAGATAAATGTATGTGATATAGTCTGAAATTTATTTGTATTTATTAATATTTAACAAATAAATAATATAATCACCTACTAAGAGTTGGTTAGCCAGATGTGATTATAAATATCAATAAATTGGATTTAAATGATAGATATACTGATAGCTGGGGTGAGTGTAAGGGGCGAAGGGGGGGAGAATCTAGCCCACTTCACGGCGAAAGTGCTTATTAAAATGAATACTAGTTCCGAAGGGGCTTCGCCGCTCGATCAGTAGCGAGTGCACACTATTAAATAAAACATCGTTCCTATGCCTAAGTCAGTTTCGAACTGAATGTAACTGGATCTATAGATAGTAGGTGAATTACTGAAATTATATTAACGGCACTAAAGGCGATATGCTATTTGCAATGTTACATCGCGTTTATTCAAATTCAAAATGTCTTTATTTATATAGGCTTCAAAAAAGCACTCATAAATAGTCAATTTAAACAGAAAAGAAAACATTACAATATATCTGGATATATCTGGATGAAGTGCGCTGTTTCCATACGTGCATAACATCACACCATAATCCTCGAAGGGGTAGGCAGAGTTAAAGGGCAGCATGTTACCTATTTAGGTAAAGCAATTTACATTATGTTAGTGAACGTGTGATGGATACTTTAATTATTGTTCCTCTTTATATATTATATAATTTATTTAGGCATAGTAGTATGCCTAAATAAATTATTTTTATTTATTAAACTACTTTTTAAATGAATGTATCGTTCGTCTTGTGTTTGACTAAACAGATATACAATGCGAAAGTGGAAGGATGTAGGAGCCGCGGAAGGCCCAGGCTCACCTACCACGACCAGATTGGTCGTGTGTTAACAGAAGGTGATGTTAGGAGTCATAAAAACCGTAGATCTTGTATGAAAATGATCATGAATGTTGAAGAGGTGAGTGAGGTGTGTAAGGATCGTGCCATATGGCGTTCGGTTCTCTCTGCCTACCCCGCTAGGGAAGTGGCGTGAAGTTTGGTCAGTTAGTTAGTTAGTATCGTTTGTCCCATGTTGGTCTGGGACTTGGCCCATTTTGATATGGGACAAAAAAAAAAAAAGAATGTGCCAACAGAGGTTCTTGCTTAGCACGTCGTAAAAGGCGACTAATGGTGTATCGGATTTTGGGTGTGTGATTGTGTAGACGACAGGTTAGCCGCTTGTCACTGCTTTTTCACAATCTTCCGTCTAACCCAGCCCGGCTTTATTTTTGGCTGAATGTGGTTGAAGGGGCATGTTGCCCCTTTGACTCTGCCTACCCCTTCGGGGATTATGTGCGTGATGTTATGTTTGTATCGTTATACCTAAGTATCCAAAGTGGGGTGTCATTACTTTATTAGTTTTTTGTATACTCCCTAATTATGAAAAGTCGTTAATAACAGTTACTCGCGAGCCTACCCACCATCTCTGATCTAGAGCATCTTCATTATCATCAATCCCGGTACATACAGCGCGACAAACAATCACAATACGCACTCCGTCTCGCTCCCGCACGCGCCGCGCGACACGGACGGCCGCCAGCTGATCGGGGTCGTTGACCCCGCGTGTTTATAATAGTGACGAATGGGAGCCGAGATCGAGGAGACTATCATATTTTTGTGCGGAGCCGTGGTGAGTGAATGGACGATAGCGGTTGGCGAATTGGGGCGTTGCGTTAGATTGGTGCTGTGACCGCTGCCTGATTTACTTGAAGTATTGGTTCGAATTCGGGCATGTACTGTTTTGTATAAAATTAATATGAATTATACGTCTGATGCGGTGAGGAAGTTTGTATATTTATTTAGTTAATTTATGGTTGTATTCGGTGTAAGACGACGGGCGGTTTAATCTTGTGGCTTTAGACACTGGGTATGAAAATAAAGGTCGTGGGTTCAAATCCGGCTAAGGACAATTGTCGTGTGATAAAGTCGTTGTACTCCAGTCATGGGTGTTTATAAAAGTATTTATTTATGTATCCGTATTTTGGTTAGTGTTTAGGTTTAGTTAATAAGGCCTTAAATGAGACCTAACGTCCATAACAGACCTTAGCTTTTATACCATCAATATCCATTCTCTATCATGATGATACAAATTACCGATTGATTCCACATGAGAATAACTTGCGGCTGCTCTTTAAGAGTTCTGACCATCCCCCTCACAAAAACTAACATCCCCCTACATCTACCATCGTGTTAACTATCATCTTTGTCGCAGGTCTGTGAGCAACGCCATCGTTCACAACCTGTCTGTGCCGAGTCAGGGGAACACGCTGCATCATATCTCACAGGCTCACCAGCAGATTGAGGCGGCTTCTATACACCATACGCAAGGTGAGATTTTATTTGTTGAACATTGACTGGCTCGATGGCGCATTCGTCGCAGAGTTGTGGGTTCGATCACCACCCAAGACAAACATTTGTGTGATGAATACTTGTGTTTGTTCTGTGTCTGGGTGTTAATATCCAATATTTAAGTATATATTTGTAATACCACTGTTGTTTCTGATATCCGTAACACAAGTGCTTAAGCTATTTACCTCGAAGTCAGATCAATGTATGTGATGTAGTCGGATATTTATTATTATTATTTATTATTTACTTGTTGGGGTTGTAATGCAGCGGAATTGCGATTGCGCCGGCACTGTCGATGGATCCAGCATGGGTAAAACTGTGCTGGGCCTCGATCCCTAATCATCATCCTCCTGCCCTTCTCCCAGTTCATCTGGGGTCGGCGCAGCATGTCTTCCTCTTCCACACGTCCCGGTCAGCCGTCATCAAGCTATTCACTCCCATTCCACTCATATCATCTTTCACACAATCCATCCATCTCTTATTTGGCCTTCCTCTTCCTCTCCATCCACTAACATTCATACTCATCACTCTCTTTGTCACATGTCCTTCCTCTCTTCTCATCACATGCCCATACCAAGATATAGGGTTTCCTCTCATCTTATCTATCACTGGTGCCACCAGTATATATACGAACCAACATGATGAAATTAATTACCGATTGACGCCAATGATAAAAACTAGCGGCTGCTCTTCAAGAGTTCTGATAACACCCCCTACACGCCACCCCTGACTACCCTCCACAGTCGCTACATCCCTCTTTTCCCGCAGGCACTGTTCAACCCCCCGTCGGGAGCGGGCCGCACGCTACCAGCGCGCCCCCTGGACAGCCGGTCGAGTTCAATCATGCTATTGAATACGTCAATAAGATTAAGGTGAGTTTGTTATAAAATTTATAAACAATTTATTAGTGCATTTTTTAAGCCTAGATCCGTAAAGATAATTTCATTTCGGCTATTCAGGCCCGTTGGTCGAGTGGTCAGAGACCCTGGCCACGAAACCAAGGGTCACGGGTTCAAATCCCGCTAGGGGCAAATGTTTCGTGTGATGGACATGGACATTTGTACTTGCGTCATGGATGTTTATAAACGTATTTAAGTATGTCTATCCGTTCGTAGTTATAAGCTTATAAGCTTAGTTTGGAGCTAGGGAATTGGTGTGTCAGTCCGGAGAATTTATTATTTATTTATTATTATTATTAATTCTCTAAGTATATAGTTTTGATGCAGATCACGTACGTACCCCTTAGGGGATCACGTGCAAATTTGTCACTTTGACATATTGTCACTTTTGAACGTCATTCACAATGATTGAGAAATGGAAAAACAACTGTGAAGGACATCCTTTGAAAGTGTAAATTTTTTCACAATTCCATCCATCTGCGACTTGAATAAAATCCATGATTCGAGTACGAATGACCGTATTCATGCAACAAAATTCAAATAGTATGAGAAGGGATTGGATCATGCGATATTTAGTTTCTAACTTTTTAGTCTCTGGCGTGACTCAGAACAAGCGGTGCATTAAAGTATATAACAACAGAACGTACATAATAATATGTATACCTACAATCATTATCTTTCTAGCGTTATGTCCCGTGCTTAGACGGGGTCCGCTTAGACCATGATCCAGGATTTAGCAAGTCTGGTAGCAATAACATTAAAGTGACTGCCGATCTGACCTTTGTAGTCCTAAGATAGGGGAACCAGACAATTTTTGGATCATGGTTACAAATCCAAAGTTGTTTGAATTTGCAGGTTTCATCGCAATGTTTCCCTCACCGTCGAGCTTGTGGTATAAATATGTACATAGATTTGAATAATCTAGAGGTACATGCCCGGGTTTGAACCCGCACTCCTCGGTTAAGAGTAGCTTGTATGTATACCTACAATACAGCATCAAATGTACACAAAATGATGATACAAATTACCGATTGACTCCAAATGAGAATAACTTGCGGCTGCTCTTTAAGAGTTCTGACCATCCTCTATCTCCCAAACCTCCCCCTGCCTCATCCCCCACGTTCTAACGTCTCCCCTTTTGCAGTCCCGGTTCTCCCGGCAGCCGGATAAGTACAAGCGGTTCCTGGAAATACTGCACGCGTACCAGAGGGGTCACAGAGACGTGAAGGAGCCACAGGCTAAACAACAGACGGAACAGGAAGTTTACTCTCAGGTGAGATGGTTTTTCATGCTTGATATCTTTGTTGAAGTGCTTCCACCTCCCGTAGTCTCCCATTTAAAACGTCGATCTAGTAGCCATGACGTCGGCTCAGCAGCTCGCGACACAGCCCAACATTTTCTAATATGAAAATATATGGAAATTCGGATACTCTTGGTCTACATAGGCGTATATTCGGAAATTCACGGTAATAGTTGTGTGTCCGGATATTTGCGAACCCGATATCTGTAAATTGTATGTCGACATAATTTAGATATTATTATTAAAAAAAAAAATAGACAATCTCCTAATACGTTCGTGAAAATAATTGTGAATGTCAAAGAAGCGAGTGGGTGTTTGACGACCGCATTATCATGGGGAAGTCGCGATAGGCAGAGAACTGAGTCCCTGCCAATCGCACCAGGGTAATGGCATAAAGTTAGTTAACATTCCTCTCATCTCATGTACTTAGGGTTGCCATCTCCAAAATTTGGCAACCAGGACAAGACGCGTGAAAACCCCGGATTTTAGAGCCCAGAACCCGGACATGTCAACAGATTTTTTTAAACATAGTCAGTGTAATAAAATACAGTTGAAAATGATGATGAATTTAGCGGGTCGGTTAGTCGGTTGATTGCGGCGTGCGGGCACAGTGATTGTATCGGGGTGGCCCAAGACTTTACATTTTCAAGCCCGGACTACAAATGAAGCCCCGCCCGGACGCTCCCCGGATGCCCTCTCAACTAAGACAAATCCGGGGAAACCCGGACGGATGGCAACCCTCCATGTACTATACCTTCCTTTAAAGCGTAACTAAGATCAATATAACAAAACTTGACGCGCTCCCAGGTGGCGAAACTCTTCGAGAACCAGGACGATCTACTCGCCGAGTTCGGCCAGTTCTTGCCGGACGCGAAGGCGGTCACCAAGCCGGCGCACTTCCCGCACTCGCGCTCGCCGCCGCCCGCGCAGGTGACATGATACCCTATGTGTAGTGGTTTAAGGTTCATTGTAGCGTGCGCGCATGTCGCACAATCAGCTGACGGACGCGAAGGCGGTCATTAAGATACACTACCCGATTATGGTTCATTTTTAACCGACTTCAAAAAAAGGAGGAGGTTCTCAATTTAACAGTATATATTTTCAAGTTGGTGCCGCTGGTGGGCTGGAGGTAATTGTGGAAGTGGTGTTATTTCTATGACACTTCCACTTAGATTCCCCTTATATCACAGGTTTTAGTGGGTATATTTTGGCTATTTACCTCTGGAGAGGGCTTCAACTTCGAGGCCTCAGGAAATCCTGCACTCTCGTCTCCCCTGGCAGAGAGACGATGCGTCCCTGCGCAATAAAGTTACAGGCCGGTTGCTTTTACTAAAGCACATCTCCCTATCTAGCGTCGATATCAAAAAGTGTTGTTGTGTATATTAACACGCTCGTCCCCCCCACAGCGGAGTGAGGCGGGTGACGGGTCGCCGGCAGAGCGCGGCGGCGCGGAGGGCGCGTCGCCGCCGCTGGCGCCGCACGCGCCGCACGCCGCGCACGCGCCGCACGCGCACGCGCCGCTCGCACCGCACGCGCAGCTGCACACGCCGCACGCGCACCACCATCACCAGGTACGGCTCCCACCGCACACGTGAACGTGACTGCGCCGTGATGTCCCCAACACACAATATTTTGCATAAAATCCTCCTTTAACATACAATCTTCAACATGAAAATCTCCTTCAACATAAAATTTTCAAGATAAAATATTACATAAAATTTTCGAGATAAACAACATAAGGTCTTCGTCATAGAATCTTCAAAATAAATTCTTCAAAATACAATCTTGAAAATAGAATCTTCAACATAAAATCGTCAACATAGAATCTCCAACATAGAATCTCCAACATAGAATCTTCAACATAGAATCTTCAAAATAGAATCTTCAACATAAAATCTTTAACATAGCATCTCCGACATAGAATCTTCAACATAGAATCTTCAACATAGAATCTTCAGCATATAATCTTCAACATAGAATCTTCAACATAGAATCTTTAACATATAATCTTCAAACATAGAATCTTTAACAAGGAATCTTCAAAATAATGTTCTCAACAAAGAATTTTCAACATAAATCTTAAACATAAATTATTCAACATACAATTTTTAACATCAAATTCTTAGAATCTTATAATATTAACTCAATCGTTTCCTCTACAGGTGACGAAGCACCCCGCGTCGACGACGACCACAGGTGTTCCCCCGCAGCATCACCATCTTAAGCGGTCGCCCAGCTTCACTTCCTCGACGCCTATGTGTAAGTAGCTTAAATAATGAGTTTTCATACATACATACATACATACATAACATCACACCAGCAATCCCCGAAGGGGTAGGCAGAATCCATAGGACAGCAAGCCTTTTTAACCGCATTCAAACATAAGTATAACTAGGCTGGTTTAGATTGAAAACTGTGAAAAAGTACTAATCTATCCATTTATTAGTACTTTTAATTGTTGTATGCAAATCGAATATCCGATACACCATTAGTTGCTTTTTACGATATTCTAGTAAGGAACATAGTTGGCACATAAATAATAATGTTAAAAATAAATAAATATCAGACTACATCACATACATTGATCTGACTCCGTAAGTAAGTAGCTTAAGCACTTATTACGAATATTAGAATCAACAGTGGTATTACAAATATATACTTAAATATTGAATATTAACACCCAGACACAGAACAAACACAAGTATTCATCACACGAATGTTTGTCCTGGGTGGGGATCGAACGCACCATTTTTGGCGCATGGGGCAGGGTCACTTCCGAATAGCCATCGAGCTTGTCAAAATCACATCCTCTTAAAGTCTCAGACCGACCATGGGATTCCCAATACAATACACAAGTTTTTACAAAAATAACACATTCATCTAAAACATCTCCTCTTTACAGCCGCCGGCGCTCCTCCAGCCAAGAAAGCTCGTGTATCCGGCCTATCCAACCTCTCTGGCCTATCCGGTATAGGCATCCGCGACGTCAGCTACGCCGAGGCGGCTAAGCTGGCCACCCATCACGAGTTTAGCTTCTTCGACCGCGCTAGGAAGGCGCTGCGGAGTCAACATGTCTATGATAACTTTTTGAGGTGAGTTTCAGGCTTTATAATAACGCTATTAATAGTTTTCACGAAAGAGCGGTGGTAGCTCAATGGTAAGGACGCGCGCCTTTTAACCGAGGAGTGCGGGTTCAAACCCGGGCATGTACCTCTGGATTTTTTAAATCTGTTTACGTATTTATACCACTAGCCCGACGGTGAAGGAAAACATTGTGATGAAACCTGCAAATTCGAACAACTTTGGATTTGCAACCATGAGCAAAAAATTTTCTGGCTCCCCTATCTTGAGGTTACTAAGGTCAGACCGGCAGTCGCTTCAATGTAATTACCAGACTCGCTAAATCCTGGATCATGGTCTAAGCGGACCCCTGACTAAACACGGGAAATAACGTTAGGAAGATGATAATAGTTTTCACGAGAGACTAGGCAAGAAACATACTTACAAGTGATTTCTTTTTTTTCTATAGGTGTCGCCAATATAGGGATCACCTATATATGTGTGCTGGTACAAGGGTTCCTAACGCGATGTTATAGGTGTTGTGTCCTGATCGCTTTGCGTGTGTAGCGGGATTCAATAAAAGATATCAAATTATCATAATTATCGATATATTTTGTTGGAGTGCAGCATAGTAACATTCGAGTGTTATGAAGTTACCTACACTTCGAACTAGTGATACTCACACGTCGTTCCCCCCGCAGATGCCTGCTCCTGTTCACCAACGAGATCATCTCGTCGTCGGAGCTGGTGATGGTGACGACGCCGTTCCTGTGCCGGCACCCGGAGCTGCAGAAGTGGCTGCAGGACTTCGTGGGGCCCGCCTCGCCGCCGCACACGCCCACGCCGCACCACCATGCGCTGCACGCGGGTTAGTGCCGATGCCACTGCGGTTGCCGCTGTTATTGGTCGTTATAAATGTCATGGTCGTTGTTAGATGTCAAGTTCATTGGTAGATGTGATGTTAATTTTTAGGTTTCATGTTCATGATGTTCAATGATGTTCAACATCAGTTGGAATGTTCATCATCAGATGATATGTTCATCAACGGAAGACATGTTCAGCATCAGTTGGCATGTTCATCGTCAGATGATGCGTTCATCAGATGTCATGTTCATCATTAGATGATGCGTTCATCAGATGACATGTTCACCATTAGTTGACATGTTCATCATCAGATGTTTGAGGACATGACGTCTGAACATGCCGTCGTGTTCGTCCTCAGTTGCCATCATGTTCATTGTTAGGTTTTAATTTTATAATGTTCATCATCATTTTATAATTAATTCATCTTGATCACGTCGCAAGAAAATTGCCAAATGTTATGTTTTGCATCAAATACCAAGTCCGGCATTCAATTTATATGAGACAATGATGAAACACGTGCGATGTGCATTTGACTGAATGTCGGTGTTGATACACGCATGCTGCCTTCCTACTGACGTCTCGAATTTCCGTAAAATTTATTTAATACTTACTTTAACTAATATAATGTCGATATTTCGAATTTCGTATACTTACTTACTTATTACCATTTATAAGTGCTTTATTTTTCCACAACAATTTACTCACGCACTTGACTCCAACAGGGTACAACAACTCGTTCGGCAGCGGCTCCAACAGCCTCCTGAGCTACGACCGGGAGCGGTCCCGCGAGCGCGACCGCGAGCGCGACCGGGAGCGCGAGCGGGACAAGTGCGTGCGCTACGAGCCGCTGGGGCCGCTGGGCGCGCAGCTGCGGCACGACCGCCCGCAGGGGGACGCGGCGCTGGATATAGGTACGGGGGTACACGGAAATTAAATTAAATGATCTTTATTTATATAGGCTTTAACAAAGCACTTTTAAATCGTCAAAACAAATTCAATATCAACCTGGGTACCATTGGTAGAACAATACCAATCCTGCCGTAAAAGGTTGCTGCGTTTGATGAAGTATGGGGGAGATTGGGCAGGCAAGGTTTTAGAGCTTTCCATCCAACCCAGCCTACTGTCCCATATTAGTCTGGGACTTAAAAATAATATGCCAACTGTGATTCTTGTCTAGCATGTCGTAAAAGGCGATTAATGGTATATCGGGTTTTGGGTGTGTGATTGTGTAGGCGACAGGTTAGCCGCTTGTCACTACTTTTTCTCAATGTTCCATCTTACCCGGCGCAGTGTTTTTCGGCTGAATGTGGTTGAAGGGGCATGCTGCCCCTTTGACTCTGCCTACTCCTTCGGGGATTATGGGCGTGATGTTATGTGTAGGTTTTAGAGATGATATCACGCTGATTAGGCAAAGGAAGATACGAGTGGCAGATGGGATTGAAGAAAGCGCTGTTACCGTAGAGTGAAGGGAGATATAGAAGATAAAGGTAGTATATTAGTTGTGTTGAATCACGATAGAGCGAAGAGAAATAAGGACGTTACGGGGTGGGCGAAAGCAGTGTAACGTCAGCCATACATTTAAGTCTACATGCTGGACAAGAAAACTACTACACATTATTCTTAGATTCCAGATCAATGTCAAATGTTCATGTTATTGGTACAAGACAGTGGAAGCTGGTTTATATGATTGAAGCCATCTAAATGCTTGCAGACGTGATCACGTATGTTAGTTAAGATATGTAATTATCTATCAAGCGGAATGTGTTGGTATTATCCTGGCAGCACACGCCATAGAGACCAGAAAAGTCACGGATACCCAAATCAGGATACTCTCCGATAGCGCCTCGGTGCTACAATCCCTACAGAGGAACCACATCACGTCAAGACTGATCCTAGAGTGCCACAACGCCCTAGAACGCGTTACGGCAACAAACCGAAACACAGTAACACTGCAATGGATCAAAGGACACAGTGGATCGGCTGGTAACGATGCAGCTGATGAGCTAGCCAGGAAAGGCTCCAACTCCAAAGCAGTCGGACCAGAACCAATTGTACCCATACCTTTCAACCAGCTGAAGAGCTGGTTAAAGGAACACACACATATACAAGCGATAAAATGGTGGACCTCGACACCAGGCTGCAGGCAATCCAAGGAGGCCATGCCATCCCTGGACAATAAACTGACCAAGCGCCTTCTGCGAATGGACAGAAATAGCCTAAGACTGGTGGCGGGGACCATCACCGGACACTGCTCACTGAATAAACACTTTCACACACTAGGCATCACTGACAGTCCTCTGTGCAGAGCATGCATGGAGGCGGAGGAAACGGTGGCGCATGTACTCCTCGAGTGCACCGGCGTCGCCCAGATCCGCAAGGAAACCCTGGGTTCCCCAGGTTCACTCGCGGATGCCCTGAGAAGACTGGGAAGACTAATCTGCTTTTGGAGGGAGGTGGGCTGGCTGGAATAACCAGCCTACACGGCTTACGTACAATGGTCCACTTCAAGGACTAAGTGCGGAAACCATCCCCGTTAACATAGAACATAGATATGTAATTAATCAGTTGATTTTAACAATGTCGTTTTGTCACAACAGATCTGTCGACGTGCAAGCGCCTGGGCACGTCGTACTGCGCGCTGCCGAGAGACGCGGCCGCGCGCCGATGTTCCGGCCGGACGGCGCTCTGTAAAGAGGTAATACATACATACATACATACATACATTCGTGTAGAATCGGTGAGTGAGGGAAAGATGTATGGACGAGACAAATAAAAGACAAGGATGTGAGATGTTCGAGATAAGGGATGTAAAAATAATAAATTGTTCTAATCTTAAGATATCCTTGATACAGGAACTTTCAGGATGTTCCTGTATCTTTTGCATTTCATGTGGAGAGCCCACACTTCATATGCACTATTATGTTCGCGATCTTCGAAAGGGCAGTTAAAAGCAGCTCGTTAAAATTCTTTCAGACAAAAATTTATTTGAGTTAAGTTTTATAAAAATATGCGATGAATATACCAATAAATATTTTCCTTATATGTAAATATATATTTACCACTTTACAAACAAATAATGTACTTTTTTTATATATTTTCTTATATTATACAAATAAATATATAAATCGTTTGTGTAACAGGTACTCAATGACACGTGGGTGTCCTTCCCAACGTGGAGCGAAGACTCCACATTCGTGACTTCAAGAAAAACGCAGTATGAAGAGTACATATACCGCTGTGAAGACGAGAGGTTTGAGGTGAGAGTCTACCAAATAGTATTGATAACTTTAAAATAAAATCATTCTTGGAGTATGTCTATACTATACATCTATATATATAAAACAAAGTCGTGTTAGTTACACCATTTATAACTCGAGAATGGATGAACGAATTTTTATGATCTTTGTGTTTTTGGATTTATCTTCGTCCGGAATAGGATAATAAGTATTAAAATATGATATTCATTAATAGAAAGAATATCAGTTTTCAAGAGCAAAGCTTCTCGTTGACGGAACGAAGTTCGCCGGGTCAGCTAGTATATTATAAAGAGGAATGATTTGATAATTTGTTTCTTTGTTTGAATGGAATAGGCTCCGATAGTACTACACTGATTTGTAAAATTATTACACCAATGGTAAGTTACTGATTCCCATGGGAACTGCCACTGCGCGGGTGAAATAACGAGGTGCTGCTAATGCGATATTAAATTACCTATCACAGTTGGTCAATATTCATAGAAATTCTAAATCAACATCGCCACTCTCGTATTTCTCGTTTGGTATAGCAATGCTCAAACAAAGCTTTACATGTAGAATTAATGAAAAAAAAAAACCATTTATGCATAGGATTGGAAAGTAAATGTTTAATATGTTGTATGCCAGCTGGACGTGGTGATCGAGACGAACGCGGCCACGATCCGCGTGCTGGAGGGCGTGGCGAAGCGCCTGGCGCGGCTCAGCGCGGACGAGGCGGCGCGCCAGCGCCTGGACGACTGCCTGGGCGGACACTCGCCCACCATCCACCAGCGCGCGCTGCGCCGCATATACGGCGATAAGGTGGTACGCGCACCCGCCCTCGTCAGCATGCAGCCACCACACTACACACTACACACAATACACGCACACACACCACACGACACCATACACCGCACTACATACCACAGCACACACATCGTCACAGGACACATACACACCGTAACACACACCACACACACACACCGTCACACACAAACCGTCACACACACCACACACACACAGACCACCCACACACACACCACCCACACACACACCACCCACACACACACCACCCACACACACACCACCCACACACACACCACCCACACACACACCACCCACACACACACCACCCACACACACACCACCCACACACACACCACCCACACACACACCACCCACACACACACCACCCACACACACACCACCCACACACACACCACCCACACACATACCACCCACACACATCGTCATACACACATACCGTCACACACACACACCGACACACACACACACCGTCACACACACACCGTCACACACACACCGTCACACACACGCCGTCACACACACCACACACACACACACCACCCACACACACACCACCCACACACACACCACCCACACACATACCACCCACACACATCGTCATACACACATACCGTCACACACACACACCGACACACACACACACCGTCACACACACACCGTCACACACACACCGTCACACACACGCCGTCACACACACCACACACACACACACCACCCACACACACACCACCCACACACACACCACCCACACACATACCACCCACACACATCGTCATACACACACACCGTCACACACACACACCGACACACACACACCGACACACACACACACACACCGTCACACACACACACACACCGTCACACACACCATCACACACACACCGTCACACACACACACCGTCACACACACACACACACAGTCACACACACACAGTCACACACACACCGTCACACACACACCGTCACACACACACCGTCACACACACACCGTCACACACACACACCACACACACACACCACACACACACACCACATCACACAACATAACACCGCACCGCACCGCTCCACAACACCGCACATGCACATAACCAGACGAACAGCAAAATAGAAAGAAGTTTTTATCATCAATGCATAAATATGATATATTTTTGCGAACCTACTTATTATGTTGTAATGAAACACACTAGCCGCGCACACTTCACACGAACATGTAGATGTTGAGACACGCGCATGCTTCATTAGGGCGTGTTGCACTTTAGTTATGCTTATATTTTAAGTACCTTAGTATAGATTTTATATTTTAAGCTTTATATAAACTGTTTATTATATTTAACTTAAAGACAAAGTAGTTATGTTTGTACATAGGTATTATTCATAGTTTATTAGATCTGGATTGATTACAATCAATAAAGACTAGTAATAAAAAAGTTCTTAATATTCTCTAAAATAAGATTAAAAAGCGCCTATTACTATGCTAAATTTTAATAAATGTGATGACTTATAATATATGGTGCTTAGATCAATTCTGCAGAACAGCATATTCAATTAGCTTATTTTCTTTAGGTAGTAAAGGCCGCCTTTGGCCAATTACCGATAGTCCTCTGCCAAAAAAAAAAAATATTTTAAAATGTCATCATCAGTTTCATAGATAAAATATTGAAGAACTTCTACAAATTGGCGACTATATCTATATCAGTAGGTTAATTTTTAATTGACTGTAGAAGAAGCAGCCTCAAATCAAGATAGCTGCTGTCCCCCCTTAAGTTATTAGTTTCCCGTAAGGAAATTTTGAATTGTAGGACGCCTGTTGTAGTTAGATAGCTTTATTTATATGTATTTGAAGTGAGAATCTTTCTTAATAAATTGTAATTAGTACTCCTGAAGTTTGAAACCAAAGAAAGAATATAGGCTAATTTTTATCACATATATTGGTTCTGCAATTGGAGCGGTGGTAGCTCAATGGTAAGGACACGCGCCTCTTAACCGAGCAGTGCGGGTTCAAACCCGGGCAAGTACCTCTGGATTTTTCAAGTCTATGTACGTATTTATAACACTAGCTCGACGGTGAAGGAAAACATCGTGATGAAACCTGCAAATTCAAACAACTTTGGATTTGTAACCATGATCCAAAAATTGTCTGGTTCCCTTATCTTAGGGTTACGAAGGTCAGACCGGCAGTCGCTTCAATGTAATTACCAGACTCACTAAATCCTGGATCATGGTCTAAGCGGACCCCGTCTAAACACGGGACATAACGCTAGGAAGATGATGATTGGTTCTGCAACTGTAATGTCGGTAATCAGTTTAAAAGGAAAGATTCGCAATTCAGTAATCAACCGATGAGAGAACGACTGTCTCTTTCAATCTTTAGCCACTGTAACATAATGTAGGCCATTAAACATTGACGCACATTCGCTATATCTATTTCGCAGTTATGAAGTAAATACAGCTGTTTATTGACTTTATAACTGTATAGTAAACGCTCAGTCGCTCTCTCCTCAGCCTTATTTCAAGAAAGTAAGACTTGGTTTGAATCCAGACTACAATTGGAAGAGTCATCACCAATGAGGGCTTTTTGAATTAAAACATCCAAAAGATGGCGTAACTGTGACTTGCGGTCTTATCACCCTCCTCATTGGTTAGTTGTCAGAACAAACTGACATGCTGTCAACAAAGAGCCAATAGTGACTGTGATAAGACCACGAGACTCCCTCGTGCCGTCTGGCGGATTTGGTATTTTTAAAAACCCTCATTCAAGCGAGACAATCATGGCAACTTTTTGAAATGTCCTGCCCAAGTGTACTAAGATTTGTTAACGCTTTTGAAGTTGTTTACCATATACAAAAATATAAAAAAATCTAACAAGCCCGCGGCCAAATCCAATAGAGTTTTGCGCCCACCGAGCAAAAAAGTGATTATATTCATTTGTGTAGGTCCCCTTGCCATTGAGCTGCCACCGCCTTATAAAGAAATTGGCGATATTGTAGATAGAAAATATATTAGGCTATTTTCCTAAAGAAAAAAATTATAGTCCGCTATTGAGATTACAAAAAAACATTGCTTACGTATTTTTTATTTAGTTAAACAAACTAAAAATGATGATGATACAGCGCGTTATAGTACCGCGTGACGTCACTAGGTGTGTTTTACCGTCCAAGTGACGTAAAATTTTAGATCGCTAAATTTTAGATCTTTGAAGTGCTGTATTTTTGTAATTTTTCGAGTATTAGATAAAGCAAAAAATACATATTGAATATTTTTTGATTATCTAACTTAACTAAAAAAATGTTTTGAGGAACCATATTGTCGTATCCCCAATGGACTTGTCACTGTATAAGAGGTCTTCGATCTAGATCCAGTAAGAAACCTCGTCTAACTTTCTCTAATAAGACTCTATCTATGCGCCCGCACCGCATCCCGCTACAGCATTAGTTTCAAGACCCGAAACACCATTGTGACTCGACTGTTGCCTTCCAGGCGGTGGACATCATAGCTGGTCTGAAGAAGAACCCAGTGGTCGCCGTGCCGGTGGTGCTGAGGCGGCTCAAAGCGAAGGAAGAGGAGTGGCGGGAGGCGCAGAAGGTATGTCCTACTTGACCTCGCTCTGGTCACGTCGGTGCCGACATGAAGTTGGCGGTTATCACCCCAGTGCTTCAAATTTAAATTGTCTTTATTTATGCAGGCCTTAAAAAAGCACTTATAAATCGTCAATTTTACAAAATCTTTAGAGCAATGTGAATCTACCACCGGTTCGGAATGCTGATTCTACCGAGAAGAAACCGGCAAGAAACTCGGTAGTTACTCTTTCAGCGTCAAAATATACATGAGTAATATACACTTTTTTTAAAGTTCTAAACCAAATCATACAATCAATGATTGTGTGAGATGACGTAATATGATTACAATAAAAGTGTAAGATTAACCAGAGCAGACCAGCCCCCAAAGGTGGCACCTGTGCACAAGCATGACGTATGTGTCAGCCATCGTTTTACTCAACCATATCAGAGGGAATGTAACGACCCGGAAAGCACGTTAAGCCGTTGGTCCTGCGCCTGACCTCTCCGGTCATGTCGGTGCCGTCTCACTGGACTATGTGAGTGAAGGAGCAGAGAGTGCTCTTGTGTTTTGGATATAGTAAGAGGGATATAATATGAGACAATGATGAAACACGTGCGATGTGCATTTGACTGAATGTCGGTGTTGATAAACGCATGCTGCCTTCCTACTGACGTCTCGAATAATAATCAAAGTCCATCTGTAGTATGAACCGCCAAATATCTAGATATGCAAATGTTCATTTAATACGATACGATGTACGATTAAATAAGACCAACTAACTAATTTAAACTAACTAAACTTCACGCCACTCCCCTAGCGGGGTAGGCAGAGAGAACCGAACGCCATATGGCACGATCAGACCACAAATAAGACCACACCTTTAAATTTTTGGTAAAATGCAATTTTAAATGCTTGAGCACAAAATAATATTATTTTGTGCTTAAGCATTTAAAATTGCATTGCACAATAATACAGATAAAGAAATAATCATTTGAATAAACAAGTATTTTTATTTCAAAATAAGCTTGAATTTGAAGAATCCAGAATCTATAAACACGATTGCCCAATAAATATATATTTGTCCGATGTTAGTCTTGAACTTAAAAAAATAATGAGCCAACTGTGTGTTCCTCGCCTAGCATGTCGTAAAAGGCGACTAATGGTATATCGGTTTTGGGTGTGTGATTGTGTAGGCGACGAGCTAGCCACTTGTTACTACTTTTTCACAATTTTCTAACTAACCCAGCCCAGTTTTGTTTTTGGCTGAATGTGGTAAAAGGGGCCTGCTGCCTCTTTGACTATGCCTACCCCTTTGGGGATTATGGGCATGGAACTATATATTTGTATTGTGACCTTATATTTGCTAACTATTAACTTTAGAACTTATATTTACCAACGTTGCGAAATGTAACCTAATAGAGATATATCTGGTGTTTCCCGCAGGGCTTCAACAAGCAATGGCGCGAACAGAACGAGAAGTACTACCTGAAGTCGCTGGACCACCAGGGCATCAACTTCAAGCAGAACGACCTGAAGGCGATGCGCAGCAAGTCGCTGTTCAACGAGGTGGAGAGCGCGTACGCCGCGCGCCGCCCCGGGCCGCACCTCGTGCTGGACTACGGGATGCACGAGCGGCAGGAGGGTGAGCGGCTTTGACGATGCACTGCCATCCACAACACACATGCAGTAGCGGACTAACCGTAGGCGGAAGGCGCGGTCCGCCCCGGGCCTCAGGTCCTCATATAATCTCCAAGTACTCATCATCATCCTACATCAAACAGTGGACCCCCCCCCCCCATTTGGGGCAGGCAACACTTCTCGTATCCCTACTAGGGGCCTCGTATAGCTCTTTGCCGCCCCAGGCCTGAAACAGTTAGTTAGTTAGTTAGTTATACTTAGTCCGCCACTGCACGTTTGCTTTCTTACATTACCGCGTGGATAAACTAAGTGGGACTTTATATGGTGAAGAAAATAGCCTTCTTCGCTAAATTAACTATACAACATAAAAAATATTTACCAATATTCTATCTGATTTAAAAAATATATACATATTGAAATCAGAGCTTATTGTTGAACAACAGATTGCTATATAGTAAAGTATTAAAAGAAAAAAAAAAAAAATCAATTCGGGCCACTAGTTACCGCGTTCAAGCAAACAAACAAACTCTTCAATTTTATATATTAGTATAGACCACCGACCTTAACCTTCCTGCTCCCCCTCAGCCATCAAGATCCTCCGCGACTGCACCGAGCTGCTGATCCACCACGCGCGCCGGCAGACCGCCATCCAGAAGGCGGAGAAGCGCCGCATCAAGCAGCTGCTGCGACACTTCCTGCCCGACCTGTTCTCGCACCCGCGCCAGCCGCTCTCCGACGACGAGCGGGACGAGGGTGCGTACTGTCTCTTAATAATACCGCAGAGTAATAATATACTACGTACAACAGAGAATAATAAATAATAAATAAATATCACACTACATCACATACATTGATTTGACTCCGAGGTAAGTAGCTTAAGCACTTGTGTTACGGATATCAGAAACAACAGTGGTATTACAAATATATACTTCAATATTGGACACCCAGACACAGAACAAACACAAGTATTCGTCACACGAATGTTTGTCCTGGGTGGGGATCGAACCCACAACTCTTGGCGCATGGGGCAGGGTCACTACCGAATCAGCCATCGAGCCAGTCAAGTGTTAAACAATGTCAATAACTCGCGCAAGAACAGCGACAGTGGTGAGTAATTGGAACTACAGCAAAGTTTAGTCTGTTTGTCAGGAATGATACAAGATGGCGCTACAAGCACAGGTTAGTTGTTTCTTAGTATTAATACGCCATCTGTGTAAAATTCATGGCTTTAAAACAAAGATTATTTTGGTTTGCTTCTGAAGAAAATATTCAAGTTTTCACCTAAATCTAAGAAATGACGTAAAAAAACTTATTTAATGAAAAAAAAAGCATTTATTAAAAGTGAAATAATAAAGTTTTTATTCGGTTTTATCTCTGAATCAGTCTAAATGATGCCTGTAGCGACATCTGTCTGTGTCAAGTCTACACGAAATCTAAAATGTATGTGAGTGACCAGACATGATAATACATACCTACTTACCCCGCAGCAGCCAGCTGTAGCCGATGTTCCACAGGAGGGGCCCAGCACGGACCCTTGTGGAACACGGGACTCAACCTTGTGACGGCATAATAAGAATGTTTTGACTGGCTCGATGGCGCATTCGGTAGTGACCCTGCCCCATGGCGCCGCGCAAAGAGTTGTGGGTTCGATCCCCAATGAGGACAAACATTCGTGTGATGAATACTTGTGTTTGTCTTGTGTCTGTGTATTAATATCTAAAATTTAAGTATGTATTTGTAATACCACTGTTAATTCTGATATCCGTAACGCAAGTGCTTAAGCTACATATTTCGGATATTTATATATTATTTATAGGAAAGAGAAAAGAGCTTTTTCAAAAGCAAAATATATGTGAAATATGCAAGTAACTTTATAACAAAGATAAATTATAAAGTGGTCTTAAGTAATGTGTTCTACAATCTACAAACAACTCACCCGCAATCCCCGAAGGGGTAGGCAGAATGGGCAACAACAACATTCAGCACATGTTCTTTTGAGTAATTTATGCTTTGGATTTTTTTTGCGTATGTTATCATCGTGATGTTAGGAGTCATAAAAACCGTAGAGCTTGTATGAAAAGGATCATGAATGTTGAAGAGGCGAGTGAGGTGTGTAAGGATCGTGCCGTATGGCGTTCGGTTCTCTCTGCCTACCCCGCTAGGGAACTGGCGTGAAGTTTAGTTAGTTAGTTAGTTTAACATTATCCCTGTTCTTGCTATTAATCACTTATTTGGTTGGTTTCTTCAAAGTGTGACTAATGTATTTATTTGTTTAGTTCCTTATTAAGTATGACACAATAAGTGATCGATGCAATTATTTCTATCCACAGAGGAAAAGGAAGACCCGCCTAGTCCGGACAGCCCGACGGAGCCTGCGGACGAGAAGGCGCCTAACAATGGCGCCGCCGTCAAGCAGGAGAAACAAGAGGTGAGACTATATATTATATTACAATCTTAATTATATATTACATACTTGAACAAGTGCCACCTTCGGAGGCTGGTCTGCTCTGGTTTACCTTTTACTTGTAATAATACTCGGCTGAATCTTTAACGAACTTTGACTTTGTATAAATATGAATTTTATCTGTAAATTTTAATTTGTTATTTAATCTGGCATTGAAAAGAGTATATACCGAGATTCTTGCCGGTTTCTTCACGGTAGATGCGACATTCCGAACCGGTGGTAGATTCGAATTGTTATATTTTGTATCTATTATTAGACGATTTACAAGTGCCTTTTTGAGGCCTACGTAAATAAAGGATATTTTGAGTTTGAGTTTAAGATTAAATTACAATATGTGAATGTGACTACTTTCGAACTATTTGCGTCAAAACCGTAATATAAAAATGGTTCACATACGTCATTTTCTTAAAACGACACTTTCGCAGTAGGTCCCTTTCGCAAAGTGTCATTCACATTCATTAGATAAAAAGTGTGAAATCTGCGAAAATTACCATATGCAAATGCAGTCTGAGATAGTTTTTCGCATATAAGATTTGCGTCAAAACTATTTTAATCATCTATGGAAATATAATGAAAAGTTGTAAATAAATAAATACCAAGTATATGACTCATGAAATATTAATAATATCATCTATAATATAAAAATTAATCGCTGAATGTGTTGCTAAGCGCAAATCTCGAGAACAGCTGAGCCGACTTCGCTTATTCTTTTTCAGTTGTATTAGAGATATATAAGATAAGAATATAGATATATAAGAGAGTAAAAAAAAAAGTTGCACGAAAAAAAAAGGGTATTCTAAATCCGAGAACGGGGCGTTACGGAGTGCGCCGGGTCAGCTACAGATAGCGCGCGAGTTGAATGCAGAGCTCGGGTGTGTCTCGTCTCAGGCCCCGACTGCACTCAACTCGCGCTATCTGTAGTTATAAATATTTCTGTTACTTTGTCCACAGTCGTCGGAGTCGGACAACGCGTCGGACAAGAGCGGGAGGCATAATAAGAACGACAAGGAGAACAAACCCAAGAATAACAACAATACGGATAGCAAAGGTAAATAAATACATGATAGCAGCGTCCCGCGGTTTTACACGCGTCGTTCCCGTTCCCGTGGGAATACAGGGATAAAATATGGCCTATGTTACTCGCTGATAAAGTAGCTTTCCATTAAAAAATAAATAAATATCTGACTAGATCACATACGTTGATCTGACTCTGAGGCAAGTAGCTTAAGCACTTGTGTTACGAATATCAGAAACAACAGTGCTATTACAAATATACACTTAAATATTCAATATTAACACCCAGACTCAGAACAAACACAAGTATTCATCACACGAATGTTTGTTCTGGGAGGGGATCAAACCCACAACTCTTGGCGCATAGGTTAGGTTCACTACCAAATGCGCCATCGAGCCAATCAATTGAAAGCCATTGATGAAAGAATTTTTAAAATAGGTCCAATTATTTCGAAGCTTATTCAATACAAACAAATCTTATCTCTTTAAAACATTTGTATAGACAAATAAATTCATACAACTCCTGTCCTGTGTGAGAAAATGTATGTTTAGTTACAAACTTTCCTTTATACGCTTTAATGAGACAATGATGAAACACGTGCGATGTGCATTTGACTGAATGTCGGTGTTGATACACGCATGCTGCCTTCCTACTGACGTCTCGGATTAAATGTAATTTAAAAGCTGCGTTCGATTAAATAAGCATTAGTTGAATGCAAAGAGAAAGAGAGTAGTGTATGTAAGGACATCCGTTTATTAAAATGTCCATATAGATCTCGTTTTAAGTAAGCAATACATACATACATACATACGTACATACATACATACATACATATTATCACGCCCGTAATCCCCGAAGGGGTAGGCAGATTCAAAGGGGCAGCCAGCCCCCTTCAACCATATTCGGCCAAAAATTGGGCTGGGTTAGATGAAAAATTGTGAAAAAGTAGTAACAAAAAAATAGGATGATGATAATATTATAATATTTAGACCGCTAGTTAGATTACTAGATAATATTGTATATATACACATAATATGTAGAAAATATTTGTTTTTACTAATTCATTCATGCGCGTGCGCAGAGAGCGGTCACGCGGCGCACAGCGTGAAGCGCAGCAGTAGCAACGAGGATGGTTCAGTGAAGGATGTCAAGCTGGAGCGAGACGCTGAAGATGACTACCGGGACCACCCGCCCAACGTGAGTACATACATAATTCAAATTCAAATTCAAATTCAAATTCAAAATATCTTTATTTATATAGGCTTCAAGAAAGCACTTATAAATAGTCAATATACAAAAAAAAGAACACATAATACTACCACCGGTTCGGAAGGTAGAATCTATCGAGAAGAAACCGGCAAGAAACTCGATAGTTACTCTTTTAAATGCCAATTATACAATTTTGTAAACTTAATTAATCCACACTTAAGACTAGATATCACTGCAGATGAACAATTCATTATGAAGTTAACCATAAATCTTTGTCATTGAGGAATTCTTCGATCTTGTAATAGCCCTTACTCATTAAAAATGATTTAATGCATAATTTGAATCTATGTAAGGGTAATGTTAAAATACTTTGTGGTAGTTTATTGAACATTTTAATACTTAGACCAATAAATGAATTACCACTTTTTTGGAGTCTATGATTTGGAACAGCAAGTTTGTGTTTATTTCTCGTATTAAAACTATGAGTATTTGACTTTTTAGGAAATGATTCAATATTTTTGAATATATACATAATACAATCCAAAATGAATTGTGATGCTATGGTTAGAATTTTAATTTCTTTAAACTTTTCTCTAAGAGAGTCACGTGGTCTAAGGCCATATATGGCTCTGACTGCCCTTTTCTGCAATACAAAAATAGTTTGTATATTGGCCGCAGAACCCCACAGCAGCAGACCGTATGACATAACGCTATGAAAATAACTAAAGTACACCAGTCTTGCTGTTTCAACATCAGTTAATTGTCTTACTTTTCTGACTGCATATGCAGCTGAACTAAGTCTTCCTGCCAGAGCCGCAATATGGGGACCCCATTGCAATTTAGCATCAATAGTTATTCCAAGAAACACAGTAGATTGTACTACATCTAGTGCTTCATCATTCATAATAATTGACGTATTAACTTGCCTTGTGTTAGGCATTGAGAACTTAACACATTTTGTTTTTTTTGCGTTAAGAAGTAAGTTATTAGTTGAAAACCAATGAAGAACCCGTGAGAGAGCGTTATTTACGTCGTCAAGAGATTCATTATGTCTATCAATTTTAAAAATCAGTGAAGTATCATCAGCAAATAATACTATCTCACACAAGTCCCTTGTAAAATATGGGAGATCATTTATATATAGAAGAAAGAGCAAAGGTCCCAATATCGAGCCCTGGGGAACTCCCATCGATAATGGGGCACCACAAGAGTTAGTTCCATTAACACTTACGATTTGGAGCCTATCAGTTAGGTATGACTTTAGCAGACTAAGTGAGTTCCCAGAAACACCATAGTGACGTAGCTTCATTATCAAGGTTTTGTGGTCGACGCAATCGAATGCCTTCGACAAATCACAGAATATTCCAACAGCATCCTGTTTACCTTCCCAAGCTTCAAAAATATGTTTTAAAAGCGCTACTCCTGCGTCAGTAGTGGATTTCCCTTTGGTAAATCCATACTGCTTACTATGAAGTAAATTATTTATTCTTAGGTGACATATTAATTGATTGAATATAATCTTTTCAAATATTTTACTTAGTGCAGGCAGTATAGATATTGGTCTGTAATTAGACGGGTCACTTTTGTCACCTGATTTAAACAAAGGAATGATTTTACTATATTTCATTAAGTTAGGAAACTGACCCAAATCAACACATTTGTTAAAAATATTTGATAAGATAGGGGCAATACACTCAATTATATGTTTCAGTAAATGCATTGAAATTCCCCACAAATCTTCTGTTTTCTTTAAATTTAAATCTTTAAAAGTGTTCATAATTATCTTATCATTGACATGACAAAAATTAAAAGCAGTTTTGCATTCCTCTACATTAGATTTAAGGATGCAATTTGCTAGGTGTGGATTGGAAGGTAATAAACGAGTCGCTGCAGTCGGCACATTAGAAAAGTATGATTCGAAAGCTTTTGCCACTTCATCATCTGAGTCTAGGCATTTACTATCAATTCTTAAAGAGAGCTTGTGATTTTGTATTTTGTTTTTACAAGTCTCTTTGTTAATAATATTCCAAGTTGCTTTAATTTTATCACTAGAATTTAAAATCTTGAGCCTGAGATAATTAGATTTTGCTACTGCACATACTTTTTTAAATATTTTAGAGTAATTTCTAACAAATTCAACAAATTTTGGATCACTTGAATTTGCCTTCAAGTTATATAAATCAAATAACTTCCTTCTACTAGTGAAGATACCTGTGGTGGCCCAGTCACTAAATTTAGTTTTAGAATTATTAATAGTGACTTTTTTCTTAGTGAAAACACTTTCAAATTCTTTTTCAATTAAATTGAATAACATGCTATACGAATCATTAATTTCCCTATCCCTGAACTGTAACAACGAGACTCTTTTAGCTATATTTTCCCTAAATTTATCCAGGCGGTGTGCTGTAATTGGTCTACAGATGAAAGTAGATGAAGCTGTGTTATGGTCATGTTCCAAGACCACAATCTGCCCGCTATGGTCAGAATTTATAAAATTAATTATTGACCTATCAACTATATTACAATTACAAAAAACATTATCAATACAGGTGGCAGATGTAGGAGTAATTCTTGTAGGCTGGCAAAATAGTTCATGTAGATTATAGCTTTTAAACAAATTCAAAAACATTATTGAATTTTGAGATGAATCCAAAATATTTACATTAAAATCCCCACATATAATGATCTTTTTGTTACAATTACATACTTTTTTTAATAATTCTTCCATGATGGACTTAAAAATTTGGTAATTTCCAGATGGAGGCCTATAAATGCATACAATAATGAATTGTTCAATCTCTGCACATGATATTTTAATAGTTCGTTCAGTTGAAAGTGCAACTATATCTTTACGCTCTTTGTATTTTAATTTCTTGCTTAATAGTATAAGTGACCCGCCTCTAATAGCAGACTTTCTTGTGAACGAGCTAACGACTGTATAATTATCGATATTAATTAGGAGTTCACTCTGTCTCAACCAATGTTCTGTCAAACATAAAACATGTATATTCATTTGGTTGAGGCAAAGTTCTATTTCTAATTCCTTGCCAGAAAAGCCCTGTATATTTTGATGAACAATATTCAAAACATTGGACTTTCCTGTCGATTCCAAACTAGATATGATATTTAAGCTAGAGGTGTCCTCTATTGTCTTTGACTTAAATTTAAATGATTTGGAACGAGTTCCAAGGTCCGACTAAGTATAAAATTAATATTATAGGCTAATAAATTAGCTATTTGTTTTTTTGTTTTTTAAGTTTAAAAGGCAAATATACATACATACATACACATACATACATACATACATACATACATACAAATGTTTCTTTATTGACGTAAATAATCCTCGTAGATTATACCTTTTGTGGATAGAAATGATCTGGTGAATTTATCCATCGTGATGTTCCAAGTTTGAGACAATGATGAAACACGTGCGATGTGCATTTGACTGAATGTCGGTGTTGATACACGCATGCTGCCTTCCTACTGACGTCTCGAAACTGTATTACAATTTAAAGTAATAAGTGACTTCTATTATAATTTTGCGTTGAAGGAATTAGCGCGGTTGAATCTGGCTTAAGGGGACTCCTATTAAGAAGACGATAAAACGGCCTTTTGGATTTTTTTTTTTAATTAGATTGTCATAATATTCGCATAAAGTTAGTCACTTTTGTTAAATGTCATTTTCTAATATGATTGCTCTCGCATATTGTCATTTTCACAAAATGTCACTTTTGAATATTGTCATTTTTGCAGAACGTCACTGTTTTATTTGTGAAAATAACGATCTACGACAAATAACGGTTTGCGACATTGAACTATTATTACTAGCGTATGGAACCGACGCAGCGAACAAGTTTTTCGCGCCGTGCGTTGTTGCCGATCGGCAACAACTCGTTTAGTCACTCGCCTACGTTCACGCGTAAGCGCCATGACATTCACGGCGTTTACGACGTTTTGGTCGAGAGAAAAATGTACTCTATGAGCGATCTAGCGCTGCGTGTTTTAATAGCTTAATTAGACGAAAATTGTTAGTTTCAGCGCTGCAAATGCTGAAACACGCTCAGTCTATTCTTCGTGATAATAATTTTGTTTGACATAGCTTCCCTATACGTAGTAATAATAGGTCAATGGTTGGCGAAAGTGATCGTTATGTCTAAATTAATTAGCAATAGCACTTGTTTACGAAACACGCTAAGCGTGTGACGCATTTGTGTCACGCCAGCACAGTGTGGGCGTTAGCTGACGTCGCGCGGGCGCTTGTAGTTCGTTGATCCTTACAAAATGCTAGTGTGGAGAATATTATTACCTAACTAGCTTCTGCCCGCGGCTTTACTCTCGTGGTTCATCGATAAATCAAAGTCTATATGTTATTCGGGTGTATAATCTATATTATTGTAAAGTTTCATTAAAATTCATTCAGTAGTTTTTGCGCGAAAGAGTAACAAACAAATATACATCCTCAAAAATTTTGCGTTTATAATATTATTATAAGTAGGATAAATAATGTGTGTGATATATATTATTTATTAGGTAATAATATTATTATGTGTGTGATATTCTCCGCTAAGAAGGTCCTTACCGTTGTTTGTTTTTCAATTGGGGTCCGCTTAGACCGGATTTAGCGAGTCACTAGACTTGCTATGCGATTATCATATAGATTTGATTTGTCGTGAAGAGGCTCTATAAGATTACGCAAGTTTTCCTTAGCGCAGTAGTCGTGGTATCCGTGTGCGTTGTGTAGAGCAGCTATACTCAATGTGTGTTCCGCGGAACCCTGGGGTTCCGTGAAGCCTTTCGGGGGGTTCCACGAAAATTGGTACTGATCATAACTCCTGGGGGAAAATCCCGTTAAAAGTCGCTGTTCTAGGGTCCCGTCAAATACTCCGCTTTCTAAAAGGGTTCCATGAGAAGCAGTGGTGTAGAGCGACCGTAACGCATATTGGTTGTGCGCAGGAGGCGCGGTTCGTGTGCACGTCGTCGTGGTACCTGTTCCTGCGGCTGCACGGCGCGGTGTGCCAGCGGCTGGCGGGCGCGCGGCGCACGGCGCAGGCGCTCGCCGACGCCGAGCGCGCCGACACCCGCAGAGCGCACCCCAGCGTCGCCGCCGCGCTGCGCCTCAAGCCCAACAGTCAGTTGCCGTTCATTACATCGTCTATCACACTACATCACATACATTGATCCGACTCCGAGTAACTAGCTTGACCACTTGTGTTACGGATATCAGAAACAACAGTGGTATTACAAATATATACTTAAATATTAGATATTAACACCCAGACACAGAACAAACACAAGTATTCATCATACGAATGTTTGTCCTGGGTGGGGATCGAACCAACAACTCTTGGCGCATGGAGCAGGGTCACTACCGAATGCGCCATTAAGCCAGTCAGATAATCTGTCAAATAATCCTCGTAGTTATACCTTTCGTAGATAGAAATGATTTCGTTATGTTCCAAGTTTGAGACAATGATGAAACACGTGCGATGTGCATTTGACTGAATGTCGGTGTTGATACACGCATGCTGCCTTCCTACTGACGTCTACAAACTGTATCAATTTAAACCAAGAAGTGACTTCTATCTTACTTGTTATTACTTATAAATAAATATCAAGCAACATCACATATATAAATCTAACTCAGAGCTAATGGATTTATTAAAAAAGTGGTAATTTTTTGCCAGAAATAATTTTCTTATGACTAAAAATTAATCTATTCACATAAAAATCGACACAGGCGCCGCACCGCCGCCGCACCTGCGCCGCGCAGTAATCGTTGCTCACTCGCATCAAAGTACAACACGCGGTCTCGGTGCGGCGCAAGCGCGGTTTTCATTCGTATACACAAACATGCGGTCCGGCGCCGGTGCGGTTCCGGCGTCGTGTACTTGAAGCCTTATATTGACATGTATAAACGCCTATGTTCGCACGAATTCAAATTCAAAATATCTTTATTTATATAGGCTTCAAGAAAGCATTTATAAATAGTCAATATATATATATATATATAAAAATAAGAAATAATAATACCACCGGTTCGGAAGGTAGACTCTATCGAGTAGAATCCGGCAAGAAACTCGATAGTTACAATATTGAATCACTCGTCCCCCTTCCAGACTTGCCAGCCGACGTGTCGTCACCGTCGGAGTACTACAGCGCGCTCCTCGAGCTGGTGAAGGGCGTGCTGGACGGCAACACGGAGGCGGCCGCGTACGAGGACGCGGCGCGCGAGATGCTCGGCATCAAGGCGTACCCCGCGTACACGCTCGACAAGCTGGTCTCCATCGCCGTCCGGCAGGTGTGTGACGGGGATGTTGTGGGGGGTGGACGCCAGATAATGGGGTGTGAAGGTGGCGACCGTGATGCTAAGGCCCGCGAATATAACTACAGAAGGCGACATTTAAAATATTAATTATTATCCGTTAGCTTATGACGCAGATCGTGATATTCGTAAAAGGTCACTTTCAGAGAATGTAATTTTTGCAAATGGTCACTTTCGCAAAACGTCTTTCGTAATGTTTGTTGACACAGAAAAACTTTGGATGACTGTATGCGTAAGTGACGGTCTTTAAAACTGACCGTCTGCAAAAGTGACGTTTTGTGAAAATGACATTTTTCGCAAGTTACCTATTTTTTCGCATTGACGGTTTGCAAAACTAACGTTTTGCGTCAAAATCGATAATCTGCCCCTGTTTTTTTATTTTCTTCGTGAACCTCGTCTAAAACGAACCGCATACGTGTCATTCTACTGTGTCACTATTCAGCGAGTTTGTCCGGGTGTCTGGGACCGTGTAGTAATATCAGTGTGTGTGGTTGCAGCTGCAGCACTGTGTGTCGGAGCCGTGGTCGGTGCGCGCGGCCGAGCTGTGCGCGCGCGAGGGCATGCGCGGCGCGCCCGCCTACGTGCGCAAGGCGGCGCGGCAGCTGCGCCACGACCACAACGCCTTCCTCGTCAAGGTGGTGAGTGTCCTGCTGCTGCCTCCCGGGTGCACCCAGACGGTGTCGCGCGCGAGGGCATGCGCGGCGCGCCCGCCTACGTGCGCAAGGCGGCGCGGCAGCTGCGCCACGACCACAACGCCTTCCTCGTCAAGGTGGTGAGTGTCCTGCTGCTGCCTCCCGGGTGCACCCAGACGGTGTCGCGCGCGAGGGCATGCGCGGCGCGCCCGCCTACGTGCGCAAGGCGGCGCGGCAGCTGCGCCACGACCACAACGCCTTCCTCGTCAAGGTGGTGAGTGTCCTGCTGCTGCCTCCCGGGTGCACCCAGACGGTGTCGCGCGCGAGGGCATGCGCGGCGCGCCCGCCTACGTGCGCAAGGCGGCGCGGCAGCTGCGCCACGACCACAACGCCTTCCTCGTCAAGGTGGTGAGTGTCCTGCTGCTGCCTCCCGGGTGCACCCAGACGGTGTCGCGCGCGAGGGCATGCGCGGCGCGCCCGCCTACGTGCGCAAGGCGGCGCGGCAGCTGCGCCACGACCACAACGCCTTCCTCGTCAAGGTGGTGAGTGTCCTGCTGCTGCCTCCCGGGTGCACCCAGACGGTGTCGCGCGCGAGGGCATGCGCGGCGCGCCCGCCTACGTGCGCAAGGCGGCGCGGCAGCTGCGCCACGACCACAACGCCTTCCTCGTCAAGGTGGTGAGTGTCCTGCTGCTGCCTCCCGGGTGCACCCAGACGGTGTCGCGCGCGAGGGCATGCGCGGCGCGCCCGCCTACGTGCGCAAGGCGGCGCGGCAGCTGCGCCACGACCACAACGCCTTCCTCGTCAAGGTGGTGAGTGTCCTGCTGCTGCCTCCCGGGTGCACCCAGACGGTGTCGCGCGCGAGGGCATGCGCGGCGCGCCCGCCTACGTGCGCAAGGCGGCGCGGCAGCTGCGCCACGACCACAACGCCTTCCTCGTCAAGGTGGTGAGTGTCCTGCTGCTGCCTCCCGGGTGCACCCAGACGGTGTCGCGCGCGAGGGCATGCGCGGCGCGCCCGCCTACGTGCGCAAGGCGGCGCGGCAGCTGCGCCACGACCACAACGCCTTCCTCGTCAAGGTGGTGAGTGTCCTGCTGCTGCCTCCCGGGTGCACCCAGACGGTGTCGCGCGCGAGGACTGGTGCTGCTGGGTATGAGCTAGCTGGTACCAAGCATGGTCCCTGGCTGTGCCACAATTGGGATGTTGACACCATTTATATTTAATTTTGAAATATCAATTCTGAAAAAGAAAGTATCGTAGTATGCTGTTAAGCCTTATTGCTTTTGTATCAGATTGAGTCTAACATTTTTAATTTTACAAAAACTGCTTAATATTAAGTCAGTTGACTATACAAACTAGTGACGTCACACGTTGACAAGCCCATACAAAATCTATGAAGTGATTTCGTTTTGACAGCTCTTAAAAAGTATCTCAATTGACTAGCCAGTCAACATCCCTATTGTCCCTCGGCTATTAGCCAGCTGTACCCGGCTATTCGTCGGCTATCCCCCGGCTGTAATTCGCGATATCTCTTAACAACAGACTTCTTTAGTCGTAATCAACAATCCATACATACAATACAAATGTTATAACGTTTGTTGCAGTACGGCGGCGACGAGTGTAAAGTCACGTTCGAGCTATTAGAGGGCCCCGGTGAAGGCCGGACCTCGCCCTCGCAGCACAACAACGACAACAGCAGACTGTCGCCGACCAATCAGGTAATGGCCACAGACATACATACACACACATACATACATACATACATACATACATATGTGTCACGTAAGCTTAACTGAGTGTTAGGTGCTAGAATGTTGCACAGATCAGCTGTACTCGATTAAGTTTTCAAGTTAATAAATATTAAAGAATAGAACTGACAAAATCTCTACAGATGCCAAGTTTGATTATTTATGGAATGGTATTTAAAGGTTTTGATTGAGTAGTGCTGATTCAAGGCGTACAGAATGTATGAATATCTGCAAAAAACGTACATCTCTATTTTATATTAAAAAATATAAACCTAAGTTAAAAACAGCATTAAATAAAAATAAAAAAAATATTAATCAGATTTGTTCTAAATTAGAGTCATGGGATAATCTGTAAAAACTAAAGATTATCGAGAAATACACCGAATGCAATAGCATCCGAACATGAAAAAGTTAGCGTTAACATTATTTTTTACACACGAGACAATGATGAAACACGTGCGATGTGCATTTGACTGAATGTCGGTGTTGATACACGCATGCTGCCTTCCTACTGACGTCTCGAAGTATGTAATACCATACATACATTACATAACATCACGCCCGTAATCCCCGAAGGGGTAGGCAGAGTCAAAGGGGCAATATAAGGAGCTTATTGCTCTACAAATACATTTAGTCAAAAGTCGAGTTGGGTTAGATGGAAAATTGTAATAAGTAGTGATATGTGGCTAGCTCGTCGCCTACATAATCATAATACACATTCGCCTTTCACGACATGCTAGGCAAGGTACACAATTGGTACAAACTTTTCGAGTCCCACACATGGGAACGGTATATTGTTATATAACAATACAATATGTATGATTTTCTCTAGCTGTCATGATGCTATCGACCTGCCGACGCTCACGTTCGTAAAATTGTATGCATATTATATAGGGGTTGTTCACGGACTAGTAAAAACAGATGGACTCCGCGCCACTAATTAGACGTTGAAGCTCCGCCGGTGCTCCAACTTGACATTGACATCGTTACAAATGACTGATTTCGGATATCTGGTATCCATGAGAATCTCACTCACACATGCATAGACTTGGCGTCACGCTGTAGTATGACAGCGCGGAGTCCTTCTTTTTTTACTAGTCAGTGGGGTTGTTCCTAAGTTATGTCACATAAGGTCTACATTGACATGTAAATGTTGTTTTATTTGTTTTTGTTTTTGAACATTGATTATTTTAGTATGTACTTTCGTATGTAGTTTGGTGTTTGGGGGTGTTCGTTAATTTTGGGGGCGAAATATTTTGGAACGGAGATTTTATTACTATCATATTAATACTGAGAGGTGACGTATAAAAAAATTACAAAGTTCATAATACATGAAGCATTTACACTAGAGACAATCAAGTCAGATTATTTTATAGCAAATTGATTGGTCGAGAAGTTTATTCTGGTTTTTATGTAGTAGGTATCTTGTTAGACTGATAATTATCAAAGATTTACCTATTATAGGTTATGCCTGCTTTACAGACAATTAAATTTATACATTGGAATAAGTATATTGAATTTCTAAGGGAGGTATTTCCAATTATACCTTTCCAAACCTAATAATAAGGGGGTATTTATAATAAAAAGCTTACATTATTAATGAACGCACCCCAAATATGATTTTATATTTTTAATATTTAATAGAAACGCTGTTTTTTATTTTTTTTTTGCAAACATGTGGTCTTCTATTGTCTATTATATATTACTTGATTTAATTCTCCATTTTGCGAAAATGCAGTATGTAATTACATTATAGTATATGAAATATATCGTATTTAAACAGCATGAGTTTTGTAACATTTTATTTATAATTTTCGCCTATCAGTTTTTTTGAATGTACTGCCAATTTTTGTGATATTGACAAGCTGTTGTGATAGATGATGTGACGTAATTTGGATGGATGCCTCTGGTACTCTACAAAGGCCTGGTTTTTCAATTGTCAGATGAAAATTTACCTACGGATAAATTATAAAGACTTAAAAATGCTTTGACGCAGATGATTACTTTCGCAAATTGTCATTGTGATAAAATTAGTCACTTTCAAATGATGTCATTTGCGCAACTGGTCACATTCGCGTATTTTCAAAGTGACCAAATTACTTGCGAATATGACAATATGCGAAAGTGACCAAAAAATATATTTCGAAAATTTTACTATAGCCAATGAAATTTCAAAATCGGTATTGTACGTTGCGCTGTTTTTTTTTTATCTGATTATTGGAATTTCAGACCTTTTTCAATGAGGGTTTTTTTGAATTAAAACATCCAAAAGATGGCGTAACTGTGATTTGCGATCTTTTCACCCTCCTCATTGGTTAGTTGTCAGAACAAACTGACATGCTGTCAACAAAGAGCCAATAGTGACGGTGATAAGACCACGAGACTCCCTCGTGCCATCTGGCGGATTTTGCATTTTTGAAAACCCTCTTTAAATTATTTAGTTGACTTTTTTGTTACCGTTTTTAGTTTTCCTCTTTCTTTTCGAGTCCGTAGACATTGGCGTATAAGGGTTAGCTGTTCAGTGGTCAGATAAATGTTAAAATTCAAATTCATTAAATTTATTGTGTTTATATCAGTATTATATACATTCATATCGTCGTGTAACCACATGATGATGAATGATTTGGTGATGTTATTTAATTATATTATTGGTAAACATATTGTTTTTTTTTGTGTTTTATATCGTATTATATCATCATCATCATCCTCTTGCCCTTCTCCCAGTTCATCTGGGGTCGGCGCAGCATTATTATTATTATCGTATTATATAATATAATTTATATATTGACTATTTCTGATTAATTTTTATCTGACGATTGAAAAGTAATCTTCTAGTTTTCTAATATCTAAGTGCTCAGTTCGATTTAAGTGTAACTTAAACTTGGGGGTTATTCATAAATTACGTCATATTTTAGCATAGAAGGTGGTTAAAAATGCGTGATATCGTTTACCAAGGGACGGGGACGTTTAGAATTTAAGTTTTGTTTTAATTGTGAAGAGTATGACGTTAGGTTATAGTAACAGGGTACTTGGTATTCGAGCAATGTAATTTATGGTTAGCCGACCCAACGATAATACGTGGAATAGGCAAGGTGACTAAAAAAATCTGTTTACTTCGTCAGTTAGATTATAAAAAATATTGAACACGTATCTTTTCATTTATTTGTCAAACATACATTGACGAAGATACAATGCATACATGCATTTTTTTACTAAATAGTGATGCCGCGAGTCTCTATTCCAAAACTTTGATGCTCTTTATCATTGTGATTTTTTGTTTATTTGATAAAGCGAAAAATATAATGTCTAATATATTTGTATAATCTAACTGACGGACTGAATAGAATTTTAGTTTTTTAATGCAGTCATCGTCTCTATTATCGTTGTATTTGGGCGACGAAAGTAGTTGAACATATTTGTTCCCCACATTTTTATCGATACTACATGGGTTTTGGGTGTTCAGTTACTTTGATAATAGTGCCAAATGCTATAATAGGGAAGTAGTTAAATGATTATACTCCTACGTCCTTAGGAATGAAAGTCGATACGTAGTGATGTATTAATAACAGTGTCGGTATATCGATAATGTGTCGTGTGTCAGCGGTCGCTGGGCAGCCAGCTGGGCGGCGCGGTGGCGCGCGCGGCGGCGTGGTCGCTGTACGCGGAGCGGTTCGCGCGCGCGGGCGGCGCGGGCGCGGCGGGCGGCGCGGGCGCGGCGCGCAACAAGCCCGTGTTCCTGGCGCGCAACGCGCGGCGCTGCGGCGGGTACACGCACAACGTCGCGCCGGGCGATGCGCACGCGCACGCGCACGCAGGGCCCTCGCACAAGCGACGGAAACCGCCACGGTTTGTAGTTTATTATTTCATTTCAGATAATATGAGTTTTAATAATTAAGTATACGTATTTAGATCACGCTTGTATTTTTGGAGAGTTAGCGAGCAGATAACTTCTTAGTTAATCTAGCAGACTGAAATTTAATTATGAATAAAAACGGCGAATTTTACGGTTCTACTGTAGGGTTTAAATCCTGCTAAGAGCATATGTTTCGTGTGATGAACATTTGTATTTGAGTCATGGACATTTATAAACGCATTTAAGATGTATATCCGTTCACCTAGTATACATAGTACAAGCTTATGAGTTTAGTTTTGAAGTACAGAATTGGTATCGGTCTGGAAAATGTATTTATAATCTATATAATAGAGATGTGTGTTTGTGTGCAGGTTGCACGACCACACGGAGTGCCAGCTGAGCAACGACCTGCGGCTGCTGTCGTTCCGGCCGCTGCGGCTGTACCGCGGCGGCGCGCTGGGCGCCGCGCGCGCCTCGCTCGCGCGCCTGGCCGCGCGCCGCCGCGACAAGCTGCGCGCCTGGCTCGCCGACAACAGGTATTTACTGCATACTCATCTGCGGCGTTAGTCTACATTTGACAGATTCTACTTTTGACATCATAGTCTACTTATGACAGATTCTACATTTGACAGATTCTACATATGACAGATTCTACATATGACAGATTCTACATATGACAGATTCTACATTTGACAGATTCTACATATGACAGATTCTACATATGACAGATTCTACATTTGACAGATTCTACATATGACAGATTCTACATATGACAGATTCTACATATGACAGATTCTACATATGACAGATTCTACATTTGACAGATTCTACATATGACAGATTCTACATATGACAGATTCTACATATGACAGATTCTACATATGACAGATTCTACATATGACAGATTCTACATATGACAGATTCTACATTTGACAGATTCTACATATGACAGATACTACATATGACAGATTCTACATATGACAGATTCTACATATGACAGATTCTACATATGACAGATTCTAAATATGACAGATTCTACATATGACAGATTTTGAAAAAAGTAAGACAAGTAAAGGACATTGTGGAATCAAAAAAAGACGTACATAGAAATCACCTATTTATTGATTAGGATATTATTAAATGTATACAAAAAAGTAAGGAATATTTTTTCGAAACCGTCGCAATTGCCCTAAAAACGTATATTTTTTTTACATCACGAGACATATAAAAAAAAGGAAACTACATAATTGGCGTTATCAACCTATAACACTCCTAACTAAGCTAATCAATAACATCCGTTAAATTGTCTATGTTCACATAAAATACAAAATTATAATTTAAAAAATACAAGAAAATTGTCAGAAAAATTCAAAGCAATGAAATATCGGTCGAAGAATTTTTAAAGAAAGTAATATACTTACAACTGCTTCTGTGATTTTTAAGAAATAATATTATGTTAAAAATATATCAACTGAAAATTCCTGTTAATTAACAGCTGTTCCACTGTGATTATTTTTTATACGTTATTTAACAAAAAAAATGTTAATTAGGTAATTGTGTACTTATTAAAAGTGACTGCTAAGAAAAATATTCCTTACTTTTTTGTATACATTTAATAATATTCTAATCAATAAATAAGTGATTTCTATGTACGTCTTTTTTTGATTCCACAATGTCCTTTACTTGTCTTACTTTTTTCAAAATCTGTCTTATGTAGAATCTGTCATATGTAGAATCTGTCAAATGAAGAATCTGTCATATGTAGAATCTGTCAAATGTAGAATCTGTCATAAGTAGACTATGATGTCAAAAGTAGAATCTGTCAAATGTAGAATCTGTCATAAGTAGACTAAACGAGAAGTGCTGAGTGAATGTACAGTTTGCGCGCGAGTTGAACACAGTCTAAACGTATTTAAGTATGTCTATCCGTTCACCTAGTATCCATAGCACAAGCATAAGCTTAGTTTGGGACTAAGGAATTGGTGTGTCAGTCTAAAGAATTTATTTATTTATTTATGAGCTTCCTAAACCATATCATATTCCTAGCGTTTGTCATGGTCCGTTTAGATTATGATCCAAAATTTAGCAAGTTTGGTAATTACATTGCAATGACTATTGATCTGATCTTCGCAAGCTCTATATAAAGAAACCAGACAAATAAATACATAGATTTGAAAATCCAAAACCAACGCGTACCTATATTCGAACCCATGTCCCTTAATTAAGAAACACATGTTCATTGAGCTATCACACCTCTCCAAATCCAAAATTACACATGTTGCTTATTACTAACGACATATGGACTATCCTCTAACTTCTACCCGCAGATTGATAATGATAATTAATGACAATGAGGGTTTTTTGAATTATAACATCCCAAACATAGCGTAACTGTGACTTGCGGTCTTGTCATTCTCCTCATTAGTTAGTTGTCAGACCAAACTGACATGCTGTCAACAAGGAGCCAATAGTGACAGTGATAAGACCACGAGACTCCCTCGCGCCATCTGGCGGTTTTTGTATTTTTGTAAACCCTCAGTCATTTTTTTTTTAACTACATAACATTTTCTTTGCAGGGACGCTCGAGACGCGCGCGACCGCGCTCGCTGACACCCGACCAGCTGTGCCTGCAAGAGCTGGGTACTGCAGAGCCGTGTCGGGTGCGCTAGTGATGGGAGCTTGTTAGGGAGACCGGACCTGACCGAGTGCCTGATGAAATCAGCTGAGCCTAAGTAGCCGGGTACCGCTTCTTGGCAAAATCTAGCCTGATTGAACATGTGATACAATTACCAAGTCTGTTATGCCTGAGTGTTACCGGTAGAAACCGCTTGAACAAGCTATCTGGATCGTGGGATACTGAAGATGGATTATCTGAGCTTGAAGACATCGTGAAAAGCTTGGAGACCCCAGGTTTACAAAATCTGAATGTTGAACTGGCTTTACTAAGAACTAAGTGCAGATTCAATACGACGCAGATGGTCTTAACCGAGGATCACATCCTAGATCAAGTCGGCCAAGTATCTGGAAACACTACCATAAATATATGAGTTACAAACCTTATAACAAGAAACCATCCCGGACACAGGCCAGACCGGCGAATATCACTTTGAATACCCCAGGTAACCCTTGAAGCTGTCGATCTCGGAAAGCTCGCATCAGAGATGCCCTCGCCTTAACGCAGCAACATCAATTGATCTCAAGAAAGCACAAACCAACAACTAGTAGACAATCCAGCAATCTCCTTACCATACATTTATTACTGTCCATTGAAAGCCTCATGGTGTAGTGAAATTTAAACAGAAACCTAGATAGGGGGCGTTCTTGTTTTACGTAACACAAATTACGTAACGCAATTTGGGGGGGAAGGGGGGTCTAGCTAAACGTTACGATGCGTTACAGGGGCGGGCAGGGTGTTAGGACTACGTGAAAACTACAGGGAAACGTTATTGGCGCGTTACACAGGGGGGAGGGGGGTCAGAAATCTTAAGAAATTGCGTTATGTAATACTTGAACGGTCCCATATTTATGTCAACTGTATCTAACGTTTTAAGAAATAGCAGCCTCCTATTGAATTGGATCATGCAATACTCCAAACATGTATAAATAGCTTTTGTTACAATTTCTCTACGGTCAGATAAAAATGTACAGAATGATAAATATTATGTCGGTATTTTACTAGTTATTTATACGCATGACATCATTATAATTTATTATACAGATACATAATAACACGCCCATAAACCTCGAAGGGGCAGGCAGAGTTAAACGCATTCGGCCAAAAGTAAAACTGGGCTGGGTTAGATGGAAAATTGTGAAAAAGAAGTGACAGGCGGCTAGCTCGTCGCGTACACAATTATAATTTGGTATTAAACAGTTTTTTATTAAATATAATTATTGTAGCCGAAGTTTTATCTGAAACCGAACATAGATTCTTCAATAAGACGTTGCTATTTGCAAACTTATCTACAAAATCTGGGTTGTAAGGTAATATTGAAATGAGGATGCTGCTCGTTTAAAAATACCTCTGTTTTCTGATATTGATGTTGAAATAGGTGTGGAAGGTATTTCTAACATTGTGTTTGCTTGATTCTAAACAGTGCATTGTACATTTTAATCTATAATATAAAAATTAATCATCTGAATGTGTTGCTAAGCGCAAATCTCGAGAACAGCTGAACCGGTTTCGCTAATTCTTTTTAGCTGTGTTTGTTATTATCAGGTGAAGGTGCTTATAAAAAAGTTGCGCTGAAAACAAATGGGTATTAAAAATCCGAGAACGGGGCGTTACGAAGTGCGCCGGGTCAGCCAGTGTAAACATATTACCACGACTTTATCCCGTAAAAAGAGAACTTTTTGTACACAATTGATGCAGTCTCTAGATCTCAATTAGGTAATGAATGTTAGAACACTAACGCGTTTAGACTAGTGTGTTCGCTTCCATAGATTTTGTATGTTATTAGCGTACAGTGGCGTCACATTGTTTAATTAAGTTTTCACTTGCCATTGCAGCATATGGTTTTCTGATAATAAATAGATTTTAGTGTGTAAATCTCGTTTCTTATCGATGGATGTAGAATATATTCAATAGTAGAATAGTGATGATGACTGCATTAAAAAACTATAATTCTATTTAGTCCGTCAGTTAAATTATAGAAAAATACTAGACAAATATTTAAACTTAGTAAAATAACAAAAATATCACAAAGATAAAGAACATCAAAGTTTTGGAGTGGGGGCTTGCGACGTCAATATTTAGTAAACATTGTACGAATGTGTGACGTCACGCGCAACTTGAATGCATTGTATCTCCGTCAATGTTTGTTTGACAAATAAATAAAAAAATACGTGTTCAATATTTTTTTATAATCTAACCGACGAACTAAACATATTTTTATAGTCGCCTTGTTTATTGATTGATTTATCGAAATATTACACAGTAATTCATTATCAAATCTTGTTGCGAGTCAAGCAAACGCAGTTGTTAGGTGTATCGCGCTATCAGGGCTGGCTGCGCGCGGGCAGCCGTCGGCACGGCATATAAAACTCTATTTTTAAGTAAAAAGTCGATACCCCTAAGTTAAAGTGTGGTGCGTTCAAGCAATAATTAGATGTTGAACGGTACTGAGTCTCGTGTGAATATAGGTTAGGGGCGTCGGGCAGCGCCGGCGCCGGCCGAGGCGTCGCATTGTTGTGGCGAGGTGGCGCTGGGGGAGACTCCGTTTGGGGAGAGACTGGTTATAGTTATTCGTTGCTGTGATTAGTATTTAGTACTGTTTTGGTACTGATTAGTATCAAGTAGCTTCTGCAAGCGGCTTTGCTCGCGTGGTACATCGTTAAAACATTCATTCATATTGTAAAGTTTCATTAATTTATTTATTAGTAATTGTGTATTTGGACATGTACAGTAAATTTAATTCTTCAGATATTTTGATTACATATTGCGGTACGATAAAATTCACATTCTTAAAGTGAAGCAATTTATTTTTGGGTGTTGAAAACATGTAATATTAATGTGGTTTAAATACAATTGACGCCAATTTATTGGTGGAAATACTATGTTCAATTTTATCACTATAAATTTAATAGTAAAAAATTACATTCCTTATAAATAGTGAATACATAATGACATGTCTATCATCTGATTGTAATTCAATTATTTTTTGTAATCAATGAGTACTATAAAACAAGAATATAATTTAGTCATCATGTTCTTAGTACCAGCACAGTACTGTATTAAAAATAGTATAATCAAAAACTAAACCAGATCCCACCATTCCGAACCTCGTACCGGCGCGATATCCCGGCTCCGGCGCGGACGGAACCATCCACCGGGTTCGAGGCCCGGTTGTGACGCGGTTGACGCAGCCCATGCGCAGGGTATCGATAGCATCTCGAATTGTCTCCCGAGCGCGCTCGCGTTATAGGGGGCGCGCTAGCGTGTATACGTGACGGAGAATAATGCTGTATTCCAATGGGAATGGCCGTTAGGCTTTCCCTTCGACGATATTTATCGTCCCTTCAAAATTGATCAGTTGATTCGTTTATGTATTTTCGTTGTTGCAATGTGAATGTTGGAAATAAAAATGGGTCTAACTGTACGATAATGTAGTACTTATGAACGCCAGTAACTTTGTGAATAAATTACTAGTTATTTGGTTTGTTAATAAACATGAGTTTCTCCACTTTTTGTTGTTAGAATAGATCCTTTTTTGATTTCCGGCGTTCATTTGCATTTTGATCTTTGATTCTCTTAAAAAATTGTAAATATTATCGTTCGGTTAAATTATTATGATTGTTTGCGGTCCGTAGTTGCGTATTGCATTTTCGTTTAGACGATTTGTATCTGTGAAAGTTTGTGTTATCAAAATCGGAAGGTTACATTCGTGATGTAGATAATGTTGTTGAAATAAAGTGATTTTTAGTCGAGATTGAGGACGCTTTGTCGATATATGATATGATGAAATGTTGACTTGTCAATGATGATTGTCAACAGATGTCGGTGGTATATTTTCATAGTGATTGTAATATCCGATTTTGATGATTGTATTAATTAAATTACCAATAGTGATGGAATTCCCGATACTAGCGTACCCCGCTGGCCCGCCTTGTTGTATATAGATCTCTCGCGAATTGGCGTGTGTAAATATAGGGCGGTTGAGGAACCAATTTTGTTATTTGTAAACAGTGACTCGTCAGAAGGAATAAATATTATTATATTTATAATATTTGATTGTTTGATTTTGTATTCCCAATGCTTTTTCATCGATGGTAGGTAACATTGATGTATTTTCTATTTATCATATGTACCTTCAATAAGATTGTTTGAAAGATTGGCTGCAGTAATGATAATTTATTTAATTCCGGGTAAAAAAAAAAAATACTGATGACCCATATTGCAGTTCATAAAATATATTTTTACCATTTATCACCTATGTGCCCGCGGTTCATCCGCGTTTATTGTTAATGTTAAAGATTTTTTCAAATCGGCCAGTATTTCCTGAAGTTAGCGCGTTCAAGCAAACAAACTCTTCAGCTTTATAATATTAGTAAGTAATAATTTATCATTGACTACACTGCGGTGTCTGATTGATGTATTTATTTAAGAAAAAGGCCTTTTCGATATTAATCACTAGAACTTCATTTAAAAATACAAATAACAGGTGTTACACTCAAAATATAGGTCCCATAGGTTTATATTATCTGATGTAACTGGAGATATATTTCCTCTAATCAGTATTAATCTATATAGCGTTTAGGCTAATAACATATGTGGAACAACTCCGTAATAACATGTCTGGTCAGTTACATACATTTTATATTTCGTATAGACTTGACACAGACATGTCGCTACAGGCATCGTTTAGACTGATTGAGAGAAAAAAAAAAACGTTATTATTTTACTTAAAAAAAAATACAATATTCTGTATAACCAAATAAAATTTTGGCAATTTTTTTTTATTTGTGATTATTTTCTGTAAGTAGAATAGAGTAGAATAGAATGATTTTTATTGCCAATAACTGTGTTACAAAAGGTGGTTACATATAATTTACATAAGTTTCAACTGTTACCTATATCGGGTATGCAATAAAAAAGTTAAATTAATTAGTTTAAATTAAAAAAAGGATTTTAAGATCAATTCCAATCGAAATGAAAACAAGTTTTGTTTTAAAAAATATATATTTATTGATCTATTTCTATATCACATTAGGCAAGATTTTATTAACAAGCAATCAATTATTCAGAAATAAAAATTATGAAACCACTTGGAAAATAACTCTAAATCAAATAAATTCGTTATATCGAACCTCGTTGCTACAACTATCATAATATAACATAAGCTTAACAAAGTAATAAAGTTACCTTTTATAACTAAAAACTAATGATAATATTTATTATTGGATTGACTTATGGAAAACACATACATTAACATAACTATAGGGTATTTTGTTAATACACTATGTAATGTCAAGAGATACCGCGCCCCGCATAGTTACCGTTCCCGTGGGAATAAATTGTATGTGTTGATAAAGTAGCTTTCTATTGGTGAAATAATTTTTCAAATCGGTCCAGTAGTTTCGGAGCCTGTTCAATACAAACAAACAAAGAATCAAATCCTTCCTCTATCTAATATTAGTATAGATGATGTATGAAAGAAAAAATATCTGAAAACTGAAAATACATGAACGCATTAAAATTAATTGATAATTACTTTTATATATACTTGATGATTAAACGAACTTACTTGTACGTGAAGTTCAATCACAATTATACGAAGTGCTTCGTCCGAAGAGATTAGTATACTTACCACCTATCTAAATAATATGATTAAAATATGAACACTATGTAGTAACGCGTAAGTGTTTCCACTTCAGCACTAAGTTCAAAAAACAATTTATTAATTATCATTTCCGGTTTAAATTATATTTTTAAAAAGAAATGATAATTATTAGGCTTATTTCCGGTAAATTAAAAGTAAACATTTTGACTTTTTCGATACACGTTTTCCGCTTACCCCACCTCATTGGTTATTGGTGCGATTTGCGTCATATAGTTCAGAGAAGCAAATATTTTTGTAACTGACAGGGATTCATTTTAAGATAAAATGATAGCCGGGTGGGTGGGACTGTATACTAATCTCTTCGGACGAAGCACTTCGTATAATTGTGATTGAACTTCACGTACAAGTAAGTTCGTTTAATCATCAATTATACTCGTGCTTCGTCCTCGAGATTAGTATACTTACCACCTATCTAAATAATATGATTAAAATATGAACACTATGTAGATGTTGAGAGGATATTGTCAGTTACGGAAATATTAAGAAAATAACGACAACAGCTTAATAATTAAGTAATTATTTATTATTGTTGATTGAACCTATCGTTCTTGCAAGCAACATATAATCATCGTTACTAATAATTGGTCGGTTATAATATTTGGCAAATACAGTGGAATTGCCACTCCAACCTGCAGTCTTTCTTATTATATCAACATTGATACCGTTGGAATTAGCCGTTGAAGTGGCTGCATGCCTGGTGCTGTGAGCAGAGAAGACTGATGTGTCAATTCCACTGTCTTGCAAAGTTAATTTAATCCATCTACATAAAGTTTGACAACCAATAGGTTTATGTGGACTTCTGATACTCACAAAAAGATCAGATGAATTTCTAATTCTTTTAGTTTTTTCTACATAACAATTTAATGTTGTTGCCGGGCAAATACTGATTTTATCATGAAAAAATGGCAGGTGTAAAGCAGGCTGATTGCAACCTGCTCTAGAAGTTTTAATTAATTCTGGAATTTTGATAAAAATTTGGTTTTGTAAGGAAATTATATTATTAATTTTTATCTTTGATAAAGTTTGGACTCTATGTGCAGTTACAAGGGCTAACAATGTAACACATTTTTTGGAAAGTTTATCTAATGAAATTTCTTCATTCGGATACAAGGAGGATAGATAATCTAAAACAGTATTAGTATCCCATGTTATGTTATAACGTGGTAATGGGGGTTTAAGTTTGTATACACCCTTACAAAAGCGTGTTATTAGATCGTTATCTAAAGGTCCGATTAAGAGAGATAATGCGGACTTGTGGCAATTCACTGTCTGGTATTGGTTACCAGCATTAAAGATATTGGTAAGAAACTGAATTACACATGGAATTTCTGGTTTAAACATATCAATTTTGTTTTGATTGCAAAATAGAAACCATTTTCTCAAACATGAGTCGTACTGTTTCATGGTATTTTCGGACAGGGACGCTAACATGATATCCATAGCAGCTAGTGGGACATCTCTCCGTAGGAACCCCGTGCGGATAAGATTGCGGCCTCCAGGGTAAGATTCTGATGAATGTTTCGGCTGGAATGAGAAATAATTAAGTCTGAGTAACTCAGTGAGATCACATGCGAGATGGTAAGACGCCTGAATAATGGATACCACGCTTGTGTGGGCCAGGCAGGTACAACCACAATTCCCCGAGCTTTATCAGCTATTATTTTTCTAAGAGTCTTTAAAATTATTGCTACTGGCGGAAATGCATAAAAGAAATAGTTTGACCACGTAAAAGTGAATGCATCAACAGCAAATGCATTAGGATCGCGATGCCATGATGCATATATAGGACATTTATTATTAAGCCTGTTTGCAAACAAATCTATTTCTGGAACGCCAAATGAGCGTATTAATTTATTAAATCCGTAAGGAGATATTTCCCATTCAACATCGGGGTGTGAGCGTCTTGATTCTCGATCAGCAATTATATTATCTGATGATTTTATATAAGCAGCTGTGATTTGAATATTACGGTTTTCACACCACTGCCAAATACTTCTAGCTAGGCTATTGAGGTGAGGAAATTGCACACCACCCATACGATTTATATAACTTAGCGCCGTGGTGTTATCGACGCGAAGTAGTATTTGACAGTGGTTGTAATTTTTGGCAAATATTTTAAGAGCAAAAAAGGCCGCTAGTAACTCTAAACAGTTAATGTGTAGATTTCTCTCAGAGTCAGACCATTCACCACTAGCAGTTTGGTCATTACAAGCCGCCCCCCATCCCGTTGTTGAGGCGTCAGAATATATTTCCAGCGAATAACTGTCATCTTTGATTTTATGATAAGACTTGTCTATAACTTTTAACCACCAATTTAAATCGGGCTGTAAAGTCTTTGGAATATTCATTATTTTGTCATAATCATTGTGACCTTTTAAATTTAAGTACTTGCAGCGCTCCAGTTCTTTTGTATACAACCATCCGTATTCAACGGCCGGGCAGGCAGATATTAGTAAGCCAACTAATTGTGCGAACTTACGTATCTTGCAAGTATTTAAATTTAACATTTCAATCAATTCGGATTTAATTCGAGTGATTTTTTCTTGTGGCAAGGTTATTCGCCAATTAAGAGAATCTATTATGTACCCAAGATATTTGCAGCACATAGAAGGGACCATTTTACTCTTTTCTTCGTTAATAACGAAACCTAAAGATTGTAATAATCTTTTTGTTTGGTAAAAATTTTCTAAACAACCTGTATAGGTAGAATCCGTTAAATACAAGTCATCAATGTATATAGATGATATAAAACCACAGGAGCGTAATAATTTTACAACAGGTTTCATTATTTTTGTGAAAATAAAAGGGGCTGTACAAATACCAAAGGGTAAGACATTAAATTCATACATTTTTTTAATATTTACGTTATTTGCATCTGCCAAAGTGAATCTTAGGTATTTCCGTGATTCAGGATGAATTTTTATCATAAAGTAGGCATCTTTGAGGTCAATTGTAGCCATATAACAGTTTTTAGACATTAGTTTTAAAACTGTACGTAAGTCTTCTAATTTAAAATGTTGAACATCTATATATTCGTTTAATTTCTTTAAATTTAAAATAAATCTCATTTTTCCGTTAGATTTAGGTACGAGAAAAACACGCGAAACAAATTGGCCAACACAGGGTTCACACGGGGAGATAGCTCCAATAGATAATAAATTCTGTATGGATTCATTGTAGTGTAATCTTTCAGAATCAGAACGAATCAGTGTGACAGGAGAGTCAGATTGAGTGACCTGCTCATTAGGTTGAATTTTGTAACCGCTTATCCACGATAGGACATATTGATCCTGTGTGATAAGCACCCACTGGTTACGAAAATGACAGAGTCTACCTGCATATCGTACCTCGTCAGCAGCTAGCGCCTCCTCGTCTGCCTGGGCCGATAAGACGACGTGTTCGAGGAGTGACCGCGAAACCTGGTCGGCTGTGGAGGCGGCGGCGGCGGCGGCGGCTGATAGCTCGTCGTTGCTCGAGGAGCTGCGGGTGGCTGAAGACGTTGAGGGCCCGGTGCCACCCTGCGGTTTCCGGGGCCCGTTCTGCGGTTTAAATTTTTGGAATTTCTCTGTTTTCTTCTATCATCAGCTTTTAATTCTGAACAGGTCCTTGAAACTGCTTTTGCAGTTTTAAGTGTTTCTGTCAAGTTTTGTCCAAATAAGAGTCCATCGATTTTTGTACTACCCAGCTGTTCTCTTAAATCCTTTTTTAATGTAGATAACGCACATTGTCGCCTGGTGTTGGACTGGATATACTGGACATCGCTTAAGATCCGACCGATGTCCATCAATTTTTTTAGTAATTCGTGATCTCTAGTCGGGTTGTTAATCTGTTCAGTAATAACTTGAGCGATACAACTGATGGCAGCAGCAATCTCTTTTTGATTCATTTCAGTATATTTGTCACGTTTCTGAATGTAATCAGGGGTTGCAGCTTTAATCTCCGGATTAAGTTGGGGTGCTGCCAAATTTTTACAATTGGCGGGCACGAGGTACTTCTTTAATAATTCTAGGCGTGTGTCTTTGTCTAATCCGGAAGTTGCTATATAGGTTAGACGAGTTGCTAATTCGTCATTAATATCTGGACCATATTCCACAACTGCTGAAGGATCTATACCTAATATATCCAGTATTTCTGGGTCCAAACCGACATCCTGTTCTCGTTGCAATTCTACGGCCACACCAGAAGACGATTCGGCAGCTAGTTCTGCTGGCAACGGTTCTGGAAGTTCGCTCGTCAACGTCGTCGCCGGATATATCGGAACTGGTTCTGATGGTAACGGTTCATTCCGGTCTGAAATAGGAATGCGAGATTATAATCTATTGGACCCCATAGTCAAATGTAGCGGATTCGCTACTCAATTATGCATCGAGGTTAAAAAACCTCTTTTCAGTCCATTTGACTGGATGGACGCCAAGGTGTCGAATGTAGTGGGTAGGATCCACAAAGCATTCGTCGAGGTTAAAGTTCCTCGCTTCAGCCCGCTGGGCTGGATGGACACCATGGGTGTCGGAATGTAGTGGGAAGGTACCACAAAACATTCGTCGAGGTTAAAGTTCCTCGCTTCAGCCCGTTGGGCTGGATGGACACCATAGGTGTCGGAATGTAGTGGGTAGGTACCACAAAACATTCGTCGAGGTTAAAGTTCCTCGCTTCAGCCCGTTGGGCTGGATGGGACACCATAGGTGTAGGAATGTAGTGGGTAGGTACCACAAAACATTCGTCGAGGTTAAAGTTCCTCGCTTCAGCCCGTTGGGCTGGATGGACACCATAGGTGTCGGAATGTAGTGGGTAGGTTCGAGGTTAAAGTTCCTCGCTTCAGCCCGTTGGGCTGGATGGACACCATAGGTGTCGGAATGTACACGCGAAGTTCCGCAGTACATTCACCGAGGCAAATAAAAAAAAAAAAAAAAAAAAAAAAAAAAAAAAAAAAAAAAAAAAAAAAAAAAAAAAAAAAACCTCGCTTCAACCCATAGGGCTGGATATGGCGGTCATGGCATAGCCATAAGCGTCATAGTGTCATAAGGCTGACCTTGGTCCGATAGCGCCAACAGCACAGGCGGAACAGGTGATGGGTCTCGGGAACTTGTGCTTGAAGAACTTCCAGAACTTGTCGTCGAACTTGATTCGGGACTGGAATGTCGTCGGCGCGATCGCTTGATTTTTCTTTCGAGTTTCTTCAACTTGCTTGCTAAATATTCAATATTGTCTTCGTGTCTTCTTTTCGGCATCTTGGTATACGTGCGAAGTGGTCGAGCACTAAACAGCGAATGACGCAAATCGCACCAATAACCAATGAGGTGGGGTAAGCGGAAAACGTGTATCGAAAAAGTCAAAATGTTTACTTTTAATTTACCGGAAATAAGCCTAATAATTATCATTTCTTTTTAAAAATATAATTTAAACCGGAAATGATAATTAATAAATTGTTTTTTGAACTTAGTGCTGAAGTGGAAACACTTACGCGTTACTACATAGTGTTCATATTTTAATCATATTATTTAGATAGGTGGTAAGTATACTAATCTCGAGGACGAAGCACGAGTATAATACTAGCTGTCCCGGCGAACTTCGTATCGCCCAGTAAATGAAAATTGACATTGATTTGTCGATTGACATTTAACCCATTGACCGCCATAGACGTTTCAAAGCGTTATCAAGAATTTTGATCCAGACGCCGACGACGCCTTTAAGCGTCAAAGTTTACCTTATGTTTGACGTTGAAATAAAAAGTAATGAACGCCATTTATTATACATATATTTACTCACTATGCATAAGATACGCTATATTTATATTATTGATCACTGAAAACGTCTAATAGCATAGAGTTGAGTTACAAGATGGTAAAAATCAACAACTAAAATTATGGACGTAAAATCACCCTGCCCTACGCCGTGGACGTCTTAAGGCGTGAGGCAGTGATGTCACACAGTGGCCATTTTAAATATTTTTATTTAATATGTAGGTAGATGGTAACAATAAAATGTGGGTTGTGACTGCTGGTGTGTAATAAAGAGATACATGGTACCTCATGTCTCTTGTCAAACATTGCTACCGTTGTTCCTGCTTTAAGTGTCACATATTCATTTAAATGGAGAAAAATACAAGTAAGTGGTTATAAATATTATGTGTTATTTGTAAATAACTTATATCATTATCTCGGCCTATATACACACTCGGCAGATGGGTTGGTGATGCTGCTCGTCATGCGGTTAAGAACCCTAATCTATATTACGTATATTTTATTTCTCAGATTTGAAAAGATTTAGAAAAATGACTGTATCTCCAAATATTCTGGAAATGGATACTCAACGTCTATATGAAACTTCGGTTGCAGCTAAGAAAAGGGCAATAACTTGTAAGAAATGTGCGAACGGTACTTCAGATGATAATAGAATTGAGCATTTTTCACAATTATTAAGTGAAGAATTCAAGTACATAAATCCTTGTCTGCGCACCCATTGCTTTGTAAACATTCTAAAATTTTTAGATTTTGCGAAAAATAAGCACGATTATGAAATTGTAATGGACGAAGATACTGAAAAGGAATAAAGTTCATATTATGATAATTAATTACGCATAAATAAAAGTTGACTTTATGTTAGTTTTGTTTATATTTACTTAAATTAACATAAGGTTTAATTTAAACATCTCATTACCAAAACTTACCCTGATTTTCTTTGGTTAGGTAAAATATACCTACCTAATTTATTCATTTTCACACAATTGAGAAAATATATCTAATAATAAACAGAAGACATGCCATTGTGAATTACTTTCATTACAAATATTTTTTTATTGAATTAAATCCGTTTACAATATACCTTAAACATATTTTTTATAAAATATATGATTATCGATATACCCACTAAACTCCACTATTTCATGTTTACTTGAATGTACCACCAACGCCAAAGACGCTTTAAGTCGTCCGCTTGTGACGTCATAAGCGCTTATGCTGATATTGATAGTGTTGGGAATTGAAGGTAGATTAAAATATATTTTTATACATTTACCTTACAAAAGGAAAATGCTACTGCAGTTATTGTTTGTTTAGTCATTCCATATTGTTGAGTTTTGAGTAAAGACCTACACGTATACTATTCACGGAAATAGATTATATCTACTATTAAACAATAATGGACTGTGATGAACTTTTACGTATTCTGGAAGGAGTCGATGACGATGAAATCTTTTATGAATCTTCGTCTGATAGTGAAGTGGGAGAAGAAATGGGGGTGAGTTTCTTTTCAAAGTAGTTATTTATTAATTTTTTATAAAAACTAAGTTAGTTGGCTATCATGAAAAAAAAAATGTAAATATATAATATTCTGTTGTTGTTCTTGTACAATTAAAAAAATAGACAAAAGTTTTACTTACTATGATTCATTTACCTACATTAATTCATATTATTTTGCTTCTAACAATCACAGTTGCTAAAATAATGTTTCCCCATTACATCGATAACGTCCTTAAAATCACTATTAAAGTAGTAGAAATTTGTAAAAAAAAATAAGTTGTGATCGCCGTTGACGCTTTTAGGCGTTGACTAGTTGCGCCAAAACTCCTTGCACAGTTAAAATATTCTTGCGATTATTTTTTTATTGGTAAGAGATATACAATTTCTATTAATGTATTTTTTCTTATTATGTTCAGTATGTATCAGTATTTATTTATTTATTCTTAGTAATAGGTAATACGGTTCCAAAAAAAACTTTTATTCTTATCGATTAGTGCAGCGTGTCACATCACTATCACATCAGACAAAAAATTTTAGCTAATAATACGCATGGCGTCGGGAGCAATTATTTCTGTATGAGGTCTAGCGGTCAATGGGTTAACATTGACAGATACGAGTCCCACCATTTTATGAGAAAATACTTTTGCTTTTATTTTGTTTTATCGTCAATTTTTCAATGTTTTTAATAGTTATTCTGTTATTCTGGACGAAGACAAATCCAACAAATCAAAAACAACGTAAATCGGTTCAGCCGTTCTCGACTTATAAGTGGTGTAACAAACACGACTTTGTTTTATTTATATACTATTTGACGTACACATAAACATGTTACCGGGCTTGACAATTAATTACTGTGAAATAAATAAGTATACAACTTAATTCAATTATAACGTTTATCGCAACGAAATCGAGTATTTATAAACATTTTGATGCCTGTATAAATATGATCAAATCTATTTAAAACAGTTACATTTCATTAATATAAGGCACAATATTATCATAAATAACTAACACCTATTTTATAATAAGTGAACCATTCTCCCGTACATAACACATTGAAAAATCTTACTAACTATAAATAGATTTGCGTAATGAACACGGTTATTTGAGTCATAAATAAATACATAAATATCCGACTACATCACATACATTGATCTGACTCCGAGGTAAGTAGCTTAAGCACATGTGTTACGGATATCAGAAACAACAGTGGTATTACAAATATATACTTAAATATTGAATATTAACACCCAGACACAGAACAAACACAAGTATTCATCATACGAATGTTTGTCCTGGGTGGGGGTCGAACCCACAACTCTCAGCGCATGGGGCAGGGTCACTACCGAATGCGCCATCGAGCCTGTAAAGTCATGGTTGTATAAAAAAGCTCCAATGCGCTTAGCTTGGAGCTAGTGAATTAGTTTGAAAATAGCTGGCATTAAAAAACTATAATTCTATTTAGTCCGTCAGTTAGATTATACAAAAACTAGACACATATTTTTCGCTTTAGCAAATTGACAAAAAGTCACAAAGATAAAGAGCATCAAAGTTTTAGAGTGGGGGCTTGCGACGTCACTATTTAGTAAACATTGTTCGAATGTGTGACGTCACGCGCAACTTGAATGCATTGTATCTTCGTCAATGTTTGTTTGACAAACAAATAAAAAAATACGTGTTCAATATATTTTTTTCATAATCTAACTGACGGACTAAACAAGTTTTTTTAGTCATCTTGTCTAATAAAGTGTCCTAGCTCAAAATTCTCGTAAATTGTGCATAATTGACTGGACTTGACTGGCCCGTTGGTCGAGTGGTCAGAGACCCTGGCCACGAAACCAAGAGTCGCGGGTTCGAATCCCGCTAGGGGCAAATATTTCGTGTGATGAACATGAATATTTGTACTCGAGTCATGGATGTTTATTAACGTATTTAAGTATGTCTATCCGTTCACCTCGTATCCATAGCACAAGCTTATAAGCTTTGGGACTAAGGAATTGGTGTGTCAGTCTGAAGAATTTATTTATTTATTTATTTATTATTTATTAATAACACTTTTTACCTCATCATCACATTGTGAGCTTTTTGAGTTAAGTCACTTTAATTTAAAATGTACATGGGGTCATTTCAAATCCATTATCACTTTGTGAATTGTCAAATTCTAAATATTGACTCAACGTAATATTAATCCAACAATATTAGATATCAAAAGATAATTTTGTGATAATAACACAACACGAGTAGTCCATTTATGTTAAAATGAATATTACTTAATCATATTAAGATAACATAATATTTTTGATAAAATATTTAAATTTGAATAATTACTTTTACAGAATTCCGTTATCAATATAATTTTACATGAATTAATAATTCTGATTAAATAATAAAATTGTTCAAATTATAAATAAAAAATCACCACAAAATAAGAGTCTTCTTGGAACTGAAAGAATAACAAACAGGTCGAGTCAAATTAAACCGTTTAAAAAGGGATGTATTATGATTTCAATTAAAAAACCCACTCATTATAATTTATCCTACTTAATGATAATAAAACATATATCTAACAATAAAATTATGGAATGTATTAAGCAAAAATAAACTTGTAAAACTTAATGACATTTAATTGAGCATTATAATGCTAGAATTAAAAATCAACACTATTTACTACTATATAACCCTTATAATTGAACGGCAATTTAGCTATAAGTCCCATATTAGTCTGGGAATTAAAAAGAATGCGCCAATTGTGTTCCTTGCCTAGCATGTCGTAAAAGGCGACTAATGGTATATCGGGTTTTGTGTGTGTAATTGTGTAGGCGTCGAGCTAGCCACTAGTCACTACTTTTTCACAATTTTTTCATCTAACCCAGCCAGTTTCATTTTTGGGTGAGTGTGGTTGAAGGGGCTGGCTGCCCCTTTGACTTTGCCCACCCCTTTGGAGATTACGGGCGTGATGTTATGTATGTATGTATAATTAACGCTATCGATAGAAAAATAAACTCGATTTTAAATATAACTTGTCAAGATACCCTGCTAATTAGTGTTGCCGCTCGATAGGCCAATATCGATTGTCTCTCGATAGCCTATCGATAGTTGAAGAAAATCGATAGTACCGATACTGAAATACTATTGGTAAACAGCAATACTATCCATGGTAACGATAAATTTGATTGCCAAACAATGAATATTAGTATCGATACTATCGATAGTATTGCTCATCAATACGAAATATACTATCGATTGCATAACTATCGATTTTCCGGCAACACTACTGCTAATTATTTATGCTCATTAGTATCATCTATGCTATTACAAAGTTGTAACAAGAAGAGTACATTATTAAATATATTTTCAAGACAAGATATTTTAATAAAACAATATCGTTTTTTTAAAGCGATGTCTATCAGCAAGTATAGATTTATAAAAGAGTTTATTGAAAATATATTTGATTTCAGAAAATAGTATAAATTTTAGCTACAAAATTTCCTATTTTCGAATCGCTCGTCTCAAAACTTCGTCTATTGTTTATTTCGATACATTTCTTCTGTACTAATATGTTCTATCTTAAACTAAGCGATACTTTAGTCAATTTTACAAGAAAAATTCACAAATATTCACTATTTAGACTATAAACACGTCGCGAAAATGTTTGTGTTATTAAAATCCGCAGTACATTAATGATCTTTAATGTAAATCCAGGTATCATTAGTAATAAAGGAGAAATTAAAATTGTCACAAACAAAACGGGTACAGGACAGTCACCAATATAAGTTGCTTAACAAATTAGTTCCTGCTTTTAAGCAGGTACCGTCAACATAAATATGTACCGTCATCACAATCAGGTACCGTCATCAAGACCACTGGTACCGCCTTCACCGGTATCGTACCGTCCCGCACGGTACGGTCAGCAGCAGCTCTTCTGCAGCTCGCCGTGCGCGACGCTGTCGACGCTCCACGCCGGCAGCTCCACCTTGCCCGTGTGGGTGGCCGCCTCCTCTGTGGGGGACCCTGGAACGGTGCAAGTACACGCGTTCTATACTTTTATTATCGAGAGATTATTTTTAGATGTGTGCATGCTAGTGTGTTTGTATATTTATAATAAATACCACCAAAACCTGGGACCGATAAAGGAAAATCTTTCGCTGTGGAATAGTTAATTTATGCAGATAACAAAAACTTGTGTGTGTATTTGAATGTGTGTGTGAGTGTGTGTGCAAGTACGTTTGTGTGTGTGTGAGTGTGTGCAAGTACGTGTGTGCATGTACGGCTGTGTGTGTGTTTGTGTGTGCGTATGTGCATGTACGGGTGTGTGTGTGTGTGTGTGTGTGCGTGTACGGGTGTGTGTGTGTGTGTGTGTGTGTGTGTGTGCGTGCGTGCGTGCGTGTACGTGTGTGTGTGTGTGTGTGTGTGTGTGTGTGTGTGTGTGCGTGTACGGTGTGTGTGTGTGTGTGTGTGTGTGTGTGTGTGTGTGTGTGTGTGTGTGTGTGTGTGTGTGCGTGTACGGGTGTGTGTGTGTGTGTGTGTGTGTGTGTGTGTGTGTGTGTGTGTGTGTGTGTGCGTGTACGGGTGTGTGTGTGTGCGTGTGTGTGTGTGTGTGTGTGTTCGCATGCGCGTGCGCCTCACCGGCGGGCACGCGGTCGCCGTCGGCGTCGGCGTCGTAGGAGCGGATGGAGCCGCGCGCGCCTGCCAGCCGCAGCAGCGCCGCCGCCGTGCTCAGGAACACCTGGTCGATGCCCTGCGCCGGCGCATGCACACAAATATTAGTCTCTATAAATAAAACAATTTTTTGGCCAAAAATGGTAAAAGGGGCTCGCCGCCTCAGGGATTTTGAAGGTGTAAAAAATATCATGAGAATTCTTTGCTTTGCTTTTGTTATGTTTTGATATGAAAATAGGGGGATAAATTTACTTTGTAAATAGTTATATATAAAAATCAGACTCCGCGGTAAGAAGCTTAAGAACTTGTGTTACGGATATCAGAAATAACATTGGTATCACAAATATATATTTAAATATCGGATATTAACACCCAGACACAGAGCAAACACAAGTATTTTATCACACGAATGTTTGTCCTGGGTGGGGATCGAACCCACAACTCTTGGCGCATAGGCTAGGGTTACTACCAAATGCGCCATCGCCAGTCATAATTATACAAATTAACTTTTCTCCTATCTTCGCAAGGTGAGGTCTTTTATTTTGATGTTTATCGGGGGATGAATGCGTTGCTTTACAAAATATGTCAAAGTATAGAGGCGTGCGCATGAGTGGAGAAAAGAGGGATGGAAGGAACTCTTAATCAAATTTGACTGGCCCGTTGGTCGAGTAGTCAGAGACCCTAACCACGAAACCAAGGGTCGCGGGTTCGAATCCCGCTAGGGGCAAATGTTTCGTGTGATGAACATGGACATTTGTACTCGAGTCATGAATGTTTATAAACGTATTTAAGTATGTCTATCCGTTCACCTAGTATTCATAGCACAAGCATAAGCTTAGTTTGGGACTAGGGAATTAGTGTGTGAGCCTGGAAAATTTATTTATTAATTTATTTATTACTTTATTTAAATCGGGCAGGTTAGAAGCAGATCGGACTGGTCTGCTCTGGTCTTGTTAATGTATGCTTTAATTTTGTAAACATCGTTATTTTATATTTTGGTGTCTGACAAGCCGACTTCATGACATGGTTCAGATGCAAATATGATCCATACACCCTTGTAAAAGATGTTGTTGAAAGAATAACTACCGAGTTTATTGCCGGTTTCTTCCGAGCAACATTCCGAACCGGTGGTAGATTCATTATTAGTTGATTTTCCTGTTGAATCGACGATTTATAAGTGTTTGTTTCAAACCTATATAAATAAAGAGTATTTTGACTTTGACTTTGACTTTGACTTTGATCAGGCTGCAGGTGTGTGTGTCGTCACCTGGTCGTGCAGTGCCGAGGTCTCGCAGTAGGCGGCGCCGATGGACGCCGCGTACTGCGCAGCCTCGTTGTAGGTGACTGCGCGGGAGTCTTGCAAGTCGGATTTGTTGCCCACTAGGGAAACCACCATTTCTTCTGGTACGTTGCTGGAACAATAGCATCGGAGCCGGTTAGTGTGCTGTAGGTTTCTATAACCACAGAGTAATAATATACTACGTACAACAGAGGGTCACTGCCCATACTTGAAAAGTTACTGCTATAACTCGCGCAAGAACAGCGACAGTGGTGAGTAATTGGAACTACAGCAAAGTTTAGTCTGTTTGTCAGGAATAATACAAGATGGCGCTACAAGCACAGGTTAGTTGTTTCTTAGTAATAATACGCCATCTGTGTAAAATTCATGGTTTTAAAACAAAGATTATTTTGGTTTGCTTCTGACGAAAACATTATATTCATGTTTTTCACTTAAATTTAATAAATTATCTAAGAAATAACGTTAATAACTTATTTTATGTAAAAAGCATTTATTAAAAGTGAAATAATAACGTTTTTATTCGGTTTTATCTCTCAATCAGTCTAAATGATGCCTGTAGCGACATCTGCCTGTGTCAAGTCTATACGAAATCTAAAATGTATGTGACTGACCAGACATGGTATAAGGCTACTCTGCGGAATTACGCTAGCTTAGTTCAGTGAACCGACAGTGAGAACTCACTTGTTCAAAATGAGAGGAAAGATAGAATAGATCACTATAGTAAACATTTTTAATGTTTTGAAACAAAAATTGTATACGTACATATTAAAAAAAATCGTAATTTCATAGCTGAGTGAATCATTTTGGTTTGTAATTTCCTTCTGACCGGGAAATTGAAAAATCACATAATAAACTAGTTTCTGCCCGCGGCTTCGCTCGCGTGGTACATCGATGAAACATAGCCTATATGTTATTCGGGTGTATGAGCTATATTATTGTAAAGTTTCATTAAAATCCATTCAGTAGTTTTTGCGTGAAAGAGTAACAAACATCCATCCATACATACAAACTTTCGCATTTATAATATTAGCAGGATTAAATACTATGTGTAAAGAATTTAAATGTTTGTATGGATGTAGTATCGCATAAGGTTGTAGTTTACACAATTAAAAAAAAAAGTCCACCCACGCGCAGCCGGGGCATGCCGCTAGTTAATTTTTTTTTTTTTATTAATCAAAAAATATATTTTTATTTCTGAACTCCGCAAATGTGTAAATTGAATTTTAAATACTAAAAGGAGCATTCGAGGCGGACCACCCTTCCCAGCGAGTTGAAGACCCAGTTTCCATACGCACCTCTGCAGCTCCTTGACCCACCCCTTGATGGCTGTGAAGCTGTTGATGCTGGTAATGTCGAACACCAGGAGAGCTGCATTCGCATTCCTGGAAAAAGGGTTTTTTGCTATGAACCTCTGGGACTTCAAAATAATGAGCCAACTGTCTTCCTTGCCTAGCATGTCGTAAAAGGCGACTAATGGTATATCGGGTTTTGGGTGTGTGATTGTGTAGGCGACAGGTTAGCCGCTTGTCACTGCTTTTTCACAATTTTTATCTAACCCAGCCCGGCTTTGTTTTTGGCTGAATGTGGTTGAAGGGGCCTGCTGCCCCTTTGACACTGCCTACCCCTTCGGGGATTATGGGCGTGATGTTATGTGTATCCTCGAGACTGACACACCAATTCCCTAGTTCCAAACTAAGAATATAAGCTTGTGTTATGGATACTAGGTGAACGGATAGACATACTTGAACATCCATGACCCGAGTACAAATGTCCATGTTCATCAGACGAGACGTTTGCCCCTAGTGGGATTCGAAGCCACGACCTTTGGTTTCGCGGGTCTAACCACTCGACCAACGGGCCTGAAATTAAATAATCTATGTTTAATTACCTGTAATACATAGGAGCCATCGAACGAAACCTCTCTTGACCGGCTGTATCCCAAACCTGACAAAAATAAAATTGTTTATTAATAGAAATATTGAACAAAATGTACACAATTTCCTATCGAACACAAGAGGCTAGATGACTAAAAAATTCTATGTAGTCCGTCAGTTAGATTATAATAAAATATTGAAGCAAGTCTGGTAATTACATTGAAGCGACTGCCGATTTGACCTTCGTAACCCTTAGATAGGGGAACCAGACAATTTTTGCATCATGTTTCCAAATCCAAAGTTGTTTGAATTTGCAGGTTCCATCACGATGTTATCCTTCACCGTCGAGCTAGTGGTATAAATACGTACATAGACTTGAAAAATCCAGAGGTACGTGCCCGGGTTTGAACCCGCACTCCTCGGTAAAGAGGCGCGTGTCCCACTTCACGTATATTTGGACGTACCTTTGTGACGTAGTAGACATATTTCTTTAGTTAACATTTATCGCTCTTTTCCATGGAACTAAGAACAAGATAACGTCCATAACACAAATAATCGTATAAGCAAAAAGTCAGGAACGCATAATTTGAAAAGCTCGATGGCGCACTTGCCACTAACCATTTGTCACTACTTTTTCACAATTTTCCATCTAACCCAGCCCAGTTTTATTTTTGGCTGAATGTGATTAAAGGGGACTGCTGCCCCTTTGACTCTGCCTACCCCTTCGGGGATTACGGGCGTGGTGTTATATTATATTATTATTATCGATTGCGCATTCGGTAGTGACCCTGCCCCATGCGCCAAGAGTTGTGAGTTCGATCCTCACCCAGGACAAACATTCGTGTGATGAATACTTGTGTTTGTTCTGTGTCTGGGTGTTAATATCCAATATTTAAGTATATATTTGTAATGCCACTGTTGATTCTGATATCCGTAACACAAGTGCTTAAGCTACTTACCTCGGAGTCAGATCATGTATGTGATGTAGTCTGATATATTTATTTATAAATAAATAAATAAATTCTCCAGACTGACACACCAATTCCCTAGTTCCAAACTAAGTTTATGCTTGTGCTATGGATACTAGGTGAACGGATAGACATACTTAAATAAGTTTATAAACACCCATGACTCTAGTAGAAATGTCCATGTTCATCACACGAAACATTTGCCCCTAGCGGGATTCGAACCCGCGACCCTTGGTTTCGAGGCCAGGGTCTCTAACCACTCGACCAACGGGCCAGTCAATTTATTTAAAATGTCGTAATAAAACGTAACGTACGCACTTTGTAATAGGTATTTGTGGCATTATGCGTAGCTGACTTTCTGCGGAAAACCCGATTGAACGCACACACAACACAGAAGGTCTTGTCGGTCTGTCCGTCGACACTTGAATGCAATTGGCGAATGGCAGTAACTGCAATTGCAATGGGACTCAATTCGCGCGCCATCCGCCTCGGGTCGGCTGGAGATTATCTTAACAGACTTTAAAAAAACGTAGTGTTGTAGATCGTTGTAGATCCAGGATTTAGCGAGTCTAGTTATTACTAGTGATGTTCCGGATATCCGTATCCGTATCCGCGGATATCCGAGGGAGAAAATAGATTCTTACCTTATTAATATTCAATTGATAGGATGAAGTGCTATATATAGGTGATTAGGTAGAATTAAAAACTATTAAATTCAGTTCAGAATATATTTTAATTCTTAAACTCAAATATTTGTCGCCTTTATACGGCGCGCAAACATTTATCGTAGTAAGTTACCATACCAATAGTACTCTTGCGCGCCGACACCAGTTGAGTAAGAAAATAAAGATCCGTATCGGTATCCGCGGATCTTGACACTAAATATCCGTATTCGGAACCGTATCCGCGGATATACATTTTTAACGATCCGGCACAACACTAGTTATTACATTGAAGCGATTGTCTGACCTTCGTAACCCTTAGATAGGGACACCAGACAATTTGGATCATAGTTACACATCCATAGCTGTTGGAATGTGAAGGTTCCATCATGATGTTTTCCCTCACCGCTGAGCTAGTGGTATAAATACATACATACATACATAAATAACATCACGCCCATAATCCCCGAAGGGGTAGGCAGAGTCAAAGGGGCAGCATGCCCCTTCAACCACATTCAGCCAAAAATAAATAAATACGTACATAGCTGTCCGGGTTTGAACCCGTACGGTCAAGAGATGTTCTTACAATTGAGCTACCACCGGTCAATATTGCAACATCCACCCATATTTTTTTTGACCCGACTTAGTACTTCAGGTCCATAACCGGCACTTATAGATCATTGATCAATCAGACCTCTCACCTGCAATTTGACCCTGGCGTCATCCACACTGATGTTGCACGTGAAGAATGACGCGCCGATGGTGGGGGAGATGTGCTTCGAGAACATCTTGCCGATGTACCGGACCACCAGGCTCGTCTTGCCCACTCCTGGAACATACAAACGGAAAATCCATCAAATATCCTTTGTATGTAAACTTAACTGCCGACTTGCGTACAAAATACAAAAAAAAAATAAGTTCAGTCGAATTGAGAACCTCCTCCTTTTTTTTGAAGTCGTTTAAAAATAGGCAATACATTTTTAATGAAGATAATAATAATATTTTGTTCCGTGTTGGTCTGGGACTTGAAAACAATGTGCCAACTGTGGTTCTTGCCTAGCATGTCGTACAAGGCGTCTAATGGTATATCGGGTTTTGGGTGTGTGATTGTGTAGGCGACGAGCTAGCCACTTGTCACTACTGTTTCACAATGTACCATCTAACCCAGCCCAGTTTTGTTTTTGGCTGAATGTGGTTAAAGGGGTCCGCTGCCCCTTTGACTCTGCCTACCCCTTCGGGGATTATGGGCGTGATGCTATGTTATGTATCCTTCAGATATTATTATTCAGATCCTTCAGGTTCAACAACTCCTTAAACCTTCCACCAAAGTTTATAAGACATTGTTGATTTTCAAAACTTCAGGAATATTGTTTAAGAAAAATCTATAATTCCATTTTGGTCTGGGATGTAGAAAGAATATGCCAACCATTGAACTATTATTACTAGCGTATGGATCCGACGCAGCGAACAAGTTTTTCGCGCCGTGCGTTGTTGCCGATCGGCAACAACTCGTTTAGTCACTCGCCTACGTTCACGCGTAAGCGCCATGAAACTCACGGCGTTTACGACGTTTTGGTCGCGAGAAAAATGTACTCTATGAGCGATCTAGCGCTGCAAATGCTGAAACACGCTCAGTCCATTCTTCGTGATAATATTTTTGTTTGACATAGCTTCTCTATACGTAGTAATAATAGCTCAATGATGCCAACTGTGTTTCTTGCCTATCATGTCGTTAAGGCGACTGGCGTGCTCGGATTTGGGTGTGTGATTGTGTAAGCGACGAGCTAGCCACTTGTCACTAATTTTTTACCATTTTCCATCTAACCCAACTATTATACCATATAACTATTTGTCGCTAAATGTGGTTTAAGTAGCTCATGCCTCCTTGGAATCTGCCTACGTCTTCGGGGAGGGGGTGAAGGTTTGTGGTCGCATTGCTCCGAAACGGTTCCAATTTTAATGATTTTTTTTCTGTATTTTTAGTAGGCATGACTGCCTGGTTGGTCAAGTGGTAGCTTCTGGGTTCTAATCCCGAGTCTGGCTAAAAAATTGCAGCTCGTCGCCACGTTTATGCATGTGTAAGTACATACATAATATATCTGATATCTGTCATGTGGAGCACTTATTATGTCAATGTGTGACGTAAGTTGCGTGTCAAGGTGGAGCACCTGAGGAGCTTCAATGTCTAGTTAGTGGCGCAGAGTCCTTCTTTTTTTACTAACCTACAAATTAACCACTAAACCTGTTCAGCCTGAGTTTTGGAACTAAAATATTAGATAAATGATAGAACAACGTTTGCCGGAACAGCAAGTTCGAGTATAATGTATTGCTGTCAAATTAAAGCTTCGATATAGTTATCGCAAGATTATTAATCATAGATTATCCGTCATACTAGACAATGTATCGCCTTAAGCTAGTATTCATCATGTAATCGTCTTAGCTGCTGACAAGATAAGGGCTTTCTGTCGGTTTCAATTAGGGCCGACACCTCTGCAAGAGATTATAGGCTATACATACATAGCATCACGCCTTTAATCCCCGAAGGGGTAGGCAGAGCCGAAGGGAGCTGGCATCCTCAACCTAATCCTCAACTAAAAATAAAAAAAACTAAATACAATTTTTTTTGTATGACTAAATATTGTTTGTTAACTATACTCTAGCTATGAACCTTTGGGACTTCAAAATAATGTGCCAACTGTGTTTCTTGCCTAGCGTGTCGTAAAAGGCGACTAATGGTATATGGCTAGGTTGTCGCCCACACAATCACATACCCACATGTGATTGTGTAGGCGACAACCTAGCCATTGTCACTACTTTTCCACAATGTTCCATCTAACCCAGACCAGTTTTATTTTTTGCTGAATGTGGTTAAAGGGGCCAGCTGTCCCTTTGACTCTGCCTACCCCTTCGGGGATTATGGGCGTGATGTTATGTATGTGTTATGTACAACCCTAACTTAGCAATACTAAGTCGATAAGCAGTTTGAATACTAGGTGGAACTAGTGATTAGATAGTTTATGTTATAAGAAGGAATGTTACGTTTTATCATAATAGCATTGTGGTTAAAAACGAAGGCTCTGTGTGGTGTATTCGATTCTGAGCGAGAACCTACGGATGTTTCAAAATTAAAAAAATTTTTTGGTGTTTGCCATGATCATCATCTGCCTAGCGTTATGTCCCGTGTTTAGACAGGGTCCGCTTAGACCATGATCCAGGATTTTGCGAGTCTGGTAATTACATTGAAGCGACTGCCGATCTGACCTTCGTAACCCTAAGATAGGGGAACCAGACAATTTTTGGATCATGGTTACAAATCCAAAGTTGTTTGAATTTGCAGGTTTCATCACGATGTCTTCCCTCACCGTCGCTAGTGGTATAAATACGTACATAGATTTGAAAAATCCAGAGGTACATGCCCGGGTGTGAACCCGCACTCCTCGGTTAAGAGGCGCGTGTCCTTACCATTAAGCTACCACCGCTCCTTTTTGTTTACTACACAAAAGATGAAAAAAATATCGTACTTATATAGGCAGACGCGTAAGTTTGTATGTATGGATGGATGTGTGGATGTTTGTTACTCTTTCACGCAAAAAGTACTGCATGGATTTTAATGAAATGGTACAATGGTATAGCTTATACATTAGAATAACACATAAGCTATACTTCATCGATGTACCACGCGAACAACGCCGCGGGCAGAAGCTAGTTTAGCTAGTACACAATATTTTCAACTTATCTAACTGACTAACTAAATACCTCAATATCTTTAAGTCAACTAGCCTATTGACGTAAGTAAATATTTTTCGCAGCGTTAACTATTCAGCTAGATATAGTTCGTGAACACGCATCGGCGTTGCGTAACATTGCGATTACGCGTGCGCGTGCGCCGGACTGTGAACGGAGCCTTGTAAGACAATACTGCTGTGATGGACGAGTGGGGAAGTATCACACTATACAAACAAACATATAGTTTGTCCCATGTTGGTCTGGGACTTTAAAATAATGTGCCAACTGTGTTATCCTTGCCTAGCATGTCGTCAGGCAATGGTATATCGAGTTTTGGGTGTGTGATTGTGTAGGCGACGAGCTAGCCACTTGTCACTACTTTTTCACAATTTTCCATCTAACCCAGCCCAGTTTTATTTTTGACTGAATGTGGTTGAAGGTAGGCAGAGTCAAAGGGGCAGCAAGCCTGAACCATATCAGCCAAAAGGTAAAACTGGGCTGGGTTAGATGATTGTGAAAAGTTGTGTTATTTAATATTGACTGCCTCGTTTGTCTAGTGGTAGCATGCGCCGTCTAAGGACCAAGAAGTCCCAGGTTCAAATCCCGGGTCGGACCAAAAATTTGTTGTTGATTATTTCAATATTGAAATGACTCAATAACAGTCCGGAGCCAGGAAGTTGGCGGTATAAGCACTCCCTCGGAGAGCACGTTAAGCCGTTGGTCCTGCGCCTAATCTATCTCCGGTCATGTAGGTTTGTGGTCGCATTGCGAAACGGTTCCAATTTTAATGATTATTCTGTATATTTAGTAGCCATGACTGCCTCGTTGGTCAAGTGGTAGCTTCTGGGTTCTAATCCCGAGTCTGACTAAAAAATGGTAGCTCGTCATTACAATATTTAAATTACTTAACAGTCCGGAGTCATGAAGTTGGCGGTTTAATCACCCCGTGCCTCGGAAAGCACGTTAAGTTATTGGTCCTGCGCCTGACCTCTCCGGTCATGTCGGTGCCGTCTCACCGGACTATGAGAGTGAAGGAACAGAGAGTGCACCTGTGTTTGCGCACACACTTGTGCACTATAATATCTCCTGCGTTGGGTAATCTCGTTGAGATTGGCCGTGACCGATATCGGTTAGGAGGACATTATTATTATGTTTAATATCCATATATTATGTACCACCAAAAAGTAATTTTAAATAGCGATGCTCGTATTATCATTGAAATCAATACAAAAGTACCGTTGTGCGTTAGGTCTTAAAGTATTTAGATAACACGTCCCACACTTTGTTTGCCATTGTAAATGTCCACACGTAATTGATTACAATACTATGTCAACATTATCGGCCGTTTGAAATAGGGATTACCGGTTTATCGAACGATTTTATTTTCACTTTTTCGCATGCCTTTAAATAACATATATTAGATAAACCGACCAAATGCAAATAGCATACTATTATAAAAGAAACGGCCTAATGTTGTCTCTTTATCTGCATTCATCATCTTTTTCATGTAGACTCGACAAAAATGCCGCGGTATAATAATAACGCCATTAACTGAGATCTGGCGGATTTTCTACATTTGATCGTATTATATTTAATTTTTAAAATTGATAGACATAAAAATAATTTTGACGACGTAAATAATGCTCTCAATCAGGTGCTCCATTGGTTTTCAACCAATAACTTATTACTTAATGCAAAGAAAACTAAATGTGTAAAGTTCTCAATGCCAAATGTGAGGCAAGCTAGTACTACAATTATAATGAACGATGAGTCCATCGATGTCGCTAATCAAACAACATTTCTGGGCATCACTCTAGACTCAAAATTACAATGGTCTTCCCATGTCTTAAACCTGGCATGAAGACTTAGCTCAGCTGCGTATGCGGTTAGAAAGATAAGAAATCTTACTGATGTAGAGACGGCTAGATTAGTTTATACTAGCTATTTTCATAGCATTATGTCCTACGGTCTGCTTTTATGGGGATCCGCAGCGGATATCCAGACAATTTTTATATTACATAAATAATAATATAATACTAATAAATAACAATAATCATATAAGGAAATCAACATACTTACTGTGGCATCTCAATATATTCTTGACTGTTTATTATATGTATTTAAAAACATGCATTCTATCCCTAAAAAGGCGGATAGTCATAGCATTAATACTAGAAACAAGCATAAACTGGCTGTCCCAAATCTAAGGTTAAGTAAAATTAGTAATTCATTTGTGGGACAAGGTATAAAGATGTTCAATTTGCTGCCACAGGATGTTGTTAACCTACATATGCACAAGTTTAAGCGGTACATTAAAAAAAATCTCATGCAAAAGGGTTACTATAAGGTTGAAGATTTTTTCAATGACAAAAACCGATGGTTTACGAATTATTAATCAGTTAATGAGTTCCAATAATTCTAATTGTATTTTTTTTGTATTAAATTCGCCTTTTTATGAAATTAATGATGATATAGCAAAGTTACTCGTATAATAATTCATTCATTGAATTTTAATTATATGACATTGTATAAAAACCTTTGTGCTGTGTTCTATAGTTGGCTTGTTACAATTCTTTTTTATTATTCTCTGACTAACCTGAGTAGTCATGCTCACTAAAATGTCGCTGGGGTGGTGGCGCTATGTGGCGGGTCGTTGCATTCCCTAAAATATGATTGAGTGAAGCGATGGCTGACACATACGTCATGCTTGGGAACAGGTGCCGCCCTTGAGGACTGGTCTGCTCTGGTCGGGTCAAGTTTTTGGTTGTAATTTATATATTTTTATTTTGATACTCTACAACAGGCCCACACTAAAACGTGGTTCAAAGTTATTTATGATTCATACACCTTGTATAAATTGTATTGAAAAGAGTAACTACCGAGTTTCTTGCCGGATTCTTCTCGGTAGATACAACATTCCGAACCGGTGGTAGAATCATATAGCTGAGGCTTTACCTGTATTTGACGATTTATAAGTGTTTCCTTGAAATCTATATAAATAAAGAATATTTTGACTTTGCCTGTGATTAATAAGAATAATAGTGATGATGACTGCATTAAAAAACTATAATTCTATTTAGTCCGTCAGTTAGATTATACAAAAATACTAGACACATATGTTTCGCTTTATCAAATTGACAAAAAGTCACAAAGATGAAGAGCATCAAAGTTTTGGAGTGGGGGCTTGCGACGTCACTATTTAGTAAACATTGTTCGAATGTGTGACGTCACGCGCAACTTGAATGCATTGTATCTTCGTCAATGTTTGTTTAACAAATAAATAAAAAAATACGTGTTCAATATTTTTTTTAAATCTATCGTTAACACCTGTCACAGACAGACTATATTCAATGAGGGTTTTAAAAAATACTAAAACCGCCAGATGGCACGAGGGAGTCACATGGTCTTATCACTGTCACTATTGGCTCCTTGTTGACAGCATGTCAGTTTGTTCTGACAACTAACCAATGAGGAGGGTGCCAAGACCGCAAGTCACAGTTACGCCATCTTTTGGATGTTTTATTTCAAAAAGCCCTCATTGTAACCTCCGACCTCCCACGTTGTTTAAAAACAGAATTTTTTTTTAAAACGTATTAAGTATTTTTAATTTACACAATAATTTTAAAATTGTATAATAATACAAAAAATTGTTCCAAAAGTGCTTCGTCATTTTGTGGGCAAATATTATTATAAGCATGGATATTATAGACTTTAGACACTGTATTTAACTATTGACGAGGTTCTGGCTCGTTAGATCTAAAGGAACACACATACATAACATGACGCCCGTAATCCCCGAAGGGGTAGGCAGAGTCAAAGGGCCTCTTTAACCACATTCAGCCGAGTATCGAGTTGCGTACTTTTTCAACAGACTTAAAAAAAAGGAGGTGGTTCTCAATTCGACAGTATATGTTCGCGCATAACTTCGTCGTTTATGAACCAATTTTTTATTTATTTACTTGTTTAAATCCACTATAAAACAGGTAATCAAATCTGAAAGATTGTTTTTGTGTCTTGATTATGTTATAGGTCAAAGTTGTCTGTTAGACCGAGAGATCCGACGTGCATGAGACGTCAAATGCCACGGGCTATGCAACATGCATAGAGCACGCCGTTTTCGGGAGAGAGATGGATATATTTGTTTTAAACTGTAATAGCTTCTGCCCGCGATGTTGCTCGCGTGGTACATCGATGAAACATAGCTTATGTGTTATTCTAATGTATAAGCTAGACTATTGCAAAGTTTTATTATAATCCATGCAGTACTTTTTGCTTGAAAGAGTAACAAACATTCACACATCCATCGATCCTTCCAACTTTCGCGTTTATATTATTAAGTAAGATATTTTACGATGAATGCGTTATATGACTAAAATATTTTTCATGCATATTCCCTATTGTAAAATGTGACGAGTAGCTAGCTCGTCGCCTACATAATAACCTTTAAGTCCTAGACCAACATAGAACACAAAAAGACAAAGCCTCCATTAATGCTAGCTAAGTAAAAACTACACAAAAAAAAACCTCTTGCGCATTATTAGCTCACAAGTTAACGATACAATAATTCGAAACGCCAATCCCGATTCTAACGGTTAAAACTGCTTTGACTTTGAACCGTAGTACTGATAACCCAAGACTTTTGACCATGATAACTTGGTAAAGATTATAGAAATAAACATTGTATGAAAACAAACAAGTTAAGATACTTTACTAGTATATTAAGCGTTTCATTCATGGTGTGGTAAAATCTGTAGACGTTTGTAAAGCCCTCCTAACGGTCGGTCACGGCGGCCAATCTCAACGAGTATTAGCCAACGCAGGAGATATTATGGGACTGTTGTCCCATGTTGGTCTGGGACTTGGCACATGATGATCTGGGACAAAAAAATAAAGAATGTGCCAACTGTGTTCTTGCCTAGCATGTCGTAAAAGGCGACTAATGATTTATGGGCTTTTGGGTATGTGACTGAGTAGGCGACGAGCTAGCCCCTTGTCACTTCTTTTTCACAGCTTTCCATCCAACCCAGCCAACTGTCCCATGTTGGACTGGGACTTAAAAAGAATATGCCAACTGTGTTCTTGCCTAGCATGTCGTAAAAGGCGACTAATGGTATATGGGGTTTTTGGTGTGTGATTGTGTAGGCGACAGGTTAGCCGCTTGTCACTGCTTTTTCACAATTTTCCATCTAACCCAGCCCGGCTTTATTTTTGGCTGAATGAGGTTGAAGGGGTATGCTGCCCCTTTGACTCTGCCTACCCCTTCGGGGATTACGGGCGTGATGTTATGTATGTATGTGTATGTAGGAGATATTATAGTGCACAAGGGTGTGCGCAAACACAGGTGCACTCTCTGTTCCTTCACTCTCATAGTCCGGTGAGACGGCGCCGACATGACCGGAGAGGTCAGGCGCAGGACCAACAGACCAAAAAACTAGGTCTAAGTGGACCCATATTGAATATTGATAATAGGATTACGAGTCCTTCCTCGTAATCCTTAATAGGATTACGAGTCCTTCTTCGTAATCCTATTATTAATATTCAATTTCAATCATCAGATGATGATGGAAGCTAAAATCACAATATTCTGTAATTCTATAATATTGATTCTGTATCTTCAAAACCTATTTTACCACCCTTCACCAAGAAACAACAAATTGTAAAATTTCGAATTGATGACGACCGTATATAATGACGCGGGCTAGCACCGACTCCAAAACTAACTGATTATTGTAAATATTTAAATACGTGGTAAAGTTTAATACTTTTATCGAAGCAGTCGAAAGAATTTATTTTATACTTTTTAGTGTTTTAATCGAGTTATAAGTTGTGAGTAATGACTTACTGTGATGGTTGACGCAAGTATAATAGCAATGATGACTGCATTAAAAAACTGTAATTATATTTAGTCCGTCAGTTACATTATACAAAAATATTAGACACATATTTTTCGCTTTATTAAATTAACAAAAAAATCTCAAAAATAAAGAGCATCAATTTTGGAGTGGGGGCTTGCGACGTCACTATTTAGTAAAAATTTTACGAAAGTGTGACGTCACGCGCAACTTGAATGCATTGTATCTTTATTTAAATATTTTTTTATAATCTAACTGATGTACTAAACAGAATTTTATAGTCTTTTTGCCTATTCCTAGGTAAGGATAAAGTAGATTCTAAAATCTTTTTAGACTGTCAAAAGCCAACAGACTCTAAAACAATACCTCGAAAAAGATATCACACCATAATATTAAGCAGAATAGAAGCCGCTGCGATCAAAGATCAGTGCATTGAGCTTAATAATTAAAACATTGATAACATAGTTCACTCGTGACCCTTACATAATGTATTTTGCTTTAGTATAGTTGACTGATAATTGTAATAATAACAGTGTGCGCACAAAACCGTCGGTTGATTGATAATAAGGACAGTTCATCTTAGAAGCCGTGGTGGACGAGTCGAAGAGGTAAAGAGGTTAGTTCAATCTTTACTTTATTTTGTACATGGATTTCTTGGTCCCATGTTAGTCTGGGACTTAAAATGTTGTACAGGGACTATTTGGTGTCATGTTAGTCTGGGCCGTAAAAATAATGTGCTAATTATGTCTAGCATGTCGTAAAAGGCGAATGGTATATCGGGTTTTCGGTGTGTGATTGTGTGACGAGCTATCCACTTGTCACTCATCATCTTCCTAGCGTCATGTCCCGTGCTTAGACGGGGTCCGCTTAGACCATGATCCAGGACTTAGCGAGTCTGGTAATTACATTGAAGCGACTGCCGATCTGACCTTCGTAACCCTAAGATAGGGGAACCAGACAATTTTTGGATCATGGTTACAAATTCCAACTTGTTTGAATTTGCAGGTTTCATCACGATGTTTTCCCTCACCGTCCAGCTAGTGGTATAAATATGTACCTACCTAGATTTGAAAAATCTAGAGGTACGTTGGCCGGTTTGAACCCGCATTCCTCGGTTAAGAGGCGCGTGTCTTTACCATTGAGCTACCACCGCTGTTATACCGGATAGTGGAGCTATCCACTTGTCACTGGGTTTTTATAATTTTCCGTCTAACCCAGCTAAGTTTGATTTTTTGATTTGGCTGAATGTGACTCTGACTACCCCTTCAGGGATTAAGGCCGTGATGATATGTTAATTATACTTAATATTTATATCTATAGTTGGTGGCGGATTTTAGTATAATTTCAAAACCATTTTTGGATATTAAAACAAAATTCGTTTGGTGATATATAAAGTTTATATTATATTATATTATATTATAGGAGCGGTGGTTGCTCAATGGTTAGGACACGGCGCCTCTTAACCGAGGAGGGCGGGTTCAAACCCGGGCCCGTACCTCTGGATTTTTCAAACCTTATTGATTTTCAATTATAAGATGATGAGACACAATATAATTGAAAATCAATAAGGTTTTACAACAAACTACGATACTTTCTTTTACGTAATTGATATTACACAATTAAATATAAATGGTTGCAATGCGAAAGTGGAAGGATGTAGGAGCCGCGGAAGGCCCAGGCTCACCTACCACGACCAGATTGGTCGTGTATTAACAAAAGGTGATGTTAGGATAAGGTATATAAAGGATCATGAATGTTGAAGAGGCGAGTGAGGTGTGCAAGGACCGTGCCATATGGCGTTCGGTTCTCTCTGCCTACCCCGCTAGGGAAGTGGCGTGAAGTGTAGTTAGTTATAAACCTTTTGCGTAATTGCACATGTTTCAATACGCAATTAGCCCTGAGTCAATATCAATGGTCATGTTCTGACTTATCGCGAGCGCAAAAACACTCGATTTTAACGGGAGATTCAGTTCATGTCTGCTACATAGCTCAATTGTTTCTTGTATTTCTTCATTTTTTTTTTACTTGAAAGGGATGTCACAGTACATATTACATAACATCACGCCCATAATCCCCGAAGGGGTAGGCAGAGTCGAAAAGAAGCAAGCCCCTTCAACCACATTCAGCCAAAAATAAAGCCGGGCTGAGTTAGATGGACCTGTCGCCTATACAATCACACACCCAAAACCCGATATACCATTAGTCGCCTTTTACGACATGCTTGGTAAGAACTACTAATTCAATTCATTCCAACATTCAATGTCATAAAAAAATTAATACACACAATTTAAGAAATCATAATAAATTAACACTTGTTAAGGCACGTACAAACTGTGGTAAAAAAACTATATTGTTTAATGGAGTACAGCTATACAATAAATTGCCTGATCACATTAAAAATTGCGATAGTAAAAACATTTTTAAAGCAAAATTAAAAGAATATGTATGTTCAATGTAACTTCCGAATTTGAGTACCATAAGTAAGAAAGATATGTATATTAGTTTACTATGAATCTCATTTTAAGTGAACACTATGTTTTTTATGAGAAATAAATTCTTTAAACCTAAGAACTACAGTTGGCATATTCTTTTTAAGTCTCAGACCAACATGGGATAGTGGGCTGGGTTGGATGGAAAGCTGTGAAAAAGGAGTGACAAGGGGCTAGCCTGTCGCCTACTCAGTCACATACCCAAAAGCCCGTAAACCATTAGTCGCCTTTTACGACATGCTAGGCAAGAACCATAGTTGGCACATTCTTATTTTTCGTCACGTCATAGGCCCCTACTTTAAAACTTTGATGCTCATTATCTTTGTACTTTTTTGTTAACTCGATTAAGCAAAAAGTAGGTGTCTTCTGGTGAATAGTGTCTACAAGAAAATGGTATTTAACAATATTTTTTTTCCAGTTCTGCCAACATGCCGCCGAACACAGAAAAGGCTGCTGCAGATTACTCCGAAGTAGCGTACAAACGATATTTGGAGAAGAAAACGCATGTCAGCTTCCCCAAATTAAAATACCCCTCGTTAAGGGATGGGGGGTTGAAACACCCTGTGCAATGGCTCACTGGAAAGGCCATGGACGATGGGGCTGACGGGTTGTGGAGAATACACGATAAGATTTACAATTTTGAGACATTTATCGACAGTCATCCTGGGGGCGAAGAGTGGTTCCATCTGACTAAGGTATGTGGTTCTATTAGAAAGAAGAAAGAAAGAAAGAAAGAAAGAAAGAAAGAAAGATATTATTTCATTTTTGTTCCGTTCCGGGATAAGACCCTTGGTTGAGTGGTCAGAGACCCTAGCCATGAAACCGAGAGTCGCGGGTTCGAATCCTGCGAGTGGCAAATGTTTCGTGTGATGAACATGGACAAATGTCCATGTTCATCACACGAAACATTTTTTTAAACGAATGTTTTATGTAAACGTCCACGTATTTGAGAATGTCTATCCGTTCACCTAGTATCCATAGCACAAGCTTATAAGCTTAGTTTGGAACTTCAAAAAATTATTTTCGGTAGATACAACATTCCGAACCGGTGGTAGAATCATATAGCTGTGGCTTTACCTGTATTTGACGATTTATGAGTGTTTCCTTGAAACCTATATAAATAAAGAATATTTTGACTTTGACTTTGAACTAGGGAATTGGTGTGTTATTCGGGTGAATTTATAATATTTATAATTAAAACATAGTTTTTTACTACTAATATAACATGTAAGATAATAAATATTATCTTCTCACTTGATTGTAATTATTTTGCATTTTAAACACGCGAGTCATTATAAACAATGCCGTTATCAATTTTGTTTATATCGAAGTGTATTTTAAACAAAAAACGAAAATGTTTTTAAACAATAATTGATACAAACGATCCCATAACAACTTATTTGTCTTCCGATAAAGGATGACTTTCAAAAATGATATATTTTATGACGGTAAGCAATTAAAACGATGGGGCATTTGCAACAAAATATATTCGTGCATAATAATTACGAATGCCATCGTTATTAATTACTTGTGCACCCGGCCACGTCAGAGCAATGACTGCCGCACCGCGCTCGAGCGCGCTCTTTTATACCCGTGTCGTAGCGAGCATAGTGGGGACAATCGAGTGACGTAACGAGGGTTTTCAAAAATCCAAAAACCGCCAGATGGCGTGAGGGAGTCTCGTGGTCTTATCACTGTCGCTATTGGCTCCTTGTTGACAGCATGTCAGTTTGTTTTGACAACTAACCAATGAGGAGGGTGACAAGACCGCAAGTCACAGATACGCCATCTTTTGGATGTTTTAATTCAAAAAACCCTCATTGGTTGCTTACGGGTACTTGCTATTTAAAATAATTTAATTTGATTGGCTGTACAATAATAAAGGGGATAGATAATAGTTAGCATCGAATTAGATAGCTAATTTAATAGTCGCGATACGAATGACATACTATGGGACTAAGAGTCATGTATTGGTAGGACCGGAATATAAAGGTTTTGGGGTAACAAAATTCGTTAGTTAGAGGTTTATGCACATTTTTTGATAGTGGCGTGTATGTATGTATTCGTTATGTTCGCGATATAAAGGTATATTTTATTCTCTTATGAAGAATTTAAGGGGATTACGAATAATTTGTTAAATTAGAGCGGTGGTAGCTCAATGGTAAGGACACGCGCCTCTTAACCGAGGAGTGCGGGTTCAAACCCGGGCATGTACCTCTAGATTTTAAAAAATCTATGTACATATTTATACCACTAGCTCGACGGTGAGGGAAAACATCGTGATGAAACCTGCAAATTCAAACAACTTTGAATTTGTAACCATGATCCAAAAATTGTCTGGTTCCCCTATCTTAGGGTTACGAAGGTCAGATCGGCAGTCGCTTCAATGTAATTACCAGGCTCGCTACATACTGGATCATGGTCTAAGCGGACCCCGTCTAAGCACGGGACATAACGCTAGGAAGATGATGATGACGAATAATTTGTTAAATCAAGGAAATCGTTATATTGAGGTTCCACTGTATATGGCATCGATATATTATTTTTTTTATGTCCAGGGCACAGACATCACAGAAGCTTTCGAGAGCCACCACCTCAACCCAGTAGTAGAGAAAATGATTGACAAATACTACATAAAAGACGCCACCACGCCAAGGAACTCTCCCCTCACATTCCACCCAGACGGCTTCTACAGGACATTGAAGAGTATCGTCAGGGAGGAACTGAAGAAAATACCTAAAGACGTGACGAAGAGGACCACTTGGATCATTGATGGGTTGGTCGCCTCCTTGCTGGTGATGTCTGTGGTGGCTTGCTGGGCGGAGAACAAGTATATCGTCAATGCTGCGTACCTGATAGCTTCGTATTCTCTGGCTTCAGCTGTTGTTGCTTCACATAATTATATACATAGAAAGACTAACTGGCGGATGTATATATTCAATTTGAGCTGCTGGTCTTATAGGTAAGCACTTTGGCATATATTTATATTTTTAGTATATATAAGTATATATCGGAGCGGTGGTAGCTCAATGGTAAGGACACGCGCTTCTTAACCGAGGAGTGCGGGTTCAAACCCGGGCACGTACCTCTGGATTTTTCAAATCTATGTACGTATTTATACCACTAGCTCGACGGTGAAGGAAAACATCGTGATGAAACCTGAAAATTCAAATAACTTGGGATTTGTAACCATGATCCAAAAATTGTCTGGTTCCTCTATCTTAGGGTTACGAAGGTCAGATCGGCAGTCGCTTCAATGTAATTACCAGACTCGCTAAATCCTGGATCATGGTCTAAGCGGACCCCGTCTAAACACGGGACATAACGCTAGGAAGATGAAATATATATCGTCATTATCGTCGTGCGTCAGTGAAAACATCGGAAGTCACATTTGGTTATTTCTTGTTTTTTGTTTTTGTTTTGTAAGTCACATCAGACTTATTTAGCCACGAGATTTGAATTCTTATGATTATGTATCATTTTTGTCCCATGTTGGTCTGGGACTTGGCCCATGTTGATCTGGGACAAAAAAAAAGAATGTGCCAACTGTGGTTCTTGCCTAGCATGTCGTAAGAGGCGACTAATGGTTTTCAGGCTTTTGGGTATGTGTCTGAGTAGGTGACGAGCTAGCCACTTGTCACTCCTTTTTCACAGCTATCAATCCAACCCAGCTCACTGTCCCGTGTTGGTCTGGGACTTAAAAAGAATATGCCAACTGTGGTTCTTGCCTAGCATGTCGTAAAAGGCGACTAATGGTATATCGGGTTTTGGGTGTGTGATTGTGTAGGCGACAGGTTAGCCGCTTGTAACTGCGTTTTCACAATTTTCTATATAACCTAGCCTGGCTTTATTTTTGACAGAATGTCCTTAAAGGGGCCTGCTGCCCCTTTGACTCTGCCTACTCCTTCGAAGATTGCGGGCGTGATGATATGCACATAGTCCAGTGCATCAGACGTTTTAATCAGCTTTTAACGTTATCACGATATGATTCACCCGACATCTTTACAATCGTTATCACGATAATATAACTAAATGACCTTGCGATGGAACGGTCTGCTAATCAGGATATGGTCTAAGAACTTTGTAGCTTTATGTCCCGTTCTTAGTTTGGGTCCGCTTAGACCACGATCCTAGGTTTAGCGGGCCTGGTTTTTACGTTGAAGCGACTGCATTCGAACTTCGTAATTTTCGGAACTGGACAAATTGTCATCATTAAAAATGCACAGTTAATCAAATGTGCAGAATTCCTGACCAAAACTCATCGCTCTGGCCCTCGCCTCGCCCACCCTTATGGTTTATAGCCGTGCATCAAATAAAATCCAGACGACAGACTCCGTTAATCACTAATACTCCTCGCATACGAAGCGCAAGTCTATTCATCCACATAAGTGACAAAAAAAATCTGTTTAGTCCATCAGTAAGATAAAAAAAAAAATAACACGTAATTTTTTATTTATTTGTCAAACAAAGTTGCGCGTGACGTCGCGCTTTCGTACAATGTTTACTAAATAGTGACGTCGCAAGCCCCCACTTCGAAACATTGATGCTCTTTATCTTTGTGATTTTTTGTTGTTTTGATAAAGCGAAAAATATGTATCTTGTATTTTTGTATAATCTAACTGACAGTCTAAATAGAAATATAGTTTTTTAATGCAGTCATCATCCCTATTATACTTGCGTCAACCATCACAGTAAGCCATTACTCACAACTGATAACTCGATTAAAACTCGCGCTATGACACATTTTTACGCCAACTGAGCCTTAGTTACCACGGCACATATCAACAGAGTTAGCGCAATAACGCAGTTTTACACATTTCTTTATCACTAATATTATAAAATGATAAAATCATATGGTTAGACTCAGAATAGACTGTTCGCCTGCACTGCTAAATTTACATTGACTAAGAAATTGTAACTAATAGTTATTAAGACTTGGCATTTTTAAAGGAGTACCTATCGAGTTTCTTGCCGGTTTCTTCTAGGTAAAATCTACTTTTTGAACCGGTAGATATGGATCTTATTCTGACGATTTATAAGTGCTTCTTTGAAGCCTACGTAAATAAAGACAATGTCATTTAATTTCAGGGAAGATTTATAGGCTCCTAAACTACTGGACCGATTTAAATGAATCTTTCACCAATTGAAAAGCTACTTTATCAGAGAGTAACTTAGGCTATATTTTATCCCCGTATTCCTACGGGTACTCGAAAAACACGAGTGAAACCGCGGGGCGCTGGTAGTTAAAAAAGAAATTGGAGTCCAACAAAACCACTTCCTCTTTTCCAGAGACTTCCGAGTGAGCCACGCGCTCTCCCACCACATGTACCCGAACTTGGCTAACGACCTGGAGGTGAGCGGGTTCGAGCCCTTCGTGTACTGGAACCCGGCGCCCGACAAGCCCTTCTACTCCAAGCTGACCTTCCTCATCCAGTGCATCATGTTCCCTCTTGGCTTTTTCATCAATTTCCTCAAAAGGTCTGTATAGTGTAATGTCCTAACCGATTTCAGTCACGGCGGCCAATCTTAACGAGGATCAGCCAACGCAGGAGTTATTATAGTGCACAAGTGTTTGCACAAACACAGGTGCACTCTCTTTCTTATCTGAAAGTTGGGTTCCACTGGAGAAGTCCCTAACTACTCCTTCACAAAAGAAGAAAAGAAAGAAAAATATTTAATTGATTTCACAAGTTGAATCAATCAAAATAAATAAACAAAATTGGCTGATTGCTTAACATCAGGTGACAAGCAATTGGTAAAAGGTTAATAATGGCGAATTGGGTATTCGAATACCCATAGCCTTCGTATTTTTCGTGTACATTCGTGCTTGTATGAGCGGTGGTAGCTCAATGGTAAGGACACGCGCCTCTTAACCGAGGAGTGTGGGTCCAAACCCGGGCATGTACCTCTAGATTTTTCAAATCTATGTAGGTACATATTTATACCACTAGCTCATGTAACCATGATCCAAAAATTGTCTGGTTCCCCTATCTTAGGGTTACGAAGGTCGGATCGGCAGTCGCTTCAATGTAATTACCAGACTCGCTAAATCCTGGATCATGGTCTAAGCGGACCCCGTCTAAGCACGGGACATAACGCTAGGAAGATGAAATTCGTGTTTGTATGAGCCATAAGCTAGCTAATTGGTCTAGCCACTAATCAATACTATACCAATCTCGTGTCATAGTAAATATACATATGTTGTCGCACTCCTCTGACTTCTTAGTTCGATATTTCGAATGTATAAGAATAGGTCGTAAAGTATTTAGCATCTACCTTCTACCTCATTTTTAAGGCTTTAAGTTTGCCGACTCAGCTAGAAGTTTTTCATTTAATCCAGCTGAATTTGTTTCTGGACAAAAATGGTCGAAGAAGCTTAGCCCTGGACTCAGCCTACCCTTTAAGGGATTACAGGCGTGATATAATATAACTTAAGTATGATATTAAGGCTCTGTGCTCCGAATATAATCAATGACTACTACTGATCCAATACTGAAGACTAATTGCTACGGAATAAGGAATTTGGGAGTGTGAAATCGCATCCCAAAACACAAATAATCAAATCACTGTAGGCCAAATGAACGAAATCCCAAACCACGTTTCACCAAAAACATCTTAGATCGAACCACGTCATCCCAAAAGAACCAAATCTCAAATCACGTTTCACCAAATACATCATAAATCGAATCACGTTAACCCAAATGAACGAAATCCCAAATCTCGGTTACCAAAAACATTTTTTGAGTGAATTTTCAACATGATATAAAAATTATTACAAGGCCTCCTGGAGGCTATCACAGTGACAATTAGCTAACCTATTTATGCCTCGTTAACCGACTTCAAAGAAAAGGAGGAGGTTCTTAAATCGACAGATTTTTTATTTTTTTAATTAGGCTTTTTTAAAATTGAAACATCCAAAAGATGGCGTAACTGAATTTGGAATAAAACGGCTCAAAAATGAAATTGAAATAATAATATAATATAATACATATCTGTGCACGCGATTTCACCTGCTTTTATAGTAAATATTATATAGCCTTCCTCGATAAATGAACTATACAACACAAAAATATTTTCTCAATTCGGACCAGTAAGTAGTTCTTGAGATTATCGCTATCGACCAAACAAATAAAGAAACTCTTTTGCTTTTGAAAAAAAAATAAAAATTATAAAATAGTAAAAAATACAGTCAGTCTGTATTTTTTACTATTTTATCATCTTTATAGTGCAGCAAAAAATAAGAAAGAATGACAGAATAAAATAATAAAATTTTGACAGTTATAAAAAAAAAAAAAAGTATAAAAACAAAAAAAGTCGAAAGTCGAAAGTTGGCAACACTAATCCTGATTCAAACATCCTTCCAGGTTCGCCCTCAACTTCCTCCACGAAGGTTTCTTCAAGAACCACTACAAATGGCACGACTGCGTGGGACTCTTAGTGCCTCTGTGGATGTGGGTCGTCAGCGGGACCCCCCTGACCCACGCGCTATACCATTGGGTCTGGATCAACTGCACAGGCAGCTTCATCTTCTACACTGTTGGATCTAATGCTGCTCATCACCATCCTGACATCTTCAAAGATGGGGATCAAGTAGAGTGAGTATTGCATTTTTCTAGCTAGGGTCTGATTGGATCCAGGATTTAGCGAGTCTAGTAATTGCATTAATGCGACTGACTTTCGTAACCCTTAGATAGGGGACAAATTGAATCATGGTTACAGATTCATAGTTATCTGGATGTTCAGGTTTTCTTAGGATGCTTTCTCTCACCGTCTAGTAAGTGTAGGGTTGCCAGTACGCCAAACCTAATAGCCGGACAGACCAGCCAGTTTGGCCGGACATTTAGGAAAAAAGGCCGGACACCCTCCAATATTGACGGACGTACACGACCGATAGTCGACTCACCGGCGCTCGGCCACGCTCGGCACTCGCTCATTTGCAAAATGTAAAAAGGCTAACAAAAGCCGGACAAGCCGGACACCATTTATTTTGGCCGGACACGCAATCAAAATGCCTAATTATGTCCGGCTTTATCCGGACCTCTGGCAACGCTAAGTAAGTGGTATGATCTGTATACGGATTTGAAAAATCAAGAGTTTTATGACCGAGTTTCAATATGTTGAACCATCATCTCGTATTTATAGCACAAGCATATGCTTAATTTGGAGATTAAAAATCTAATCTTGTTCCATGTTGGTCTGGGACTTATAAAATGTGCCAACAGTGTTTCTTGCCTAGCATGTCGTAAAAGGCGAATTGTATATCGGGTTTTGGGTTTGTGATTGAGTAGGCGACGAGCTAGCCACTTGTCACACCACACGGGCGTGATTATTCGTTTGTTTAAGAATCTAAAGATTTTGTATGTTAATCTAAACGACAAATTTAATGTTTTTCTGATGTTTCTTTCAGTTGGGAGACCCGCGACTGGGGTATCCACGAGGTAGAGACTCTGATGGACCGTCACGACGTCAACAGCAGCTTTTACAAGGTCATGACCCTCTTCGGGGACCACACCCTCCATCACCTCTTCCCAACAGTGGACCACGCTTACTTAAACTACTTGTATCCCAAGTTTCTGGAACAATGCAAGAAGTATAAGGCCAATTTCAGGCTGACCTCTCAACTGGATATGTTTGTGGGGCAGCTGAGGATGGCTTTGAAGAAGGATTTCACTCTTCTTGAGGATCGGAAAGAGAAATAGATTGTAAATTACTGTTAGGCCCGATTATCAGCCTCACTATAAGACCGCGTGCACCAGAGATGTGCGAGGTTGCGAAGCGAGAGGTGTATTTGTAAATACGGATTACAATCTGGAATTTTCCGGCACCATGTGCTGGATGTAGCTAAAATTGTTCTGGACTCGGCTGAATCGCTTGATTCGGCATTCCAATCTCAAGTAAGAATTGAAATCCAGCGGCATTGAACCGGCACATGTCGCTGGATTTAGCACAACGAACATTGTGCTGGGCCCAGCTGGATCCAACAATGCAATCCCTATTAAGGAATATTTCTAGGTAAATGAAGCAATTCCATTCAAACTTATACTCAAATTATCTTTATTTACGTAGGCATAAAAAAATCAAGTCAAGTAATAGGTACAAAATAGAACAATTTGAATCTACCACCGGTTCGGAATGTCGCATCTACCGAGAAGAAACCGGCAAGAAACTCGGTAGTTACTCTTTTCAATGCCAGATTGAATATAAAATTTAAAATGTACAGATTAAATTAATATTTACACCAAGTCATACAGTTTATGTTCGTTGAAGATTAAGCCGAGTTTTATTACAAGTAAAAGGTAAACCAGAGCAGACCAGCCTCTGAAGGTGGTACTTGTTCACAGTTAAGACGTATGTGTGACATATGTGTTGTTGAATTCCATTGGTTCTTAACAAACAAATGACACATCTCTGATGGAAACGCACCCTCATGCCGTCCACAATGCATTCTTTGTCCGATATCGGTCTGATAAAGTCTAATCACGTTCGAATCACACAAAACGTTGTTCAACATTTTACCGAATTGTTCATCATGCGGTAAAACATTTTTCATAAAATCATACAGAATTCTAAAGTTCGGCATGATTTCGGCCAACCGTATCATCGGTTAATGTAACGTAGAGAATAGATGCACTCAAACATCATCATCGTACAAGCGTTATGTCCCGTGCTTAGACGGGGTCCGCTTAGACCATGATCCAGGATTTAGCGAGTCTGGTAATTACATTGAAGCGACTGCCGATCTGACCTTCGTAACCCTAAGATAGGGGTACCAGACAATTTTTGGGTCATGCTTAGAAATTCAAAGTTGTTTGAATTTGCAGGTTTCCCCACGATGTTTTCCTTCACCGTCGAGCTAGTGGTATAAATACGTACAGACTTGAAAAATCTAAGGTACGTGCCCGGGTTTGAACCCGCACTCCTCGGTTAAGAGGCGCGTGTCCTTACCATTGAGCTACCACCGCTCCCACAATAGATGCACACAAACAATCGTCTTGAATAAAACTAAACTAAACTTCACGCCACTTCCCTAGCGGGGTAGGCAGATATTAATACATACTTCTATTTGGTAATATTTTACTAGACCGCGATCGGACCGAGAACGGTTTGTAAATATTATAGTGAGGATCGGGCCTATGATATTCGGAACTGAGGGTAAGGCTGTGGTTGTGACGATAGCGGGGAGAGAAGCAGAGGCGGGAGCGATTCGGAGTTCAAACAAAAACTGGTTAAGTGCAGCGTAACACGCTATTTCTTTTCCTATTTTATTGAAAGTATTACGTAACGCAATTTTTGAAGAGTTTTAACCCCCCCTCCCCCCTGTGTAATGCGCCATAACGTTTTCCTGTAGTTTTCACGTAGTCCTAACACCCCCACCCGCCTCTGTAACGCATCGTAACGTTTAACAAGACCCCCCCCAAATTGCGTTACGTAATACTTGAACGCCCCCTTTGTTGTATTTGCTATCATCATCATCGTCATCATCATACCATTACGCCCGTAATCCCTAAAGGGGTTGCTAGTTTGGTGTCAATTATTCTCTGCACAATATATTACAGCTGTTTTCACAGCAATAGGGTATTACCCTCAAAAAAATTTTTAGTCCGTAAGTTCTATCAAGACAAAGTTATTCAAAAAATATTGAATACGTATTTTTTGCTTTATCTGATTCTCGTAAAATGACAAAGATACAGCGCTTTAAAGCGCTTTACGTCGCTTGGACGGTATAATTTTACACACCTAGTGACGTCACGCGGTACTTTAACGCGCTGTATCTTCATCTTCATCATTTATAGTTTGTTTAACAAAAGAAAAAATACGTAAGCAATATTTTTTGTAATCTCAATTGAGGACTATACAATTTTTTTGAGGAAAATAGCCTATTACCCCATTTCATGCTTACCTATCGCTCTCATAGTAGCCACGGTCTGATAAACTTTAGGATAAGCCGTTTTGATTCTTATGTCAAAGATATAAGACATTTAAAAAAAATTGTCTAAATCTAGAAATATGTTATATATGAAGCGTTCTTGAGTCCTTACGTTATCCTATAGGAACTACTTACTATCGTGTAAACACGTTTTGATGAAGTGAATTGAAAAAAAAAAATGCGCAATTAACCGAGCTTATGTTTACACACTATAAAAACTGACTGGCCTTGGTCGAGTGGTCAGAGACCCTGGCCACGAAACTAAAGGTCGCAGGTTCGAATCCCGTTAGTAGCAAATGTTTCGTATGATGAACATGGACATTTGTACTCGAGTCATGGATATTTATAAAGTTATTTAAGTATGTCTATCCGTTTACCTAGTATCCACAGCACAAGCTTATAAGCTTAGTTTGGAACTAGGAAATTGGTGGGTCAGTCTGGGAAAAAAAATAATAAATAATAAAAATAAATACTCTGCGACCCTTGGTTTCGTGGCCAGGGTCTCTAACCACTCGACCAACGGGCCAGTCAAAAAAGAAACGCAACATTATTTAAAAATCTCAATTGAAACTTATTGAAGGCTGATTTTTCATAGATGATGTCAGAAGATGACTCAGGAAGATAGTTTTAAGAGTTTAAGTTAAACATGTATTCATCATCATCTTTCTAGCGTTATGTCCCATGCTTAGACATCAAAATGCAAACACATGTGTTATACTTAGTGCGAGAAGCTCTAAAAAAATATGTATTTAAAACAATAAATAAATAAAATACTGTTAATTTGTCTAAAATACTGTTTTTAGTATTCTTCATAAACCTGAATATATTTTATTTCTTGTAAAAAAAGTTGGCAACCCTATTCATAACCCTAAGATAGGGGAACCACACAATTTTTGGATCATGGTTACAAATCCAAAGTGGTTTGAATTTGCAGGTTTCATCACAATGTTTTCCTTCACTGTCGAGCTAGTGGTATAAATACGTACATAGATTTGAAAAATCCAGTGGTACGTGCTCGGGTTTGAGCCCGCACGCCTCAGATAAGAGGCGTGTGTCCTTACCATTGAGCTACAACCGCTCTCATAATACTCTTGTCACTACTTTTTCACAATTTTCGATCTGACCCAATTTTATTGTTGGCTGAATGTGGTTGGGCTCGCTGCCCCTTTGACTCTGCTTACCCCTTCGGGGTTTAAGGGATGTTATGTATGTATGTATGTTTTTTTACACATTGTCAGTGGTACGAAAACGGATATAGGGGCAACTATCCAGGGAAAGTACTGTTCCTGCAGGATAAAAAAATTCAGTCGAATTGAGATCCTCCTACTTTTTATTGAAGTCGGTTAAAAATAAATTAACGCATAGTAACTAAGCACGGACTAATAAAAAAAGAAGGACTCCACGCTGTCATACTTTAGCGTGAAGCCACGTTTATGCATGTGTAAGTGAGCTATGTAAGGATACCAGTTAACGGATATCTGTCATTTGGAGCACTAATTATTTCAATGTGTGACGTAAGTGGTGTGTCAAGTTGGAGCACCTGAGGAGCTTCAACGTCTAGTTAGTGGCGCGGAGTCCTTCTTTTTTTGCTAGTCCGTGTAACTAACTAAACTTCACACCACTTCCCTAGCGGGGTAGGCAGAGAGAACCGAACGCCATATGGCACGATCGTTACACACCTCACTCGCCTCTTTAATATTCATGATCCTTTACATACAAGCTCTACAGTACGCGTACTAAACAGTGGGAAAGGCTATTGCACAAATATAACTAAAATAGACTGAAAATCACTTCCTGTAACGCCATTGTTAGAAGACTTTAATTTATAAATGTTGTGTAATTTACTATATAAGTAGACTTTAATAAAGAATATGCTTTAGTAATAAAATGTAATAAAATGATTGGATTGTTTTATTTATTTCAATTATTATTACCCAGTTAGTGCCATAACATTTACGGCACAAGATTACAAATCTTTACTTCAAGTGCATATTTTTGAGTTATCTATTTATATTTTTTTATGTTTTTACAAGTTTGATAAATAAATGAATAGGAATCATTTTTTATAATCGCTAACAGTGGTTTAGGGAGCTATTCCAGTAAGATTCCCTACTGACAAAGATTGGCGGTAAGGCCGCGTCCTGGACGCCAGCGGGCGGTGCGAGCGGTCATGAGCGTCGAGCTGTATGCGCATACAGCTCGACGCTCATGCTCCGCCGCGCGCACCGGTGTCGTCGAGAACAGCTTCTAGTCTTGGGCATACTAGTTCGCAACTGAGATCGCTCAGTATAGGTCGTCGCTCCTAAACGAACTAGTTCATTCTTTTAGTTCGTTAGTTCGTCGTTCGCTCGTTTTAATACAGTCTAGCTCTGACGATCTAGATCGTTCTTTTAGAATTTTAGATCGTCAGTTCACGACTCTGTGGTGAGAAAGATATGCTAAGAGATATCTCGATATAGTTTTGTGGATATGCCACTATGCCGCTCTGCCTAGTAGTTTATTAGAAGGGAAGATGCAGATATAATATTTTATCAATATTTTATGACTGCAGCTACAAACTGTTTCAGTTAATATAAATAAAATACTCAGATAAAACACTTTGTCATGAACGAACTAGCGAACTATTAACGATCCAAACTGCGAACTAGTTTGCGTAGTTCACCTAAAAGAGCGCTCTATTAAACGGAACGGAAACGGACCGCTGGCGTCCAGGACGAGGCCTTAGGTCTATTACAATATTATAACCTGGCGGTAATGTTTATACATACTTAATATTTATATTGTACATTTGGCGTTGTATACAATACCCAGGCAAATTATGAAATAAATTATAAGTATTTCATACATTACCTGAACGCTTTAGACATTCTTTAGAATGCCTAGGTATTCTGTATATTACTGGATTAAACAGGTTGCTGGTAACTATACATTTAAAATGTTTTTCAGGATTTGCACAATAAATTTTATTTTATTACATTTAATTTTTGGCTGAATGTGGTTAATGGGGCTTGCTGCTCCTTCGACTGGATATTCCTTGCGGGATTATAGGTGATTATGGAGATACGATAGTTGATGTTATGTATGTATGTATGCACATTTATAGAAAAACTGGCCAAGTGCGAGTCGGACTCGCACACGAAGGGTTCCGTACCATCATCTTGAAAACGGAAAAAAAAAAACATGTCTCTTGTACTTATGGGAGCCCCCTTAAATATTTATTTTATTCCGTTTTTTAGTATTTGTTGTTGTAGTAGCAACAGAAATACATCATCTGTGACAATGTCAACTGTCTAACTATCACGGTTCATGAGATACAGCCTGGTGACAGACGGACGGACAGTGGAGTCTTAGTAATACGGTCCCGTTTTACCCAAAAATTGATCTTTTTTTTAAACCAGTCAAACATATTTTATTGCATAGCTTCTACACATTCTGTCAATACTATTAAAAATGTATCAAGATGAATCGATGCTAAAGTATTTAGATAATTCCAACTTCGACACAGTTTCCAACATTCACCATTTGTTTTTGCATAATAACACAAAAAAACGACACCGTCAACTCTTTTGTTACATTGTTGCAAGGTCACGCTAAATGACTGAAGTGAACAATCAATCAATCTTCCCAAGGTTAAAATCTTGAAATTTTCGAGTTTCGCAGGTATCAAAGAAAATAAATGATCGATTTTTAAAGTGACTTGTTTGTGTTTAGGCTTGTAAGTGACCTAACTCAAAAACCTGTTTATACAATTGCAAATTCCAAAAACCATTATATTAGTTTACATACATATAATCATAACATCACGCCCGTAATCCCCGGGGTAGACAGAGTCAGGCAGCAAGCCCCAGAGCCACATTAGGCCAAAAATAACGCTGGGCTGGGTTAGATGGAAGATTGTTAAAAAGTAGTGACTAGCTCGTCTTCTTCACAATCACATACACAAAATCCTATACCTATATGATTAGTGAAATTTATTTTTATTTTATTGACTTTGATAAGCTCGATGGCCAATCGGTAGTGACCCTGCCCCATGCGCCAAGAGTTGTGAGTTCGATCCTCACCCAGGACAAATATTCGTATGATGAATACTTGTGTTTGTTCTGTGTCTGGGTGTTAATATACAATATTTAAGTATATATTTGTAATACCAGTGTTGATTCTGATATCCGTAACACAAGAGCTTAAGCTACTTACCCCGGAAACAAACAAAAATTATTCATAAGCAATGTTTTCATTTGGCTAGACCAAAGTCAAAATACTCTTTATTTATGTAGGTTTAAAACAAATACTTATGAAAAAAAATCAACTAATAATATGAATCTACCACCGGTTCGGAATGTTGCTTCTACCGAGAAGAAACCGGCAAGAAACTTGGTAGTTACTCTATTTAATATCATCTCTTGGAGTCTTATGCGAAAACTACAGCTAAAAATGATATCCTACTAATATTGCAAACCCAAAAGTTTGTATGAATGGATGTATAGATGATTGTTACTCTTTCACGCAAAAACTACTCAATGGATTTTAATAAATCTTTAGAATAATAAAACTCATACACCCAAATCACATATAGACTATGTTTTATCTATGTACCGCACAAGCGAAGTCGCGGGCAGAAGCTAGTAACAAATAATGGGCAATGAGCCACGTCTATATGCATTTTCCTTAATTATTGTGCCATATTTATAGTTACTCAAGGAAATCCTTAAAGGAGATTACAGTCTTAAGCTTAAACAAATAGTAATGGACTCTTGCATTCTACCAAGCCTCACATATGGATGCCAAACATGGACATATACAAATAGAATAAAAAACAAAATTACAACATGTCAACAAGAAATAAGGAAGAAAACTAAACTTACAGACGCTCTTCAACACGCCCTACGTCTTAAATGGAAATGGGCTGGACACATTTCTAGATATCGTGAGAAGAGATGGGCGTCGGAAACAACAAGGTGGTTGGGACCGACTGGAAAAAGGAAAAGGGGTAGACCACAAAAGCGATGGGCCGATGATGTCATCAAGGCAGTCGGAACAGAATGGATGACGCTGGCCCAGGATAGAGAAGAATGGGTCAGGATGGAGGAGGCTTTTACCCGGAAGGGATCCATATAGATCCACATTTAGACAAGCATGCATTTGAGTTGTAACTTATTTATATGGAATAATAAAGCTTTATTATTATTTATTTTTTTTAACTTTTGTTATCTCCACTATCAGTACAGAGTGGGTTATAAAACCTGTTACGCGGACCTTAGTCAAGCGCAATAGGGTGTAGGGGTGTTGCTCCAGATGAGAGGAATTTCCTGGTGATTCTACATGTGTTCAAAATTGTGGCTTTTTGAAGAGTAAATATAACTGCTGGTGGTATCTGAAGAGCTTCGATGCTTCTGTTGAGTATTTGTGGTACTACGCCAGTGGTCGATATAACTAGGGTGAACGTACCAGTCCCAAACCAGTTAAGAGGAAAAAAATACTTAAAATTACTGTGAAAAATAGTACATTTAGATTGAGGAGGCAATTTATTTCTTTCTTTGTTCATAATATATTGCCGAATATGTAGTTAAAACTAGATTACTCATAGACACATCACTTTAAAAATAAAAAAAATATGAGCGTCAAAAAGTGGAATGTGCCTAAGTTTAACCAGTGGAGGCTAATGATTGACCAATTTTATTCCAGTAATTGACCAACATTTTAAAATATATGAAAAAGCATTAATTAAGGTATTATTTAAAATAAAAGATAAAATTTAAATCAATTAGGCATTTATTAATAATAAATACTCTTAATGAGATCTATAGGTATTTATTTTAATCACAGATAACGATATTTTGATTAGGTATATAAAACTACCTACTATAACTTTTTAACGTATTTTGAGATCTTCTCATATTCTTACTACAACTATCAATGCCAGGCATCGATACCATTTTAAATCTAAGTAACAAAATTATAAATTCTTATAAAATCTACTATGTAGAGCCATCAAAATATCAGTTTTCTTATATTAATCAGTCTGATGATTACAGTAAAGTTAAAAAAATTACAGTCTTAAATTAAAAAAAAAAAATCCGCCTCTTTCTATTCAATCCACTGTAGATATTTTGCCATCTCTTCAACTCTAAATGAGCCTCTGGCATTTGTAGGTACAGGCGGTTTTATGATTTCTACAATATCCATCTCATCATACCATAAACGATCTTCTTTCTCCGGCCATTTAAAGGTATTTGGAGATGAAAGTAGTTTTCGGGCAGTTTCGCGTATTTTGCCACCTGCATGAATTTCTTCAAGTGCCTTGTATACATCGTCTTGACTATATTTAAAGAAAATTTTCTTTGGCGGCATTTTGAATCTGAAAAGACGATAATATTACATGCTAACATATTTTTTATTTAACTGGTCAACTTTAAGAACTCTATTGTAATCCAATGTCAAACCACCCTGGTCAACTATCAGAACATCTTAATGTACCAGTAACAAACCACTGGTCAACTAATGGATGTTTAAATAAAACTGATCATTATCTATGAATATTAGCGGGTTTGTGAAAATATTGCATAAAATGTAATTTTATACATAGTTATTTGAATTTCAATAATAGTCCAATAGTTGACCGACCGGTCAACGTTTGGTACTCCATACTGCAGATGTTCCAGTAGTTAACCATTTCAAATATAACATTATGCAAACGCATTTTACATGAAATAAGTGCACAATTGCATAATAGGCTAATTAATCTAATAAAAAAACATAAAATATTAACTTCAAATGTACTTAAATCAATGATAATTATGGACTTAAACTTACCTCTCATCACGCACTCCTTGCTGCAATGGCGGCCAGACGGCAAATGAACGAGACACATGTTTTTGAAATAAATGTCACGGAGCTATATGTCTGTCTCTTTTCATAGAGGGTGTTCCATTGGACTCGTAAAACCGGTCTATACCAAATTCATGCGCAAAACGGAACGAGATTTGGCGGAAATTCTTAAAATTTTGGTTTTTCTACAAAACTGGTCAACTACTGGTGACTGGTTTGGGACTGGTACATCCACCCTATGTTATTATTATTATTATGTCTCTCGGCACAATCACGGGACAAGCCCGGGCCTTTGAGGCTTGCATGGGGACATGGGTCCAACATGTAGAGGCCTTTTGAGAGTTCGATCTAAATGTGTGATGGAACACCGGCCGGGTGTTGCCCTTAGTTGCAGTATAAAACATACACTCAAAGGCGACATCCGGCTGATGCAGGACTATTGCGAAAAAGGGAAACTAAAAACCGGGGCTATGGAGGGAGGTTCTACTATGGACAGGAAATTGGGCTATGGAGTGAGATACCGGACATCTGCCTCGAAAATTTCTCACAAATATATTAAGTTGGCAGACGGTGACTCGCCGCTTGTTAATCCAAATTGTGGGCCCCCCAACTAGCTGCCATACGGGCGGCAAGGGGGCAACACTAGAAAGCAGCTAAGGTTGTGGAGAGGTGAGACTGCGGGGCGCAAGATCCTTATACAGTCAAGTGCCCCCGGCGTTATGACATTTTACACTTCCAACCTGGAGCATAGGTTCCGCTCTTGCGAATCCACTCTGGCCGGCCGGTCAAGGCAAACGCAGAGGCGGGGGGTGTGTAACTGTCTGTAAGTGTGTGTATCGCGCATGTCTGTATGGTCCCCCTGGAGGTAGGGTCAGTGGTGTCGCCACCCACCAACGGCTCGCCACAAGCCGCCCTGCGGAGACTGACTGCACTGACGGGAGTTGTTGCTCTTCATGGTGCGAAGCTCACCAACTCTCGCCAGCGGGCGATGGGGGCGTCACGTCCCTACGCCTTTATTATTATTATTATTTATAGTTAGTTGCAAAACACTAATTATATATTGTGGTTAGTTATAGTTATCCAATACCTACTAATGTTATAGGGAAAATATAATTAATATTAATAATTAATATAATTATTTATGTAACATATTACATCTATGTACACAATAGATTATGAAACAATGACTACAAATTAAACTCGTTTGTTTAGTATTATTTTTAGAGCAAACATTAGACTTATTCAATATTTAGATCTGGGTTCATTTTAATTATATTAGTGGTTGCACACAGGTTTAAATGTGACCATATTTTTTCAACCGACTTAAAAAAAGAGGAGGTTCTCAATTCGACCTATATATATTTTGAATGAGAATGGAGGCCTTTGTCAATTAGGGATAAACAGACAAGAGTTGATGCATAATATATAAATATACATACATATTCTTGATACTTAATTGCTAAGATACACTTAAATGTGAACTTAATTGATTTAATTAATGTATAATGTAATGTACAATGTCTGAATAAAGGCTATTATTATTATAATTAAAAAAAAAAATCAGCTATCTGCACTCCTTCTCTATACAAACTTTACCTGTGCCAAATCGCCCCCTGTCTACCTTATTTTTCAAAAAAAGGTTAAGTTTTCGCTTCACATAAAAGTAAGTAGTATGTACTAACTACTTATTGCAGCCAGCTATTTGGTAAATTGTTGCAAGACAATCTAAATTTAAAACCCATCTTTGTATGTTTACTTACAGTTCCAATATTTTTTTTTTCTAATTAACAAAACAGTTTACCACTTAGTTATAATTTTTTTTTTATGCAAAGGGACTGAATAACATGTATTAAACAGCACAGTTAAAAAGATACAATATTTTTATTAAATGTGAGGCTTACAAATTTCTCTATAAAAATGTTCATTACAACATGTAACATCTTCATTCGAATTTTAAATTTGTACAAAAAACCAGAAATGCCTGCCCAAACAGTCTGTAAATGGTTATAGCTGTGAATAAATTAATAACTGTGTCACTGGGACTTAAAACTGCTTTTAAAACTAGTTTACCATTACTGATTTTAACTTTAGCATATTAAGTATAATTTAATTGTAATAACCTATTTAATAACACAAATCTACAGCTAATCAAAAATAAAGTACAAACTTAGTGTTAGATTTAAAATTTAATTACATTTTGATATTATTCCCTTGCATTGGATTAGTTTTTAAAAAGTTTTGAACTTACTTTTTTCTGAGCATAAAACCGCTTCTGATACAATAAAGGTTCGTAATGCCTTTGTTATATAAAGAAGTACTAAAATAAAGGTGTAGAGGCCCTAAACATTATATAGTTAATCCAATTTAACACTTGAAATCTCTTTGGGTGTTAAATTGAGATGTACCTACCTACTACCTACCCGGTACGAACGTAACGACAGGAGATGTTGGCAATTTCCGCTGTCCATAATTCGGCCAAGCTAATTTTTATTCTCGCTAATTTAATAACAATCACTTTCGCAACAACCTACTTAGCTAAATACCTACGGTTCGAAAAACATTTGCAAATATTGAAGTTAGGCTCACCTTGCGAGCCGAGGACGACGATTTTCGCTTCGATAACTTTCATTTTGAGGATGCAATTCACTAAAACACTACACTGGGATGTTCGTAAAACAAAATCACATTGTAAAACTAAACAAAACAATGAAACAAACAGTAAACTTTTTTAACGAAACGTCACATCTTAACACTCCGGAATCGAAATGATTACTAATTTATAAGTCGTCCGATTTCAATATTCTCACTGATAAATATCAATGAACTTAAAAAGTACCTTTTCAAATTAGTCGGTTAATACACGTTCAAATTGACTACGACTTAGTAACGACATCTATACTTGACGTAAGATAAAAATAGACTTAAACTTAATTTAGTGCAGAGTTGAAATTATAGGTGGCGTTGATATGTATTTTTTGTTTAGTTTTATAAAAATAATAATAGATGACGCTTTTAAAAGTGTCATTTTAATTTGTTGTTAAAATCATCGATGGCATTAGTAGTAGTAGTCCTCAAATATTATACAAAGAGAAGTCTTGCATTACATCATTTAAAGAAAAGCTTAAGAAAATATATTTCAAAATATATAATCACTAAAGAATTTGTTCCCTTTCATGCTTTCTAGTACATTTTGGCGACTGTAATGGTAAAATAACATAATTTTATGGCCAAAATTAATCGTTCATTTTATGAACCTTGTAACCCAGACCACATATAATTAAAAAGCAATTTTTATAGCATCAAGGCTGAAACCCCAGCTATTTATTGGCAATCACCATAACCAATACCATAAATATAATAATGGTGGAGCGATAAATTCGCTAGTAAAATGTCGTGATAACCATTTATGGGTTATAAATAAAGTAAGCTTGATCTATGGAACAAAAAGACTTCGTCTTTTATATATCTCCTCTTTTACTGAGGGTAGAATCTTCTGATCATTATTCAATAAAGCACAAATATTCTCAATTAGAAATTTATATAACCACAAAGTTTAAAATCATACTAGTCATATTTATTGTTTTTCTTAGTTTCATGAAAAAGGAATGAATAAAAATACACTATTAAACAAAAAATATTATTTATTTGTGAATTACCTTTAAAGGGATTAGGAAATGTTTTATATTTATGGTTATTTATTGGTCTAAAACTTATTTGTATAAATAGGCTTTTATAAATTTCTAATACTGTCAATGTAATGTATGTGTAATCACGTGGTAATAATATTAAAATATTTTATTGCTTTGTATGTTTCAAGGTTGGATTTTATTTTTAAATCTTTTATTTGATACATATGTACCTACTTAAAATTTTTTCGTAAGGTGCAAAGCTAAATTTTATTATTAACGAAATGGGTACATAATAATATTTTCTTCACCTGAACAATTTAAAAAATTAGACACTTAAATCGAGATTATTTTAAATCTCCAATAACAATGGAAGGCGGGAAAAATAATCCAAGATGGCCGATTTGCGCTCGCTTTCCCGCGAATTTCTGGCGCCATTACAATATTATACTGGGAATCGACTTTTGCAATTATATTACTTTCCTTCTGTTTGTACCTTAAAAAAATATTCATAAGGTTGTTTTTCGGCTGTGAAGTGTCGAAAAAAAGATGGTGGTTGTAAGAGGAGCCCGCCACAAGTCAAGCTGCAAATCGGGAAACATTATACAGATTAAATTTTCTAGGAAATATACAGAGTGGTTATTGCTTGAATGAAAGACAAACAATTACCTCTACGATTGTCTTTTTACAGGGGTAGTTTTTTTTTTATTAATCTGTCGTAGGTTATAGTTATCACGCTCATTATCTCCGAAGGAGTCCCAGGTGCAATAAGCTGCTAAAACTACATTAAGCCAAAATATATATTTAGTTATAAAAAAAAACATTAAAAAAAAACATAAAAAACGTAGAGCTTGTATGAAAAGGATTATGAATGCTGGAGAGGCGAGTGAGGTGTGTAAGGATCCTGCCCTAAGGCGTTCGGTTCTCTCTGCCTACCCCGCTAGGGAAGTGGCGTGAAGTTTAGTTAGTTAGGTATATATTTAGTTGAGTTATATCGAAATTGTGAAAAAGTAGTGATAAGAGGCTAGCTCGTCCCTTATATAATCACAAACTGTAACAAATACACCATAGTCGCCTTATGACTCGCTAGGCAAAGAACACAGTTTCCGATCAACTTAGGTATTTTTTTGTTAATGTTCTAACAAATCTATCAAAACATTTATACTACTAAAGTCCGGAACACCCCGTAGCCCTATGGTTCAGACACTTTATGTATGTATGTATGTATGTATGTATCATGAATGTTGAAGAAGCATGTGAGGTGTGTAAGGACCATGCCATATGGCGTTCGGATCTCTGCTAGTCTTGGGCATACTAGTTCGCAACTGAGATCGCTCAGTATAGGTCGCCGCTCCTAAACGAACTAGTTCGTTCTTCTAGTTTGTTAGTTCATCGTTCCCTCGTTTTAATACAGTCTAGCTTTGACGATCTAGATCGTTATTATAGATCGTTAGTTCACGACTCTGTGGTGAGAGCGACATGCTAAGAGATATCGAGATATAGTTCTGTGGATATGCCACTATGCCGCTCTGCCTAGTAGTTTATTAGAAGGGCAGATGCAGATATAATATTTAATGACTGCAACTACAAACTGTTTCAGTTAATATAAATAAAATACTCAGATAAAATACTTTTTCATGTACGGACTAGCGAACTATTAACGATCCAATCTGCGAACTAGTTTGCGTAGTTCACCTAGAAGAGCGCGCTTTCGAACTAGTTCGATCGCGAACTACACAAGCCTACTCTGCCTACCCCGCTAGGGAAGTAACGCGATAGCGTTAAGCTAAGCTAGTTATGTATGTATGTCTTAAATTATTTATTTTATTGACTGGCCCGTTGGTCGAGTGGTCAGAGACCCTGGCCACGAAACCAAGTGTCACGGGTTCAAATCCCACTAGGGAAAAATGTTTCGTGTGATGAACATAGTACCTATTTAAGTATGTCTATCCGTTCACTTTGGAACTTGGGAATTGGTGTGTCAATCTGGAAATATTATTTATTATTTATTCACTCAAACTGGAACATGTAAATAGACATTCGTGTTTTTTTTTAGTTTTTTTGCTTGTTTTTAAGGTGGTTGTAGCAACTCTATACAGATGCCCACTCAATGGCATTCCCCCAAGAAATCCGATCGGTTCTTTTACATACAAAGCTGATTTACATAAAAAAGCAATCGCGTTTCGTACACAGCAGTTAGGATGAAATCGGCCGGCTCGATAAATTAAACTGAGATCGTTTGCATTAGGAGTTCGATAATAAAGCAACGTTAGGTATATAGGTACCTTCATATCTAGTCTCTAATATATAAAATACGGTGTTTGTTCCCAAACTCATGCGAAACGGCTGAACTGATATTGATAAAATTTTGTGTGCTTATCAGGTAGGTCTGAGAATTGGCCAACATCTATTTTTCATACCCCTAAATGTTAAGGGTGGTCCACCGTAAAGCTAACTTGAGAACGGCTTTACCGATTTCGTAAATTATTTTTTAGTTGTGTTTGTTATTGTCAAGTGAAGGTTCTTATGAAAAAAAAAAAAAGTTGCGCGGTAAATAAAAAAAAATGGGTAGGTATTGAAAATTCGAGAACGGGGCGTTACGAAGTGCGCCGGGTCAGCTAGTTACCTACATATAATAGTCTCCTAACCGATTTCGGTCATGGTATAAGTGCAGGTTGCTCAATGGTAAGGATACCCACCCCATATCCGGGGTGCGGGTTCAAGCCCAGACCCGTATCCCTGGATTTTTCGACTACGTACGTATTTATACCACTGGCTCGGCGGTGAGGGAAAACATCGTGATAAAATCTGTACATTCCAACAACAATTGACTTATAACTAACTATGATCCAAATTGACTGATTCCCTTAACTAAGCGCTACGAAGCTCATATTGGCAGTCGCTTCAACGTAATTACCAGACCATGACCCAGGATTTAACGCTAGGAGAAGAACCGACTTCGGTCACAGCGGCCAATCTCAACGAGGTTCAGCCAACGCAGGAGATATTATAGTGCACCAGTGTGTGCGCAAACACAGGTGCACTCTCTGTTCCTTCACTCTCATAGCCCGGTGAGATGGCACCGACATGACCGGAGAGGTCAGGTTGCATCGACGGCTTAACGTGCTTCGAGGCACGGGAGTGATAAACTACCAATGTCCTGACTCCGGGCTGGTAATGAAAAATTTCAATAGGTATTGAAATAATCCGGTATATAAGTTAAGGCCTATTCGGGGTTTTGTAAACATTTACAATATTAATATAGTGCTAATCATGAACACTAATTAGCACGTTCTAAAACGTTTTCAGGTCTTATAAAGTGCCTACCAGATTTTGTTACTTCGGTAAGTACCTACTGAGATTATATAAAACATTTATGATAAAACAATGGATAAGTACCAAGAAGTACTTATAAATAGGTAGTTGCTCCCCAACAAATATGAAAATATTTGTATTCGACTGGCCTGTTGGTCGAGTAGTCAGAGACCCTGACCACGAAACCAAGGGTCGCGGGTTCGATTCCCGGCAAATATTTCGTGTGATGAGCATGGATACTTGTACTCGAGTCAAGAATGTTTATAAACGTATTTAAGTATGTCTATCCGTTCACCTAGTAGCCATAGCACAAGCATATAAGCTTAGTTTGGGACTAGGGAATTGGTGTGTAAGCCTGAAGAATTTAATTTATAATTTAATAAAAATTCCCATGAAACTACCCCCTACTATCTTTATTTTTTCCAATCCGCTATTCTTGGAAAAAATACAAAAAATATATTTTTTTCCAAAGCCCGCCATCATAATCTTTGGCAATGACCATAAACAACATCATTACATTCTTACGCAAAGGCATCGCACTCACTCAGCCGACGGCAAATCGCGCAAGTGTTTACGACGCATTAGCTGAATTACAAGAGCTCGTGATCTGAGCGGATATGTAGCAATGGAACGGGACTAATTTAGATAAAAGCCCGCGAAACGCGGACAAAGTGGTTCGGCCAGGGCCGTGCTGTGATTTCCTTAGAGTAGCCGACTTTCTTGTTGAATTCTTCTCGGTAGAAACAACATTTCGAACTGTTATTTGATGTTCTGAAATTGATGATTAAAACGTGTTTATGACTAAATTTTCTTTAATGCAAATCCAACCAACCTTAGTTCTTTATTATATTATACACATTTATGTTCACTGGGTTGGCGCAATTTAGCGGCGCAGCGCAGTGTTACCGAAGTCTATGATAAAAATGTTTAGACAAGATAATCTACTCGCATGCAAAGTGAAGATTTTAATCATGATATTTGAATGTACCACATGTATTATAGATAAGTAAAACATGTTTTTAAAAAGGCTATCTGTTGAGTTTCTTGCGGCACCTCTTCTCATCATGCCATTCACGTCGAGGTGCTGGTATAATAGTGTGACGTGCAAAAGAATTTGTTACAAATCTACTTACAGAAATAAATCATTTAACGCATTTCTGGATTTTTCATAACTAAATAGATATACATATGCCTATCTCGAAGGTAAGGGAAAACATTGTGTGGAACTGTTCATTCAAATAACTATTGATGAGTAACCATGATCCATTTCGTCTGGTTACCTTATTTATACATATTGAGTTACAAAGGTTATTTGGGCAGTTGCATTATTGCAATTGGGATGTTGGCACTATTTATATTTAATTTTGAAATATCAACTCTGAAAAAGAAAGTATCGTAGTATGCCGTTAAGCCTTATTGATTTTGTATTATATCGAGTCTAAGATTTTTAATTTTACAAAAACTGCTTAATATTAAGTCAGTTGACTATACAAACTAGTGACGTCACACGTTGACAAGCCCATACAAAATCTATAAAATGATTTCGTTTTGACAGCTCTTAAAAAGTATCTCAATTGACTAGCCAATCAACATCCCTATTCGGCCAGGTCACTCTAAATCCTGGATTGTGGCCTAAGCGGACCCTAAATAACTACGGGAAGTTAAGCTAGGAAGATGATTACAACGGGAGTACCCCAGAGGTACTCCAAAGAAAACGGCCCCAGAAGTCAAATGCTTCGCCGCCACTGGGCTTCTGACTAAAAGCTCTCCCATAAAATATCTGAAACTCGACGGCAGCCCTGCATCCCCGGTGAGCAGTACGGTGACGATAAATTTGGCCAGCGCCATCTGTGGGCCGCATGTGATATGCATGAGCTGGCCTAGATGGCGTTAGTGGGGATTAACTCTGAAATTACGCGGAATGGCCACTTACTATGATTCTTTCAGGACCTCAGTATAAGTAGTTCTACTAAGGTATTGTGAGGAGCAGTGGAGAAGCTAGGCGATAAAGGGCACTGGAGCAAGAAAGAAACTGGGACCCAAGGGCCTTATGGTCCAAAGAGTGGGGCAATTAAGTTTTTCAAGATTCAAGAATTTGATTCATACGTACATTCCATCAAGCCCACAATCCCTGAATGGGGTGGGCATCAAGGAATGATAAGCTTCTTAAACAACATTTAGCCAAAAAATATTGAGTTGGGTTATATGGAACATAGTGAAATGTAGTGAGAAGTGGCCAGCGCGTCGCCTACATAATCAAAAACCCAATGCTCAGTACGCCATTTGTCACCTTTTTCGAAAGGCGAGGACACTATACACTACTATCGCCAATTTGCCAGTTTAGAGGAAGGAATACCCATTTATATGGTGCATAAAACAAATATTAAGATCACAACAAATATTATAGACAATAATGTTTTTATATAACAAAATTAACAAAAAGTTTATAGTATGCAGCCAAAAGATAGTCACTCAGCATTTCGATTCCGTTGCCATTACTAAAAAAAATACAAACCATAGACAAAGAACAAAATCTTAAAATCAACATGAAACTGTTCTGTGTTTATCATACAAAAAAAAATGAGATATATATCATGCTATACATATATGTACTACGAAAACGAGGAAAGTATATGCCGTGGTATAACTGGCCGTAGCGAGGGCACTTCGCGCCCTTGCGACGCTTGTTGTCGCCAACACGCAATCATGCGACAAGCGACAGAGTAATGAGGACATGCCCTATACAGAATATCCTTAACTTATACCACGGACTAGTAAAAAAAAGGACTCCACGCTCATGCTATAGCGTGAAGCCACGTTTATGTATGTGTGAGTGAGATACTTATGGATAATATCCTCCTAACCGATATCGGTTAGGGCGGCCAATCTCAACGAAGATTAGCCATCTGCGCAGGAGATATTATAGTGCACAAGTGTGTGCGCTAACACAGGTGCACTCTCTATTCCTTCACTCTCATAGTCCGGTGAGACGGCAATTTGACATGACCGGAGAGAGGTCAGGCGCAGGGTGATTAAACCGCCAACTTCCTGACTGCGAACTGTTACTGAGTAATTTGGATATTGAAATACCCAGCCACAAATTTTTGGCCCGACCTGGGATTGGAATCCGGGACCGCTACCACTAGACCAACGAGGCAGTCAACTTATGGATACCAGCTATCGGATATCTATCATTTGGAGCACTTATTATGTCCATGTGTGACGTAAGTTGCGTGTCAAGTTGGAGCACCTAAGAAGCTTCAACATCTAGTTAGTGGCGTGAAGTCCTTTTTTTTTGCTAGTCCGTGACTTATACACAGAATGTTAAAAATAATGTAGTCGGCGTTTATCGGTGGCTACTTACGCTTAGTCCCATGTTGGTCTGGGAGTGTCCTATGTTTGTTTGTTTGTCTGGAACTGTCGCACGTTGATCTCTTAAGCCTGACTAGTCTGATGAGTGTTAGCTAGCATTTAGTAAAACGACAAATAATATATTGGCTATTGGTTTTGCGATTATGTAAGCGAGGAGCTAGCCACTTGTCACTGCTTTTTCATAACTTTCCATATTGCTCAATTCTATTTTATTTTCGGCCCAATGTGTTTAAGGAGCTTATCGCTCCTTGGACTCTGTCCAATACTTCGGGGATTGCATGTGTGAAGGTATGTATGTATGTGTGAATCTACCACCGGTCTTGCATAGCATTTTAATTGAAAGTTTGCTAAAACATTAAAATTTAACTATAACCAAAAATTAACAAGAACAATATGCCGTGTCCACACTACGCCTTCGCCCGCAAACGAGCAATCAGCGAGCGATCGCCAACGCGACAATACCCCCCGCTCCTTGCTTCCAAATTCAATTTGCACCAATCAACGGGCGGCGTCTTCCCGCCTTCTGCGCCGCTGGGCAGCCGCCGGACGTGGCGCGTTCTCTTTTTGAATTTTCGATTTTCGAACACGGTTGGCGGTGTTTTGTTTTTTTTTGGAGGATGCTTGTTCGAGGTTTAGGTAGTGGCATTTGGCCTTGGCAGCCTGTAGTTATTAAACTGAGACCTGTAGCAGACTATTCGGTGTGTAGACCATGGCCTCTGGTCCTGGGTGGCCTCCAAACTCCACTCCAAATCCACGTTCCCTTGATCAAATCCCAAGCAAGACTTTTAATGACATTTCATTCTGAGGTTAAGATATTTTCATCACGGAAGACTGAATGAGTGGATTTTGAGCCGTAGACCTAATAGTTCATCAGCATCTATTATGGGCTAGAAACACTACAAATAGATACAGTTAAACAATGCAAAAGTTCTATGGTAAATTTTCTATGGTAACCACAGATTTAAAATTCAAACAGTCAAAATGGCGGGCCGTCAAAAAGCGCGCGAACGGCGCGTCAACATGGCGCCGTCGCAAAATCAAATATCAAATATTGATATTCCCGCCATTACGTATTCTGTTTGAGGTGTGCGATACTATTTGCGGAATCACTTGGAACAGTTTCAGTTTTCGTCTGTCATCGATTCTCGGTTACATTGTGAGAATATAAAGGCTTGGGTACAATGATGTTACATATAAATAAAAGACGCAGAACATTATGTTATAAACTAGTAAAAAAAGAAGGACTCCGCGCTGTCATACTATAGCGTAAAGCCACGTTTATGCATGTGTGAGTGAGATACTTAAGGATACCAGATATCGGAGATCTGTCATTTGGAACGCTTAAAACAATGTGTGATGCTAGTACCTATCTAATAAATAAATAATAAATTCGACTGACACACCAATACCCTAGTTCCAAACTAAGCTTTTAAGCTTCTGCTATGGTTACTAGGTGAACAGATAGAGTTAACATAAACATCCAAGACTCGAGTAGTACAAATATCCATGTTCATCACAAGAAACATTTTGTCCCTAGCGGGATTCTAACCCGTGACCCGTGGTTTCGTTGTCAAAACTTAATAATAGGTTAGGAGAAAAGTTGAGTAAAATTGTCTAGCTCTTCGCCTACTCAATCACAAACCCAAAATCACGGAGAGTTGTGGGCAAAATCTATTAATGTTTAAAAACAATAAACGTTTACAACATTCATCTATCAAAGCGTTTTGTTTAAAACGTCTTTATTTTTTATTTTATTTTATTGAGAAAACTAACTGTGCAGTACCTATACAATTTTTCTTATTTAACTAATGCTTACAATTATGATTACAGCTAATTACAGGTTCCCTTTATTTGACCACTCATATAGGACGTGAAAAACAAAACAATATAATGCATACTTACATATATAAGTAAATTCATTTACCTATACATACTACATACACATATTATAATTTATACAATACATTATTTTATAAATATATATAAATATTTATTAATTTTATCTAAAAGCTATATTGTTAAGGGCCATTTTACCATTTGTATCAAAAACCAAGTTCAACTGATCTGAGTTTAACTTAAAACTTAAACTTTGCGCCTAAAAATGGTTACCCATCACAGTTTTCCCCCGACGAGAGTCGCTTAACTTTCCGCGCAGTACGTTATGTAGCACATAATCGATGGTAGCTGAAACAATTGGCATATCCGCGCTACAACTCATCGGGTTGTTTGGACAGGGCGCATCAATCACGCCGCCCCCGCCCCCGGCGGTATCTATAGTGCGGACTACGGTTGAGCTGAGCGAGCAGAGCGAGCGAATTTTTTTCCCTGACGATCGTACGATAGAGTATAAGAGCGGTGGTAGTTCAATGGTACCGCCTCTTAACGGAGGACTGCGGGTATAAACCTTGGCACATACTTTTGGAATTTTCAAATCTATGTACGTATTTATACCACTAGGTTAGGGAAAACATCGTGATGAAACCTCCACAACTATGGATTTGTAACCATTATTCAAATGGCCTGCTTTACCTACAAAGTTTGCAAAAGTCTGATCGACAGTCGCTTCTAGGGAAATCAACCTTTATTATTGTTTTAACTTATAAAACATTTGAATCTTATAAACTATAATATCTATACTTAATATATTTTTATTATATTTACTTTTCTTCCTTAAATCATTACCTTCTTAGCGTTATGTCCCGTGCTTAGACGGGGTCCGCTCAGACCATGATCCAGGATTAAGCGAGTCTGGTATTGATGGTACATATTATATACTGCCGATCTGACCTTCGCAACCCTAAGATAGGGGAACCAGACAATTTTTGGATCGTTGTTACAAATCCAAAGTTATTTGAATTTGCAGGTTTCATCACGATGTTTTCCCTCACCGTCGAGCTAGTGGTATAAAAACGTACATAGATTTGAAAAATCCAGTGGTACGTGCTCGGCTTTGAACCCTCACTCCCTATTTGTATATTTAAACGTTCTGTTCACAAACAGCTTGCCTTTCGACATAGGCCTCCTCTACAAGTTTACATTTTACCCTTTTGCCATTCGATATTACTAAAATATTAATAATAATTTGGTAAACTCCAGGTCCAGACTACGAATAGGGCGTTCCCCGCAATATCGCAAGACGTTAGAGCGAGACGGCGATACAGCCTCTCTGTCTGTCGGACGCGTCGGGAATGCGAAGTCGCGAGTTTTTCCAACGCAATCTATACTCCACTCGAGACCGAGGGTGCCCATGATTTGAGCTAAGGATGGGATAATCGTGAATTTGAATAAACTATAATCCATGACTAGCTAGCCAGGAAAATTGTGTGGCACCTTTATCCTATATTTAGAATAAAACGCCAATTCACGCACAATGATGTATTTTTTTTTATAAGTAATAATGGTTTTTGTCCCATTTAGTCAGGTACTTAAAATTAATATGCCAACAGTATTCCTTCCCTAGCATGTCGTAAAAGGCGACTAATGTTATATCGGGTTTTGGGTGTGTGATTGTGTAGGCGACGAGTTAGCCACTTGTCACTAGTTTTTCACAATTTTCCATCTAACACAGCCTAGAGCTATCTTTGGCTGAATGTGTTTAAAGCGGCTTGCTGTCCCTTTGACTCTGCCTATACCTTCGGGGATTAAGGGCGTGAAGTTATGTAAGTACATACGTATAATAGTTTAACTAACATCTCATTTCGCAGCAGATCGTGGTGAAGCCAATTATTTTCCGTCTGAGTCGGTAAAACTAAAAATTAAGTAAAATCGTCAACAGCGTAACCATTTTGATATCTAGTAACGACCTCATTATTTTTGTAGACTTATCCCGCTCCACCCAAAAGCGTGGTCCCTGCCAGGGGTGCTTAATTTACTGGTCGTAGTTGTAAGCGATCTAAGTTAGAGCAACTCCGACTCGCATATTAAACGCCCCTGAAATATTAGGGTTTAGCCGGGAGACGTATTTCACAATCATCGTCTTAACGCTGTTAACGTAGCGGGTTGATGTATTCAGCGACTTGTCGGAGTTAAGCGACGCTTGCCTCTGTCTAATGGTGGATGGGTGACATTACTTATATAAATGCGTGAGCTATGTAGGTTACGTTTTTATGCTGATGGAGGTGAAGTTCGATACGCCCAAAAGTTTGGGGTGAGTTTTGGATTTGTGATTGTGTTGGCGACAAGCCACATAATACTACTTTTTGTAAATTTTTCATGTTCAAAAATTGTCTGGTTCCCCTATCTTAGGGTTACGAAGGTCAGATCGGCAGTCGCTTCAATGTAATTACCAGACTCGCTAAATCCTGGATCATGGTCTAAGCGGACCCCGTCTATACACGGGACATAACGCTAGGAAGATGATGATGATGTAAATTTTCCATGTAGGTAAGTTGGGTTAAACGTAAAATCTACGAAATTAACTGATTTTTAGTTTAATATGCACACACATAACATCACGCCCGTAATCCCCGAAGGGGTAGGCAGCATCAAAGGGGCAGTATGTCCCTTCAACCACATTCAGCCAAAAATAAAGCCGGGCGGGGTTAAATTGAAAACTGTGAAAAAGCAGTGACAAGCGGCTAACCTGTCGCCTACACAATCACACACCCAAAACCCGGTATGTCATTAGTCGCCTTTTACGACATGCTAGGCAAGAACCACAGTTGGCATATTCTTTGAGGTCCCAGACCAACATGGGACAGTGAGCTGGGTTGAATCGAAAGCTGTGAAAAAGGAGTGACAAGTGGTTAGCTCGTCGCCTACGCAACACACACCCAAAACTCGATACACCATTAGTCGTCTTCTACGACATGCTAGGCAAGATAAGAACCACAGTTGGCACATTATTTTTAAGTCCCAGACCAATATGGGGCAACGATGGGCTGGGTAAGATGGAAAAGTGAAAAAATAGTGACAAGTGGCTAGCTCGTCGCATACACAATCACAGGCTGTTTCATGTGTGTGTCAAATAAAGTAATTTCTATTCTATTCTGTTCTAACACGATGTATTCTTTTACCGTCGAGTTTCGTTCTTCGCTACTCTGTATAAACCATATTTGACTAAAGTGGACCTCAATAAGCCTGTCCACTGAAAGGAAAAAACAGAGCGGATCTATGCCAATATTATACAAGAGGATTGCTTGAAATATCCGAGTGGGCTGGTCAATATTGACACAGCTCCCCTCTTCAGACCCATGTTGGTCTGGGACTTGAAAATAATGTACCTACTGTCTTCCTTGCCTAGCATGTCGTAAAAGGCGACTAATTGTGTATCTAGTATTGATTGAGTCTTAGCTTTCCATCTAACCCAGCCCACTGTCTCATGTTGGTCTGGGACATAAAAAAAAATGCCAACTGTGGTTCTTGCCTAGCATGTCGTAAAAGGCAGCTAATGGTATATCGGGTTTTGGGTGTGTTATTATGTAGGCGACAGGTTAGCCGCTTGTCACTGCTGTTTTACAATTTTCCATCTATCCTAGCCCGGCTTAATTTTTGGCTGAATGTGGTTGAAGGGGCATGCTGCCCCTTTGACTCTGCCTACCTCTTCAGGGATTATGGCCGTGATGATATGTATGTAGTATTGATTTTATGATTGTGTAGGCTACGGGTCAGCCACTTGTCACTACTTTCACACAATTTTTGTAATTAACCAACTCTGTTTTATTTTTGGTTGATTGTGATTTATGGAACTTCGCCTTTTGGAATATGCCTACCTCTTAGGGGATTACAGGCATGTTGTTATATTATCATATATGTATGTATACCAACTTTTGCTCACGATTTCGTCCGCGTAGAAGTCAATTTTGTTAAGAGGGTTTATTTAAAAATGTAATTTGATTGGACCAAGGAATCACGCTGTCCCATACAAACATCGCTACCCTTTTTCACGCCGTTAGGGTTAGAGTTTCTGAAAATCCTTTCTTATCGGATGCTTACGTCATACAAAGAACTCATCTTCCAAGTTTCAGGTTTCTAGTGTTTCTACGATCAGCGGTAGGCTGTGCATTGATCCGTCAGGACAAACTATTTGGTATGCAAAGATGGTCTTCTCTCTGCACTAGTGGATAGCCTAAGAACATAATAGCATATAGGAGGGGTATACCAAAAATCAAACGTCCTTTTCAACATAATGACTATATTTTGTAAATCTTCACATAGTTAAACACGTTACTTAAGAGATCATTATTATAATACATCATACACACTTCAATTATATTAGAATAGTATACTTTTTGTTTTTACCGACATCTAAGTACTTTCAACTTTAATTTTTACATACACTTAAATTGAATTTCTTAATAATAAATATTGTGTTTGTCTTATGTGATAACAGGGTAACATAGGATTTTCAGAGCACAGAAAGTCGGGTATACCTTTGTATAGAATGAAATTTGACATAAAATAATCCATAAAAATGTCTGTACAAATCATAAGTCTCATATTTTATTGTTATTTTTATCTTAATATTGCACTGACGAATATTCAACCAGGGCCGGATCTACCATATGGCTTTTTGGGCTTCATCCCAGGGCCCCGTGGATTCAAGGGGCCCCTAGCTAAGTCAAGTCAAAAATGGATGATAATGCGAAAAAATCCATAATTTATCAAACCTTATTGAATTCATTTAATTCAAGTCTACGTCTTATACTTTGAGTAATTAGGTGGGCCCCTAAGTAGTATTAGCCCAGGGCCCCCTAAACTCACGTTCCGGCCCTGTATTCCAACCTATTATACAGATCTGTTTAAAGTAGCAATATTTAACTATTCAGTTGTTTCTCAATTTGTGACAGTTTCAGATGTTAATCTCCTTGCTAGGTTTTTGACACTTCAGCGGCATTTTCGCTGGTTCCAGCAGAGCTAAAATTGTACTACACCCAGCTGGATTGCTTGATTCAGCATTCCAATTTATAGTAGGATTGAAATCCAGCTGCATTGAACTAGCACATGTCGCCGGATCCTGACAGATAAAATTTAAAGAAAGAAAGCAACATTTATTGACAACACATACACTAACAAATATTAAACAGACATTATACAATAGACAAAAAGAAATAGGAAAAGTTAAAAATATAATCTATACTTATAATAAATCTGTAGAGAGGTCAATTCTGTACATGAAATATATTTTCAAAATAACTATCAGGGGGTGATTAGTGATCGGTACTGATGCCAAAAATGCAATCAGTAAAATTTTTTGTCTGTCTGTCTGTATGTTCCTTATAGAAACAAAAACTACTCGACAGATTTTAACGAAAATTGGTACAATTATTTTACATACTCCTGGGCAGGTTATAGTATACTTTTCATCACGCTACAATCAATAGGAACAGAGTAGTGAAGGGAAATGTTGGGAAAACGGGTGCAGTTATTCCATTTTTTAAGCTTCCGTCGCGTGTGCAGCCTTAAGGGTTAAAGTTACATAGAAATCATGTATGACGGAAAAAGTCTTTATAATATTAACCTTAAACGCGGGTGACACCGCTGGCACAGCTAGTAAAGAATAATAAAGAAACGTATGTGCTACCAACTAGGTCCCAGCCTCAGCATTATGCTGCTACGGCATGGGGTCAACACCGCAGAAGCGCTGATATTCTATTAAATTGTGCTTGGCCCAGCTGGATTGCTCGATCCAGCATTGCAATCCTCACTCTGTTGTTACAAATGTAAATAGGCTAAGACTGCTTACCATAGAAAGGCCATATCGTCGCTTAAGTTATATCGCCGTCGCTTTACACCGTGTGACTCAAAATGGTATTTTTTATCATACTACTAATTTAAAGAGGAATGATTTGATTGTTTGTTTGCATTGAATAAGCTCTGAAACTACTGGACCGATTTGAAAAATTCTTTCACCAATAGAAAGCTACTTTATCAGCGAGTAACATAGGCTATATTTTATCCCCGTATTCCCACGGGAATGGGAACTACTTGGGTGAAACCGCGGGGCGCTGATAGTAGTGCAATAAAACTTTTTCATGTTATATTATTTAGTTTATTAAAGATAGAAATAAATTGCAACAATAAATTATCTTTTTAATTATACATATGAGGCAGAATTAAGTAAAATTACTCGCCTAAATAGATCCATCTAATTCAAGTGAATTTTGAGTTACGCGGTTTTAGAACTAGAGCGACGTTATGTTTGAGCGGTTAAAAAAAAGAATTTTTTGAGATTATTTCTTTTGATCTTATTTTTGTTGATTCTATTTACACTTACTTGACTATTATATTCTATTTATTTATTAACATTATTACTAAAATACAGAACATTTACAATTCATTATAATAATTTAAATAATATTATTAATACTGGTAGAAAGATGTCTTTTAAATATGTTTTTACAATGAAAATAAAGCTATTTGATTTTCCAATCGTTAAATAATAAACTTAGCCAATATTTTTACAATCTTTTTATATTTTTTATTTAAGTTTGTCATTATAAAATTTAAATTATGCTCGTGTAACTATAATGACTCAATTTTTTACGACAATTATGAAGCAGTAAAATATAATCAATATTTTACTTTGTACAGTGTTTGATTTTTATTTTCTGACAAAATAACATTGTTGCAACGGTTTATCAACATGATTGTTTTTAACATCTTTGAATGTTAAGTATTATCATTAATATAATAAAACTTATGATTCTAAAATTGCTAGTAACGTATTTGGCGTATCTCAGTTCTTGGTACTTATTTGTTATAATTAATTATAATAATTTAAACTTTTCAACATAATTCTATGGGCCCTATCTGACATATTTTACTTAAACTTATTCGATAACTCCGACATGGACCAAAGTGTATTAATATGAGACATATGAATTCTAAGTCCCATGTTGGTCTGGGACTTAACAACTTTACAACTGTTTCCTAGCATGTCGTTAAAGGTGCCTAATGGTATACCGGGTGTTGGATGTGTGATTGTGTGGGCGACGAGCTAGCCACTTGTCAATACTTTTCACAATTTTGCATCTACCCCAGCCTAGTTTTATTTTTTTGAATGCAGTTAAGCGGGCTAGCTGTTTTTTTCACTGACTACCCCTTCGGGAATTGCGGGTGTGAAGGTATTTAAGTAGGTATGTATGTATATGTGTTAGGATATATACTTCTCGACTTCTCGGTTCCACCGTTACTCCTTAAGTAAAGAGGGAACTTATACGAATCCCATGCCCTTCTTGAAACCACAATATCACCAAGCAATCTGTAAGTTCCATTAAATCGCTTTGTTGGCGAGAAACATATACAAATTAAACAAACACGCAAGTTATATTAAACTTGCATGGAGTTAATTAAAGTGACTTATTATAACTATATCATAAGTGTATTGGGTTGTGCGAACTTATGCGCTTGCACTAACAGTGGAAGTACTTCCGCCGAGCTAGGTGTTGCTCGCTCGAGGACCTAGCGCCGACTGACCGTCTCTGTGTATTGTATATATACTTAGTGGCGAGAATAACTTCGTCAGCGCGATGCAGGATTGTATGGCGTTTGTGCATGTTCGATCGACGTCATCTGTTTACATATTATTGAAGCTATAATCTTGACTATCTTGTGGCGCGGTCGCCACAGGGTTTTGGGTAATTAATGTGAATGTGGGTAAAGAGGATTGCTACCCTTTTGACTTTGCCTACCCTTTCGGGGATTAGGGGCATGATCTTATAAAAGAAAAACTCATAAATCAATTCCCTTTTTCTCGTGAATTCGTTTACTCTAATCTAGATTTTTTATTCCTCGTTTCTGCATTCTGTTATATTTATACGGGGTCCCATAGATTTTTGTTATACACATATACATAAGTACCATTTATATTAAATGCTATATTTAAATAATAAGTAACAATTTTATAAAATAATTGGGCGACTAGCTTAAAGGTTTTAGCATTATTCTTCATGTAAAAATTTGGAAAAAGAATATAATATTAATTTTGTCCTAAAAATCCTGAAGCCAAACTCGAATTGTGGTCACCCTACATTTGTCAATTTAAATACATATTTACAATGGGGTAGTTGATGTGACCAAAATTTAGTCAGTGTTAAATTTTGGGAGAAATCTTTCGATATTTCGTCTTTCGGCATCGATATTTATCGATTATAATTATTGTTTATAAATGTATCGTTGCATTCCTAAATGTCGTACGGTTCTCCAACAACTTGTCATCGTTCAATAAATGACAAAGCTTGAATGATTCTTGCATACGATTTGTCTGATAAGCAGCCGATTATTTATTTTACAGAATTTGACAAAAGTGTCAATTATAAATTATAGTCTAATAAAGTTTAATTTTACACAAACTCCGTGCAAATTTTGAGCTCACTTACAACAAATGACTTAGCTCCGACTAATTCCACCAGCGGTCATACCAATTACAAATAATGTAACAAAAATGCGAAAATCCTAATAAAAATTACTTCTATTTTCATACCACGTAAGGCCTAAACATGTCCATGCCTGGTCTCCCGCCATCTTGGCCCATAACAACAAGGCCCCGCCTATTTTCCAAATTCGAATTAAAATTGGCGGCAGCCATCGCCCTCTCTCGTTCTAGCGCGATAATCCTGTCCCTATCCAACATGGCGGGAGGTTTGACAGCTGTCAAGTCGGCGGCCATGTTTTGCGGAGGCTTTTCAGGCTCTGGCGTCGGGAGCGGGTCTTTCGGCTTGGGTTTGTCATCGCTGTGGACGTGCGGCTCTTTTTTGGAGTCCTGTTGGGCTTTTTTCGAACGCTTCCATTTCATGCGGCGGTTTTGGAACCATATTTTTACCTGTTGACAAAGAAAAATAATTATAATCTCATAATTACTCTTATTTTTATATAGGTCATGGTCTACATGATATGGATAATATCTTTTGGAATCTTTATCTGATCCCGAACAAAGAATTTAAATCAAATCAATAAATTAACCGAATATATTATACATAAAATCAGAAGATCAAACTCAGAAGTTTGATCTTCTGATTTTACTCACTGAACCAATCAAAACTGGCAACCAATACAATATTTGAAAAGTTTATTAGCAATAACATGTTCCATTTGAAATCATACAAGGACATATTGCACCTCATGTAAAACTCCAAAACGTTTAACACACACTCTTCCAAACTATCCTCCAAACATACTTAAAATAACAAAATCCCGCCATCCGCATCATCCCGCGCAAATCTTCACCTCAAAAAACAACACCCCACACGACATCAAAAACAACCTCTTTTTGACATTTGCCAAATGGCGGGAAACACCTGTCACGGTGACTGATGCCGGATTTGCGCAAATCTGACAAGCGTGAAACAGGCGAATGAATGCGTAAACTAGCCATTTAAGCTATTTGTCATAGAAAAAAGGACTTTAAGCGTAGTCCCTACAGCCATTATGATAGCCAAGTTAAGTTTGTCCCGTAAATGTGAGGACAGGATTAGGGGGTGTAACGGATGGCGATAAAAGTTATTGCCGGGGGTGTTGCGGCTTTAAATATTAATCTCTTAGGGTGAGGAGTAAGTAATTGAAAGTGGTGGGGCGATGACTTCAGTAATGTATGGTAATTGGATGGTTTTTAGTTGAAGGTCGTTTTGTTGGGAAATTGATTGGGGATTTAACTGGGTTCGGGAATGGGACAATGAAGGTCCTATTACCGAAATTAGTTAAGTCCCGATCTGTGGTCGTTTAGGAGTAAAGACAGCAATTTTATATATGAGGTGAGGTATACTGGCATGTTAAAATATCTCTGTTGTATTTCAGATTTCCGTAGTCGAGAAAAAAAGTAACGGAAATATCTGCGAACCAAAACTTAAGCACCGGCGCTAACGGAGAAGCGCATTTTAGCAATGTTCGCAAATATTTCCGATGGCTTCTATCTAAGTATTTAACAGTGAAGGCGCAACCGGGCTATTGTTAAATAATTTTTACAGGGATTATTAATATACATTAAATAAATAAAAAATATTATGACTATTTGTGATATTATGACAGGTATAATAAAATAATAAAATAATTATGGTCTTATAACTTAATTCAAATACTTGGATTTTGTTTGACGCGAAATCTGAACAATTGCAGACGTTTTTTTTAATGGCGTCAAGGGGCTAGTGTTGGGTGCCAACTTTTATTAGAAGAAATAGAGTTTAACTGATTTAAAAGGAGGTAAATAAAGAGTACGGACTTATAAAAAAGAATATCATTTATTTTATATTTTAAAAAGGTATTTTTTGTACTTATTGCAGCACATAACAATTTGTCATGGATGCATATACATGACTGGCACTGGTATTTTTAACATTGTTGAAAACAGTATTTAGCGTACTCTAATAGTGTTAGAGATAATAGAGTACGCCCACAGGATATAGAGTACAATACTCTATTTTAGAGTACGGTTGGCAACCCTAGCTGGTGGGTCACCTGATGGTAGGTAATCAAGTCCACCCATGGACACCTGCAACAAACGAGTTGGTGAGACGCCGCCTCAAAATGCGCCTCCGGCACTCTCACCCTCACCGCGACACACAGCAGCATAGGGGTTGTCATTTTACTTTGTATTTCAGAGAGTATATGACGTAATGGCATGTGCGTATTTTATTAATTGGCTTAAATAGAATGGAAAATATTGGCGATGGTTAATGTAATTAGGTATGTGGAGAACTGGGGTTGTTTATTTTTATTGAATGTACCTAAATGTTAGTGTGAAGGTCGGTTGTCGGCTACGAGTGTGTGGTATTATTGTTCAAGTAGAGCTGGCATAAAATAAAAGTACTCTTGCAATATTACAAATAAATTATAGGCAAACGTGCCATAAAATGACCTTAATTTGTCCCATATTGGCTTGGGACTTAGAAAGAATGTGCCAACTGTGTTTCTTGCCTAGCATGGCGTAAAAGACGACTAATGGTTTATGGAGTTTTGGGTATGTGATTGTGTAGGCGACGAGCTAGCCACTTATCGCTACTTTTTCACAATTTCCATCTGACCCAGCCCAGTTTTATTTTTGGCTGAATGTGGTTGAGGTGGCCTGCTGCACCTTTAACTCTACCTACCCCTTCGGGGATTGTGGGCGTGACGTTATGTATGAAAAGACACAAAACTAATATAAGTATTAATTACACGAATGTTTATCCTGGTTGAGGATAGATCCCACAACTCTTGGCGCATGGCCAATGGCTAAATACGGCATCAAGCCAGTCATAAGGCAAAAAATATCTATAATAAATAAAAAAACATTGGTACCTGTGTCTCAGTAAGCATCAGGCTGGTCGCCACCTCGAACCTTTTCGGGCGTGACAGGTACTTGTTCATGCGGAACTGCTTCTCCAACTCAAGCAGCTGCTGCGACGTGAAGGCGGTGCGCGGGCGTCGCGTCTTGCCGAGCAACGCGTGCGGGGCGCCTGTGGGAGAAGGGAGAGGCTATAATAACGTTATCATCACGTGGGAGAAAACCGGGTTATCATCGTCCATTGACATGGGTAACCCTAGTGGCGAATTTACAGATTAACAGACTCTAAGGTTTGCATGACTGCGTCTTGGTCGGTATAGGAGCGCGTGGCGGGCGCCTACGGGAGAAGGGGATAGGTTACAACATGGCCATCTTCAGGGGTAAACATGGGATGGTAAGCAGGGGATGGTAAATGCGGCCGTTTTGGAAATCTGCCGCAATGCGTGCGCTAACTCAATTTGCAGAAGCGAGTTAACACTTCCAGCACTGTTATTTCTTATTTCTAAATTAACTTCAAGGCACTTAAGAGCCACATCCGCTTTATGATCAAACTCAAACATAAAAAGTCCATCAAATTGCTTTTTAAATGTATCCAAAGGGATTGTTGGTGCTTAAAAAGTTCGAATAAAAAATGCTATTCAAAAGTTGTTTAAAAGGTAATTCGTTTTTATATTTAAAAATCAATAATTTATGAAGAATAAGGTTGAATTGAACTATTGCGATTATTTACTCTATTATGGGATGTAGGAGAGTTAAATTAATTTTATTTTAATTATTATTAATAATATAATAACTATGTACCATACTAAAGATGTTCCTTGAATGTGTCTATAAACCAATGTTTACCAAATTGCTCAATATAATTGGTTTGGCTTAAAAAATATATATATTTTAAATAAAATCTGACCGACTAAGTTTGTCAGATCTTTTAAACAACCCTGCTTTATTATTAATAAAGTATAAATAGTATAGATTTGCTAGTTGAATTTTTTACCAAGAATCTATTTACGCAGATTGATAACAAATAGGTACCTAAATATTGTGCAAACGCAATCGCACAAATCAAAACTACAGGTTCCTAATTAACGAAATTACGGACGAAGCCCGACACCAATCTAATCATTTCATTCCATATTAATCAACAAAATGAAATTACTGGATTGCACAAAGCGACCGCTATCAATAAGCCTGTAAAAATGATAATCATCAATTAGCGCCGAGCGACATTTGGCCGTGTTTGCGGAGCGATAAACGTTTTCGAACGCATCTGTCAAGTTTTGGCGGGAACAAACGTCAGTGTGACAGCTCGCAGGTCTTTTTATGTGCGCATTTTGTTGATGGCTCTAATTGGCTTAAATAGGATGGAAAATATTGGCGATGGCTAATGTGATTTGGTATGGAGGGCTGGGGCTGTTTCTGTTTATTTTATTGGGCGTAAATGTTTGTGTGATGCTTAATTGTGCGGAGTTTGAGATATGTAGTTTGTAATATCATTTTTAAGTCTTTTTTTTTTTTTTAGATCATTTTTAAATTAATAATTTTTGTGTTTGTTGCGACATTTAAAAGTCTCTTTTCTTAAAAAACAATAAGTGTATGTAATATTAAAATAATAGCATAATACTGAATGCATTTAAAATACATATACAGGGTTATTGGAAATATGGCATGACAGAAATACATAAACGGAGTTTAATAAAAAAATATTTTATCTACGGACTGAAGATTTGTTTGATTGCTCTGGTCAGCTGAAAAGGAAATTACTAATTTGGTATAAAAATAATATTAAATCAAGATAATCGCCTGTATTCCACACATGCCATTATCCCATTTCTACAAACATAACATTAAAACTCCACTTGTAAAACCATAGACTCGACCATAGGGCATGTCACGTAATGTCAACAAGAGAATGGTTGTAGCCGTGGACACTCAACAAAGGCATGCATATTGATTTTTGATTTCAATACTTAAGCACGAATCTGTGTTTGCCCTTGCGTGCGGCCATTTTAAATTTATTTTTAAACATTATAGGGATATTTGAACGAGCAAAGGGCTTTTGCCGGAGATATGGAGGTAATGTTATTTTAAGTGCATGTTAAGGTAAAGAGGTTTTATTTTTGTCTCTGGTTCGTTCGACTTCTTTAAAAACAAACATATCTGGATATTTTTCAGACTGCAAATAATGGCTTGAAACGTTGAGCATTTGGATAGGTTTATTTGATAACCTTTATTTAAATGTACCTAATTGACACAATTGTGTAGCTAATATTTAAAATATATGGGTATGTCTATTGTTGTTTAAGTCTAATAAACATTTATTCCAATGTCAACTGTAATCTGAAAACAAGATTGTCGATGCAATATCAATGAATAACAATTCCATATCTACAAGTGAGAAGTTTTCGAGAGTAGCCGTAATTTCAGATTGTAAGTATATTAGAAATATATAAATATACAAATTTAATATTTGAAATTAAATAATTGTCACAAAATTACGTTGTGTTAATATCGTTTTATACGGTTTTAAATGTAATATTGTAATATCTTTACTGTGTGTGTAATATTAAGTAGTATTCTGTATTTTTCTAGGCCCTACACATTTATAACAATTTATAATATTAGTTGATAAAAAAATAAAATACGACCTACAAGACTAATCGAATACTACGACAAACAAAAAGTATTACTACCGCAGTCATAACCTTTTTGGCGGGCTGGCTGAAAAAAAAACAACGTTCCGTCATTAATTTTCCGCGCCAATTCGCCCGATGCTGCCAACACCACAACAATGGAGGGGATCCTGAAACGCCATGTTGGCAGTATTTATTCGTGATCGTTTGACATGGGAGCTTCCGGATGGTATGATGCTCTACATATACATATTTTATTTATCATTGCTTATTCATTTATAGCTTGATTATCTGTATAATGATAATAATAATACTTGGTTTAGGCCCGTACTATTCTAAATACCGATAAAAAGCCGAGATTAGAAAAGCCTTAAGAATAATAATAATAAATTCTCCAGACTGACACACCAATTCCCTAATTCCAAACTAAGCTTATAAGCTTGTGCTATGGATACTAGGTAAACGGATAGACATACTTAAATAAGTTTATAAATATCCATGACTCGAGTACAAATGTCCATGTTCATCACACGAAACATTTGCCCCTAGCGGGATTCCAACCCGCGACCTTTAGTTTCGTGGCCAGGGTCGCTGACCACTCGACCAACGGGCCTGTCAAATGTGACGATATACAGTACTAGCAAAAAGCTGTGAGGCCTCGTGTTGTAATATTTTTCTAATCAAATGTTTTTGTTTTTAAAATGGTATCTTTATGATACCATTACCATATTGTGTATATATATATTACATTATATTAGATATTGTATTTAGTAATAATGTCCTCCTAACCGATATCGGTTACGGCGGCCAATCTCAACGAGGATTAGCCAACTGCGCAGGAGATATTATAGTGCACAAGTGTGTGCGCAAACACAGGTGCAATCTCTATTCCTTCACTCTCATAGTCCGGTGAGACGGCAATTCGACATGACCGGAGAGAGGTTAGGTGCAGGACCAACGGCTTAACGTGCTTTCCGAGGCACAGGGGTGATTAAACCGCCAACTTCCTGACTCCGGGCTGTTACTGAGTAATTTGGATATTGAAATACCCAGCCACAAATTTTTGCCCCGACCCGGGATTTGAATCCGGGACCTCTTGGTCCTTAGGCGGCGCATGCTACCACTAGACCAACGAGGCAGTATTTTATTACTATAGATAACACATGTAGACATTAATTTATATTATTATGTTAAGGCCCAATACTTAGGCGTGATAGATTTTCAGTAAAGTGTATCACAAAAATGCATAGTGGGATAGTATTTAAAAATATATATATATTTAGACTATCTAATTTACTTTTCAGTAATTGGGATGTAGGTATACAAACTATTACAAGATCATTGTTTAAATATGTCACCTTATCTATATATTGTAATTTAGTGAACGTTTTATTTTAGTCTGATGTTAATCTGGGACTTAAAAAAGAATGTGCCAACTGTGTTTCTTGTCTAGCATGTCGTAAAAGGCGACTAATGATATATGGGGTTTTGGGTATGTGATTGTGTAGGCGACGAACTAGCCACTTGTCACTACTTTTTCACAAATTTCCATCTAACCCAGCCCAGTTTTGTTTTTGGCTGAATGTGGTCAATGTTGCCCCTTTCACTCTGCCTACCAACCCTCTGGCGATTATGGTCGTGAGGTTATGTGTATATTTTATTTTTAAATCTTTTGAAATACTTAGTCAGTTGAGTGTGGCATGTCGTGACATCTACATGATATTTTGACAAATGTCATGAAAGGTATGTTAAAGATTATCGGTGTCCACTACCCGATTTAACGTTTTTTTTTCTCAGATTAAATATTCGTGATGAGTGAGAACTTAATAAATATAAAAAAGCAAACTCAGCCTGGCCCAGGCGTGAACGAATACTTTAATCAAATTCTAATAAATCGAATCCCATAATATTAAGCAGTTGCGATGCCCTTACGGAGTGCTATATTGTTGAAAACCTAGTACTTAATCTATAGTTAACACTTATGTACATCAATGTGGCATGCAATAAAGAATTTGAATTTGAATTTAACAAGTCCGTTTGTTAAGAATGAAACTTTGTAGAATTACAATGCTTGTTACAGATAAAAATAATGTATGACTTATCGGGAAAGTTGAGATCGAATAGTGTAATAGGTATTTATATTTCAGACACAATGACAAACCTGTCATATAAATAAGTAGCTTCGTCATAAGATAAATTTGTTAACTGTATAATAAATGGTTTCTCATGGTGGTCATGAAATAATAAATAATAATAATAGATAAATCTTTCAGACTGACACACCAATTCCCTAGTTCCAAACTAAGCTGATGCTTGTACTATGGATACTAGGTGAACGGATAGACATACTTAAATACGTTTATAAACATCCATGACTCGAGTACAAATGTCCATGTTCATCACTCGAAACATTTGCTCCTAGCGGGATTCGAACCCGCGACCCTTGGTTTCGTGGCCAGGGTCTCTGACCACTCGACCAACGGGCCAGTCAATGATGTCAAATGATGAATGAGAATCAAATATATTAGTGAAGATTGAGAGTAAAAAAGTCAAATGAAAAAAAATATAGATAGATTTAATATGTGATCGATGGTTTGATGAAGATATAAAAATAAAAAATATATTTTACCAAGTAGAGCAACATTCGACATCAACTCGTCTGTCTAAAGACAGATTTATTTGCGTCCACTTGCGGAATACAAGCATTTCATTATTCAAACCTAAATATTTCCACACCTTAGCACAAAGATATAAGACTCAAATTCGTTTGGCGATGTCGTAGAAAGTTCTCAAAGAGAGATACATAAGAAAATGTGTCCAATTTCTATGAGTGTAGAGTTGAAATTTCCATTACAAGAACGAACATTAGATTAATAGAATCTAAGAAGTTATTTTCTGCCTTATTGCTTATTGATTTATGTGCGAATATAATTTATATCGAAAGAAAAAGCTTTTCCCAAGAAAAGTACCTATAGTCTTTGCTCTATGGTAATATGTTCGCATGATCTATACTTAATATTTTTTTAGTGATCTGTGGCATGAGTTTTGGACATAATCGCATGAATTTCATGATATTCTGAGAAAAAAAAAGAAAATGGTTGACACTCGGGGTTGACATGATACTATAATTTATTTAAATTTTATTAAAGATTAATTGTCACCCACTTTAAAATTAACTGATCATTATGAAAATTGGAATATTTTATGTAATTTTAAATATTTTTTGAAGGCGGTTTTAGTTTTTTAATAGACTCTTCTGTCTTTGTGATACATGGACATTATTGGACATATTATGTGCTATAATGTGTATCCTTTTGTAGGGTTCTAACTAGACTTACTTTCAATATAATTTATTAAAATAGTCTTAAATCAAAAGAGTTTCTTTCACATATTTTATAACTGACTGAAACTGGCTCATTGGCGCATTCGGTAGTGACCCTGCCCCATGCGCCAAGAGTTGTGCGCTCAATCCCCAACCAGGACAAACATTCGTGTGATGAATGCTTGTGTTTGTTCTGTGTCTGGGTGTTAATATCATAGGATATTAATATATAATTAAATATAGATTTAATTATATATTTGTAATCATCATCTTCCTAGCGTTATGTCCCGTGCTTAACCGGGGTCCGCTTAGACCATGATCCAGGATTTAGCGAGTCAGGTAATTACATCGCAGCGACTGCCGGTCTGACCTTCGTAACCCTAAGATAGGGGAACCAGACAATTTTTGATTCATGTTAATTATATATTTGTAATACCACTGTTGATGCTGATATCCGTAACACAAGTGCAAGCTTACTTACGGAGTCAGATCAATGTATGTGATGTAGTCTGATATTTATTTATTTATAAGAGAACTAGGAGTGTAGGCGAGTTAGCCATTTGTCACTATTTTATTTTATACATTTTCCATTTAACCCAACTTAAATTCTTTTAATCTTAAATTGGTAGAAGGAGCTTGCCCCTTGGTCTCAGTTTACTAGTGCGAGGATTACGGGCGTGTTGATCTAAACATCTCCTACATGACTGACCTGTTGGTCAGAGACCTTGGCCACGAAACTCTCTGGTCGGGTCAAGTTTTTGGTTTGTAATTTATATATTTTTATTTTGATACTCTACAACAGGCCCACAACGTGGGCAAACGTGGGCGTAAAACGTGGTTCAAATTTAATTATGATTCATACACCTTGTATAAATTGTATTGAAAAGAGTAACTACCGAGTTTCTTGCCGGATTCTTCTCGGTAGATACAACATTCCGAACCGGTGGTAGAATCATAGAAGCTGTGGCTTTACCTGTATTTGACGATTTATAAGTGTTTCCTTGAAACCTATATAAATAAAGAATATTTTGACTTTGACTTTCACTTTGAAACCATGGGTCGCGGATTCGAATCCCGCTAGGGGCAAATGTTTCGTGTGAACATGGTTTGTACTTTAGTCATGGTTGTTTATAAACGTATTTAAGTATGTCTATCCGTTCACCTAGTGTCCATAGTACAAGCATAAGCTTAGTTTGGAACTAGGGAATTTGTGTGTCAGTCTGGAGAATTTTATTATTCTGCATGCAACATGCGAGTTTAACATATTATCCTGATGTGTGCTTGATGATGTTGTGCCACTATCAGGCCAGCAACATTCGTAGCCTTCGTAGCACGAACGAACCGATTTGAACCATTTTCCTTCGCAAGAGAGCCATATGTCTCACATACAGATATTACTACCCCAATATTACGCCTGAAGACACCCCCACAATACACGTATATCTTAACCCGGGCAATCCGATTAGCTGATTGCGCCCGCCGGGGCGGGATAACTTCGTTGACGTGTGACGTCACGCGGCACGAGCTTTGTGCTTGGACCGGCTCTTTGAGTCAAAGATGTGACTCATCTCTGAGTCAAATATGTAACTCTTCTCTTTAAGTCAGAGATGTAACTCATCTCTGAGTCAAATATGTAACTCTTCTCTTTGAGTCAGAGATGTAACTCATCTCTGAGTCAAATATGTAACTCTTCTCTTTGAGTCAGAGATGTAACTCATCTCTGAGTCAAATATGTAACTCTTCTCTTTGAGTCAGAGATGTAACTCATCTCTGAGTCAAATATGTAACTCTTCTCTTTGAGTCAGAGATGTAACTCATCTCTTTGAATCAAATATGTAACTCATCTCTTTGAGTCAAATATGTAACTCATCTCTGAGTCAAATATGTAACTCTTCTCTTTGAGTCAGAGATGTAACTCATCTCTTTGAATCAAATATGTAACTCATCTCTTTGAGTCAAATATGTAACTCATCTCTTTGAGTCAAATATGTAACTCATCTCTTTGAGTCAAATATGTAACTCATCTCTTTGAGTCAAAAATGTAACTCATCTCTTTGAGACTAAGATGAGTTATACCTTTGACTAAAAAAAAACACTACATACATAGCACGAACTATTTATACAAACATATACATTTTGAAATAATAATTTAAAAATATGTATTTCAAAATATAAATTTAGAAATAAACACTTCAAAATTTTTTACAAATTTTGAAATAAAAATTTCAATTTTTTGTACAAATTTTGAAATTATTATTTCAAAATTTTAACAGCGTTAACTCAAAGAGTTTTACTGAGTCATATAGACCCATAACTAAACAGATTTACGACAAATTCAAAATGTGGCGAATATAAACAAAATTACCACCCTAATTCGCGACACATGGATCCGTTGTACTTCTCATTTTTATGGGCAGTGTGAGCACAACAGTTGTAAGCCGTGTCCGGGTAATGAGGGGGGCGATAGTCAGGACTGGGAATGGCTAATGGGGAGTTTAATTGGTTATATTTTATTTAAATGTGACGGGTTATTAATTGTGTTGATGTTTTGATTATTGAAAGGCATGCTTGATAATAAATTAAATAAAGTCAAATGCCCGTTGGTCGAGTGGTAAGAGACCCTGGTCATGAAACCACGGGTCGCAGGTTCGAATCCCGCTAGGGGCAAATGTTTCGTGTGATAAACATTTGTGCTCGAGTCATGGATGTTTATAAACGTATTTAAGTATGTCTATCCATTCACCTAGTATCCATAGTAAAATCATAAGCTTAGTTTGGGACTAGGGAATTGGTGTCGGTCTGGAGAATAAAATAAAAAATATATACTTTTTTTGTTTTTTTACCAGAAAATCAAAGCACAATTACGATGATTAACAGTGTCTCTCACACTAGGCGATGCCTGTCACGTGGGAGTCAGTTCGAAAATGGGATTGACAAATCAATGCGGGTTTGAAATATTCCAAATAATACATTTTTTAGGATATAAACAAAACAAAGACTGAAAAATATGATATTAAAACATACATACATAACATCACGCCCATAATCCCCGAAGGGGTAGGCAGAGTCAAAGGGACAGCAGGTCCCTTTGACCACATTCAGCCAAAAACAAAACTGGGCTAGGTTAGATGGAACATTGTGAAAAAGTAGTGACAAGTGGCTAGCTCGTCGCATACACAATCACATACCCAAAGCCCCATACATTAGTCGCCTTTTACGACATGCTAGGCAAGAAACACAGTTGGCACATTCGTTTTAAGTCCCAGACCAACATGGGACAAAACAAAATACTTAAAACATGTTAACGCATTTAAAGTGTGTGCGCGTGCGTTGTATAAAGATTTATAATGATATATAAAATTTATTTATAATGCACGGACTAGTAAACAACGAAGGACTTCGCGCTGTCATACTAAAGCGTAAAGCCACCTTTATGCATGTGTGAGTGAGATTTATGAAGCCCATTTGGAGCGCTTATGTGAATGTATGATGTAAGTTGCGTGTCAAGTTGGAGCTACGCATATGCCTAAACGTCTAGTTAGGGGCGCGGGGTCTTACTTTTTTTATTAGTCTGTGTTAGAATGATAAAACTTAAAAATTAAATAAAATTAAATATTAAATATAAAATGGTAAAAAAACAAAAAACAGACCAATTTTACAGAACGGCAGGGAACAAAAAGATCAGAAAAAGGCAATTATAAAAAAGTAAATTACTTAAATAATAAATACTAGCTGACCCGGCGCACTTCGTAACGCCCCGTTTTCGGATTTTCAATACTTACCCATTTTTATTTTATTTTTCGCGCAACTTTTTTATTTTTTTTCTTTCAAAAGAACCTTCAGTTGACAATAACAAACACAACTAAAAAAGAATTAGCGAAAACGGTAAAGCCATTATAAAGTTATAGCGTGAACAGAAGAAATAGGGACGTTCATTTTTATATACCGTCGTTCGGCAGTGAAAACCTCGTAAATGCTTTAACAAATAAAAAATAAAAAATACGGAATAGTACTGTTTTTTATTATTTTTTTAAGAATGATTGTAATCAGTGGTACATAATTGTTAGAATTAAAATATCTCGTGGCTAAATAAGCTGGACCTTCCGCGGCTCCTACATCCTTCCACTTTCGCATCGTATATCTGTTTAGTCAATCTTTCATCATTGATTCTTTCCACATGTCCGAACACGATGATTGCCTGTCTACAGTCCATTAGGACCTTTCCGTTTCTCCAGCATAGATTGCACAAGAACCAGAAAGCATCCTAGATGCTAACGCCACCTAGCTTGATCATCTCCGCAGATACCTTGTATATCTGATTAGTCAATCTTTCGTCATCCATTCTTTCCACATGTCCGAACCACCGGAGCATGCCTCCTCTTACCTTGACTCCGACGCTGTCCTTCAGATCGACCTACGTACCTACTTCGATCTTAATAAACTTCGAAGTACATGCCCGGATTTAAAACAAAACTCTTCGCACCCAGCCCGTGATACCATTGAACTCTCCATCCCAAATACACAAAGACTTATCAATAGAAAAAAAAAATGCGCCAAATGTCCCGATTTCATCAGAAGGATTAAGGTATCGGCACCAGTTTTGGTGACGAGCCACATGGTGCGACAAGCAAACAAACAAATTAGCTCGAACGACCCTCTTTGTAGCGCGCTCGCTAATCACGCCGATAAATAGTGAATTAAAATTGTCAAGGGTGAGTTGGGTCGTTAAGAGTGGGTTCTGTATGTGATTATTTTATTTGTTAATTTATTCAAAATTGTGCTATGATTGGATTGGATTGGATTAAAAAACTAACAAATATATATTTGTTAGTTTGTTACAATGCACGCCTCAACCACTGGATTTTATGAATTATTTTACCATTATCAGCGAAAAACATGTTATACTATATGGGGAACCAGTGAGGCGCTGCTAGTTAGTAATATGAATATGTATGTTCATTGGGGGAGACCGTAAAAAATAATAACAATTAATTGTTTTATATATGTATTGTCGGTCTAGATGTGATAGCTCGTATATGCAAACTGCCAAACTTTACAGGAAAGACAAAAAAAACTTTTTTTAAAACCAAGTAATACATGTTTTTATGATTTAGACTTGAGATATAGATGGAAATCATTAAATATTAAAGTAAATTAATTAGCACCGGAAATACTATTTAAAGCTTTCTGCATCAACATCTAATTTTAATAAAAATCGTTAGTTTCAAATAATAATATTTAACTAAATGTTTGATAAATTAATAGAAAAGTAAAACAAATGGGATTTTATTTTTACACAAAAAAAATGTCATACTAGTCTTTATTTAATTTCACTGAACAGCTAGGTTATATATAATAATAATTATAATAATGTTAAATTTAATTTTAATTACAATTTTAATGTGCTACAAATGGACTATGTTGTCTAAAATAAAATATTTTTTTATTTATTTTAGTTAGTTAAAATAATTTATCTATTCCACTCACTTCGACCGAACCCTAACGTTAAGTGAGTACCCTAAATTCAATTGTATTATTGCTTAACGATTTTGAGCTCTATTACCATGGAATAGGGGGTGGACCAGTGGTTAAATAAATTAGGGTGACAAGTGACGACACATGATTGTTATGTCGCCGATTCGTCTATGGGGTAACAGGTTCGATAAAATTTTGATAGCTTGTGAAAAAAAGAATATATTTGTATGGGTAAATTAGGGCAATGATAGCCAGATGGTTAGTGCGAACGCTTCGAAGCGATGTGTTTTGGTTCAATCCTGCCACGTATTTACCTATGGATTTTGAGGATAGCGATTTGAAAATTTAGTTTATAAGTTGAAGGAAAAACGAAACTATTTATAGGTATAATTTTAAGTAAAACTATCATTTTAATTTCCACGTTGTCGTAGTAATAAGTAATATAGCAGCGCCCCGCGGTTTCACCCGCATAGTTCCCGTTATCATGGAAATACGCAGATAAAATATAGCCTATGTTACTCCGAGATAAAGTAGCTTTCTATTGTTAAAAGAATTTTTCAAATCGGTCCAGTAGTTTCGGAGCCTATTCGATACAAACAAACAAACAGCCAAATCTTTCCTCTTTATAATATTAGTATGGCTAACGGGACTATATAGGACACTAGCGGCCCGCCCCGGCTTCGCACGGGTGGACATCCATTTTCTAACCTAATCTAACTTTTTCCAAATAATCTACAGCCTATGTTAATCAAGGATAATGTAGCATTCTAATGGTAAAATAATTTTCGAAATCGGTTTAGTAGTTTTTAGTTTATTTGTTACATACATACATACGTACAAATCTTTCCTCTTTATGATAATAGTGTAAGTAATTGATCAATTTATCTGGTTTTAGAGTTACGAAGGTCAGACGGCAGTCGCGTCAATTTAATTACCAGACCCGCTAAATCCTGGATCATGGTCTAAGCGAACCCTGTCTAAGCACGGGACATAACGCTAGGAAGATGATGATTTGCACGAACGAAAGTAAAAAAAATATTGGTCATTTTCTGAAATCCTTTCAATTAAGTATATAGTTTCTTAGAATAATAAGTTTAATAAGTAGGTTTCACGTAATCTAGAAAATTTGTATGAAATATTTATATGGTCTATGGTAGACCTTGTGTAGACTTCATCATCATCTTCTTAGCGTTATGTCCCTACTTAGACGGGGTCCGCTTAGACCATGATCCAGGATTTAACGAGTCTGGTAATTACATTGATGCGACTGCCGGTCTGACCTTCGTAACCCTAGGATAGGGGAACCAGACAATTTTTGGATCATGGCTACAAATCCAAAGTTGTTTGAATTTGCAGGTTTCATCACGATGTTTTCCTTCATCGTCGAGCTAGTGGTATAAATACGTACATAGATTTGAAAACTCCAGAGGTACGTGCCCGGGTCTGAATCCGCACTCCTCGGTTAAGAGGCGCGTGTCCTTACCATTGAGCTACCACCGCTACTTGTGTAGACTTAATATACCGTAGTAGGCGTGGCTTTGTCACGCATGCGCACCGACATTACCTATTATTGGTACCTAATTTATTAGTTTTTACATAGTTTTGTTGCTTTTAGGTACTTTTGACTAGTTCGATGGCGCATTTGGTAGTGATCCTGCTCCATGCGCCAAGAGTTGTAAGTTCGATCCCCACCCAGGACAAACATTCGTGTGATGAATACTTGTGTTTGTACTGTGGTGTTAATATCCGATTTTTAAGTATATATTTGTTATACCACTGTTGATTCTGATATCCGTAACACAAGTGCTTAAGCTATTTATTCGGAGTCAGATCAATGTATGTGATGTTGTCTGGTATACTCAAACTCAAACTCAAAATATTTGATTTATACATATACTAGTGATCGCCTGGTAGAAATTCGACCATTATTAGTTTTTTTTTATATTATTTATTAAAATATTAACTTTCAGCACTCCTTCTCCATATAAACTTTAACTGTGCCAAATCACATACTCCTCCGTCCGCGTAATTCTCATAAAAAGGGGTACAAAGTTATTGATTCACGAATTAATTGAGATATTTTACTGTAAGTAATACTTTTGCTAGATCTTCAAATGTTAGGCTATATCTATACTTATAATAAATCTGTAGAGAGGTCAATTCTGTACATGAAATATATTTTCAAAATAACTATCAGGGGGTGATTAGTGATCAATACTGATGCCAAAAATGCATTCAGTAAAATTTTTGTCTGTCTGTATGTTCCTTATAGAAACAAAAACTACTCGACGGATTTTAACGAAACTTGGTACAATTATTCTTTATACTCCTGGGCAGGTTATACTATACTTTTCACCACGCTACAATCAATAGGAACAGAGTAGTGAAGGTAAATGTTGGAAAAACAGGAGAAGTTACTCCATTTTTTAAGCTTCCGTCGCGTGTGCAGCCTTAATGGTTAAAGTTACATAGAAATCATGTATGACGGAAATAGTCATTATAATATTAACCATAAACGCGGGTAACACCGCTGGCACAGCTAGTTTTACATATTTTTGTATGACTTAGCGTTGAAAACGGTAAATAAATAAATAATAAATTGTCCAGACTGACACACCAATTCCCTAGTTCCAAACCATTCCGCCATTCGCCATTAATCTATTTGGTCTGTAGGTACTACACTTTTTGATTTTTCAGATACACATACATACATAACATCATGCCCATAATCCCCGAAGGGGTAGGCAGAGTCAAAGAGGCAGCATGCCCCTTCAACCACATTCAGTCAAAAATAAAGCCGGGCTGGGTTAGATGGAAAATTGTGAAAAATAGTGACAAGCGGCTAACCTGTAACTTACACAATCACATACCCAAAACCCGATATACCATTAGTCGCCTTTTACGACATGCTAGGCAAGAACCACAGTTGGCACATTCTTTTTTTGTCTCAGATCAGCATGGGCCAAGTCGCAGACCAACATCTGACAAGGCCAGTAGCCTTGTCAGACATTTTGACATTTGTTTTTAAACTCCCGCCCATATCGTCTGTGGACTTTGTAAAGCCTCAATCTGACAGATCAGCGGGCCACAGATAATAAACTGGCGGCCATTCGTCCGGGCGCCATGTTGACGCTGACAGAACAAATAGATTCTTCTCGGAAAGCCGTTTCGCGTCGGTTCACTCATTAGAGACGAAATGAGTTTATCGATACTCGATGGCAAAAGTTAATTTGTCAAATAGAAGCCAAGATCAAGAAATTAAAGAGTCTGGTAGCTATCCAAATAACATTAATGACTGACTGACCCTGCCCTATGCGCCAAAAGCTGTGGGTTCGATCCTCACCCAGGACAAACATTCATGTGATGAATACTTGTGTTTGTTCTGGGTCTGGGTGTTAATATCCAATGTTTAGGTATATATTTGTAATACCACTGTTGTTTCTGATATCCATAACACAAGTGCTTAAAAAAGCTGCTTACCTCGGAGTCAGATCCATGTATGTGATGTAGTCTGAATGTTTTCCCTCACCGCCGATCAAATGGTACAAATCCGTATATAGATTTCATTTCATAAATTTAGCTATACTTTGCATGGGTTTGAACCCGCACCATTTGGGTATAAGGCGCGTATCCTTTCAATTGAATTACCACTGCTTCAAAAACTCCAGAAAACTCCTCCAGAAAAAGGCAGACCAGGATATGTCCTACTTGCACTGATTAAATCTCCATGGTATCCCGCGATAAGCGCTATGTTGAAAGCCCGCATAATGCCAGACATTTGCCATAACCAACATATAAAAAGCCAGTTATCGATATTTTAAAAAACTATAGATACACAGCGCGTCCCTATGCACGGGGATCTAATTTGGCAAGGGCCGGTCCCTTTGTTTGCGCGAATAAATTGCTCCCTGATAATTGGCTTACGGCTCCCTCGGGCGGGGCGCCACTGCCAGCGGAGAACTAAAGGCTAGTTTCAGAGTTACGCTTAAGATGGTGCGGGTGTAAGCGATGCGGGCCACAATCTAGATGTCGCTTTGAACCGTTTCACAGAGAAAAATACCCGCACTGATTACAATACAAACAAACACGCGCGGCCTGAACTCAGCAGCGTGACTGAAACTAGCCAAGCCTGTCCGCTGGAGCAGAGCGGGGCAGCGGAGCGGCGAGTTAAAAAATCCACCAATAGAATTGGTTAATTGTTAACTATCCCATGTTGGTCTGGGACCTCAAAGAATATGCCAACTTGGTTCTTGTCTAGCATGTCGTAAAAGGCGACTAATGGTAGGTATATCGGGTTTTGGGTGTGTGATTGTGTAGGCGACAGGTAGCCACTTGTCACTGCTTTTTTACAATTTTCCATCTAACCCAGCTTATTTTTGGCTGAATGTGGTTGAAAGGGCTTGCTGCCCCTTCGACTTGCCTACTCCTCCGGGGATTATGGGTCTGATGTTATGTATGTATGTAAAATTGTTTAAAAGCTCCTCTTCAGTGGAAAGTTGCTAAATTGACGAATCTTCAAGTCGCTCAGAGCTCCGCTGCGCTTGGACAGCAGCCAACTCGGCGAACCTTTGCGTCAATTCAGTACCTATATCGTAAAATCGTATAAAGATTTTATCAATTCCCAAAATTGTTTAAGACAAGACTGTAGTCTCATATGCGCGTCCACAGATGGTGTTGATCGAACTGTTATTGTAATTAGTTGTAGAAAGAGTGTCGTAGTTTTGAAAAAACTCGATCGCCTACGGTCTGTTGTGGTAGCCTCAGGCTTCGTGAAACACAGTTTGAGTATGGTAGGATTAACATCAACCGACGGGCATTGGAGAGCATCTGAGAGCTGTGGCTAACTCGTCGCCTACACAATCACATACCCAAAACCCCATATACCATTAGTCGCCTTTCCGACATGCTAGGCAAGGAACACAGTTGGCACCGACTGACCAACGCTGGACTAGGTCTTAATAAAATACTATTTTCTATACGACCTTGTAAGTGCGCTCCCATGCTCCATTGCGTTACGATATTAACCACAAAGGCGGGTGTAACCGCGGGCACAGCTAGTCTACATATATTTAGAAGTTATTCCCGCTAACACTGGCCCCCCGGCTTTACCTGGCCGGCACAATTTCGTTAGCAGGTTGATTTTTAAATCAACTCCGAGAGCGCGCTTAGGGCCATTTAATTAAATATAATTAAAGCAATTAGTGACTACTTACAGATATATAATTAATCAATCATATATACATAGTCTCATGTTGGTCTGGGACTAAAAAATAATGTGCCAACTGTGTTTCTCGCCTGGCATGTCGTAAAAGGCGACTAATGGTGTATCGGGTGCTGGGTTTGTGATTGTACAAGCGACGAGGTAGCCACTTTATCACTGCATTTCCTATCGAATCAGTTTTATTTTTAACCGACTTCAAAAAAAAGGAGGAGGTTCTCAATTCGACTATTTTTTTTGTATGTATGTTACTCGATATCTCTGAGAATTGTCAACCGATTTCAAAAATTCTTTTTTATTCGAAAGGGTTTGAGATGGGCACCGACTCCAAAACTAACTGATTATTGTAAATATTCAAATACGTGTTAAAGATTTAATCGAAGCAGTCGGAAGAATTTATTTTATACTTTTTAGTGTTTAGATATTTAAATAGTTATTTAGGCAGGTTGTTACTTGTGTTTTTTTCATAAACATTTTTTGCGGGGTTTATTGAAGTCGGTTTTTATTTTTGTTAAAAAAAATTATATCGAAAGAAGTATAAGGCGCTTATCGTTCCTTGAGATCTGTCTCCTCCTTCGGGGATTGCGGGTGTGATGGTATGTTTGTATGTACAACTACAAGGTTATTCAGTCACGGACTAGTAAAAAAAGAAGGACTATGCTGTCATACTATAGAGTGAAGCCACGTTTATACATGTGTGAGTGAGATACTTATGGATACCAGATATCGGATATCTGTCAGTTGGACCGCTTATTATGTCAATGTGTGACAGCAAATGCTTTTTAAAAATGGAAGAAAACACAAAACAAGTTTTCAATGTGCACTTCCTCTCAAAAAAAAAGTCACCTACAAATCATTTTAAAAGACCACACCATAATCACCCCGACGGAGAATCGAACCTAATAATAGGCGTTTAACACAAATCGCAATAGCAATTAATATAATCGCGAGTGCCAACAATTAGACAACTACCCTTGGCGACCTACCCCATAACTCAAGGGAGATTTTAACGTCCATATATGGGTCACAATGAAATTTAACACAGTGATGTATTTTCGCCCTAATGTTAAACTTAAACGTATGCTTCTGAAAGGCATTGTTAAATAACAAGGTAATGTCAATTTTTACATAGTATAATTGTCCCATGTTTGTTTGGCACTTAAAAAGAATGTGTCAACTATGTTCCTTGCCTAGCTTGTCGTAAAAGGCGACTAATGGTATATCGGGTTTTGGGTGTGTGATTGTGTAGGCGACGAGCTAGCCATTTGTCACTGCTTTTTCACAATTTTCATCTAACCCAGCCAGCTTTTATTTTTGCTGAATATGGTTAAAGGGGCCTGCTGCCTCTTTGCCTTCAAATCAAATCAAATCAAATCAAATCAGTTTATTTTGCTCGAAAAGTGGTACAAAGATGGAAAATTATAATTTAGATCACACTTTTCACCAGTTTTTGGCATGCAAAACTATAACGAACAAATAGAATCTAAGTAGTTCAAATTAAACATTACTAACAATCACACAACATATAAATTATTATGACATATTTTGTAACAATTTACTACTTATCAAACAGTTCATTAACATTATAAAAGAGTTTAAAACTAAGCCATCGTCTTAAATTTTTCTTGAATTTCGGTAGCGGTAATGCTTTTAATTCATCAGGTAAGGCATTAAATACTTTAACACACATAGCATACGTTTGTCCAAGGTAAGACTTAGTTCTAGGCAACTTGTCAAAAACCAACCTATCCGGGTTTCGTGTGTTCCTGGGATATAGATTTCTAGCACGTTTGAAGTGGTGCGAATGTGTTTTGACAAAACAAGCAAGTTCAAAGATGTACATGCACGGCAGTGGCAAGATATTTAACTCTTTGAATAGTGGCTTACATGAAACATAGTTAGGTACGCCACGTATTGCACGTATACATTTTTTTTGGGCGATGAAAACTTTGTTGATGTCACAAGAGTTACCCCAAATGATTAAGCCATAACTTAGTATAGATGACACATAGCCATGATATGCCATAAGAATAGTAGACAAAGCAGAAGTCTGTCCTAATCTTACAAGAACATACACAAATCGATTAAGTTTAACACAAACGTGTTTTACTTGAGATTTCCAATTGAGATATTTGTCAATCTTAACACCCAAAAATCTCGTGTCTTCAACCTCATTTATGTCAATATTAAAATTTAATTTCTTGCTACCATAATTTTGAAAGTGTATAAAATTTGTCTTTGTCAGGTTAATATTTAAATTATTTTTGCCTAGCCACGTAGTAATTGAATTTATAGTTTCCACTAGTTGTCTTTCATGAGAGGTCAAGTCTTTATGATAATTAATTAAAATTGATATGTCGTCAGCGAATAATGTACATTTATTGTTTGTTGCATCAGGTAAGTCATTAATATACAGTAAGAACATCAGAGGTCCCAATATACTTCCCTGGGGCACTCCACATGCATTAACTTTAGGTTCAGATCTGTATGCGGTTACCATAGAGTTTTGATCAATATTTGTGATTTCCACATATTGGAATCTATCTTTCAAATATGGTTTTACCCATTTAAGAGTTGGTCCGCGAATTCCGAGATTATCAAGTTTATCCAGAAGTAAATCGTGTGAGACAAAGTCAAAAGCCTTTGACATATCAAAGAAAATAACACTGCTAGACATTTTTTTATTAAGATTTTCTGATATCTCATTGACTAAATTGTAAATAGCCAACGTAGTTGATTTACCACTTTGAAAGCCAAATTGGTTTTTCTTGATTATACCGAATGTGTCGATAAATGATACAAGCCTCCTTTGCATGGCTTTTTCAAAAATTTTTGATAACACTGGTATCAGAGTGATTGGCCTATAATTTCCTATATCGAGTTTATTGCCTTTTTTCAATAGGGGCTTAACAACTGATATTTTAAATTTATTTGGAAATATTCCTTGTTCAAAGGAAAGATTAATCAAAAATGTCAAAATAGGACTAAGTATTTCATTGCATTTTTTGATTATTTCCGTACTAAATTCACCTACCCCTTCGGGGATTATGGGCGTGATTTTATATATGTATGCACTTATTTAAATAATATATAAATATCCGACGACATTGATCTGATTCCGAGGTAAGTAGCTTAAACACTTGTGTTACGGATATCAGAATCAGAACAGTGGTATTACAAATATATACTTAAATATTTAATATTACCACTCAGACACAGAAAAAACACAAGTATTCATCACACGAATCTTTGTCTTGGGTGGGGATCGAACCCACAACTCTTGGCGCATGGGGCAGGGTCACTACCGAATGCGTCATCGAGCCAGTCGAATTTCATTTTACATAACATATTTTGCTCATCTATTCCCATACAATCCTATACGGCCCCTAACTTCACTGGTACCCCCATAAACTGTGTCAAAACCATAACAGGTGCCCGGCATATGGGCGGACGATAAACGGGACACTTATGGCACCCAAATCGAGGGTCCGGCGTTTAGGACCATTGATTTGTCTGACATTCGAATTTTTATACCCTAATAGTATACAATAATAGTATTGTGGGGACCACGCCACAAGATCCCCGAGCGAGCAACACCTAGCTCGGCGGAAGTACTTACACTTTTAGTGCGAGCGCATATGTTCGCACAGTATATTATTACATAATAATATGATATAATGGTACATATATTATAGTCCCATGTTAGTCTGGGACTTAAAAATAGTGTGCCAACTGTATTCCTTGACTAGCATGTCGTAGAAGGCGACTAATGGTATATCGGATTTTGGGTATGTGATTGTGTAGGCGACGAGCTAGCCACTTGTCACTACTTTTTCACAATTTTCCATAACCGAAAGAATTGCTGTCCCCTTGACTCTGCCTACCCCTTCGGGGATTACGGGCGTGAAGTTATGTATGTCTGTATGTATGTAATAGTATAGGTATATGTGAAAGTTTTAGTTTTTTTTATGTGTAATTGAATATCTGTCCAAATACGCTTTAATATGCATAAACAATTTTAAGACATGGTTTATTAATTAAAACAGTAATCCGTTTAAGATGGTGTTAAATGTAGATATTTTGTAAGGGTAGCAAGAGTCCGAGAAGTTATGAGAATTAAATCACATTCTTTGCAGCAGCGAAGGCTGTGCCGAGATCTCCGTAAACACCTTTTAAGGAAAAAAATGGAAAGTTGTGATTTGCTGACACAGTCAATACTCAAATTCATTTAGATGAAATGGATGACCAAATGAAAAAAATACTAAAATAATAACAAGTAGCTAACTAGTTGCCTACCCAAGGCAAATGGTGTGTTGGGTATTAGATTGGCTATTTGGCTTTACGACATGCTAGGCGAGGAACAGTTGACACATTCCTTCTTGAGTCCCAGACCTATAATAATAATGTCCGGCCAATCAAAGTCAAAGTCTGAATACTCTTTATTTATATAGGTTTGTAACCAACACTTATAAAACGTCAATTCAACAGGAAAATCAACTAATAATATGAATCTACCACCGGTTCGAATCTCAACTCTCACTATATTATCTGAGATCGGAGATATTATAGTGCATAAGTGTGTGCGCAAACACAGATGCACTCTCTGTTCCTTCACCCTCATAGTTCGGTGAGACGGCACCGACATGACCGGAGAGGTCAGGCGCAGGACAAACGGCTTAACGTGCTTCCCGAGGCATGGGGGTGATTAAACCGCCAACTTCCAAACTCCGGACTGTTGCTGAATGCTGAATATTGAAATACCCAGCCACGAATTTTTGGCTCGACCCAGGAATTGGACCTGGAACCTCTTGGTCATCATGCTACCACTAGACGAACGAGGCAGTCCCAGACCTACATAGAACACCATGCATACGTACCACCAGGGCCGGATTTAAATTTGTGCCGCCCTGGGGCACTGAAGAAAATGCCGCCCTATGACTTAAATTTTATTTTAATAGTTTTGATATCTTATTTCTTAAAAATTTGAATAACTTATTACTATAACAAAAATATAACTTGAGACGTATATGTTAAGATAAACAGTTCGTATGTTGGGTTTTTGTCGCACGCCCCGACCGCCCGTCGCGATGACGTAATCGAGCGTCCACTTCACATTTTTTTTTGTGTATGCGCGGAACTACTTGACCGGTTATATATTGTAAAGAAACTTTTTTCTCAGTTTCTAAATTTTGCCGCCCTGGGCACTAGCCCCGACTGCCCCTAGTGTAAATCCACCACTGCGTACCACACTAAAACATTGCTCTCTTCTAGCATTATCGATCAAAAGCTGCGTGATACATTGTCACCGTCAAACAGTGCAAATCTTTTGTGATTTCCCTATAATCTCGTGTTTTCGCAATCCAACCACCAATTTAAGACGATAAGTCTTCAAACTCTCTTATCGTTATTCTCAATCTATGATCGATTGGTACCTCCATTATCTCTGGTTCTAAGCTTGTTTTTCAGTTTTCGACTATTTTATCTCGAATTCAAGATATGGGACGATTCTTTATCGCCATCTCAGCGTTTTCGTAAAAACCTATTACTTGAGATGTCTGATAGATAAAAATAAATTTTCCAGACTGACACACCAATTCCCTAGTTCTAAACTAAGCTTACAAACTTGTGCTATAAATACAAGGTTAACGGATAGACATACTTGAATACGTTTACAAACATCCATGACTCAAGTACAAATGTCCATGTTCATCACACGAAAAATTTAACCCTAGCGGTTCGAACCTGCGTCCCTTGGTTTCGTGGCCAGGGTCTCTGACCACTCGACCAACGGGCCTGTCAAAATGTGTAAGTATTATCGTTATAGTGAGCCGAGGTAGCTTAATGGTAAAGACATGCGCCTCACATCCGAAGATTGCTGGTTCAAACACGAACTTACGTCTAGCTAGATATTTAAATTTAATTACGAATTTACACCACTAGCTCGGCGGTGAGGGAAAACATCGTGATGAAACCTGCACATTGAAATAACTGTGGATGTGTAACCATGGCCCAATTGGGATGTTGACACCATTTATATTTAATTTTGAAATATCAATTCTCAAAAAGAAAGTATCGTAGTATGCTGTTAAGCCTTATTGAATTTGTATCATATTGAGTCTAAGATTTTTAATTTTACATAAACTGCTTAATATTAAGTCAGTTGACTATACAAACTAGTGACGTCACACGTTGACAAGCCCATACAAAATCTATGAAGTGATTTCGTTTTGACAGCTCTTAAAAAGTATCTCAATTGACTAGCCAGTCAACATCCCTATTATCTAGTTTCCCTTATCTAAGGATGACTAAGGTCAAACAGTCGCTTCAACGTAACAACCAGACTTGCTATATTCTGGATTCAGGTCTAGGCGGATCCTGACTAAGCACGGGACATAACAAGACCACACTAGGAAGATGTGGGTTTGGCGTTAATGTATTTTTTTCAATCTCTCTGGATAACTTCTTTTTTTCTGGATTAGAGGTGCCTATGTACATTTCTGAACCTCTAGAAATGTGAAAACGACATTTCATAATGATTTCAGGATCATTGGCTTGTCATTAAATAAAAAACAAGCTTCAGGGCTTAAGACTCTAAAGGAACTCGTATAAATAAATAAATAACATCACGTCCGTAATCCCCGAAGGGGTAGGCAGAGTCGAAGGTCAGTTAGCCCCTTAACCACATTCAGCCAATAATAAAACTGCGCTGGATTAAATGGAAAATTGTGAAAAAGTAGTGACAAGTGGCTAGCTCGTCGCCTACACAATCACATACCCAAAACCCGATATACAATTAGTCGCCTTTTACGACATGCTAGGTAAGGAACATGGGACTAAGAAAGGATATACACTCTTCTTTATCACGTTTAAATTGATAGATCCCTTGGGACACGCGACAGACTTTATAACAGACTGAACACTGGCAAAAGGCGTTAATTAAATAAATTCCTTCATATTCATCACAATAATTGCCAGCCCCAATCATCGCTAATTTAAACAGCATTTGCGATGCACCCTCATCGCCTCGTTTGCGCCCCGGCGTTGCTTGGGGTGCTAACGGCACATGCGTCGAGACTAATGGGGTACAAATATTTGCGTTATAGTTTAAATGAGTGTTGAAATTGGGGTGATTTTGAAAACACTTCCAATTGGCCATTTGTTAATTCTTGGTCGGGGTGTGTTTGGACCTTGATGACGGCTTTAGCGAGTACTAATAGGATCAACATTGAATGATATCATCGTCTTCCTAGCGTTAAGTCCCGTGCTTAGATGGGGTCCGTTTAGACCATGATCCAGGATTTAGCGAGTCTGGTAATTACATTGAAGCGACTGCCGCTCTGACCTTCTTAACCCTAAGATAGGGAAACCAGACAATTTCTGGATAATCGTTACAAATCCAGAGTTGTTTGAATTTGCAGACTTCATCACGATGTTTTCCCTCACTGTTGAGCTAGTGGTATAAATACGTACATAGATTTGAAAAATCTAGAGGTACGTGCCCGGGTTTGAACCCGCACTTCTCGGTTAAGTCGGCGCGTGTCCTTACCATTGAGCTACCACCGCTCTTCCAACATTTAATGATATATTGTATACAATTACCCACAGGGCCGGATTTAAATTTGTGCCGCCCTGGGGCACTGAAGAAAATACCGCCCTATGACTTACATTTTATTTTAATAGTTTCATATGTTGGGTTTTTGTCGCACGCCCCGACCGCCCGTCGCGATGATGTAATAGTGCGTCCACTTCACATTTTTTTTGTGTATGCGCGGAACTACTTGACTGGTTGTATATTATATATTATATTATTAAATTGTTGTTATATTGTTAAGAAACTTTTTTCTCAGTTTCCAAATTTTGCCGCCCTAGATAATTTGCCGCCCTGGGCACTAGCCCCGACTGCCCCTAGTGTAAATCCACCACTGATTACCCATCAAAATCGAATGTATATACCCGTGCGTACCATACTTCTTACGCAAAATCTTAAGCGTCATTTACCCCTGAAAATAGATCATGATACTACTGTAGGGGTAAATTACCCTTACAGTAACCGAACCACTCTGTTATATATTCAGATTATAATAATTTTTATATACTAATAATAAGGTCAAATTAAGAAATCGTTGTGTTGTAGGTAAGCAAATTACAGTTAAATTAAGCATTTGTGTATAATAATGGAAAAACTTACCACCTAACTCCGGTATCCGATGGTAGAACATCCCCGTTCTGGCCAGCCACTCCAACTGCATGTGATGAAGCACCCTGTCTCCAGGGTGGTGGAAGGCGGAGGGCAGCGGGGCCCCTGGGGGCAGTCCCCCTGGAGACAGCTGGGGGTAGTTGAAGAGGGCTGCTGATTGTGCCGCGACGAGCGCCGGGTTTTGTGGGAGGAGACCTGGCTTCGGAATTATGCCTGTGGAGAAATGATAGAGTTGAATAAATATATATTAGTAACTAGCTGTGCCAGCGGTGTCACCCGCGTTTATGGTTAATATTATAAAGACTATTTCCGTCATAAATTATTTCTATGTAACTTTAACCATTAAGGCTGCACACGCGACGAAAGCTTAAAAAATGGAGTTACTTCTCCCGTTTTCCCAACATTTCCCTTCACTACTCTGCTCCTATTGATTGTAGCGTGATGAATAGTATACTATAACCTGCCCAGGAGTATGAAGAATAATTGTACCAAGTTTCGTTAAAATCCGTCGAGTAGTTTTTGTTTCTATAAGGAACATACAGACAGACAGACAGACAGACAGACAGACAAAAAATTTTCTGATTGCATTTTTGGCATCAGTATCGATCACTAATCACCCCCTGACAGTTATTTTGAAAATATATTTCATGTACAGAATTGACCTCTCTACAGATTTATTATAAGTATAGATAATTACTAAAAAATATAAATAAATTCTCCAGAGTGACACACCAATTCCCTAGTCTCAAACTGAGCTTGAGCTTTCAAATTCAAATTCAAATTCTTTATTGCATGTCACATTACATTAGAGTTGGTACAATGGAAAAGTACGTACACATGTGACGCCCTGGCAGGGCACAGCAACTCAAGAGGGCTTACTAAGCTTGTACTATGGATACTAGGTGAACGGATAGACATACTTAAATACGTTTATAAACATCCATGACTCGAGTACGAATGTCCATGTTCATCACAATAAATATTTGCCCCTAGCGGAATTCGAATCCGCGGCCCTTGGTTTAGTGGCCATCGTGTCTGACCACTCGACCAACGGGCCTGAAAAAATATATTATATAAGGCACGGACTAGTAAGAAAAGAAGGACCCCGCGCCACTAACTAGACATTGAAGCTCCTCAGGTGGTCCAACTTGACACGCAACTTACGTCACACATTGACATAATAAGTGCTCCAAATGACAGATATCCGATATCTGGATGTATCTTACTCACACATGCATAAAAGTGGCTTCACGCTATAGTATGATGGATATAAGGTAGCAAAATTAATTTTGAGTTAAGTTACAAAAAACACACAGCGGATGGCCTGGAAAGACGGAAAGTGTTTGGTTGTGTTGAATATTGATGTGTAATAATATTCTAAGGAAGGAAGGCCCAGATCGTGTGTTAACAGAAGGTGATGTTAGGAGTCATAAAAACCGTAGAGCTTGTATGAAAAGGATCATGAATGTTGAAAAGGCGAGTGAAAGGATCGTGCCGTATGGCGTTCAGTACTTGGTCTCGGTCTGGGTTCGGTCTTTGTGATTCAAGAGGAAGATTTAATAATAAATAAATAAATAATAAACAAATATCAGACTACATCACATACATTGATCTGACTCCGAGGTAAGTAGCTAAAGCACTTGTGTTACGGATATCAGAAACAACAGTGGTATTACAAATATATACTTAAATATTAGATATTAACACCCAGACACAGAACAAACACACGTATTCATCACACGAATGTTTGAACCCACAACTCTTGGCGCATAGGGCAGGGTCACTACCGAACGCGCCATCGAGCTTGTCAATATAGCTAGCGAGCTAGTCTTATATAGTTTTATATTGTCTTGTGCCAAGCCGAGGCGGGTCGTTAGTATTACATATCAATATTAAACTTACCAGGTCTATAGCTCTCAAACTCCTCATTCCCCCCTTCAACACCCGGCGAAATGGGGGGGCTGTAACTCCCCGACCGGTTCCCATCCTCAGACCCTGGACTCCCACTCCTTGGACTGCTTTGCCCACTTCTAGGACTCTCTGCTCTCTGCTCAAAACTCTGTCCTTGAAATTTATCTATGGTATTCTGCTCAATCTGAGCGTCGTAATTCTCAAATCTATTAATATAGTTCTTATTCTGAATGAGCGCTAGATATTTCTGCTGGGTCATTCTATCCTGGATCGTAGTTTCTGGTTCAATATGTCTAGATAAAAGCGCGTCTATGCAAAAAGACTTCTTGCCCTGGTTTATTAAAGTCTTTTCTTCGTCTATCTGTTTGTAGAATTTCATGTTTTTCGGGCTGCTGGATCTGCTGCCTTGGTCTTCAATTTCTAACGGTCTTTCCTGATCGTTGGAATCACGACGATACATTGTCATGATTTGAGAAGACATAGTTTACATCTTACGTCTGAAACAAAGGTTTTAAGAATTAATTAGACCGACTAATAATGTCCTATGTTGGAACAGGACTTAAAAAGAATATGCCAACTGTGTTTTTTGCCTAGCATGTCGTAAAAGGCGACTAATGGTATATCGGGTTTTGGGTGTGTGATTGTGTAGGCGACGAGTTAGCCACTTGTCATTACTTTGTCGTAATTTTCCATCTAACCCAGCCCAGTTTTATTTTTGGCTGAATGTGGTTAAAGGGGCCTGCTGCCCCTTTGACTCTGCCTACTAGGCGGTGCTCTGGGTACTAGTGATGACTACATAAAAAAAAAATAATAATCCGTCAGTCAGATTATACAAAAATAAAAGACACATATTTTTCGCTTTATCAAGTTAACAGAAAATCACAAAGATAAAGAGCATCAAAGTTTTGGAGTGGGGGCTTGCGACGTCACTTTTTAGTAAAAATTGTACGAAAGCGCGACGTCACGCGCAATTTGAATGCATTGTATCTTCGTCAATGTTTGTTTGACAAATAAATAAAAAAATACGTGGTTATTGACCACGTGTTTTTTTATAATCTAACTGACGGACTTACCTAACAGTTTTTTTTGTCATCTAGCTTATTATCGCGTAGAAAAAGAGCATTTACGTAATTGCTTGTGTATTGTATAATCAGGCAAGACTATGGGTGTGTGTCTTTAAAATAACGTACATTTTATGAAGCATCACACCAAAATGGAACCATAAGATTATAAACAAATAAATGCTGCACACTGACACACCAATTCCCTAATTCCAAACTAAACTTGTGAGCTTGTAATGGATACTATGTGAACGGATAGACATACTTAAATACGTTTATAAACATTCATGACTCGAGTACAAATGTTCGTGTTCACATGAAACATTTTCTCCTAACGTTAGAAACCCGCGGTCCTTGATTTCGTGACCAGGGTCTCTGACCACTTGACCAACGGGCCTGTCAGGTGTTATTAAAAAAGGTTGATACAATTATAGTACATTTGACAGCCCCTGTCAATAATCTAACACAATTCTGACGTGTGCTTATATTTGCACATATTTTTAATAACTGATAAGAGTGAAGTATTTGACTTTCTCATCATAGCCAGCAATGGCTCATAAAAAAGTTATTATCAGTATATTAATATTAATAACGTTATCTTGGGCGGCGCGTTACCGATAATTTAAATTAATTAATTTCTCTGTTTACTTCCGAAGTTTCGCGCTAAATTGATCACTAAATCATTTAATTTCGAACAAATTTTACAAACACTTTTTAAAATTATTTTTTTAGTTTTGGTGGAGTTAAGACATGTTTTTTAGTTACGCTAGATATTATAAGTTTGTAATTATTTATAATCTCCGATTTTTTTAATCTATGTACGTATTTATACCACTATATCGGCGGTGAGTGTAAACATCGTGATGAAACCTGCACATTCAAACAACTTGGATTTGTAACCATGATTAAAAATTGTCTGGTTCCAGTCCATGGTCTAAGACTATGGTCTAGACCATGGTCCGTCTAAGCACGGTACATAACGCTAAGATGAGAATTGTTAAGCGTAACACATAACACAACATAACAACACGCCCATAATCCCCGAAGGGGTAGGCAGAATCAAAGGGACAGCAGGCCCTTTTAACCACATTCAGCCAATAATAAAACTGGGCTGGGTAAGATGGAAAATTGTGAAAAAAAGGGTGACAAGTAGCTAGCTTGTCGCCTTCACAATCACACACCCAAAACCCGATATACGATTAGTCGCCTTTTACGACATGCTAGGCAAGAAACACAGTTGGCACATTATTTTTAAGTCCCAGATCAACACGGGACAATGGGCTGGGTTAGATGGAAAATTGTGAAAAAGTAGTGACAACTGGTTAGCTCGTCGCCTACACAATTATGAGCGTAGAGAATGGTTATTACGTCTAATCATTTCTAATAGAAATATGAAAATAACTTTATCTGTTTGTTACATACGATACGCTTACTTACTTACTAAACCGTTACTGGAAATAATACTGACGGGACTAAACGCGATATGCATTATGTAGTACATGAGTACTTACAGCTTGACGTTTCGGCTGTGTTGCAACGACCGTGGTCGCAAGCGGACGTCCGCTTGTGACCACGGTCAACGTCAAAAACGACGTTTTATTTTGAAACAATATATATCCCGCAGGACTGGCAGACTTTCTTTAACAGGACAAATTCCACGCAGGTGAAGACGCGGGGAAAAGATAGTCTAAACTAATATCATGAAGGGGAAAGATTTGTATTATTATATGTTCGTAACGAATAAACTAAAAAACTAATAAAGGCTTCTGAATAAAATTAGACACAGACATAGATGCCCCTTCGACTCTGCCTACCCCTTCGGGGATCATGGGCGTGATGTTATGTATGTATGTACAGACATAGATTATAGACTGGTTGTAGCTCAATGGTAAGGACACGCGCCTCTTAACCGAGGAGTGCGGGTTCAAACCCGGGCACGTACCTCTGGATTTTTCAAATCTATGTACGTATTTATACCACTAGCTCGACGGTGAGGGAAAACATCGTGATGAAACCTTCAAATTCAAACAACTTTGGATTTGTAACCATGATCCAAAAATTGTCTGGTTCCCCTATCTTAGGGTTACGAAGGTCAGACCGGCAGTCGCTTCAATGTAATTACCAGACTCGCTAAATCCTGGATCATGGCTAAGCGGACCCCGTCTAAGAACGGGACATAACGCTAGAAAGATGATGACATAGATTATAGACAGGTATAGCACATGGGGCTATGTTTTATCGATGTACCACGCGAGGGAAGCCGCGGGTCGAAGCTGTTTGTTATATTTTTTTGCCTTTAATTAAATAATAGTTGTAAGTAGGTACCTAATACCTTGTTAAGTTTAATTGAAAACATCCTATTCCGTTGCAAGCGTACAAACATTTATTTTTCAAATCCTGCGCAGGCGCTGAATCGATAAATAGATATCGTCTTTAGTCAATATTTGTGGTCCATTACAAAATTAGCATATTATTGGTTGATTAGCTTTTAAACTATTGGTCTCTATAGTCTATGGTATATTTTATATTAGAAATAGTTTGGGTAGAAAACTGACTAATGTTTATTCAAGTAAACTTTACTAAGGCATTTATAAATTGTCTGTACACAATAAAATGGTTCTAAAGAGAAGAACTTGTATGAATATATATATACATACATAATCACATATGTACATACATAATACATACGCAATCCCCGAAGAGGTAGGCAGAGTCAAAGGGACAGCAGGCCCCTTTAACCACATTCAGCCAAAAATAATATTGGGCGGGGTTAAATGGAAAATTGTGAAAAAGCAGTGACAAGTGGCTAGCTCGTCGCCTACACAATCACACACCCAAAACCCGATATACCATTAGTCGCCTTTTACAACATGCTAGGCAAGGAACACAGTTGACACATTCTTTAATTTCAAATTGAGTAGCTTTTTTTTACCGACTTTAAAAGAGAAGGCGGCATTCAATTTCGTTGTATTTCTTTTTGTGTATTTATTTCAGCTCAGTAGCTATTTTCCTAGCGTCATGTACGGAACATGACGGTTCAAACCCGGGCTCGTACCTCTAGATTTTTCAAATCTATGTACGTATTTATACCACTAGCTCGACGGTGAAGGAAAACATCGTGATAAAACCTGCAAATTCAGACAACTTTGCATTTGTAACCATTATCCAAAAATTGTCTGGTTCCCCTATCTTAGGGTTAAGAAGGTCAGAGCGGCAGTCGCTTCAATGTAATTACCAGACTCGCTAAATCCTGGATCATGGTCTAAGCGGACCCCGTCTAAGCACGGGACATAACGCTAGGAAGATGATGATGAGTAAGGACACAAATACGCGGGAGTAGTGATAGCTCAATAGTTAGGACACGCGCTTCATTGCCGAGAGGCGCCGGTTCAACTCCGAGCATTTGAATTTGCACGTTTCATCACGATGTTTTACTTCACGCCAAGCTAGTGGTATAAATACATACATAGACTTGAAAAATCCAGATGTACGTGCCCGGGTTTGAACCCACACTCCTCGGTTAAGAGGCGCGTGTCCTTACGATTGAGCTACCACCGCTTTACTGAAATGTGAAAACATGGTCCATTTCTGGTTCGATGATTATAAACAGGCTCGCTTATAACTTATCATTGTCTAAATAGCGATTGGACGATGAACCAAGAGATTTTTTTATATCCTTCCAAGGAAAAAAGTACCTAACTATTTAAATTTATAAATTAAGGCCGTAAATGCATATCTTTAACGGTATCAATAATGAAAATAGCCTCTCTTTTAGTTAACTACCAGAGTAATTTTTTTGGACCACATAGGTACGTACGTCTTTGAAAAGATGGCTCAAAATGAAAAATGGCGTTTATAATAAAATCAAACAAAAGCTTTTTTGGTAACTAGAAAGCTTTTTATTGTTTTGTTTCATATGAGAAAACCATTTATTTGGTTTTCTAATTGATTTTTACGATAATTTATTTAATAGCTGAAAACTTTATTTAAAAACAGATATTAATACTAAAATAACAGTTAAATCACAACCGTGGCATAAATATACTTGTTGTTCAAAAACTCACCTCACTCGAAAAAAAAATAAAAAACGCACCACAAATTAAAAAGAAATCACTGCCACAAAGTTCCACTCACTCGCGAACGTCAAATGGATCGAACGCCAATTTCGAATTCAAAATTCGAACGCGGCCGGCGCCGTTCGGATACCTACCCCCGCGAAGTAGTTACTAACAACTGAATTATTTTATTAACGCGATGCCTAGCACCCATTATCGTCTCATATTGTATCGTATGTGGATACTGCTGGGCGGTACTAAGCGACCGTTATAAGCTGAACTCTCTCATCTTTGCCTGAACTCAAAATAAGAGACCCCTCTCAATTGGTCAGTTATTTACGCCCCACCCCTTTGTGCTTTGTCCTCCTCTGGAACCACCTATCTCTCTCTCCCGCAAAGCAATTTACGCATGAGTTGGCGTATTCTCTCCGCCGTCGACTACTAAACCACAATACTGGATTTCGTTGTTTACCGAACGAAACAAGGTCCTTTTCTACTGTTTTAATGTGCTTATTTTGTTTTCGCGAGATTTTCATGTATTTTTAGCTGGTACGGACGTAAATTACGCAATTTTGTTGAGTAATTTTCGAGTTAATCTTGTTATTTACTTTAAGTGTAGTAGTTATTGTCTTCGTTGTTACTTACTGAGATTATTATGCTGGGTGGTTCTTTGGGCTAGTGATAGGCTCACAATGGAATGGAAATTTTTAATCTAGACAGTTATGCGAGTAAGAAAGAAATATCTACCAATAGGAACATTTTATTATCTCTTAAGCTCGCTCGGAACAATACTAATTTAATAGAATGGAGTTTGGAGGACCTAATAGTTTCAAGACTACAAACAGATGTAGAGAAGAGGTGCTGGAGTAAAGTACAAGATTGTGTATTTAACTATTTAAGATCACCACTTTTTTGCAAATCTGGCGTAATTTTAATTTTTTATAGATTTCTTGATATTTTATTGAAGGATAGGAGTAAAGATACTAGTGGTTAGGTGTATAACATAACGCTGTATGTAGGGTGTGGGTTCGATTCGGATTTTTTTCTGAAAATCTATATTCATACAACAGTGGACGTGCATCTATATCTGATTTTCTTAACACTAATCTAAAGCCTAAAATAGTTAGGTACATGACACTCGCTTCAGTGTATTAATCAGGATCGCCTAATCTAACATACTTACTTAGTAAAGGGTTAACCGATGTCAAAGCTAGAAAAGTTATTATTTAGTATTTTTAGTTAATATCTTTGCTCTAGCATTGAACAACAAATTACAAAGTCAAGCGTCATTTTTTTCACGAACCATAACGTTCTAAGCCGGAATACCTATATGGTATAGTACAAATCACATAATTCATAGAACAAAAACTATAAACTATTTCACAAATAAACATTGTACTTCAAGTATGAATAAGCACCATTTGTAAACGGCTTATAGTCTTAAAATAAATCTATTGATTGCGTATATATGATGAAAAGTATATAAAAGAAGGCAAATTTGAAAATACTCGAGACATTCCACAACTGGGGAACGCCAGGCAAACATACTTATTTCATTATTTTATGATAGAAAACATTCTACTCCCATTTAGGGCTTGTTTTGGATCAAATCAATAATCTATGAGAGTCGCGTCAAGCACAAAATATAACGCTAGGAAGATGGTGGATGATGTTATTGTTTCTCTTTCAACGATAACAATGACTAAAATAGTTAATTCATATACATTATGCAGGGATCATATTCATAAGAATAACATACATATATATATATATATATATATATATATATATATATATATATATATATATATATATATATATATATTTTATTTGAATATAAAGATATATATGTAAATTAACAAATCAAGTCTCTATATACCTACATAGTTACACAAATAATGTTGAGAATTTTTTGTTGTAGAAACATCATATTTAACTAAATTTCACGCCACTTCCCTAGCGCATTAGGCAGAAAACCAATAAACCTTATTTAACCCAAAATCAAAATTTTCAAACTTAACATTTTCAATTTATTCCTTCAATTACTTTATTGTTCAACTACAAAAGCCAACTATGATTACCGTGCAAAATCTATAGAAGTATGGTGTTACATACATAACATCACGCCCGTAATCCCCGAAGGGGTAGGCAGAGTCAAAGGGGCAGCAGGCTTCTTTAACCACATTCAGCCAAAATTAAACTGGGCTGGGTTAGATGGAACATTGTGAAAAAGTAGTGACAAGTGACGGGCTTGTCGCCTACCCAATCTCATACCCAAAGCCCCATATACCATTAGTCACCTTTTACGACATGCTAGGCAAGTGACACAGTTGGCAAATTCTTTTTAAGTCCCAGACCAACACGGGAAAGTATAGTGTTTTGAAGGCATAAAGTAAATTCAATGGCTAGAACGGTGGTAACTCAATGGTAAGGACACACGCCTCTTAACCGAGGAGTGCTGGTTGAATCCCGGGCACGTACCTCTGAATTTTTCAAATCTATGTACGTATTTATACCACTAACTCGACGGTGAGGGAAATCATCGTGATGAAACCTGCAAATTCAAACAACTTTGGATTTGTAACCATGATCCAAAAATCCCCATCTTAGGGTCACGAAGGTCAGATCGACAGTCGCTTCAATGTAATTACCAGACTCGCTAAATCCCGGATCATGGTCTAAGCGGACCCCGTCTAAACACGGGACATAAAGCTAAAAGGTGATGAAAGTAAATTCAATGGCTGTAGTAATGTACCACTTGGTATCAAGTTGGAGCAGATACAAACATTATGACATAAATAAATGACAGTTGTACCATGACGATTATGTAAAGATTGTATAAGTATGTTTGAAACAGCTATGATTGATAGTTTGGAGGATAAAAGTGCATTGAAACATGATATATGGCTTTATTGGCGTGGGATTACGGGAAATGAATGAGAAAATTGACAGCGTTATCAGTCAATGGGTTTAAGCAAATATTTGCTGAAATGATATCGCATTTGAAAATATCGTTGAGATATTTCTTTTTAATAGCAAATGTAATAAATTTTTTTGAACATAAAATTTTAATTACAATAATATGTTTTTAACAGTAGGTTTTTTATGCATACATCTCATTAGTATTGGTTGGACTTAATTATATATTTAAAATAATAGTAAGACATTAATGTTACAATATTACATATGTAAGTAAAATAATCCATTTTTTTATTTATTGTCCACACCTGAAAATCTTAGCCTAAATAATTAATTCGGTTTGATGAAAATGTTGATTAATTCACGTTTAAATTTTCAAGTAATTTTTTCTATTCATTACCAATAATCTGATTCGTAAAATGAAAATAAGTACTCAGTCTCAGCATCACAACTGAAAGCTCAGAATCGAATCACAATTTCAAAATCAAAAATAGAAATGTCGCCCCCAATTACTTACTAAAAGCTCCGAACTAGAAAATGATTCGCGAAGTATCGTCGTTTAAACCCAAAGCGTATTACGATTCCGAAATCAGAGCACACCTCCAAAATCAAATTCGTCCAGACAATCGCAATCAGCCAATTTAGCCAAGAAAATTCCTACTTAAAACAACGTTTGGGCACCCCGGCGCGGTATCCGAACGGCGCAGTGCGAGCGAGATAGGGATATTATTCTTTTTAAACGCCATTGTTTTGGGCGGGGAGGAAAGTTTTTGGCCAATCCGGCTTGTACGTTAGACAGTGACGGGTATAAGTTTTGTTAAGACAAAGAAAGAGTAAGATGGTGTTCTTTTTGACGTTAAACGTTTGAATTGAGTGGCGGGCGGGATGGTGTCGGGACAAATGGCGAATTACAAAATGTAAATCAAGTGGCGGATTTGTTTTCACAAGATTCTTGGGTTGTGTGCATGGGGTTCGATATCTCAAGTGTAATTTAGCTTTTCTTTTTTTATAATTGTTTAAGTACCATTTTTAATGGTATCTATTATAATTTAATTTAATACTTTATGGCACTTTTAAATCGAAAAAAAATATCATACTATTTATAAACGAACTTTTATATTTATTACCTAACTATTTAATGAGGGTTTTTTTGAATTAAAACAACTTATAAAGCGTAACTGTTCTGTGACGTACGGTCTTGACACCCTCCTCATTGGTAGGTTTCCAGAACAAACTGATATGCTGTCAACAAAGAGCCAATAGTGACAGTGATAAGACCACGAGACTCCCTCGTGCCGTCTGGCGGTTTTTGTATTTTTTAAAACCCTTATTAAGATATTTTTTATGAATCCCCTGTTTAAGGGTTACAGAAGTCAGTTAGACACTATTGACTAAGTACTAACGTACCTACCATCTGCAACCCCCCAAGGGGGGTAGGGTCCAAGAAGCAAAAAGCTCTATGAACCGCCTTTATTCAAAATATAATTTAGTTTGTTAAGATGGAAAATTGTGGAATAGTAGTGTCAAGTGGCTAGCTCGTCGCCTACACAATCAGATACCCGACGACCTACAAACAATCCACCATTAGTCGCTTTTTACGACATGCTAGGCTAGAAACACAGTTGGAGTTCCAGACCAACATAGATAGTATAATATAATTCCTAACATCTTTGTAATAATTGTAGTTTGTTTTCCCATGTTGGTCTGGGACTTGTCCCATGTTGATCTGGGACAAAAAAAAAGAATGTGCCAACTGTCGTTCGTTTCGTTAAGTTTAGAATTCTTATTTTATTTTGATATAAAGCACCTATTGTTTTTCTAGTAGTCTCTTTGTAAAATATACGTCTGTTCACACCTTGACAATTTCCATCGTTTAAATACTAGGGAAAAGCTTAAAATCGTTTCCCAAACACGACATGATCGATAAACGTGATGTGGGAACCGCAATTATCGGTTGTTTGTCGCTACATACAGATTATAGACTGTCTGTTTGTCTGCCGTATCTAATCTCGCGCCACAGTGTATGGGGCGGGAACTCGCGATGTATTAATTTGTTTTTTGTTTGTGTATTTATGGCAAAAAAAAAAATAGTTCCCACACTGACACACCAATTCCCTAGTTCCAAACTAAGCTTATGCTTGTGCTATGGATACTAGGTGAAAGGATAGACATACTTATATACGTTTATAAACATCCATGACTCGAGTACAAATGTCCACGTTCATCACACGAAACATTTGCCCCTAGCGGGATTCAAACCTGCGACCCTCGGTTTCGTGGCCTGGATCTCTGACCACTCGACCAACGGGCCTGTCAACTGTCAACATATTCGAATCAAATCATTTTTTTGCTTCTAAATTTAGGTCCAGTCATCATTCTCTTGCCCTTGTCCCAGTTTATCTGGGGTCGGCGCAGCATGTCTTCCTCTTCCAGGTACAGTAATAATATCAGTGGGGCACTGCAATAATTAGAAGCTAGTTATTGTGTAAGATATCTTAATTCTTTCAAATCTTATAAAAAAACATAGCTAGCACATGCTATCTGCCACGAAAGACTTTGTTTGTGAAAAGTTATTGGCATATCAAAGAAAAGAGTAAGTAGCAATTTTTTAATTTTTTTTAACGAAAAAATTAAAACAAAACCGTCCAAGTGCGAGTTAAACTCGCGCACGAAGGGTTCCGTGTCAATATCGACGGAAAAAAACGGCATTAAAATCACTTTTGTTCTATGGGAACCCCCCTTAAATATTTATTTTATTCTGCTTTTTTGTATTTTTTGTTGTAGGGGAAACAGAAATACATTATTTGTAAAAAATCCAGCGGAGTCTTAGTAATAGGGTCCCGTTTTACCCTTTGGGTACGGAACCCTAAAAAATACTCTTTTGTAAAAACGTAGAAATCTAGATTTTCCAATACCTTTCGAAGAACGTTTATAGTTCTATAAATGAAAGACTAAAATAGCCCGCAATATAAACACTAAAATGATCAGTCAAAAGCTAAAGAATAGGTATGATGACTGCATTAAAAAAACTATAATTCTGTTTAGTCCGTCAGTTAGATTATACAAAAATACTAGACACATATTTTTCGCTTTATCAGGATAACAAAATATCATAAAGATAAAGAGCATCAAAGTTATGGAGAGGTTGCTTGCGACGTCACTATTTAGTAAACGCGTCAAGTCACGCGCAACTTGAATGCATTGTATCTTCGTCTATGTTTGTTTGACAAATAAATTTAAAAATACGTGTTCAATATTTTTTTACAATCTAACTGACGTACTAAACAGAATTTTTTAATCATCTGGCCCATTGGCAAGAGATACAACACTGGTCTACTTAATTATTGTGAATTTTCATCGTTTTTAAACAGATCTATGGTGATTACCGACAAGTGAAAAAATCATGTTACTTTTGGGAAATGCTTCAGGCATTTCACTCCACCCAGGGGGTGAAGTGGCTATGTGCGACTCTCCCCTCATGATAGAGGGCGGCCTACCCACTAAAACCGAAGGGTGTTCCGCCGAATCGCCTGGGACTGCTAGCATGCATTAGTTACTGCATTCAGCTGCACTGTGGTTGTTTGTACAAGACTCATTGCAGATCGATAAAGTGACTAGATTTTTTTCTCATCTGAACAGTTTTTTTTTATAATAATCCGTTAAATATATTTTACTAATAAAAAAAAGGACTCCACGCTGGCATACTATAGCGTGAAGCCACGTTTGTGCATGTGTGAGTGAGATACTTAAGGATACCAGGTATCGGATGTCTATTATTTGGAGCATTTATTGTGTCAATGTGTGACGAAATCGTCGTCCCATGTTGGTCTGGGACTAGGCCCATGTTGATCGTGGTTCTTGCCTAGCATGTCGTAAGAGGCGACTAATAATGGTTTACGGGCTTTTGGGTGTGTAACTGAGTAGGCGACGAGCTAGCCACTTGTCACTCCTTTTTCACAGCTTTTCATCCAACCCAGCCCACTGTCCCATGTTGGTCTGGGACTTAAAAAGAATATGCCAACTGTGGTTCTTGCCTAGCATGTCGTAAAAGGCGACTAATGGTATATTTTGGGTGTGTGATTGTGTAGGCGACAGGTTAGCCGCTTGTCACTGCTTTTTCACAATTTACGATCTAACCCAGTCCGGCTTTATTTATGGCTGAATGTGGTTGAAGGGGCTTGCTGCCCTTCTCCCTACGCCTTTAAGGATTATGGGCGTGATGTTATATATGTCTGACGTAAGTTGCTAGTCAAGTTGGAGCACCTGAGGAGCTTCAACGCCTAGTAAGTGGCGCGGAGTCCTTTTTTTACTGGTCCGTGTGTAAGTGCTTATTGTTTCTACTCGTATGAATACGTATTTATGAAGCACGAGAATTGAGACGTGTATTTTCAGAGAAAATTACTTTAAACATAGGTATTATAAGATTTATACATACTAAGATATAGGTGAGAGCGGTAGTCACTTAAATGGTAAAGTCAGGTCAGGCAGTCGCTTCAATGTAATTACCAGACTCGCTAAATCCTGGATGATTGTCTAAGCGGACCCCGAATAAGCACGGGACATAACGCTAGGAAGATTTTTAGGGTTCTTCCTATTATTTTACCTATTCAGTAAAAGAGATGGGTTGACGTTAATTTTTGGGACGTCACACGCGTAAGAGCCATTAAACATTGAACGCGGTCGAGATGCGTGCGCTGCGGAAAATCTGCGGTGTATCGCTCACAGACTGCGTTCGGAATGATGATGTAAGAAAGAGTCGGTCTGAAAGACAGCGTCGGAGTCAAAGTAAGAAGAGGCATGCTCCGGTGGTTCAGTCATGTGGAAAGAATTGATGACGAAAGATTGACTAAGCAGATATACAATGCGAAAGTGGAAGGATGTAGGAGCCGTAGAAGGCCCAGGCTCACCTACCACGACCAGATTGGTCGTGTATTAACAGAATTCTGTTAGGAGTCATAAAAACCGTAAAGCTTGTATGAAAAGGATCATGAATGTTGAAGAGGCGAGTGAGGTGTGTAAGGATCGTGCCATATGGCGTTCGGTTCTCTCTGCCTACCCCGCTAGGAAAGTTGCGTGAAGTTTAGTTAGTTAGTTAGTTAATATCAATTGCGTAATTTATGGTGACAGAAAAAGTATGGGGGGATAAGGAGGGGAGAGGGGTCAAAAAACATGGAGCGTTTAATTCATGTCCTATAATATTTGGTTTCTCACCTAAAATGTATCTATTGATTTTAAAACAATCAAATTTGTCTATATCTTAAAATGTATTGTCTATGGTCCAAAATTTATTGATTTTGATCAGAAACACACTCAAGGCGCTTCTTTCCAAATTAAATTATCTGTTCACCATTTCCGTTCACTGATACAGATATAACCCAGACTCAGTAATCCGACGATCAACGCTTGCCTCACAAATAATATATCTCTTTTAGGGTTCCGTACGATTAATGGGATGAAAGAACCTTTTTACTTATCGCCGGTAGATGTGATAGCTCGTGCAAACTGCCAAACTTAACAGGGAGACAAAAAACTTGTTGTGTCATTGCATGTTTCTTAGGTAAAATACCGTATGACATCCGTAAATTGGTGACTTTATACTTTATCAGCCGGTAAATTCTTACCCGACCATTGAAAAATCGGCCCTTAATGATTTAGACTCACAATATTATAGGAAATATAATTATTTAAAGAGTAAATTACACGTTATTTAGCACCGGAAATACTATTTAACGCTTCTTGCGTCAAGATCAAATTTTACTAACAATTTTTAGTTACGAGCATAACATCTAGACCGACATTATGTATGACACACATACAATACATTTTTGGCGGTATGCAAAGATGGCGTCTTCACATTTAAGGGTAATTCAAAACATATCTAATTACAACACACCTTAAGAGAGGTGTTCTTACACTTCAATATCCTTCGGTATTGAAATGGGGTATTAGGGGGGGGGGGGGGTCTGTCGCTCTTTAATATACCCCGGTGGTAGCGTAGAGGTAACATTGTGTTAGTGTTAGTGTATTGAGCATGGCATAAAGTGACGACATAGTTTGCAATTGCAATAGTCTTAAAAACCACTGCGTTTTGAAAGTTAATAAAGACGTACTTTTTGGCAGTGGTGTCTTATGAGTGATTCATCATTATGTCTTTAAACATACATAAGTATGTTACCAATGGTACTAGTATACACTGGTTCCATGAGAAGAAAAATTGTGACAATTGGCTAGCTCGGAGCATATTTACTAATATTATTATACTTTTTTATACGGAATCATCGAAGCAAATGCTTTCCCCCACCTTGACAACACAATCCGCTATCTAATCAGTCTATCATTCCAAAGTACATCTCAAACGATCATTCTGAATCACTTCGTAAATAATAGTAATTTCTTACTCATTTGGCGCACATTGACAGATGTCAACCAGTCTGACAGGTGTCAGATATGTCAGTTTAAGTATGAATTATTTGCTTTTTAGAGCCGTTTATCATTTTATTGGTGAGAACGTACCTTTGGTGCGATCGAGGTAGATAATTGAAACTGGAGATAAATACTTACGTTTGCTTGTTTGAGACCTGATATTTCAATGGTCTCTATTTTTTATTTAATTCTTGAAGAATAGGTACCTCAAATACTAGGGACGGTATTTCACATCTAAGTCCCTCTACCACGGACTAATAATAAAAAGAAGGACTTCGCGCCACTAACTAGACGTTAAAGCTCCTCAGGTTTTTTTTGAGAGGACATCGGTAATTGGCCGAAGGTCGCCTTTACTACCTACCAGACTGGCGGGGGAGCGGGAAACTTTCACCCCTAAACTTCTCAGGTGCTCCAACTTGACACGCAACTTACGTTACACATTGACATAATAAGTGGCCCAATTGACAGATATCCGATATCTGGTATCCTTACGTATCTCACTCACACATGCATAAATGTGGCTTCACGCTATAGTATGATAGCGTGGAGTCCTTTTTTTACTAATCCGTGCCTGCTACCTATTTTGAGTTTTTCATACCAAATAAGCAATATACCTACCACTTGGTGTACAGTGAGTGAAAACATTGCGAGGAAACGTAGATGTACAATTAACTATCTACAAACGTATCTTATCTGTCTATCATGATCCAATTTGTCTAAAGATTACGAAGCGTAAGACAATTTAACTATTGCACCGAATATGATTCCATTTTTGCAGTGTATTATAATATCTAATATTCTTCTAACAGATATCGGTCACGGCGACCAATCTCAACGAGGATCAGCCAACTGCGCAGGAGATATTATAGTACACAAGTGTGTGCGCAAACACAGGAGCACCGAGGCACGGGGGTGATATTAAACCGCCAACTTCCTGACTCCGGGCTGTTACTAAGTTATTTCAATATTGAAATGCTTACCCAGACACAAAGTTCCGGCCTGACCCGGGACTTGAACCCGGGCCTCATAATCCTTAGGCGGCGCATGCTACCATTAGACCAACAACGCAGTAGTGTATTTTATTTAAACCCCTCAAACAAATTTGGGTCCGGCCGTTATGCCCCCATTCCGGGTTGCCCCCGGCCGGTACATTGAAAAATTTGTTATCCCGGTTTGCGTTGCGTTTCTCCATAGTTTCTCTTTTTGACATGATATTCGATTCAGTACAAGATTTCAACAGTATTTGCTCAAGAATCATGTTAAATAGAAAATGGGGGCAACGCGGCCGGGGGCAAACCGGAATAACAATTTTTTTTAATGTGGGGGCATACCGGCCGGGGGCAACCCGGAATAGGGGCATAACGGCCGGACCCACAAATTAAGAGAGTTACTCCAACTAGTTGTTTTTTTAGTATAACCTAAATGGCACTGAAAACAACAAAAAAATACTACTACAAATTTGCCGACGTTTTAATTGTCGGTCACATAACCAGTCTATTGGTTATATCCTCCGTGTGTAAACACCATGGGCTCCCCATTAAATGGCGATTAAGTGCCCACTTCCCACCGGCTGTTTGTGTGTCACAACAGGTTGTGCGTGTTATAACTGTGATAACGCCGAAACGAATTTACTAGCATAAGAGACTAGCTTCTGCCCGCGGGATTGTATGAGGGTCAACCATAATTCCTATCTTATTTTTTTTTTGTTGACCCTCATTCCTGTAGTTTGTTTTTTTTTTAAGAATTTTACGCAGATTTCAATCATTAACGTCACTTAATAAGTGAAGTTGTAAAAAATAATAAGTTACAATTTTGTCGAAGTGATACGTTTTGGTCAAATATTTAAATAAATAATAATAAAATAAATATCAGACTACATCACATACATTGACCTGACTCCGAGGTAAGTAGCATAAGCACTTGTGTTACGGATATCAGAATCAACAGTGGTATTACAAATATATACTTAAATGCTCTATATTAACACCCAGACACAGAACAAACACAAGTATTCATCACACGAATGTTTGTCCTGGGTGGAGATCAAACACACAACTCTTGGTGCATGGGGCAGGGTCACTACCAAATAATGCATCGAGCCTGTCGAAGGTGAGGGAGTTAATATTAAATATTTAAATATATATTTGTAATACCACTGTTGATTGTGATATCTGTAACACAAGTGCTTAAGCTACTTACGGCGGGGTCAGATCAATGTATGTGATGTCGTCAAATATTAAAAAAAAATGTAATCTATGAGCTTAGGCTTTCGATGGATAGACAGATATGCAGAAATAATAATAACTAAAGTGTTTCATAATTTTTATATTGATATAACAAACTCATCATCTTCCTAGTGTTATGTCCCGTGTTTAGACGGGGTCCGCTTAGCCATGATCCAGGATTTAGCGAGTCTGGTAATTACATTGAAGCGACTGCCGATCTGACCTTCGCAACCCTAAGATAGGGGAACCAGACAATTTTTGGATCATGGTTACAAATCCAAAGTTGTTTGAATTTGCAGGTTTCATCACGATATTTTCCCTCACCGCCGAGCTAGTGGTATAAATACGTACATAGATTTGAAAAATCCAGAGGTACGTGCCGGGCTTGAACCCGCACTCCTCGGTTAAGAGGCGCGTGTCCTTACCATTGAGCTACCACCGCTCAATATTGATATAACAAACTAAATTATGTAAAATATCCCTGTCAGAGAGACGATTTTCTAAATACTTAAAGGTATTGCCATCCAGGAAGCCTAGATACTAGACAAGCATTGATACTAATTATTCTAACCTTACTATTAAATAATAATAATAGTAAGTAAGTAGATCAAATGTAAGTATATTTTAAATATTTTGAACAACATCCCAACGCTATGTGTTAACCTTGTTAAAAGGTTTATTTTGCAGCACGGACGACACGACACTAATGTCGTCGTCGTTGTCTATGTGTGCTGCAAGTGAAATGTCATGTGGAGCATCGGAAAGGTACAAAGTCTAGTTATAGGGGTGGAGTCTTTCTTTTTTTTCTCGTCCGTGTTTTGCAGTAAATAATTTCACTCTCAACGTCTATGCAAATTTATGTCGTGGTAAATGATGCTGATGTCGATAATAATATAGCCTAGTAGTATTTTAAGCTAATAAAGCAAAAAAAAAACTAAACATATAATAAGTTCCATTCAGGGATATATAATACTTTGTTGGTTAAGTGAGAATAAAGGCATGTTTATAAACCTACAGTTTATCTTTAAAATTCATGTCCAATGTATTACGGAGACTAAACTTACTCGTAGTTAAGATTTTACCATAATTTCACCTTCCATTACTTCTAAAATTTTACTTTACGCCCTATATACCGCCCAAAATTACTCTTTTATCCCACAAACAAGTCGGTACCAAACAGACTCGAAACACCTCCGCGCCACCGCCGCAACAAAACAAAAATGGCGTCGCTAATTTACGAGCGAAGTTTGGCGCGCAAATTGGGCTCCCACCGAAATAAATACGTTTATAATGCCTCCCGAAGTGCTTTCAGCCGGGAGAGATTAATTTTAACAATTGGAAGCCATTTGCAAAGCTCGTGGATGATAATTAAAGCCGTCTTGGCGTTTCGTTGTCGTTTGCAATGTTTAATGTCAACTCAATGTTTTGTTCGCAAAATTTTATTTGATGCAGGCTAAGGTAATGAATGTATAAAGCCTTTTTTTTATGGACTAACCAAACAATATAGTTTTTTTTAAGATACAATACACAAGTTAATCAATAATATTTAAATAAAAGGTTGCTATGTTGGTCTGGGACTTAAATAATGTACCTACTATGTTCCTTGTCTAGCATGTTGTAAAACAGATCTAGGTAATGGTATATTGGTTGCTAGGCAAGTTAGTCCGCAGGCGATCACTTAGCTACTTGTAAAATTTTTCACACGGAGTCTTTTTGTGCTATATACTAAAAAACGCACATACTAAAATAATTATAAAAAAATCCATCACTCGAGTACCTACAAATTAGAGTTTACATGACTCGAATGTTTCATTCCGAGTCTTCGAAGGTGACCCTTAATTTGTTGATAGGGATGTTGACTGGCAAGTCAATTGAGATACTTTTTAAAAGCTGGCTTGTCGGTTTATGACGTCACTAGTTCGTATAGTCAACTGACTAAATTATAAGCAGTTTTTGTAAAATAAAAAATCGCAGACTCAATATAAGTCAAAATCAATATGGTTTGACAACATACCACGATATTTTCTGTCACGGAATTGATATTTCAAAATTAAAAAATACCTGTACATACATAACATCACGCCCATAATCTCCGAAGGGGTAGGCAGAGTCAAAGGGGCTGGCCCTTTAACCACATTCAGCCAAAAACAAAACTGGGCTGGGTTAAATGAAAAATACGAAGAAGTCCGTACGAAGTCGGGTGCCGCAGCTTAGTCTCTATATTTCAGTAGCGTATGCTATTAATCATATCGGCAATGTTGACCAGCACTCTGCGATAGAGTCATCACTTAGAGTCACTTAGCGTCAATTAGCGGGCATGCACGGGAGCCATTGAACAATGTTTGCTCTACGTAGAGTTCTGGAAATTACTGATAGCGATAAGAGATATGGCGTATTATGCCATTAGCGCCACCGAAAGTAGAGTAGGCGGATAAAGCTTTTTATTAAGTTCGGAAAAGTGGTTATCTTTGGTAACCATTATTTATTCTAGCTTCAGTAAAACAAGAGATTGCTTGGTAGAATGATTATAGATCCTAATAGGGATGTTGACACCATTTATATTTTATTTTAATACAGGGTTGTAGGTATGTGATTGTGTAGGCGACGAGCTAGCCACTTGTCACTACTTTTTTACAATTTTCTATCTAACCCAGCTGAGTTTTATTTTTGGCTGAATGTGGTTAAAGGGGCTTACTGCCTCTTTGACTTTGTCTACCCCTTCGGGGATTATGGACGTGATGCTATGTTTGTTTGTACCTATAGTTACGCCATTATTACCAAGTTACTTTTACATACAATATAAATTTTCCTCCTTCAAATGTCTGTCATTCACCGTCAACAGTCTTCTAACGTATCGTCAGCATTATATCCGAGCATAGATTATGTACAACAATACATAGAGCAGGCGCGATTAAAACAATTAGGCGGGAATGAAACGGAGAGCGGTTGTCTGTGGTCCGAGGGAGCAGAGACAGCGGGAAAGGGAATATTAAAATCATACATACATAACGTAACATCACGTCCGTAATCCCTAAAGGGGTAGGCAGAGTCAAAGGAGCTACAGGCCCCTTTAACCACATTCAGCCAAAAATAACACTGGGCTGGGTTAGATGGAAAATTGTAAAAGAGAGGGACAAATGGCTAGCTCGTCGTCTACACAATCACATACCCAAAATCCGATATACCATTAGTCGCTTTTTACGATATGCAAGGCAAAGAACACTGTTGGCACATTATTTTTAAGTCCCAAACCAACATGGGACAGTCGGCTATTGGAATATTGGGATACAAATACCAAGTTAAAATAATATCATCATCTTCATTATAACATCACGCCACTAAACCCCGAAGGGGTATGCAGGCAGCAGGCCCCTTTAACTACATTTAGCCCAAAAGAAATATTATTATTATTATTAATGGCAGACGTAAAAACAATGTACCAACTGAGTTTGTTGATTATCATGTCGTAAAAGGCGACTAATCGTGTATGGAGTTCTGGATACAAATCCAGATTACGTAGGCGACCAGCTAGCCACTCGTCACTGCTTTTTCATAATTTGCCATAATTCTACTCAGTTTTGTTTTTGGCTGAATGTGGTTTAAGAAGCTTACCCATCGCTCTTTAGACTCTGCCTACCCCTTCGGGGATTACAGGTGTGACTATGTATACGTATGTATTAATAAAGTGACACTTATTGTCGTAAAAGGCGACTAATGGTATATCGGGTTTTGGGTGTGTGATTGTGTAGGCGACAGGATAGCCGCTTGTCTCTGCTTTTTCACAATTTTCCATGTAACCCAGCCCGGCTTTATTTTTGGCTGAATGTGGTTAAAGGGGCTTGCTGCCCCTTCGACTTTGAGTACCCCTTGGGGGATTATGGGCGTGATGTTATGTATGTATGTATGTACTTATTAGGTACACGTATGTAAAATGATTTATTGATTGAGTGACAAATAAACAGTCTTGAATGAAAATAATATACTTACCAAGGGACAAAACAAGCATGGTGTCCAATACGTCATACGGTGGCATACGTCTCGTCGCCATTTTTGTCATAACCGCGTAAACCGCTCCGCTCAAATCGCTCTGCACTCGTCGCTCGCCCGTCGCTCACTCGGCGGGGGTGCGGCGGGGTGTTTCGGCCTGACGGCGGCTAATTTGCCGGGTAATGGCTCCCCCGGCATATCTTTAATCTGATCGCTAATTGGATGGCGTGCAGGGCCGGATTAAGGGATGGGGTGTGTTTTTTTTAACTAGTTTTTATTTAGTTTAACTTCAGTAAGTTGTTTTTTACATCTTACAGTCGTATTTATGCCCCATCTTTAGAGTAACTACCGAGTTTCTTGCCGGTTTCTTCTCGGTAGAAGCAACATTCCGAACCGGTGGTAGATTCATATTATTAGTTGATTTTCCTGTTGAATTGTCGATTTATAAGTGTTTGTTTCAAATCTATATAAATAAAGAGTATTTTGACTTTGACTTTGACTTTTTTTTGAGTCATTAGCATTGTTTGTGTGACCACGTGGTTTTGTGTAAAAGAAAGAGATTGATGTAGGTATATATACATAAGATTGTATGTAAGTACATCCGATTAATATTAATTTTAATTTTTTACTTCTTAGACATTTTTCTTGGAAAGTACAGAGAAAAATTATCTTGGCAGACAAAGTGATCCTACTCTAATAATAATGAGATTCCGTTATTACTTATGGAGCTTTTAAGCATATGGCAAGGATCTTAGGCTAGACTATTTTATTTAAAAAAAGGATTTTGAAAATACACAAACAAAACAAACATAAACATAACATCACGCCCATAATCTCCGAAGGGGTAGGCAGAGTCAAAGGGGCAGCCCTTTAACCACAATCAGCCGAAAATAAAGCCGGGCTGGGTTAGATGGAAAATTGCAAAAAAGCAGTGACAAGCGGCTAATGAGACGCCTACCCAATCACACACCCAAAATCCCATATACCATTAGTCGCCTTTTACGACATGCTAGTCAAGAACCACAGTTGGCATATTCTTTTTAAGTCCCAGACCAACGTGGGACAGTGGGCTGGGTTGGATGGAAAGCTGTGAAAAAGGAGTGACAAGTGGCTAGCTCGTCGCCTACTCAGTCACATACTCCAAAGCCCGTAAACCATTAGTCGCCTTTTACGACATACTAGGCAAGAACCTCAGCTGGCACATTCTTTTTTTTTGTCCCAGATCAACATGGGCCAAGTCCCAGACCAACATGGGACTGGGACATGGGACATACATAACATCACGCCCGCAATCCCCAAATTTACGCTATCCAAGAGATCAGTTAAATTAAATGACATGCCCTTCAATCAACCATCAACCAAACCAAATATAGAAATATGCCCGAATATCCAGACTAACTAACGGGAGATTATGCTTATAAGAATCACCCTACCAGGCCACCATGCTCTCACAATTACACCATAACGAAGCAAATAGCTCCCGTCTGCTCCAAGAAGGCACATAAAACGTACGTAGAGACATGACAAGATTTTTATATACATAGCCAGAAGCGCCGAGCGATAGAGAGGGCAATTACAGAGTGCGTGTGCGAGAGGGACGGACGGGTTGGTAGTATTAATCAACTTGCGTTGTTCCCAATGAGTTAGCAGGGCCGGGTTTGGGTGGTGGTTTTGTTTTGGTTATTTATTTGTTTTTGTGATTGGTTATCTGACTTTCTAAGCGGACTCTGACTAAGCACGAGACAACGATAGGAAGGTGTTTCAGGCAAGCTGGACCAGCGAAGAACTGTGGTTAGGAGACACAGAAAAAGTTATAACTAAAACAACTGCTGGATAGATGGAAATTTATAAGAAAGTTGCAAGCTCACCGCTTGCACAATCACAATCCCATTATAAACAATACACCATTAATTTTTTAACACATGCTTAGTAATTTGGGTTTTTTTTACAGAACACTTTTTGGCAGTGCTAATAAAAAAAAAATAACAAAAGAACATGACATGGGTTTTACATAATCATATCTAAACCCGTTTACGGTAACGTAGTCAGAAAAAAAAATCTTGAAAGCTTCCAAATCTCTTTGAATGTATCGTTAATTGGGTGGGCTGCGCGCGTATCAGTTACTTACACTACAGAACAGGAAAACCTAGTTTCTATTCCGTGAATGACATTGTTAGTATGAGGTTTCTTCTTGATAGTCTACCTTCCGAACCGGTTGTAATACTTTTTTTTCTGTTCAAATTGACTATTTATAAGTGCTTTTATGAAGCCTATTTAAATAAAGAGATTTTGAATTTTAATTTGAGGACATTTTGCTGAGTGGGCATGAACAAAACATTTCAATATTTTCCGTGAAAATTCAACCGATATTATATTATAACCTATTACAAAACATTATCATTCTACGTCCTACCTATTTCAAACAAAAGATATCAAGAACTTTTGTCATTGTTACAAGTTGAAGCAAACGGAACAGTAAAACTGTTAGCGCCATCTATTAGAGATTTTCAGTACTAGCTCCCTCCAAGAAATTAACTTAAGCATGCTTTTTTGTTTGAAGGAAGTATGAATATGAAAACACAGATAGCGTTGATTGGTATTCCATCCTCTCGGTCGTGTGTTAGTCTGGGACTTAAAAAGTAAGTACCAACTATTATTTCTTGCCTAACAAGTCGTAAAAGTCGACTTATGTATTACTTCGACTGGCTCGATGGCGCATTCGGTAGTTAACTCCGGTGATTGATACTTGAGTTTGTTCTGTGTCTGGGTGTTAATATTCAATATTTAAGTATATATCTGTAATACCAATCAACATCCCTATTTCACTACATTCCTCTTAAATGATGGCTTGGTGGAAGAAAAACGAGAGATGACAGGCTTAGACTGAAAAAGCAAAGCCATAGATCAGGCCCAGCGGCGTTTATGAGGAAAGGCCTATGTCCAGCTGTGGACGAGTGGAAGCTGGTGATGATGATAATAATTTAATTTTGAAATATCAATTCCAAAGTAGAAAGTGTCTATTAAGTCGTAAAACCTTATTGATTTTAAATTATATTGAGCCTACGATTTTAAATTTTACAAAAGCCACTTCATATTTAAACAGTTGACTTGACAAACTACTGACGTCATTAACCTACAAACCCATACAAAATCTATGAAGTGATTGCGTTTTGACAGCTTTTATCTCAATTGACTTGGCAGTCAGTATCCCTATTGAGCTTGATTCAAAATGGTTATAGTAAAAATAAAACACTCGTTTATAGGCTAAAATCTTTAATATTAACAACGATATACTCTACACGTTATGATAAACTTTGTATAAATTATCATTCTACTCGTCACCACCGTACAGACAGCCTCGCTGTCAATCTGACATCAATAGAGTTTGACAGGCCGCCTCACAACTAACACTTTGGCAAATTTACTATTTTTCAATGAGATTCCTGCAAAATATTCAATAAACTTACTAAAATTTAACACAATTCGAAATTCGTTGGTTTTTAACATATTTTTCATTTTTATACGACTTTTCAATATTATTTTGAATAACCAAATCTATTTATGTAATTTATTCGTTTTTTTTTAAACTTAACATAATTATTACTAAATATTTGGTACTAAGACAAACAATATAAACAATTAATAGAAAAATCAACATTCTATTACTATGTACTATTTTATTTAACATCTTATAATACCCAGAATGACAACCACAAACAATACAGACAAAACCATAAAGTATACAAACAAATCTGTTTATTTCTTAAATTGACCAAAAATCCCATTGAAAAAATAATATCGAATCCATGTTTAGTCAACCGTGTACCCTGGAAGTATTCTCGCGAAGATATTAAAGCTGTTAGGAGTCATAGTTTTTATCAAAAACTGTTTTTAAATTACCGACATTTATCAATTATTACTTTTAAAATACACAAAAAATGCTCATTTAAAAATCTCTCACTATTTCTACAAACGATTTATACTAGATACTCATTAGCCACTAAAACACATAACTACTCTCTTCTATGTGGGGTAAACTAACATCAATATGTACGATTAAAAGTTTTTTTTTTTAATAATGTTGCACACAGCTCTATACGTCAACCGTAAATTAAAAGATAAAACAGCAAAGACTTCAAACCTCGGCGGTTCATAATAGTATTTTCCTTGGTTTTTAAAAATATGACAAACAAAAGATTCCAAGTTGCTGGAAGTAAACATCATTAACTCAAACATTTTAAAAACAAATAAACAAAACCGTAGTTTGCATTGTTTGTTATAATATTTTTTACTTTGTTACAAATAATTATCTTAAAAATTAAATTTGAAAAAAGTTTATTATTTTGACATTTATCATTTTAAAAAATTGGGTGTTGATACCCAATGAGGGTTTTTGAATAAAAACATCCAAAAGATGTCGTAACTGTGACTTGCGGTCTCGTCACCCTCCTCATTGGTTAGTTGTCAGACCAATCAGACATGTCGTCAACAAGGAGCCAATAGTGACAGTGACAAGACCACGAGACTCCCTCGTGCCATCTGGCGGTTTTTGTATTTTCAAAAACCCTCATTGAACAATACTCTGTGGTCTGAATAAGAACTGTGGGCAACTTTTAATGTTTTACAACAAAAATATCGAATTTGTACTTATTTAAAACGGTCTTGAAACACTACTGGCGTACGAGTAAATAATGTACATTATACATCGCGGAACACGTCACGATAAACTATCATCTCCCTAGCGTCATGTCCCCTGCTTAGACGGGGTCCGCTTAGACCATGATCCAGGATTTAGCGAGTCTGGTTATTACATTGAAGCGACTGACTGACTTTAATAGGAGGAACCAGACAAATTGGATCATGGTTACACATTTATAATTATTTTGAATGTGCAAGTTTCATCATAATCTTATGCCTCACTGAGCCATTTTTGAAAAGCGAATGATTAAATTATCTTTGAACAATACGATAACGATATGAGCTAATTTTGGGAACGTTATTGTACAATCCAACAAATTGTGATAAAAATGTACTCAGATGTTCTTATTATTATAAACCATGGACTAGTAAAAAAAAGAAAGACTCCACGATGTCATACTTTAGCGTGAAGCCACGTTTATGCATGTGTGAGTGAGACACTTATGGATACCAGATATCGGATATCTGTCATTTGAGCGCTTATTATGTCAATGTGTGACGTAAGTTGCGTATCAAGTTGGAGCACCTAAGGAGCTTCAACGTCTTAGTGGCGCGGAGTCCTTCTTTTTTCACTAGTCCGTGATATAAACGATGTTAATTTTCATACCGGACTCAATATCATAATATTTTTCTGTATACTTGAATGCGTTAGTGTAATGAAAACTGCCGCATCGATTTGATAAAATCTTTTTATTTTTTTAAAGCTCTTTTGTAAAGGAATGCTGTAGGCTGTACAAATAACGCAGACAAAACCACGGGCTACGGTACTAGATAGTAATATGGCGACATGCTCAAACGTGCCACACCTGCTTATTATTCACTCATACGATATATTTTTTCAATCTATCCGTTATTTATCCAAAGATATGTATAACTGGACTGAGATGTCAAAAATGACACTAATTGACCAACACAGTTGTTGATTGTCACTTTTCCAACTCGATTTTGCCAAATCATGACATTTTATAGAAGACGGTCAGAGTAATGACTGGACAAAAATTTTTGTAAACAAAAAAAAAATACTTGTCAATTTTTATTTTATTTTAACCGACTTCCGAAAATGCGTGTTAGTTGTCACGCGCCTGCTTCAGCGTTTTTTTGGATATTTTTTTTTCATCAACTTCAATTTTCAAAAATTACAAACTATACAATAATAACATATCGACAGAAACATACAACTAAAACTAGGGGTAAAGTAAGAAAAAAACAGTTTTAACACTTCACAGAGTATGTATGAGAGTATTTTCCACCGTCGACAGTACCATACTGGGTTAGAGTCTTGACTGTACTGGATAGGCCATCGATGATTTAACGAATAGAATCATCAATATCTTCCTAGCGCAGCTATACTCAATGTGTGTTCCGCGGAACCCTGGGGTTCCGTGAAGCCTTTCTGGGGGTTCCACGAAAATTGGTAGTGATCATAAATATCATAACTCCTGGGGGAAAATCCGTTAAAAGTCGATTATTACACCCCCCCCCCCCCCCGCACTGCCGCCCGCGCTGTTCTAGGGTTCCATCAAATACTCCGCTTCCTAAAAGGGTTCCATAGCATAAAAAGTTTGAGAAGCACTGTCCTAGCGTATTGTCCCGTTCAAAATCAGGTTGGACCATAATTCTGGATTTAGCGAGTGCGGTTATTACATTGAAGCGACTGGCCGGAGTTTGTTGCCCTTAGGTGAACCAGACAATTAGGGTCATGATTACACATAGTTTTTTGAATGCAAAGTTTTCATCACGATGTTTTATAACATTATCAGTAGGTATACTATTTAAAAACCAACCTTATCAAGCCATTTCTAAATTACCTTATTTCATTATCCCCTTTCCAGCTTACAACCCCTCTATGCAGCCCCTTTACCACTCATCCAATATATATTTTAACTTCATTATAATGCTACCACAGTTTACTCAAAACTCTATCACAGTTGTAAGTACATTATTTATTACCAGGTTCTGTTGTTAAAACAATTTTTCATCCAATATTAAATACGACAGAAGAAAATACACTTATGTACAACAAATTCAGTATACAGCCCATGTTCTAAGTATATACAATGCCTATATACTCGTATTAACAATAGTATATCACCTTTTCAAAATATTGTATATAGGTCGTGTTATAGGCAATGTAATAATGAACACAGACTCCGACATAGAAGCCGACTAATAGATAAGCAGTGGAGTTAGATATTATGAAAATTGTCATTCTGACATTTTAACTATGAGTTATTGAGTCAAACTTTGACATAAACTATAATTCAAATGTTAAAATGAGAAATTTCATATTTAAATTCGCTCCACAGCCCGATTGTATATGATCACACTGGAAACGTTTAATATGCATTTTGGAAACATGAGGCTTTAAAAAAATGCACAATAATGACCTTTATGACTGTAAGTTAAGGTCTAAGACGATGTTTTTTTTTTCTACTCAATTTTGTGCATTTAATCCAAAGACAAGCGAACAGCAATGATAACAGAACAACTTTGATATTAATCAATTTTTAGCGTGATCATATTTATTCGGAATCAAAATAGTACGAAAGTGCATTAGTTAATCTATTTATTTTGAAAAGTTCGTCCAAAGCAATTTGACATAAATTATTTATAAAAGAAATGTCATTTAGCTCTATTTTGCCTAGCGATTACTAACATGTATCTTCTGTAAATGTAACAAATGTAATTTCAAAGGAATGCCAACTAATAGATGGAGATTGAACTTTGACATTTATCAGACGTTCAACAGAAAACATGTGTTTTTAATTTATTTCAAATTATAAATGACATGTCTTCTAAAAATTAAATCAAATCCCTATACACTTCCGCACCATTTGGACAATCATGTTCAAACTTAATACAAAATAAAAACGAGGACAATCTATTAGTATTAACATGTACGTAGATAAAAAAAAACAAAAATATATATAAACTTACGATAATGTACAACTTAACGTTATTATGGGACAAAGTGATGAGTTATAGCTGAGTGGAGTGTGGCTAATCAATAAGTTACATAACTTAACACTTATTATATGTCCTAAAACATCAGTGGATATAATCAAGTTTATGCTAGTTGACTTCAAAGAGTTTTCCATTTGAGAATACGGCTTTCTTAAGCGGATATCTAGGAGATAGCGGGAGCGGGCGAGATGAACACAGATAATTTATTTAAGCGTTTATTTAAATCGCGCCCGCTTATCGCTCCGCCTATCATCCCGCTGTCATCAAGCACGCGGCTTTACCGACATACGTAAAAACAGAATTTCGCAACACACTCCACTCAACTAAGACAGAACGACTAAAAGTAAAAAAGAGAACAACTAAAACTAATAAAAAACTAAGTTTTTTTTTTACATCACATCCGGTTTCGTCGGCGATCGTGCGGCGCTCGCGTTTATATTTTATTTATAGTAAAAATAGTAGATATCACACTACGCCCGAGCACTGGAGGCGAACCCGCGTGGAAACGAAGCTAAACGCCGTTCGGTGAGGCGAATTAGGTCATTCACCCCTCTATATTCCGTTATAGTGAGTATCTACAGAGCAGTGGAATTTAATTCCAGCCGGATATTTGTATCAGCATCATGGTATTGAGTAAAGAAGTAGATTCGTATGCGTCCGCTGATCTTTACATTAATAACCCTAATTTAATATTTGGATTATTAATATTGTAACAAACGCTAAACGGACATAATAATTGATACGCGTACGGGCCGAACGCTTCGTACGGATTTTCCCCGCTCACTGTAATTTCCATCTCACACGCACCTCATCTCATAATCCGTCAGTATCACAACCCACCCCAACTGCATACGGCGCGTACGCCTCCGACGCTCGGCTTCGTCTCCGCACAGGCTCGGCGATGCTCCTGGGCTTTTTATTAATAAAAAAAATGACTAGTTCCGAGTTCAGAGTGAGATCTCGCCGCGGCGCGCCGATCGCTCAGACGGGGCGGGTATGTGTTAACACGTGCCATGGACTGTCTGGTTTTTGGATTTTTTTAATGATTATACAACTCACTGCGGTGTTCATTAAATTGTGCCATAGCACAGCAAAGGCCGTAGACCTTTGCTAACACAGTAACTTATGAAACTTACTGCGCCTGTTCGAACTCTTCTGGTGTTGGTGTCAATTACCCAATATGCATATTAAACATCCTAATTACCACGTTTACTCAATGAGGACTATCGTTTTTTACTCACCAGGTGGCGCCACTGTACAGTGAGGTCATAAAGTACGACTGTCAAAGTTTGTTATTAGGGGCGCCAAAACTAAAAATGTACATTTAAATCATATTTAACACAATAGAACCGTAGAATAAACGTATTGGCCATGCCAGTGTTGCGCAGTCCCGTTATCCTCGGAAAAAAAAGGCGGACATATGTTTCCGAAAGATAAAACGTCACATTCACTGATCCGTCAATCATATTTGCCATAATTAATCTAACGCATTGCTTATTAAATTAATGTTGCGAATAAATAGAAATAAACCCGCGTAGCCAACCCGCAATCAGTCATATTCGACCATCATTTGACATTTCGGAGACCTCACGCTACACGGACGCCCCTAGCGGCGAATTCATACGCGATACCTCGCATTGTCTGTTTGACTCGATTATTTTGTACCTTTTGTCCCGTGTTGGTCTGGGACTTAAAAATAATTGGCCAACTTTCTTGCCTAGCATGTCGTAAAAGGCGACTAATGGTATATGGGGTTTTGGGTATATGATTGTGTAGGCGACGAGCTAGCCACTTGTCACTACTTTTTCACAATTTTCCATCTAACCCAGCCCAGTTTTATTTCTGGCTGAATGTGGTTAAAGGGGCCTGCTGTCCCTTTGACTCTGCCTACCCCTTCGTGGATTATGGACGTGATGTTATGTTATGTTATTTTTTTACTTTAAATAAAGGGGGGCCAGGTCAACAGCCCCACTTTATGCGTTGTTTGCCTGACTTACCCATTATCCAGTCTAATTTATCCCTTCATCGTATTTAATAGCACGTGAACACAGAGTACCCGCCCTTCACAATTAAGTTATTGACTTCTCGTCGCTAGATGGCGTTGAACTGTATAGTTCCTTAATTTTGACTATAGATGGCGCTCTACAAATAATTCAACAATTTATAAACATACGGAGGTGTCACTTTTATAAAACGGGTTTTTCATTAGAGAATACCTATTGCGGTGAAAATGCGTCTATACTTAAATAGTAATTTAAGTACTTACATAACTTTTTTTTGATTCTTGTTTTTGAATCTGCACTGCATTGAGATTTATTTTATTATTTCAACAAATAATTATAAATAATATTTCCTATTCAAACTCAACAATTGAAACTTCATTCAAATTGAGTGGTTTCAAATACAACAAGGCTTTTATGTGCTTAGATAACGGAATATTAATTAATTTTATTATATTCCGTTTTCGTCGGTATTTTTCAAGATGATTTATACAAAATGACAACTCTGTTTGGTATCTGTCGTAATTTTTTTAAATAGGTAACAATAATAAAGACTATTTGTTTATTAATTATATTGCTTCCAGGTTTAGATGTGATTAAAAATTATTAACATATAACAATTGTATTTAAAGGTGAAATTGAATTGGGTGGAATTTGTTCTTTAAAATCTGTATGGTAAAAACAACTTCTTTATATATTTTGTATATGTAATCATTTCTTTTTATCTACTTAATTAAAGTACAAAACAACAATCAAATAAAAAAATATATAAGTATATTTAAAATATCCCATGTAGGTCTGAGACTAGAATATAATGTACCAACTATGTTCTAGAATAGAATAGAATAAAAGTGGTTAAAGAACTTTACTATCTATTTTTGTATACCCCTTTTTATTTCATTAGTATGATTTACTGCACGGCCCTACCCCTCTCTTTTCATTAGCTTATTTTCCTCTACATGAAGGTTGTCTGCAAGAGATTGCTTTTAGCGATAAGACCACCTAAATTATATTGTACTTGTCTGTATCATTAATTCTGTATCTGTTTTTCGTGCAATAAAGAATATCTATCTATCTATCTACTGTGTGGACTTTCCATACCCCTTCGGGGATTTCAGGCGTTATGATATGTATGTATGTAAAGAAATTATGTCTTGGATTAAATAAATAAATAAATTCTTCAGACTAACACCAATTCCCTAGCTCCAAACTAAGCTTATGCTTGTGCTATGGATACTAGGTGAACGGATAGACGTACTTATATACGTTTATAAACATCCATGACTTGAGTACAAATGTCCATGTTCATCACACGAAACATTTGCCCCTAGCGGGATTCGAACCCGCGACCCTTGGTTTCGTGGCCAGGGTCTCTGACCACTCGACCAACGAGCCAGTGGATTGGTTTGTAAATTATTGTTACATCTTTTGATATAATATATTAATGACTAACAAGAGAAAAATATACAAAATGGTTTTAATACGACTATCCAAGCCTTAGGTATCGTTAATATCTCACATTTTTGCAAGAAAAAGAGTTGGTACAATTTTCACAATATAATATCTTGCGCACCGCTACGCAGCAGTAGGTATCTACAAACGAAGGTGTTTTAAAGATAACTTTGTGATGACGTAACTCAATATTTTTGTACCAGGTGACATAAAAGAAAACAACATGTCTATCGTTATTTTTCCTAACAATGGGGATGATGACTGCATTAAAAAACTATAATTCTATTTAGTCCGTCAGTTAGATTACACAAAAATACTAGACACATATTTTTCGCTTTATCAAATTAACAAAAAATCACAAAGATAAAGAGCATCAAAGTTTTAGAGTGGGGGCTTGCGACGTCACTATTTAGTAAACGCGTGACGTCACGCGCAACTTGAATGCATTGTATCTTCGTCAATGTTTGTTTGACAAATAAATAAAAAAATACGTGTTCAATATTATTTTATAATCTAACTGACGGACTAAACATAATTTTTTAGTCATCTAACCTATTGCCATATTCAAATTTGGAGTGTTTTTGATTGCATTTTGTATTTTTCAAAGAACAAATCTCACCCAATTCAACCTTTACTAAACTGATGCCTCTAGCGGCGAAATGATCAAACTTTAATAATAACATCTGTATTTAAACCATACTTCAATGACATTATAACCAATTCATCCTCCTAGCGTTACGTCCCGTGCTTAGACGGGGTCCGCTTAGACCATGATTCAGGATTTAGCGAGTCTGGTAATTACATTGAGCGACTGAATGACCTTTCGTATTCTTTAGTCAGTAAAACCAGACAATTAACTATTTAATTACTATGTAATTGATATATATTTCTAATCAGATTTAAAACATGACACAGTTTCACATTTGTACCGCTAGAGGCGCCAGCGTCGAATTCAACAAATATTTTAACGTTCAAATAAGTGAAGGCAGACTATTTACATGTTTAAAACTTTGTACATAAGATCGTTTATATACTACATACATAGGATTTCCAGGTACTCCGAGAAACCGGACAAATTAGCATATTTAGCCGGACATTTGAATAAATATACCGGACACTCTCAAATAATGCAATTAGCTTAATATATTAGTAAGATCACATTTTTTGTGTCCGGAACTAATGTCCGGACGAGCCGGACATTGACCAAATTGGCCGGACAAATAGTAACAACACTGTCCGACTTCCGGACGCCTGACAATATACACAATACTAGTTATTGTCTAAAATATATTCAGTTGTCTCTATATTAAAATTTTACGAAAAGGCGCCATCTATTGATTAAAATCTGCAAGCTTGGTTTCATAAACGCCCTCTAGGCTATTTTGTATTGATCGTGTAAGTACGTATTTTGATATTTGCTAGTCCGAAATAGTGTTTTTCAACATGGGTAACTTGTGCGATTTTTATTGCGTCAATTAAATATTCAAAAAGGGTTATCCCATAAATTCCCATCGAATTTCCCCGTAAATGGGGATTTGTGGAATTTTCTTCTAGGATTTTCAAAAACCAAATCCGCCAGATGGCGCGAGGGAGTCTCGCGGTCTTATCACTGTCACTATTGGCTCTTTGTTGACAACACCCTTCATAATGTGACACGTATGTCAGTTTATTCTGACAACTAACCAATGAGGAGGGCGTCAAGACCGCACGTCACAGTCAAGCCATATATCTGATGTTTTAATTAAAAAAAAACCCTCATTGTTTTTTTACTATAAGCGAAACCTCTTACCTTCTTATCCAACTCATTATTCTAAGCAACAGACTTAAAGCATTTTAGAAAATAGGCAAAAAACATTTTAGTCCCATGTTGCTCTGGGACTTGGCCCATGTTAATCTGGGACTGCCTAGCATGTCGTAAAAGGCGACTAATGGTATATCGGGTTTTGGGTGTGTGATTGTGTAGGCGACAGGTTAGCCGCTTGTAACTACTATTTCTCAATTTTCTATCTAACCCAGCCCGGCTTTATTTTTGGCTGAATGTAGTTGAAGGGGCATGCTGCCCCCTTTGACTCTGCCTACCCCTTCGGGGATTATGGGCGTAATGTTATGTTATGTAACAATTTAAACTTTTCATACAAAATAGCTAACCAGCTATCAAATCTTGTATGGATTGTAAAATAAAATTTGCTCAGTATCTAAAATACTTTAAATTAGTTCCTTGAAATAATACGTTAAATAAGCAGGTAAGAGGATTCGCATATACTAAAACTAACCTTGTATACATCCACATTGAAATTTATGGAGATGGAAATTGATGACTTTATGAAATGATTGATAGACCGGTCGATCTGACAAATTATAAGTGCTTTTTTGAAGTTCATGTTAATAAAGAAAATTTCATTTCATTCAATGGGGACTTATGGAATGACTTACTCAAATATGAGGTGTTAAATGCGACACTTTTTAACACACCCGGCGCACTGGACTGAGTTAGCGCAATCGCGTGACGCAGTGTTACCCATTACTAGTATTTTTGTTTATTTTTTTGACGGAATGTCTTGAGAAACTTTTTTATTAAGATTTTTAGAAATTATAGGACGTGATTTGAATTAAATATCTTTGCAATATACCACAAGAGTGGGTAACATGGAGACGACCCGCTTGATGGTCGGCAGTCAAATTCAATAGGCTAGATTACTCAAAAAAAATGATAGTCCATTATTAAGATTACAAAAAAATATTGCTTACGAATTTTTTTTTTTTGTTCATAAAACTAAAAATGATGAAGATACAACGCGTTAAAGCGCCGCGTGACGTCACTAGGTCCGTAAAATTTTACCGTCCAAGTGCCGTGACGCTCCCAATTTCAGATCTTTGAAGCGCCGATCTTTGTAACATTTCGAGTGTTAGATAAAGCAAAAAATAATTATTCAATATTTTTTGATAATCTAACTTGCGGACTATAAAATATTTTTGAGTAAAATACTCCATTCACATTACAAATGTTTTCCACGACAAACCTATGATACGGTTTAGGAATAAAATGTTGACTTTTTAGGCTGATTTTTCTATAATCAGATAAAAATATAGTTCAGAACGCTGATAAAGTCCAAATGTTCTGGAAGTACAAATTGTGCTACCACCGTATAGTAACTAACTAACTAAACTTCACGCCACTTCCTTAGTGGGGTAAGCAGAGAGAACCGAACGCCATATGGCACGACCCTTACACACCTCACTCGCCTCTTCAACACTCATGAACCTCTTTCATATTTAATTGTGTAATATCAATTCCGTAAAAAAAAAAGTATCGTAATATGTTGTAAAACCTTATTGATTTTTAATTATATTGAGTCGACGATTTTAAATTTTACAAAAACTGCTAATATTTAATCAGTTGACTATACGAACTAGTGACGTCATAAACGGACAAGCCCATACGAAATAATAATAATAATAATAATAATCAATTCTTCAGACTGGCACACCAATTCCCTAGTTCCAAACTAAGCTTATATAAGCTTGTGCTATGGATACTAGGTGAACGGATCGACATACTTAAATAAAGACATACTTAAAATGACTCGGGTACAAATATCCATGTTCATCACACGAAATATTTGCCCCTAGCGGGATTCGAACCCGCGACCCTTGGTTTCGTGGCCAGGGTATCTGACCACTCGACCAACGGGCCAGTCAAAATCTATCAAGTGATTGCGTTTCGACAGCTTTAAAAAGTAAGTACCTCCATTGACTTTAGTTAGTAAGTTAATTTTTATCTAAACATAGAAAATTCAGCCCAAGTCAATTTCTTTGTCACATCCGAGTGTTTAGTTTGTACATATACTTGCTACGTTAGTTAATGATATATTATTTGTCCGTCTGTGTGTTTACCGACGTCCGTTCCTTGTGTCCGGGTGCGGCCGCCTCGGATTGTTCAGTACTGGAAATAAAATTATTTTATTGTTAGTATCGGTGAGGTTATAAAGAGCGTAAGTCGAAAATTGGGATGTTGACACCATTTATAATATAATTAATTTTGAAATATCAATTCTGAAAAAGAAGGTATCGTAGTATGCTTTTAAGCCTTATTGATTTTGTATCATATTGAGTTTGAGATTTTTAATTTTACAAAAACTGCTTAATAGTAAGTCAGTTGACTATACAAACTAGTGACGTCACGCGTTGAAAAGCCCATATAACATCTATGAAGTGATTTCGTTTTGACAGGTCTTAAAAAGTATCTCAATTGACTAGCCAGTCAACATTCCTATTGCTAGTTTATGGGAGAACGAAAAACCTGTAAAATAATATAATTGGCTGCAAGAGTAATTTTTTTAGTAGCCTGGTAGGATTTTCATCGGCAGTGTGATTTAAGCGGCTAATAAAAAAATAAGAAAAAAATTATATTTTTCAAACATGCGCCGAAAGTGTATAATTTTATACGGATGGTAACCATTTTTTACCGTGTTATATTTTATACCTAATCCATAAATACATTTGTCACATCCTATTTGTTTTAGATATTCAAATAAGCTGCCTGCCTCGTATTACATTACCACAGAGTAATAATATACTACGTACAACAGAGGGTCACTGCCCATACTTGAAAAGTTACTGCTATAACTCGCTCAAGAACAGCGACAGTGGTGAGTAATTGGAACTACAGCAAAGTTTAGTCTGTTTGTCAGGAATAATACAAGATGCCGCTACAAGCACAGGTTAGTTGTTTCTCAGTAATAATACGCCATCTGTGTAAAATTCATGGTTTTAAAACAAAGATTATTTTGGTTTGTTTCTATAGAAAATATTTTATATTCATGTTTTTTACCTAAATATAATAAATTATCTAAGATTTTATGAAAAAAGCATTTTTTAAAAGTGAAATAATAACGTTTTTAATCGGGTTTATTCCTCAATCAGTCTAAATGATGCCTGTAGCGACATCTGTCTGTGTCAAGTCTATACGAAATCTAAAATGTATGTGAGTGATCAGACATGACATTACTAACATTATATAGCTGAATAGAAGTTTGAACTCGTTAATCTCAGGAACTACTGGTCCGATTTTAATAATTCTTTCAGTGTTAGATAGCCCATTAATCGAGAAAGGTTATGCTTTATAACATTAACTATAAACGCGGGCGAAACCCTGGGCACAGCTTGTATATATATATATATGAAAAAAAAAAATAAGTATATGGATATTTTACTATAAGAAACCTACTATTATACTGGTGCTTCGTCCTCGAGATTAGTATACTTACCACCTATCTAAATAATATGATTAAAATATGAACACTATGTAGTAACGCGTAAGTGTTTCCACTTCAGCACTAAGTTCAAAAACAATTTATTTAATTATCATTTCCGGTTTAAATTATATTTTTAAAATGAAATGATAATTATTAGGCTTATTTCCGGTAAATTAAAAGTAAACATTTTGACTTTTTCGATACACGTTTTCCGCTTACCCCACCTCATTGGTTATTGGTGCGATTTGCGTCATTCGCTGTTTAGTGCTCGACCACTTCGCACGTATACCAAGATGCCGAAAAGAAGACACGAAAACAATATTGAATATTTAGCAAGCAAGTTGAAGAAACTCGAAAGAAAAATCAAGCGATCGCGCCGACGACATTCTAGTCCCGAATCAAGTTCGACGACAAGTTCTGGAAGTTCTTCAAGCACAAGTTCCCGAGACCCATCACCTGTTCCGCCTGTGCTGTTGGCGCTATCGGACCAAGGACAGCCTTATGACACTATGACGCTTATGGCTATGCCATGACCGCCATATCCAGCCCTATGGGTTGAAGCGAGGTTTTTTAATTTGCCTCGGTGAATGTACTGCGGAACTTCGCGTGTACATTCCGACACCTATGGTGTCCATCCAGCCCAACGGGCTGAAGCGAGGAACTTTAACCTCGAATCTACCCACTACATTCCGACACCTATGGTGTCCCATCCAGCCCAACGGGCTGAAGCGAGGAACTTTAACCTCGACGAATGTTTTGTGGTACCTACCCACTACATTCCGACACCTATGGTGTCCCATCCAGCCCAACGGGCTGAAGCGAGGAACTTTAACCTCGACGAATGTTTTGTGGTACCTACCCACTACATTCCGACACCTATGGTGTCCATCCAGCCCAACGGGCTGAAGCGAGGAACTTTAACCTCGACGAATGCTTTGTGGTACCTTCCCACTACATTCCGACACCCATGGTGTCCATCCAGCCCAGCGGGCTGAAGCGAGGAACTTTAACCTCGACGAATGCTTTGTGGATCCTACCCACTACATTCGACACCTATGGCGTCCATCCAGTCAAATGGACTGAAAAGAGGTTTTTTAACCTCGATGCATAATTGAGTAGCGAATCCGCTACATTTGACTATGGGGTCCAATAGATTATAATCTCGCATTCCTATTTCAGACCGGAATGAACCGTTGCCATCAGAACCAGTTCCGATATATCCGGCGACGACGTTGACGAGCGAACTTCCAGAACCGTTGCCAGCAGAACTAGCTGCCGAATCGTCTTCTGGTGTGGCCGTAGAATTGCAACGAGAACAGGATGTCGGTTTGGACCCAGAAATACTGGATATATTAGGTATAGATCCTTCAGCAGTTGTGGAATATGGTCCAGATATTAATGACGAATTAGCAACTCGTCTAACCTATATAGCAACTTCCGGATTAGACAAAGACACACGCCTAGAATTATTAAAGAAGTACCTCGTGCCCGCCAATTGTAAAAATTTGGCAGCACCCCAACTTAATCCGGAGATTAAAGCTGCAACCCCTGATTACATTCAGAAACGTGACAAATATACTGAAATGAATCAAAAAGAGATTGCTGCTGCCATCAGTTGTATCGCTCAAGTTATTACTGAACAGATTAACAACCCGACTAGAGATCACGAATTACTAAAAAAATTGATGGACATCGGTCGGATCTTAAGCGATGTCCAGTATATCCAGTCCAACACCAGGCGACAATGTGCGTTATCTACATTAAAAAAGGATTTAAGAGAACAGCTGGGTAGTACAAAAATCGATGGACTCTTATTTGGACAAAACTTGACAGAAACACTTAAAACTGCAAAAGCAGTTTCAAGGACCTGTTCAGAATTAAAAGCTGATGATAGAAGAAAACAGAGAAATTCCAAAAATTTAAACCGCAGAACGGGCCCCGGAAACCGCAGGGTGGCACCGGGCCCTCAACGTCTTCAGCCACCCGCAGCTCCTCGAGCAACGACGAGCTATCAGCCGCCGCCGCCGCCGCCGCCTCCACAGCCGACCAGGTTTCGCGGTCACTCCTCGAACACGTCGTCTTATCGGCCCAGGCAGACGAGGAGGCGCTAGCTGCTGACGAGGTACGATATGCAGGTAGACTCTGTCATTTTCGTAACCAGTGGGTGCTTATCACACAGGATCAATATGTCCTATCGTGGATAAGCGGTTACAAAATTCAACCTAATGAGCAGGTCACTCAATCTGACTCTCCTGTCACACTGATTCGTTCTGATTCTGAAAGATTACACTACAATGAATCCATACAGAATTTATTATCTATTGGAGCTATCTCCCCGTGTGAACCCTGTGTTGGCCAATTTGTCTCGCGTGTTTTTCTCGTACCTAAATCTAACGGAAAAATGAGATTTATTTTAAATTTAAAGAAATTAAACGATTATATAGATGTTCAACATTTTAAATTAGAAGACTTACGTACAGTTTTAAAACTCATGTCTAAAAACTGTTATATGGCTACAATTGACCTCAAAGATGCCTACTTTATGATAAAAATTCATCCTGAATCACGGAAATACCTAAGATTCATTTTGGCAGATGCAAATAACGTAAATATTAAAAAAATGTATGAATTTAATGTCTTACCCTTTGGTATTTGTACGGCCCCTTTTATTTTCACAAAAATAATGAAACCTGTTGTAAAATTATTACGCTCCTGTGGTTTTATATCATCTATATACCTTGATGACTTGTATTTAACGGATTCTACCTATACAGGTTGTTTAGAAAATATTTACCAAACAAAAAGATTATTACAATCTTTAGGTTTCGTTATTAACGAAGAAAAGAGTAAAATGGTCCCTTCTATGTGCTGCAAATATCTTGGGTACATAATAGATTCTCTTAATTGGCGAATAACCTTGCCACAAGAAAAAATCACTCGAATTAAATCCGAATTGATTGAAATGTTAAATTTAAATACTTGCAAGATACGTAAGTTCGCACAATTAGTTGGCTTACTAATATCTGCCTGCCCGGCCGTTGAATACGGATGGTTGTATACAAAAGAACTGGAGCGCTGCAAGTACTTAAATTTAAAAGGTCACAATGATTATGACAAAATAATGAATATTCCAAAGACTTTACAGCCCGATTTTAATTGGTGGTTAAAAGTTATAGACAAGTCTTATCATAAAATCAAAGATGACAGTTATTCGCTGGAAATATATTCTGACGCCTCAACAACGGGATGGGGGGCGGCTTGTAATGACCAAACTGCTAGTGGTGAATGGTCTGACTCTGAGAGAAATCTGCACATTAACTGTTTAGAGTTACTAGCGGCCTTTTTTGCTCTTAAAATATTTGCCAAAAATTACAACCACTGTCAAATACTACTTCGCGTCGATAACACCACGGCGCTAAGTTATATAAATCGTATGGGTGGTGTGCAATTTCCTCACCTCAATAGCCTAGCTAGAAGTATTTGGCAGTGGTGTGAAAACCGTAATATTCAAATCACAGCTGCTTATATAAAATCATCAGATAATATAATTGCTGATCGAGAATCAAGACGCTCACACCCCGATGTTGAATGGGAAATATCTCCTTACGGATTTAATAAATTAATACGCTCATTTGGCATTCCAGAAATAGATTTGTTTGCAAACAGGCTTAATAATAAATGTCCTATATATGCATCATGGCATCGCGATCCTAATGCATTTGCTGTTGATGCATTCACTTTTACGTGGTCAAACTATTTCTTTTATGCATTTCCGCCAGTAGCAATAATTTTAAAGACTCTTAGAAAAATAATAGCTGATAAAGCTCGGGGAATTGTGGTTGTACCTGCCTGGCCCACACAAGCGTGGTATCCATTATTCAAGCGTCTTACCATCTCGCATGTGATCTCACTGAGTTACTCAGACTTCATTATTTCTCATTCCAGCCGAAACATTCATCAGAATCTTACCCTGGAGGCCGCAATCTTATCCGCACGGGGTTCCTACGGAGAGATGTCCCACTAGCTGCTATGGATATCATGTTAGCGTCCCTGTCCGAAAATACCATGAAACAGTACGACTCATGTTTGAGAAAATGGTTTCTATTTTGCAATCAAAACAAAATTGATATGTTTAAACCAGAAATTCCATGTGTAATTCAGTTTCTTACCAATATCTTTAATGCTGGTAACCAATACCAGACAGTGAATTGCCACAAGTCCGCATTATCTCTCTTAATCGGACCTTTAGATAACGATCTAATAACACGCTTTTGTAAGGGTGTATACAAACTTAAACCCCCATTACCACGTTATAACATAACATGGGATACTAATACTGTTTTAGATTATCTATCCTCCTTGTATCCGAATGAAGAAATTTCATTAGATAAACTTTCCAAAAAATGTGTTACATTGTTAGCCCTTGTAACTGCACATAGAGTCCAAACTTTATCAAAGATAAAAATTCATAATATAATTTCCTTACAAAACCAAATTTTTATCAAAATTCCAGAATTAATTAAAACTTCTAGAGCAGGTTGCAATCAGCCTGCTTTACACCTGCCATTTTTTCATGATAAAATCAGTATTTGCCCGGCAACAACATTAAATTGTTATGTAGAAAAGACTAAAAGAATTAGAAATTCACCTGATCTGTTTGTGAGTATCAGAAGTCCACATAAACCTATTGGTTGTCAAACTTTATGTAGATGGATTAAATCAACTTTGCAAGACAGTGAAATTGACACATCAGTCTTCTCTGCTCACAGCACCAGGCATGCAGCCACTTCAACAGCTAATTCCAACGGTATCAATGTTTCGATATAATAAGAAAGACTGCAGGTTGGAGTGACAATTCCACTGTATTTGCCAAATATTATAACCGACCAGTTATTAGTAACGATGATTATATGTTGCTTGCAAGAACGATAGGTTCAATCAACAATAATAAATAATTACTTAATTATTAAGTTGTTGTCGTTATTTTGTTAATATTTCCGTAACTGACAATATCCTCTCAACATCTACATAGTGTTCATATTTTAATCATAATATTTAGATAGGTGGTAA